>OY997263.1:761787719-762387719 GCA_963921465.1 Triticum timopheevii
GCTAAGCGGAACGAAAAGGGTTTTCCATGAGATGGTAAATGAAAACGATTAGTCCCACACGAGGTTTGGGAATAAGTGATTGTCTGATAATGAGCAAGGAATATACGTCTTTCTGCTAAAGAGGATCTATTAAACTCATAATTCATTAGATCCTTGTTATCAATGCCAACTAGGTATCATAAGTAAATGGATCCCGGTTGTTCAATCCTTTGATAACCAAGGTCATTCTTTGCTAAAGAGAAATGATCACTATGAGTCAGACTCAATAGAATTGGATCCATTCCAAATAGCGAGAATTAGGATTCTTGATCCCTCTCAATCTCTCTTTCAATTCGAGGATCCAGAGAGGTGTTTTCATAGTCATCTCCGAATATTTGCCATCTCGGAATATTTTCGATTTCATTTTTCTATGATATGTCTTTCTATATGAAAATTGGTTATTTACGATGTACGATGATCCCTGTTAAGCATCCATGGCTGAATGGTTAAAGCGCCCAACTCATAATTGGTAAATTTGCGGGTTCAATTCCTGCTGGATGCACACGAACGGGAACATTCCATAAGTCTATTGGAACTGGCTCTCTATCCATGGAATCTCATCCATCATCCATACATAACGAATTGGTATGGTATATTCATACCATAACATAAGAACAATAAGAACTCGAATTCTTATCGATACTGGAACTCAGAGCATAGGAGGGAAAGTCGATTTATGGATGGAATCAAATACGCAGTATTTACAGAAAAAAGTCTTCGTTTATTGGGAAAGAATCAATATACTTTTAATGTCGAATCGGGATTCACTAAGACAGAAATAAAGCATTGGGTCGAACTCTTCTTTGGTGTTAAGGTGGTAGCTGTGAATAGCCATCGACTACCTGGAAAAGGTAGAAGAATAGGACCTATTCTGGGCCATACAATGCATTACAGACGTATGATCATTACCCTTCAACCGGGTTATTCTATTCCACTTCTAGATAGAGAAAAAAACTAAAGGAGAATACTTAATAATACGGCGAAACATTTATACAAAACACCTATCCCGAGCACACGCAAGGGAACCGTAGACAGGCAAGTGAAATCCAATCCACGAAATAATTTGATCCATGGACGGCACCGTTGTGGTAAAGGTCGTAATTCCAGAGGAATCATTACCGCAAGGCATAGAGGGGGAGGTCATAAGCGCCTATACCGTAAAATAGATTTTCGACGGAATCAAAAAGACATATCTGGTAGAATCGTAACCATAGAATACGACCCTAATCGAAATGCATACATTTGTCTCATACACTATGGGGATGGTGAGAAGAGATATATTTTACATCCCAGAGGGGCTATAATTGGAGATACTATTGTTTCTGGTACAAAAGTTCCTATATCAATGGGAAATGCCCTACCTTTGAGTGCGGTTTGAACTATTGATTTACGTAATTGGAAGTAACCAATTAGGTTTACGACGAAACCTAGAAATCGATCACTGATCCAATTTGACTACCTCTACGGGATAGACCTCAACAGAAAACTGTTGAGTAACGGCAGCAAGTGATTGAGTTCAGTAGTTCCTCATAGAAAATTATTGGCTCTAGAGATATGGTAATATGGAGAAGACAAAATTGTTTGAAGCACGCACAGAACCGGAAGCGCCCCTTGTTTCAAAGAGAGGAGGACGGGTTATTCACATTTAATTTGATGGTCAGAGGCAAATTGAAAGCTAAGCAGTGGTAATTAAGACCCCCGGGGGAAAATAGGGATGTCTCCTACGTTACCCATAATATGTGGAAGTATCGACGTAATTTCATAGAGTCATTCGATCTGAATGCTACATGAAGAACATAAGCCAGATGACGGAACGCAGAGACCTAGGATGTAGAAGATCATAACATGAGCGATTCGGCAGATTTGGATTCCTTTCCTATATATCCACTCATGTGGTACTTCATCATATGATTCATATAAGATCCATCTGTCTAGAGATCGTCATATACATCTAGAAAGCCGTATGCTTTGGAAGAAGCTTGTACAGTTTGGGAAGGGGTTTTTTGAGAGAAAAGAAGAATCTACTTCAACCGATATGCCCTTAGGCACGGCCATGCATAACATAGAAATCACACGTGGAAGGGGTGGGCAATTAGCTAGAGCAGCAGGTGCTGTAGCGAAACTCATTGCAAAAGAGGGTAAATCGGCCACTTTAAGATTACCATCTGGGGAGGTCCGTTTAGTATCCCAAAACTGCTTAGCAACAGTCGGACAAGTGGGTAATGTTGGGGTGAACCAAAAAAGTTTGGGTAGAGCCGGATCTAAGTGTTGGCTAGGTAAATGCCCCGTAGTAAGAGGGGTAGTTATGATCCCTGTGGACCACCCCCATGGGGGCGGTGAAGGGAAAGCTCCCATTGGTAGAAAAAAACCCACAACCCCTTGGGGTTATCCTGCGCTTGGAAGAAGAACTAGGAAAAGGAAAAAATATAGCGATAGTTTTATTCTTCGTCGCCGTAAGTAAATACGTAACTAGGAATATGGAAAATTGCATTTTTGGAATTTGCAATAATGCGATGGGCGAACGACGGGAATTGAACCCGCGCATGGTGGATTCACAATCCACTGCCTTGATCCACTTGGCTACATCCGCCCCTTATCCAGCTAAAGGATTTTTTTTCTTTTTTCCATTGATCATTATTCTATTTATTCTGACCTCCGTACTTCGATCGAGATATTGGACATAGAATGCCACTCTTTAAAAAGGAAAAAAGGAGTAATCAGCTGTGACACGAAAAAAAACGAATCCTTTTGTAGCTCATCATTTATTGGCAAAGATAGAAAAGGTCAATATGAAGGAGGAGAAAGAAACAATAGTAACGTGGTCCCGGGCATCTAGCATTCTACCCACAATGGTTGGCCATACAATCGCGATTCATAATGGAAAGGAACATATACCTATTTACATAACAAATCCTATGGTAGGTCGCAAATTGGGGGAATTCGTGCCTACTCGGCATTTCACGAGTTATGAAAATGCAAGAAAGGATACTAAATCTCGTCGTTAACTGAATTCTGAATAGAAAGATTAAGAAGAAAAAAAAGATTCAAAATAAAGTAAAGGTAGGCGGGGAATAACCTTATTTATGACAAGTTTCAAACTAGTAAAGTATATCCCTAGGATAAAGAAGAAGAAAAGTGGGCTAAGGAAACTCGCAAGGAAAGTTCCAACCGATCGTCTACTTAAGTTCGAGAGAGTTTTCAAAGCACAAAAACGTATCCCTATGTCTGTTTTCAAAGCACAAAGAGTTCTTGACGAGATTCGCTGGCGTTACTACGAGGAAACTGTTATGATACTGAACCTCATGCCCTATCGAGCATCTTATCCCATCTTAAAGTTGGTTTATTCGGCAGCCGCAAATGCTACTCATTATAGGGATTTCGACAAAGCGAATTTATTTATTACTAAAGCCGAAGTCAGTAGGAGTACTATTATGAAGAAATTCAGACCTCGAGCTCGAGGACGTAGTTTCCCCATAAAAAAAAGCATGTGTCATATAACAATTGTACTAAATATAGTAAAGAAATCTAAATAACCTTTAGATCCATCTAAGATTTCGATTCCCAGTAAAAAAAATATAGAATAGAAAAATATGGGACAAAAAATAAATCCACTCGGTTTCAGACTTGGTACAACCCAAAAACACCATTCCTTTTGGTTCGCACAACCAAAAAATTATTCGGAAGGTCTACAGGAAGATAAAAAAATAAGGGATTGTATCAAGAACTATATACAAAAGAATAGGAAAAAGGGCTCGAATAGAAAAATAGAATCAGACTCAAGTTCCAAAGTAATTACACATAATAGAAAAATGGACTCAGGTTCAAGTTCCGAAGTAATTACACATATAGAAATCCAAAAAGAAATCGATACGATCCACGTCATAATCCATATTGGATTCCCAAATTTATTAAAGAAAAAAGGAGCAATCGAAGAATTAGAGAAAGATCTACAAAAGGAAATTAACTCTGTAAACCAGAGATTTAATATTTCTATCGAAAAAGTTAAAGAACCTTATAGACAGCCTAACATTCTTGCAGAATATATAGCTTTCCAATTAAAAAATAGAGTTTCATTCCGAAAGGCAATGAAAAAAGCCATTGAATTAACTAAAAAAGCAGATATAAGGGGAGTAAAAGTAAAAATTGCGGGTCGTCTCGGAGGAAAAGAAATTGCACGCGCCGAATCCATTAAAAAGGGTAGACTTCCCCTCCAAACAATTCGCGCTAAAATTGATTATTGCTGCTATCCAATTCGGACTATCTATGGAGTATTAGGTGTAAAAATTTGGATATTCGTAGACGAAGAATAAGTAATCTTGTCTTCGGATTCTGTCCATTGATAGAATAAAAAATGACAAGAGACTTTTTTCCTGAAATCCCTGCAAAAGAAGAAATTATACCTCTTTCTATAAGATTTAATGAAAATTGATAAATCATTTAATATAATTGCTATGCTTAGTGTGTGACTCGTTATTTTTTTCTTTTTTCTTTTTTTTAAGAAAAAAACTTAGTAATTATAGAAAATTAACTAATAACCAACCTATTGCTTCGTATTGTCGAGATCCTAACTAAGAAACAGTCACTATATGAATAAATACCTCTATCATAAATGAGTAGATGTGTCATATAGTTGTAGCAACTGCAATTTTTTCTCTAAAAAAGAAAAGGGATTCTAGGTTGTGAAGCAAAACTAAAGGGATGTGGATAAAGGGAGGGATGATAGAAAGAAGGAAGAGGAAATAAATAAGATATAGGATTCCACTATGTATGGTCTATGAATTACATCATAAAAGGCAATGTGATAAAGCATCAATATAATAAAATAAATAGAGAATTAAAAATTTTAACTTGAAACAAGAACTACAAATTTAAAGCAATAATAAAGAGCCGCCCGGGTTAATAAAACTGAGAAAATTAACTCGGAAAGAAATTTTTTGGAAGCTCCGTTGCGGGATTCAGACCTAACCATTCAAGGAGAAGCAGTGGGAACGACAGAACCTATGATTCCATAGGATTTTATTGAAAAGAATCCTAACACTTCATTGGGTGGGATGGCGGAACAAACCAAAAAAATTGTCTTATTTGGTAAGTTTATAAATTAACAAATAAGACAGGAAAGAGTAAATATTCGCCCGCGAAATTCTTATTGAATTAGAATACTTTACCGCGATTCAATAAGAGTCAAAATAAGGATTTTTTTAAGAAGGATTACATTATCTATAAATATAGAATTTAGATAAATATACACACACATCTGGATATATTCTAGATCTTCTTTTTTGACTATATATTATATTTTTCTGTTTTAGCAAATTCAATATAAAAAAAACCGAACTTTTTCTATTATCTATTAATGTGTATCTATCCGTACCGTAATATTTTGAAATATTATGAATTAGATAAATTTACATGCTTTCTCATTCCATTCGCGAGGAGCTGGATGAGAAGAAACTCTCATGTCCAGTTTTGCAGTAGAGATGGAACTAAGAAAGAGAACCATCGACTATAACCCCAAAAGAACCAGATTTCGCAAACAACATAGAGGAAGAATGAAAGGAAAATCCTGCCGAGGCAATCGTATTTGTTTTGGTAGATATGCTCTTCAAGCACTTGAACCCGCTTGGATCACGGCGAGACAGATAGAAGCAGGACGAAGAGCAATAACACGATATGCACGTCGTGGTGGAAAAATATGGGTACGTATATTTCCCGACAAACCGGTTACACTAAGACCCACAGAAACACGTATGGGCTCGGGAAAGGGGTCCCCCGAATATTGGGTATCCGTTGTTAAACCTGGTCGTATACTTTATGAAATGGGGGGAGTATCTGAAACTGTAGCTAGAGCAGCTATCTCCATAGCTGCCAGTAAAATGCCCATACGAAGTCAATTTATTCGATTAGAGATATAGAACCCTAAAAGGGGTATGGAAGATAAAAAAAAATGCCCGGTTTTTCTTTCTGGAAAGACAATATTTCTTTCATCCTTTTGCATTGAAATAACAAATTGAAATCAAAATAATATGATTCAACCTCAGACCCTTTTAAATGTAGCAGATAATAGTGGAGCTCGAAAATTGATGTGTATTCGAGTCATAGGAGCTGCTGGTAATCAGCGATATGCTCGTATTGGTGATGTTATTGTTGCTGTAATCAAAGACGCATTGCCCCAAATGCCTCTAGAAAGATCCGAAGTAATTCGAGCTGTAATTGTACGTACATGTAAAGAGTTCAAATGCGAAGACGGTATAATAATCCGCTATGATGACAATGCTCCGGTTATAATTGATCAAAAAGGCAATCCAAAAGGAACTCGAGTTTTTGGCGCGATTGCCGAGGAATTGAGAGGATTGAATTTTACCAAAATAGTTTCATTAGCTCCTGAAGTATTATAAATACTAGTAGGCGAAATTGAGATCAAAGAATTAATTTAGTAGATTGTGTTTTACGTATATGTTTTAAAATCCAAAATGAAAAAAAAAAAGAAAACATGTTGATTATAGAAAAATTAGGAGGAACCTAGAATTAGAGTCTTATGGGCAAGGACACTATTGCTGATTTACTAACCTCTATAAGAAATGCGGACATGAATAAAAAAGGAACAGTTCGAGTAGTATCTACAAATATTACCGAAAACATTGTTAAAATACTTCTACGAGAGGGTTTTATTGAAAGTGTTCGGAAACATCAGGAACGTAACAGATATTTCTTGGTTTCAACTTTGCGACATCAAAAGAGAAAGACTAGAAAAGGAATATATAGAACAAGAACCTTTTTAAAGCGTATCAGCCGACCCGGCTTACGAATTTATACCAACTATCAAGGAATTCCTAAAGTTTTGGGTGGAATGGGAATTGCTATTCTTTCTACTTCTCGAGGAATAATGACAGATCGAGAAGCTCGACTAAACAGAATTGGGGGAGAAGTCTTATGTTATATATGGTAATCGCCCCGCCTATAGTGCTCGAATTCTATCTCGCCCTTCCTATTTTTAAAATAGAAATAGAAAAATAGGAGAAAAAAAATATGACAGAAAAAAAAAATAGGAGAGAAAAAAAAAACCCGAGAGAAGCAAAAGTAACTTTCGAAGGTTTAGTTACGGAAGCCCTACCCAATGGAATGTTCCGCGTTCGGCTAGAGAATGACACCATCATCCTAGGCTATATTTCAGGAAAGATACGGTCTAGTTCTATACGAATACTGATGGGGGATAGGGTCAAAATTGAAGTAAGTCGTTATGATTCAAGCAAGGGACGTATAATTTATAGACTTCCCCATAAGGATTCGAAGCGTATCGAAGACTCGAAGGATAGCGAAGATTTGAAGGATAGCGAAGATTTGAAGGATACCAAAGATTCAAAGGATTAGGTTTTTCTTTTTTTTCTAGGGTAATAAATTCTAAGTTCTAAAATTCAAGCGAAGAGACTTATTTTTTCCAAAAGATTAGATTCATAGTTTAAAAAAGGATACGGAAATATGAAAATAAGAGCTTCCGTTCGTAAAATTTGTACAAAATGTCGACTGATTCGTAGGCGTGGACGAATTAGAGTCATTTGCTCTAATCCGAAGCATAAACAAAGACAGGGGTAATCTTTCGGAAAAGAACTTTACTTTCTAAAAAGTAAAAAAAAGTACTCGCGGAAATGTTCCAATTCCAAATAAAATAATTTCATTTAAAATAATTAAAGTAAAGGGTTTACTTTACCCTGAAACGGATATCTTTGTATCTTTTTTTCTTTTTTTTATTTCTAACTCATATTTATGAGATAATAAAATATGGCAAAAGCTATACCAAAAATTGGTTCACGTAAGAAAGTGCGTATTGGTTTACGTAGGAATGCACGTTTTAGTTTACGGAAGAGTGCACGTAGAATAACAAAAGGGGTTATTCATGTTCAAGCTAGTTTCAACAATACCATTATAACTGTTACAGACCCACAAGGTCGGGTGGTTTTTTGGTCCTCGGCCGGTACTTGTGGATTCAAAAGCTCAAGAAAAGCATCACCCTATGCTGGTCAAAGAACAGCAGTAGATGCTATTCGTACAGTAGGTTTGCAACGAGCAGAAGTTATGGTAAAGGGCGCTGGTAGTGGAAGAGATGCCGCATTACGAGCCATTGCTAAAAGTGGTGTGCGATTAAGTTGTATATGCGATGTAACACCTATGCCGCATAATGGATGTCGACCGCCTAAAAAAAGACGTCTGTAAAAGAATTAACCCGCTTTCAACTTTCATTTCAAGAGAAATAAACGATTCAATGATAAAATAATAATACTAGTCTATTATGGTTAGAGAGGAGGTAGCAGGATCCACTCAAACACTACAGTGGAAGTGTGTTGAATCAAGAGTAGATAGTAAGCGCCTTTATTATGGTCGTTTCATTCTGTCCCCGCTTAGAAAAGGTCAAGCGGACACCGTCGGTATTGCCTTGCGAAGAGCTTTACTTGGAGAAATAGAAGGAACATGTATCACACGTGCAAAATTTGGGAGCGTGCCGCACGAATATTCTACAATAGCAGGTATTGAAGAATCCGTACAAGAAATTTTACTAAATTTGAAAGAAATTGTATTGAGAAGTAATCTCTATGGAGTTAGAGACGCATCCATTTGCGTCAAAGGTCCTAGATACATAACTGCTCAAGATATCATCTTACCGCCTTCCGTAGAAATCGTTGATACGGCACAACCTATAGCTAACTTGACAGAGCCCATTGATTTCTGTATTGATTTACAGATCAAGAGAGATCGTGGATATCAGACAGAACTCAGAAAGAACTATCAAGATGGAAGTTATCCTATAGATGCTGTATCCATGCCTGTTCGAAATGTGAATTATAGTATTTTTTCTTGTGGGAATGGAAATGAAAAACACCAGATACTTTTTCTAGAAATATGGACTAATGGAAGTCTAACCCCTAAGGAAGCACTTTATGAGGCTTCTCGTAATTTGATTGATTTATTTCTTCCTTTTCTACACGCGGAGGAAGAGGGCGCTAGTTTCGAAGAAAATAAAAACAGGTTTACTCCACCCCTTTTTACTTTTCAAAAAAGATTAACTAATCTAAAGAAAAACAAAAAAGGAATTCCATTGAATTGTATTTTTATTGATCAATTAGAATTGACTTCTAGAACGTATAATTGTCTAAAAAGGGCCAATATACATACACTATTGGACCTTTTGAGTAAGACTGAAGAAGATCTTCTGAGAATTGACAGTTTTCGTATGGAAGATAGAAAACATATATGGGACACTCTAGAGAAGCATCTCCCAATTGATTTACTTAAGAATAAACTCTCGTTTTAAATCCATTGCAATTTTTTTTCTTCTTCTTTTTCGAGGTAGAATAAAAAGAAAACAATTTAGCATCTTTGGTACAATCTATATTTTCGCGAAATGGATCATAATAAAATGGATTTTAGGTATCTAGGGAAGATTCACTTGGAAGTAACTATTTCCTAGATACCTATGGTACTTCACGGTTGAATGAATCAAAAAATATCTAAAAAAGACCTAAAGTTAATGATTTATCAATGGGTAATGTTGCTCCAATACCTAACCAAAGAGCTACTACAGTACCGATTAAAAAAACGGTCGTAGCTACTGGGCGGCGAAATGGATTTTGAAATTTATTGACATTCTCTAGAAAAGGTACTGTCAATAAGCCTGTTGGCACAGAAACCATTAAGAGAACGCCCAATAACTTATTGGGTACCGTACGGAGTATTTGAAACACGGGAAAGAAGTACCACTCGGGTAATATTTCCAGAGGAGTTGCAAACGGATCTGCCGGTTCACCAATCATTGATGGCTCGAGAACCGCTAAACCTACATTACATGCAATAGTACCTAGAATTACTACTGGAAAAATATATAAAAGATCGTTGGGCCATGCGGGTTCCCCGTAATAATTATGTCCCATCCCTTTAGCTAATTTAGCTCTTAATACAGGATCATTTAAGTCTGGTTTCTTTGTTATTGGGATAGG
Source organism: Triticum timopheevii (assembly GCA_963921465.1). Lineage (NCBI taxonomy): Eukaryota > Viridiplantae > Streptophyta > Magnoliopsida > Poales > Poaceae > Triticum > Triticum timopheevii. The sequence goes on from OY997263.1 coordinate 761,797,745, forward strand.
TGAACTCTTTAGGATCCATCCCCCAAAGGAACCGGACATGAGAATTTATCATCATCCGGCTCGAGCAAGAGTGAAAGAAATAAGACCGCGGAAGATCCTTAATAGAATTAAGGTATATAATGACTCAATGACTCTAGGCAAGAAAAGCTTTATCAGATTCTCTTTTCCGAAGTTGCACCTACAACTACTCATTGAAAATAATCCTATTCTTATGGGTAAATGCTCAATATCCAAGTGGGCTTACAAATTTGATCATGATCAATTGCTTTGTGGATTGTCTCATGTCTCTTGATTAGTTGGTATTTATCCCCTCAATATCGCAAGTTTCTTACCTCCAAACAAAATATTTACTTGTTACTAATAAAAAATCAAAAAGTTTAGCCTACATTCTTCCTTAGATCCCAAAAAAATCAGTAACTAAAAGAATAAAAAAAGCTTTTATTGAGTCATTTAAATTATAGAAGAATTCCTGAACCCAAGAATTCAAAATGACAAGTTCCTCTTTACCCAGAAAAAAAGAACCACTTAGAATAGCCAAACAGATTATATTTGTCGAGAAATGCAAAATGGTATGGAGATGATCCTCATTATTTATTTTGACCCATTGTATTATTTCCTTGTGTATTCCTGTAGGAGGTTTTTGTACATGTGTCTTTAGTTTCCCTTTTATCATCTCGTCCAAGAGAGAAAGTTCTTCTAATTCTATGAATCTTTCTAGAATCCTTTTCTCTTGAATATCAGTTAAGAGAGTTTCGGATTGCCTGGTATTCCACCAATTCTTAATCCAAAGTTCCAGACATTTGTTAAATGAGGAAGAGACCCCCCAAGGCAAAAGTACGATAAATACAAGATATAGTAAAGAAGGCAATGCTTTCTTTTTTTTCATTTTTGATCTGTAAATGGAGTTGTTAATGAATATGCTTCATTCGCTGACTCTATTCCATTCCCTGACTCTATATGATGATATTTCTATTTCATGATATTTCTATTTCTTTGAAGCAAAAAACTCTATAGGTTTGATACCCTGTATCTATTCTTCTTTTTTGTATATTAGTTATTAGTGGAATTTCAGTGCATTGGGTTCTTTCTTAGATCTAGATGGAATGAAATAGTGAAATAGAATAAAAAAAAAGCCCTTTCGGATGAAAAAGGAAGAATAGTATGCGATATATCTCACTTGGATAAAAAAAATTAAAAGAAAATTTCTCTTATCCTCGTTTGTTCCTTCCTTTAGATAAATACTTAAAAATCCCCTTACAATAACAAATCCAATTTAGAAGGGACTTCCTCCCCGTGTTGAGAAAACTTTTCTTCTTCCAATTCTTCTTTTCTTCATTCAACTCAGTTCAAAAAAGATACCTCAAAATACTTCAATTGGTACGCGCAAGAAATAGGCCAATTCGGCAGCTTTTTGTTCAATTTCTCGTGGAGTAAAAAATTTATCATCAGTACGAGTCAAGGGAATGATCCCCTGGCCCCGGATTTCCATATAAAGAATACGACGAGGATAAAGACCCTCTTTAACCTGAATTCTAATTGATTGGATATCCCGCATAAGGAATCGAAGGAAGACGCGACGTTTTATTCCAGGGAATCCCCAACGAAAAATGCACACTATTCCCTCTTTTCTATCGAATCGGTCATAACCACTACCTACATTCCACAAAATAGTACACCACAAGTAGGAGCTAATGAATAGGCCTGCGATTCCGTAGAAAGACATCACGACCCCCTGCTGAAAAAAAAGAATTTCTTGAGATGGAAGTATAGATATAATATTCTTACCAAGATAACTGGAAATCCCAACCGATAAGAATCCTAGTGAACCTTTAAAAAGAATACAGGCCCAGAAAAAATTACCCCTTTTTCGAGAACCTTTTAGAAGTTCTACCCATATGTGTTCTGATCGCCAATTCATATTAGATATACTAAATCCAGCAGCGGTCGATTGAAATTGAGAGAATAAGCTAAATAATTTTGACTTTACTTTTTTTGATTCTGAAATCGCCTTCAGCAACTAGTACTCCTGTGAAATAATAGGTTAGATACATTGACTTTCTATTCAAAAAATATTCGTTGATTCAATTAAAATAAATAAAACTCGCTATACCTGGCTCTGCATATTCATGCATTTATGCTCGTAGCCTATATCCGCATCCATAACCGTTTTTCATTTGTGTGTAGAAAGTGTGTGTAGAAAAAGCCACATACCCTACCATATTATATTACTTACACTAAAAAATACTAGACAATCTTATTTTTTTGCACATAAAGAAATAAAGAAGTCATTGCAATTGCCGGAAATACTAAGCCTACTAAAGGCACGAAAATAGAAGGTAAGTTTAAATCCGTCATGGAATAGGTGTCTCAATTCAAATTTACTATTTCTATCTAGTCGAAAAATATCTTAAGATTCTTATGATATAATTAAGTATATCTATTATAAGGAATATTGACTATTGTATTGTATTTTTTATTTTTAGTTTGAAAAATATTCTGTAAAAAAAATGCTTCTTTTTTTACACACAGTTCGAGTCACTTGTTGACTCACGATTACGCCTGTTAAAAGTTTCAAACGTCCTCTTTTTTGAAATTGAAAGAGAGTCCTATAAAAAGGTCTAACTTCCAAACTATGTCTTTTTTCATTCATTCTCCTTTAGTTTTTTTCTCTATCTAGAAGTGGAATAGAATAACCCGGTTGAAGGGTAATGATCATACGTCTGTAATACATTGTATGGCCCAGAATAGGTCCTATTCTTCTACCTTTTCCAGGTAGTCGATGGCTATTCACAGCTACCACCTTAACACCAAAGAAGAGTTCGACCCAATGCTTTATTTCTGTCTTAGTGAATCCCGATTCGACATTAAAAGTATATTGATTCTTTCCCAATAAACGAAGACTTTTTTCTGTGAATACTGCGTATTTGATTCCATTATCATATGATAATACTATATTTTATTATTTTATTTGTATTTCTTTTCAATAATAAAATAATAAAATAATGGATCCCAAGGTGGAGTGTTATTTTTATTGTGTTTCGAATCCCATACAAGTATTGTACTACGGATGGAGTCCTACCGGACTACGGCATGCCAACCGTGCTAGACGTAGCATGACTACAACTCTGTTTCGTGTCCACCAAGAAAGAGAGTTGTTTGCCCCTTTATATAGTACCAGCTAGTCATAGAATAGATGAGAGAGAGATCTCCACCAGATTAGCACGTAGAGGGTTTGTCCTCTCGTGTAATGTAATACTCTTCCCAATTATAGTGATACGCCTTCGTGCGTTCCGTGGTTTTCTCCCGCAAGGGTTTCCACGTAAAAATTCGTGTCTCTCGTGTCTCGTTTATTTCTCGTTATTATCTAACAAGTGGTATACAGAGCTGAGGTTTATATACGAGATTTGAGACGACAAGTTAGGGTTGCGGTCGTGGCCGCTGCACTGTGATTCATCCGATCGCTTTTGATCCGTCAAGACCGACAAGACGTTCCGCTGCGCACGGCGCAGAAATCAATCGAAGGCCGGCCCAGTGTTCCGGATCGGAGACTGTTTCCAGTACGAGCTGTTGTACTAGCCGCTGCAGCCGCGTGTCGCCAAGACCAGGAGTTCGAAGGAATCCATAGCCGCTTCGATCGGATACTACTCACCTGATCACGCGGAAGCTAAATTGCAGCCGTTCCGCCGAGTTGCTGGCCTGTTTGCTTCAAGTCCCCAGGGCATCAACTTTTGCTGCTGCTGCATCTACACGTGAAGGCTCAGGTTCTAGGGCAGCCAACTACTGGTATTCATTACGTGAAAGGGCAATCCAATTTTTTTTTATTCTTAATCTGCTACGTTCACATGGCAAGACAACCAAATCAGCTATGTCCACACGAGAAGACTACCAGGTGCTATTTACTCCAGTTATCCGCTCTGCTAATTTAATTTAACAAGGAATTTTTCTTCGGCTTGTACTACTTGTGCTCATCGATTTACTACCCTTCCGATGCTTGATCATGACACAAAGTTTACCCTATGGCAAGTCGAGATGCGAGCATTGTTGGCGCAAGCCGATTATCAGGATGCACTCCGTTTTTTTTTCTTCAAGGTGGAGTTTTGGGGATTATGGCCCGCCGGGATAATGGATGCAATATTGCTGCAGTTATTTGAAGAACACGATTCAGTTTCAAGAAAAAAAGGGTATGAAGGAGGAAATTATTAAGCCTGTTGGTAGCCAGCATATACACTATTCTCTCCATAGTGTTTTGCTGTTATGCATGTGAAGGTTTTCTTTTGATATTCATGTTCATGATGAGAATCAGTTGAGGTGCAAGAAGGAGATTGATTTGTTTCTGCTAGATACTACAACATTTAGCGCTGTTAAGTTTCAAGTGCAATTCAGTTGTCTTTGCTCTTTCAAGAGGGGTCAATTGCAGAGTTGAAACTCCGTTGCATGTTAAGATGGTTCCTTCATCCGACAGTTGTTCTACAAGGACAGTTTATGACCATGTCATGGATTTTCATTAACCACTACAAGTCGGCAGTTTTTGGGTGCACGCGATGCCATCCGTACCATATGCTCTTGCATGAGTATTGTTTGCCGAGGTTTGTGCTTTCTGTTTTGAAGCACGTTCTGATTCCGTGAGATGAGTTCTTCACAATGCGATGTGCACCAAGATGTTGCACTATGAGCTACGTGCTCGTTCAGGCACCACAGGAGATATGATGACTTATGTCATTTGATGATTGAGCAGTTTCAGTTTTTGAGGTCAGTGGCACAGACTCAGGCTTTTATTGGGAGACCAAGTTTTGCTAGTCTGCTTTGTTGATAGTTGTGCTGTTTTCTGGACGACCTACTGATTGATTTGCTCAATATGACTTCAAGAGAAGTTTATTAGTCCTATGGACGTTTATTGATTAGCAGCTGGACAGTTAAAACGTATACGAGAGAGACTAATGTTAAACATTAATTCGCAAAAAATCCTAAAAACTACAGTCCATTTTTCGAAATTATGAATACTTTCTTCAAAATAAAAACATTTTTCGAATTTTCGTACAAAATTTGTAAAACAGGAACATTTTGATGATGTGAACAAATTTGAAAACGGGGAACATTTCTTGAATTTGTGAACAAAAAATAAAAATGTTTACTTTTTAAAACTCCTAGAACATTTTTTGAATTTGTGAAAAAAACTAAAAAAAATGAACTATTATTGAATTTGTGAACAAATTAGGAAAGTTGGAACATTTTCTTCAATTCCCAAACATTTTTTGAATCTTGAGAACAAATTTTGAAATAGAGAACATTTTTGAAAAATCCTGAACAAATTTGGAAGCGTGAACAATTTTTTAAAGTATGAACATTTTTTTAATTTTCAGAACATATTTTAAAACGGAGAACAATTTTGAAAAATCCCGAACAAATTTAGAAGTGCAAACATTTTTTTAATATGTGAACAAAAAATTGAAATCTGGCACATTTTCTGAATTTCGAAAGTTTTGTACTTTTTTGTGTAACAAGAACAAATTTTGAATTTTGAGAACCTTTTTTCAAAAACTGAACATTTTTTGGGAACACGAAGAAAAATTATTTTTTTGAAAAAAAAGAAGAAAAGGAAAGAAATAAAAATTAAAATCGTAAACATTTTGTAAAATTGCGAACAAGTTCTGCGAAAGAAAAATAAACTTGAAAAAGAAAATGAAACAAAAAACAAAAAAAGTAAAAAAAACAGAAACGAAAAAAGAGAAATGGAAAAACAACAGAAAGCCGAAAAAGAACCATAAAAACGATACAGGAAAAAACCCGGCTCAGGGAACCTTCTAGAAGGTTCCCAAAACCAGTTGGACGCAATATGTATAAGTTGGCCGGCCCAGGTTTGTCGCTCGCTGCGCTGCCCTGTGCGGTAGGCCGACATTTTGCCGCAGCGAGCGGCGAATAGGGATTTCCGTATAGGAGCTCCCGTTTAGCGATACGCTGGGGAACCGGCCAACGCGCAACCCCCCTGCACTTGACACGCTTTGGTTGTCTAAAAAAAAGACTTGACACGCTTTGGGACGAGCAAGATCCTCCATTTCCCCTGTATTTTCTTTTTCTCTTCCGTTTTTTCTTGCTTTTTTCACTTAACTTATTTTCAAAATCGCCAATTCAATTTTTTGGGCATTGCTAAAAAAAGTTCTGACTTTTGAAAAATGTTTCAAATGCAATAAATGTCTATGATCTTTAAATATGTTCCTCGTTTCAAAAAATGTTCATGAATTTGAAATATTTCATTATTTCAAAACAATTTCAACTATTCAAGAAATGTTTGACAACACCAAAATATGTTCATGTATTTGAAAAATGGTCTCAAATTTCAGAAATATACCCATAATTTCTTCAAGAAATGTTCACAAATATTAAAAAAAATACGAATTTACTTTTTATTTTTTAAGAAAAACAAATTTCGAAAATTTTCAGCAATTTCAAAAATGTTGTCGAATTCAAAAAATGTTCATGAATGTGTATATAAGAAATAAAAAGGGGAAAACGCAAAAAATTAATTCGACAACGCAGAAAAATGTAACTTAAGAATGAAAATGAAAATTGAAGAAAAAACAGAAGAGAATGCCCAAAACAAAGAGAACACCTTGACTGGGAAGGTTAAACCTAAAAGGGGCTACTTGCGTCGGTCAAGTGTACATAGCGTGGAGCGGGTGCAATGGGGGTACGTGTATATCGAGTGACCTAAGTGCCAAATAGGAGCCACACAAGTGCAGTGACTCCCTATATTACGGGGCAAATGTGCACCCACAAGAGCTAGCGAGGCTAAATAAACCAGCTCATTTCAATGATTTTTTCATGTCTTTCTACCACCAGTGTGTAACTTTTTTCTTCATTGTTTCTTTCTATCAGTTTTCTTCTAAGTTTCTTTGTTCTTTCATTTTCCTTTCCCCTTTTTTATTTTTTATTCTCATTTTCCCATTCTTTTCACATTTGTGACATTTTTTCAATTTGGAAACATTTTTTTATCCATGAATGTTTTGAAGTTTCGAATATTTTTAGAATTCATGAATATATTTTAATGCAGTCTTTTATTTTCATGAAAATTTGATGTTTTTCATGAACATATTCCAATTCATGAACATTTTTACAAAATTTATGAACATTTTTAATTCAGAATATTTTTAATATTATTTGAATTTGTGATTTAAAAAATTGGAACATTTAAAAATTCATGGATTATTGCTGAAATCCATGAATAATTTTTTAAAATTTCGACCAACTTCAATCAAGTAAATATGGCATACGCCCACCTGTGCTGCCCACCAGCGCCGCCCCCCTAGGCACTAGCCTCTGCCATCCCGATCCCCTCATTACTTCTCTAGACCACCTAGCCTCTAGCTTGCCAATCGCGGGATGGCGGGGCAAGTTCTGGCTGCGAAGTACCTCATCACAATGGGGTGAACTTGAGTCGGTGCTATGCGGGCAATCTCTGGAGCTCGAGATGACGCGACGAATCTTATGATGAAGAAAGGGGTCTGGACGCATGGAGGAGCTCATGACGGCGGGTGAGCTCAGGCCAACACCAAGGAGGCCAAGGTGGTGGGAATGTTGGGGCATCACCGACGGCACCTCCTCTCACACTTCATGCTGCAAAGACCACATTGCCCGCCTCCATCATAGGGTCGGGTGTCCCATCCCCTTGTTGCTCTTGTCCTTCCCTCATAGGGACCGTGTTGGGTCAACCTTCTAATACTCCTCCCTTTTCCTGGTCTTGATCGACCTTCTTTGCGGGTCCAGAAGTGAAGCAGCTGGTTGTCGTTGGGCCGGGTGATGGAGTCTGGTGCGATAGGTCAGGTGGGATAATAATGGGATTCAAGGGATTTAAAAATTCCTCACTGAGGTTGCCAGAATCTACAGAACGGCTATGGTGGCCAAGATTACCGGACTTGAGGAAGGATATGGTGACATGGTGTGGATGATGAACTTGGGCAGTGGTACAGAGGGAGATCTCATTCAAGGAGGTGGTACAGGCACTGGAAATTTGGAAGAAAACAGGACGAAGGAAGGCATGGCCTAGCACCCCTACGTCGCGACACCACAGGCGATGGCATGCCCATCCTAGAGCCTGGCGAAGATGGCCGCGAGCGCTTTGTCCTCGAGAGCCAGGAGCAGCGGGGCGGAGCAAGGAGTGCGTTGTCCTGGTTGTTGTGACACCCCGCATCATGTCGCATCGAGCAAGCCCACCGTCGCCTACTTGGAATTTTGGTCATGATGAATGAGAATGGAAAGAGAGGCAGCCACTTTTAGTATGACATGTGGGACAATAAACATTGTTTTGCTGGTTGGATGCCACGTTAATATTGAATAGTCCATTGAAATGCCACGTCGCACAAAGCCACCCTCTAAACCTCTCATGGGGTATTTTAAACGGCATCGATAGTTCCAGGGTGTAGTGTAATCTGTTTCATAGTTGAGGCTTGTAGATTAAACTAGGGCAAGAGTTTAGGATTAAAATATGCATTTCTCTCTATATAATATTACCTCCACTCCGAAATATAAGGTTTATTAGTACTAGCACAAATGCCCGTGCGTTGCAACGGGAGAGAATTTTTTTAGCATGCACTCAATTTTTCTAAGAAATATATATGCAAGCACAACCCCCATGTTTCGCTACCAAGAAAGTGCTAGTTACCCTGTCCACCTAAACACCGAACTCAAAACATCCGACTGCATGGCATGGCAACATCAAAACGTTGCCACCCAGGGAGGCGTTGCAACAGGATATTAATATCCTTGAACCCACGCATCTAAACAGATAAATATCAAGCCAAATAATTGTTACAATGAACCGCTAAATTCTGGCATGCAAACGGAAGACAAATGACAATCTCCATTTATCAAAGAACAAAAAATTGTATGAAACTAAAACAATAAATTTGGTCTCATACTATGAATAATTCATAATACAACGACAACAACTTATCAGGTCAAGGGTACAAATTATTTCTAGTGAAGTGCAGAACCCATGGGTGATCGCCCTTACAAATATGATAATTCTGGTAACAAAATTGCTTGTCTTTTCCATATGCGCCAAAATGATCCTTGATAGAACACATGGATATAGTTCAAAAATTAACCGAGGATCAGAAGCTTGTGGATTGACCCTTTTCAAACTTAGTATGAACATGAGTAAAAAAATTATAATAATTTATGACTGGACTGGAAATGTGATCTCCTCTGTGGATCACACCTGCAAAATAATGATATAATGTACTTGAATCTAGGAAAAAACTTATATGTAAAATTTTAGAGAAGACTAATACCAAGCTGTGCATGTCTAGTTGTCCTGCTGAGGTCCATCTCAGCTGCAATCTCTGGACCAACTCACTTCTTAGCGATCAACAATGAGCGCAGGCAAGTCACTATGACAACACATGAATGTCTCACAACAGATGCATCCAATAATTCAAACCGGCAGTTAAGCATCACTATGTACATTGCCGATGAAGACCCTAATACAGTGTTGCTGATTCAGAAAATAAATATGCAAAGCCGATGCTACTATTTTCAGGTATATACACAGTACCAAATAGAGGTAGATTCATCAGTGAATATGTGAGTCCTTGATTGCACTGCCATCAAAAAAAGCTGCGCATTGCCCATGTTTGTCTCCCAATTAGCTACAAACAGATAATAAGGTCAACTAACAATGCACATTTTCATTGAGTTAAAATCATGGCCTGCAAAATGAATCAGATGCCAAGATTTCACTATTCTTTAGTGCATTGAAGATCAATGGAAAACGCAAATCAGCAAAGGCCTGCAATCATGGTATTTCATTCAAGTCTATAGCATTGTGATCAGGTCTGCAGTTATGGTATTTCATTCAGGTTTGTAGCATTGAGATCATTGTCGTGTCTTGGTAACCATCATGATGTACAGCCCCGGAGATGTCAGCCGACAATACCAGCAATAGCATCCATTGAAAATCTGCAACTATGTATCAGCACCTTGTGCACGTGCATGCCTGTAAGACAACTAACTCATGGGCTTCTTACCTGCTGTTCCTGATCGTTCTTCCTTGGACTTCAGTTTGGAATATTGACGGCCTAACAAATCAAAAGCATTTCAATCCATCTCATCAATCAGCTTATGTGCTAGCTCAGAGCGCCCAACCTTTTCAGGTCACTGATCAGTGGACGGTGGATATATAAATCAAAGGCTGGTGTAACTTACGCACTTGGACTCGGGCATCGCCTTCAGGTCATGGTGGACACCATCTGGTCCAGTCCGATCCCTGACCAAGCCGTTGTTTGGATCGGCAGGTGGGCTATGTGAGCAAGTGATGTGAGGAAGCGGACGGCGTGCGCGAGTGCCAACGTGCCCGACAAATTAACTGACAACTGAAACTTTGATGAAACTGATGAACTGAATTTTCTGAATCTGATGAAACTAAATCTGACGAAACTGATGAAACTGAAACTGTCGAATCTGAGGGAACTTCAGGACAGCATAGGTGGCGCCATAGTGGCCTCGTGCAAAGGCTCCTGCAGCCTCAGAGGGAGCTGCACGGGGGCGGGGGCAGCCGAGTTGGTTGTCATCCCTTGTCGTGGATCATTGGAGCTGCGGGTCGCAGGTGGCGGGAGAGCATATCCGGGGCTGGGAGGAGTAGCCGCGGGTCGCCGCATATAGGGCGCGTCAATCCTGTACGGGCAGCCAGCATGCGGATGACTCCGGCCACCTCCTGCAGTCGCCCGGCGATGAAGGAACAGGTCACTGAAAGGATCGATATGGTTGACTAGAGAGGGGGGGGGTGAATAGGCAACTACCAATTATTTAGCTTTTCTTTACCAAATTAAACTTTGCATCAAAGTAGGTTGTCTAGATGTGCAACTAGGTGAGCAACCTATATGATGCAATAACAACAAGCATACAAGCAAGCAAGGGTAGAAACACTAAAGAGCTTGCACAAGTAAAGGTAAGAGATAACCAAGAGTGGATCCAATGAAGACGAGGATGTGTTACCGAAGTTCCTTCCTTTTGAAGGGAAGTACGTCTCCGTTGGAGCGGTGTGGAGGCACAATGCTCCCCAAGAAGCCACTAGGGCCACCGTATTCTCCTCACGCCCTCACACAATGCGAGATGCCGTGATTCCACTATTGGTGCCCTTGAAGGCAGCGACCGAACCTTTACAAACAAGGTTGGGGCAATCTCCACAACTTAATCGGAGGCTCCCAACAAGACCACGGAGCTTCACCACAATGGAATATGGCTCCGAGGTGACCTCAACCGTCTAGGGTGCTCAAACACCCAAGAGTAACAAGATCCGCTAGGGATGAGTGGGGGATCGAAAATGCCTTGGTGGAAGTGTAGATCGGAGCCTTCTCAACCGCTCCCGAGCAAATCAACAAGTTTGATTGGCTAGAGAGATAGATCGGGCGAAAATGAAGCTTGGAGTATTTAATGGAGCTTGAGCAAGAAATGAAGCTTGGGGGAGGAAGAGGTAGGTGAGAAGGAAGAAGGGGACTCCCTTTTATAGTGGGGGCAACAATCCCATTGCCCCCCACCAACCAGCCCCCGCACAGGGCGGTACTACCGCTGAGAGGGGGCGGTACTACCGCCAGGACAACGGTACTGCTGCTCCTGCCAGCGGTACTGCCGCGCTGAGGAGACTAGTAGGGAACGGACCCAAATGCGGTACTACCGCGGTGGTAGGGCGGTACTACTGCTGCTGGAACGGTACTACCGCCACTACAACCGTGACTAGTGTCGCAAAACCCGACACGAGAAAAAGACCTCTCGAATCGAGGCGGTAGGAGCCAGACTGCCCAGCGGTACTACGACAGTGGGGTCAAGGGCGGTAGTACCACTGTGGAGCGTTACTGCCGCTTGTGACCCTTCGGCCATAGTACTGCAGGCAGTGCGGTACTACCGCTGGGGCACGAGAGAGAGAGAAAGAGAAGAAATCTCTCAAAGAGGCTGAGGATAAGGCGGAGGTGCCAGGCCCCCAGCGGTACTACTGCTGTGGAGCCACGGGCGGTACTACCGCTGCGGAGCGGTACTACCGCTTGGCTCCTCAGCGGTACTACCGCTGGGTGCGCGGTACTACCGCTTTGACCCAGACAGGACAAGGAAGAGAGGAGAGATCTCTTCAATGGAAAGGAAATGCTCGGAGGGTGAGAAGCTGATGTGTACGTGATGATTCCACCCATCAAAACCCCAACGGACCCCCTCTTGATAGTACGGTGCCCTCTATGCAACTAGTCAACCGGGAAAGAAACGAAAGAGCTACACCGTCTTGAAATACACTCCGAGGGGAAGAAGGCGTCTCGTGCCAGGGGAGAATCTGTGAATTATTCAAAGCACAAGATTAGTCCGCAAACATGTTGTCATCAATCACCAAAACTACCTTGAGAGAGATATGCCGTAACAATCTCCCCCTTTTTGGTGGATTGATGACAACAAGGGATTTGCGCAAGGAAAAGAAATGAAACGGAGAAAGCTAAGAACTACAAAATATAGACGGGCTCCCCCAGAATGTGTGCACCAAGAGATGGCACGACACACACATTCGGATCAACACTCCCCCTATATTTTATAGTCCAACAATGCTAAGTACAAGATATATGAGAGAAGTGGATAAGCAGGACAAGCATGCATCTCACAATAAACTACAGTACTCTGAAATGACATAAGTAATAAGGTAGCGATAGGGAGTATATGTTTCACACCATATGTATAGAACTTAGGTCTCACACCAAACCAAACCAAAGAAGGACACCGAGAGAACACACAAGAAACCATAAGACGACTCAAAGCACGACACAAGAAGCAAATCCCTACACTCTCTCCCCCTTTGGCAGCGAGACACCAAAAAGGGCATAGAGTGACACTACGACTCCAGGTGATGGGAGGAGGAAGATCTCGAACATCACATCTCTGCATCTTCATCGTGGGTCGAAAACTACTCGGCATTGGAGTCGGTCCAGTGGCAATTCTGATGAATCTAGTCCTCCTCTTCAGTGATCTGACCCTCAGACCCACTGGGAACTGTTGCTCCTAGCTGACGCATGAGCTCCTTGTGGCGCATCCTGGAATGCTTCTCCACCACATGAGTCATGTACTGACCATGAGACTCCATGCAGAAAAGCTTATTCATCTTGCGCTTAAGCTTCTGTGCCCACGACAGTTCTGCACTAGAGGGGCCAAAGTCCTCCTCATGAGCATCAGTAGCAGCCTCACCCTCGGTCCCCATGGCAGCAGCAGTAGACGGACCCCCTGTGGTAGCAGTAGCAGATGGACCGCCTGTGTGAGGCGCTGTCCAGTTGTCCTTCTTCCTCAGACGCTTGATCTCATGAGAAACCAAGTCTCCAGTCTCTAGCAGCACTCTGGGATAAGTCTATGCCCAGGCCCTCTCAATGAGCCTCATGATGAATGGACCATAGATAGGACACTTGCGCTCAGACATGGCAGATAGAAGATCAGACCACATGACATGGGAGATATCCAGGCTCTCTCCAGTGCTTGATTCCTTCTCATGCTGACAAAAAAGGAGCATGTCCACGAGGTAAGAGTGGACCATATCCAGATTCCCAATCCGAGGGAAGAGAGTCTATGCGATGAAGAATGTCCAGATACGGAGACAGCTCATAGGTCTTCTTCTCAGTTACTGGGTGAACCTTCACAGTGCAGTAGGGCCAAAGGGCTTGCTTGTGGTGGATGTAGCATTGCGGTGAGGACGGAAACCGACAGGAGTCTCAAGCCCGTTATCCACCACATCAAGTAACCCCATGAACGCCTGCCACTTGATGGAAAGCAGCTTGCCATTGGTCATCCATGTCAGAGTCATGTCGACATCCGTCCCAAGATGGACGGTGGCATAGAATTGAGCCACTAAATCCGCATCGAAATCCTTGTTGAATTGCATGATCCTGAGAATGTTCAACTGAGTGCACATCTGAAGGGCTTCGCCAAAGTACTCTGGGTTCTTCTCCATAGCATCAGTATCAATGGAGCGAACATCAACAAAAAGATTCTTCTTGGCCTTGATCACATCAAAGTAGATGGCAAACTGAAAATGGTTCAAGAACGGGCGGTTGACCAAAGTGGGTTCTTGGTCCACCGCATAGGGGTTGCGGCGACGCTTCTCCCAAAACTCCTTGTTGGTCATCTCAGTCACAGTCTTCCCTTTGGGCTTGTTGGCGGCTCGCTTCGATTGCTGAGGAGGTGGAGGAACACTTGCAGATACACTTGCTGGAGGCGGTTGGGTGCTCGAGGAACCACCGGCTGGCTCTGAGGTGCGGTAGCGTTTTGATGTAGCACGCCCGGGGTTGATACGGCGACCTTGCTACTTAGAAGGGTCATCACCTAGAGCCAAACACAAGAACACGCAGAACAACCAGAAAGAACGAGCATAAGCCGACAAACTCAACAAAAAGATCAAGGTAAGGCAGGAAAATGATGGAAATTGGCATGCAGCGGTAGTACCGTGACCTGCCCGCGGTAGTACCGCCCCAAGCGGTAGTACCGCCCCAAAGGGAGCGGTAGTATCGCTTGAGGCGGAGAAACATCAGTTTCTTAGCACGAGGCGGTGAAACAGCGGGTTCCTACTACCGTGGTCAGATCCGGCACTACCGGCCTACCAAATTCAAAAATAATCCTACCAAACTCTAATCGAGATAGTCTAGTTGCCTTCTCCAACCAACTCAAGCCTAGATTTAGCCAAAAATCTAGAGATGCAACCACCATTGCCCCTAAGAAACAAGATCTGAAAAAGAGACAAAACGAAAGAAGGAATGGGGGCAATACCGACATCCATGGCAAGAGGACAAGGTGGGGATCGACTCCACTAAAGGAAATGGAGAGGGACGCCCCGGAGAGGGAGATCCGCCGGAGCCCTCCCGCGGCGAGTGGAGGCTGGAGAGAGGAAGAGAAAAGAGGGGCAAAGTGAATGGGTATGGGGGAGAAGAAACCTCCCCCTGCCCCGACTTAACCCCCTGTTCTCGTCCCCAGCGGTAGTACCGTGCTGGGGGGGCGGTAGTACCGCTTACGAGCGGTAGTACCGCCCAGCACGCCACGACAACTAAACAAACACGGCTTTAGCTCGACGAAACGATAAAAACGGCAAGAGAAAACCAAACACACCAGCAAACGACCAAGACACACCTCTTCAAAAGAGGGCGGTGGCCGAGGCCACCTATGTTTGAGTCAAAGGTATGGCACCGCGAAGATTTTAACCTTGGGCCCATGACCAAAACTCGTCTTTGAAGCACAAGTGCCATTAACAATGGCTGAAGTGAAAGACTTGATCAATTTATGCATAATGGGGGGAGGGAGAGTTCATTGAGAGAACAACACTCCCCCTATGTCCATGCCTACACCTAAACTAGATAACAAATTAAGCGTGGTAGGTTGTGCAAGGGTTCAAGCCACATTGCTCGAATCAATTATATTTAGCTCATGCCTTAACTCGCAAAATCTTGTTTCATCCAAGGGCTTCGTGAAAATATCTACAAGGTTGTCATGAGTGTTGACATAGTTGAGCTCGATCTCTCCTCGCCTAATGTGATTCCGGATGAAGTGATACCGAATCTCAATATGCTTCGTCTTGAAGTGTTGCACTGGGTTGAGAGAAATCTTGATGGCACTTTCATTGTCACACCAAAGAGGCACTTTGTCACAAGTGACACCGTAATCCTTTAAAGTTTGCCTCATCCATAGAAGTTGTGCACAACAACTACCGGCGGCAACATACTCCGCCTCAGTGGACAAGAGAGACACACAACTTTGCTTTTTGGAAGACCAACTTACCAAAGAGCAACCAAGGAATTGGCACCCTCCAGAAGTGGACTTCCTATCCACTTTGTCTCCCGCCCAATCGGAATCCGAGTACCCTACAAGCTTGAAGTTTGATCCTCTTGGGTAGCATAAGCCAAAGTTTGGGGTATGAGCCAAATATCGAAAGATTCGTTTGACTGCCACATAGTAACTTTCCTTAGGTGTGGCTTGAAACTGTGCACAAATTCCCACACTCAACATGATGTCCGGTCTAGATGCACAAAGGTAAAGCAAGGAACCAATCATGGAACGATATACCTTTTGATCCACCACTTTACCATTGGGATCTAAGTCAAGTTGGCACTTGGTGGGCATTGGAGTGGAGGCCGGCTTGACGTCACTTAGCTTGAATCTCTTGAGCATGTCTTGGGTGTATTTGGATTGATTGATGAAGGTTCCTTCTCTTCTTTGCTTCACTTCGAACCCTACAAAGAACTTCAACTCTCCCATGAAGGACATCTCGAACTTTGAGGTCATGAGAGCGGCAAATTCCTCATTGAAAGCTTTGTTAGGAGAACCAAAGATAATATCATCAACATATAATTGGCACACAAACAACTCCCCTTTGACCTTCTTAGTAAAAAGAGTGGGGTCGATTAGCCCAACTTCAAAACCACGGTCTTGTAACAACTCGGTAAGGTGGTCATACCACGCACGTGGGGCTTGTTTAAGGCCATAGAGTGCCTTATCGAGTTGATACACATGATCGGGAAAGTAGGGATCCTCAAACCCGGGGGGTTGCTTGACGTAAACCAATTCATTAATGGGACCATTAAGAAAAGCACTCTTCACATCCATTTGTTGTAACTTAAAGTTATGATGAGAAGCATATGCAATCAACATGCGAATGGATTCAAGACGAGCAACGGGAGCAAAGGTTTCACCGTAGTCGATACCCTCGACTTGGGAGTAGCCTTGTGCTACCAAACGAGCCTTGTTGCGAATGATAATCCCATGGGCATCTTGCTTGTTCTTGAATATCCACTTGGTTCCAATGACATTGTGGTTCCCCGTTGGCCTTGGCACCAATCTTCACACTTTGTTGCGCTCGAAGTTGTTGAGTTCTTCGTGCATGGCATTGAGCCAATCCGGATCTTCTAGCGCCTCATAGACCTTGTGGGGTTCCACACAAGAGACAAACGCGTGATGCTCACAATAATTTGCTAATTGTCTACGAGTGCTTACCCCCTTTCTTAAGCTTCCAAGCACATTCATCATGAGATGATCCTTGGTGGAGAGCTTGGAAGCAACCTTGGCGGCACGACGCTCTAATTCCTCCTCGGTGGTGAGTTGAGGAGCGGTTACTTGATCATCTTGAGCACCGTCATGAACTTGTTCTTGATCTTGAACTTGCTCGGGGGAGAGAACTTGACCTTGGGCATCACTTGGTGTGTCAACACCGTCTTGAGTATGATCTTGCCCTTGGTCTTGTTCATGAGGTTGAGGGCCTTCACTTTGTTCTTCGGAAGCGTGTGGGCCTTGGGTTGGTGATGGCTCCACTTGAGTGGAGCATTGTCCTTCTCCTTCGGCCACAAGGGGTTCCTCAATGGGTAGGATGAAACCAACACCCATTCTTCTTATGGCTTGAGGAGGAATTTCTTCACCTACATCACAAGTGCCACTTTGCTCCACTTGGGAGCCGTTATTCTCATCAAACTCCACGTTACACGTCTCCTCAATAAGTCCCGTGGATTTATTGAGGACACGGTAAGCATGAGAGTTTGTAGCATAACCAACAAATATGCCCTCATAAGCTCTAGCCTCAAATTTAGACAACCGAACACCTTTCTTGAGAATGAAACACTTACACCCGAATACGCGGAAGTACTTGAGGTTGGGCTTGTTACCGGTGAGTATCTCATATGGAGTCTTGTTCAAGCCCTTGCGGAGGTAGAGCCGATTGGATGCATGACACGCGGTGTTGATGGCTTCGACCCAAAAGTTGTACGAAGACTTGAACTCCGCCATCATGGTCCTTGCCGCATCCATCAATGTCCGGTTCTTCCTCTCCGCAACACCATTTTGTTGAGGGGTGTATGGTGCAGAATATTGATGCTTGATTCCCTCATCACTAAGAAATTCATCCAAGGTGTAGTTCTTGAACTCGGTGCCGTTGTCACTTCTTATTGTCAAGATCTTTGCATTGTGTTGACGTTGTGCTTCATTTGCAAAGTCAATGACGGTTTGTTGGATATCGCTCTTCCTTTTGAAGAAATACACCCACGTGTACCTTGAGTAGTCATCCACAATCACCAAGCAATACTTTCTACCTCCAATACTATCGAAGGATGGGGGCCCAAAAAGATCCATGTGAAGGAGCTCCAAGGGCCTCTTTGAATAAATGATAGTCGTGGGAGGGTGAGCCTTCACATGTAGCTTTCCTTCGATACAGGCACTGCAAGCACGATCTTTAACAAAACTAACATTCGTTAGTCCACGGACATGGCCCCCCTTGAGAAGACTTTGCAAAGATCTCATATTGACATGGGCTAAACGGCGATGCCAAAGCCATCCCACATCAACTTTAGCCATTAGGCATGTCGCGGTCTTAGTGGGTCGCAACGAAAAGTTAATCACATATAGACCGTTCTCGACAAGCCCAACAAAAGCTACTTTAAGAGTCTTGCTCCACAAGAGGGCCACGGTATCGATATCAAAGAAAGTGGCAAAGCCCATGATTGCAAGTTGACGAACGGAAAGTAAATTGTATGCAAGGGACTCAACAAGCATGACCTTCTCGATTGTGAGATCATGAGAGATGACCACCTTGCCAAGTCCCAATACCTTAGAGTATGAGGCGTCACCCCACTCGACATTGGTGGGCATAGATGGAACTTTGTGCACATCCACCACCAAGTCCTTGCTTCCGGTCATATGATTTGTAGCTCCGCTATCGAGCAACCATGATCCACCACCGGAAGCAAACACCTACAAGAGATCAATGCTTGGTTTTAGGTACCCATTTTTAATGGGTCCTTTGATGTTAGTAACAAGGGCCTTAGGAACCCAAATAGACCATTCAATATACTCATGAAGAGAACCAACAAATTTGGCATAAACATGCCCATCACTAGCACGGCATAACACATAAGAAGGATTAAAATCGCCGGCTTTGTTGGGAGGGGTGACATTGCCCTTCTTGACATTGTTCTTCTTCTTCTCCTCGGGGACACTCTCTCCCTCCCTCACAAAGGTTTGCATGAGGGGAGGAGGTCGTTTGGTCTTGTCATTCTTCTTCTTATTCTTGGAGTCGGGCACGTACCCAACCCCTTCCTTGGCCACACCTCCCTTTTGGTTGATCAAGAGATCGTTGAGGTTCTTCTTGCCTTGTATGCAAGTCGCAAGACCTCTCTCAAGTCGCTCATTCAACTTAGCATTTTCCTCAACAAGATGTATATTCTCACAACACGGGTTAGTAGCATTTGCATTATCAATTAAAACCATATGAGGAAAAGTTGCTTTCTCCTTAGTTAGCTTCACTTGGAGTTGATCATGAGACTCCTTGAGACTAGCGTGAATACCCTTCAAGGCCTTGTGGGCCTTGTCAAGTATATCAAACTCCTCTTTGAGTCTAGCAAGATCAATCCCGAGTTTGGCCTTCTCAGAATTTAGCACACGAGAAACAATGAGGGAATGATCATAATCTTTCTTTAACTTAGCATGATCAACGTTGTGTGACTCCTCAAGAGCCAAACGAAGACCACGCTCTTCCTCAAGAGCATTGGAAAGATCCGAAATCTCATCAGCATAGTCACGACTATGCCCTTCCATCTTATAGATGGTGTCTTCGTGAGCCTCGATCATGTCATTGGCCTCACCAAGTTGTTCCAAGAGAGCAACAAAGTGCTTCTTGGATTTTCCCTTGAGTTTGCCCATAAAGGCCTCAAACTCGTTAGCCTCCACATTAGCTCCCTCAAGTTCATTAATGCTATCTGTTGGGGAAGGATGATTAATGATGGTAGTTTTGATGTTGGAGGTTACCTTGTTGGTGGCTTTAGCCATGAGGCACTTGGCGGTGATGCTCTTGTTGGGTGAGTCGAAGAGAGACACCCGTGACGTTGTTGCAATGGAAACGGAGGCCATGGCAACCGACTCATCATCTTCATCATCGTCATCATCCTCATTGTACTCTTCTTGCACAACCAAAGCCTTGGGAGGAGTCTTCTTGGTGAAGTTGTTCTTGTTGGGGAACGACTTGGCCTTGTCCTTTCGGATGAGTTTGCCACCATTGTCTTCCCTCTTCTCATACGGGCATTCCGCAATGAAATGACTCACGTTGCCGCAATTGTAGCAAGTCCTTACAGGTTGCTTGCCCCTTGTGCCACTCGAGTTGTTTTTGCTAAAGTTGGGCCTCGAGTTTTTCTTGCCCCAAAATTGCCTTGAAGCAAGTGCCATGTGTTCATGATATGCATACTTCGTATCTTCGGGGTTGCTCTCCTCTTCTTCCTCTTCTTCTTCTTCCACGGTGAGCTTGGCCTTCAATGCAAGGTTAGGCTTCTTTGCCCGTTGAGAACGGAGAACCGCATTGTCGGCGGTCTTGTCCAAAATGTTCATGGCCACAAACTCATCCAACACTTCGCTTGAGGTCAAAGTGTGGAAGTCCGGTCTTTGACGAATGACGGAGGACATGGCCTTGTGGTAGGGCATCATTGCCTTGAGGAATTTGTGCTTGATCCAATTGTCATCCGTGTCCTTGCTCTCGTGATCTCATAGTGAGACCGCGAGTTTGGTTACTCTCCGATAAAGCTCACGAGGTTCTTCATCCTCCTTCATTGCAAACTCATCGGCCTCATCTTGTACCACTTCATAGTTGGAGCGTTGAATGCTTGCGCTTCCCCGGTAGAGAGACACAACACAATGCCATGCATCTTTGGCCAAGGCGAAGGGACGAAGATGAGGTAGGTCTTTGGGTGGAATTGCATCTTGAATGATGAAGAGATCATTCTCATTGAATTGATTGTCCGCGGCTTCTCGAGGAGTGAAGTTACTTGGATCATGTGGATAGAAACCTTCTTCAATGATTCTCCAAAGGTTAGTGTTCACATGATTTAAATGACGTTTAAAGCGGTAAACCCAAGAATCAAAATCCTCATTTTTCACAATCTTAGGTGGAGGACCGGCATGATTCAAATGAGTGGAAGGAACCAGTCCACCATAAACAAGTGGTGGTTCCACATGGGCAAAGATGCCGGTCCACATGGGCAAAGATGCCGGTGCCATTCTTGCCACTAGAAGAAGGAGCCTTTTCACTACTAGCTTCCCTTTTGTCGGGGATAGCATCCGACACCTTGTTGGCGGGATCACCCACTTTCAACGGTGCGGTGGATAGTTTAAGCCCCTCAAGAAATTTAGTAAACATGCTTTCAACTTCGGTCGTCATGGAGGTTTTCAATGTCTCCAAGGCCACATTGAACTCCTCACGAGAGACCGAAGTTCCCCCATCTCCCATAGACGAGATCGGATTCACAGTAGAGTGTTCCTCCAAACCGTCTACGGTATCAACCATACTCTTTGGACGGTAAAGTCCTTAATAAAGAGACGAGGCTCTGATACCAATTGAAAGGATCGATATGGTTGACTAGAGGGGGGGGTGAATAGGCAACTACCAATTATTTAGCTTTTCTTTACCAAATTAAACTTTGCATCAAAGTAGGTTGTCTAGATGTGCAACTAGGTGAGCAACCTATATGATGCAATAACAACAAGCATACAAGCAAGTAAGGGTAGAAACACTAAAGAGCTTGCACAAGTAAAGGTAAGAGATAACCAAGAGTGGATCCGGTGAAGATGAGGATATGTTACCGAAGTTCCTTCCTTTTGAAGGGAAGTACATCTCCGTTGGAGCGGTGTGGAGGCACAATGCTCCCGAAGAAGCCACTAGGGCCACCGTATTCTCCTCACGCCCTCACACAATGCGAGATGTCGTGATTCCACTATTGGTGCCCTTGAAGGCGGCGACCGAACCTTTACAAATAAGGTTGGGGCAATCTCCACAACTTAATCGGAGGCTCCCAACAAGACCACGAAGCTTCACCACAATGGAATATGGCTCCGAGGTGACCTCAACCGTCTAGGGTGCTCAAACACCCAAGAGTAACTGTTGGAAATATGCCCTAGAGGCAATAATAAAAGGATTATTATATTTCAATGTTCATGATAATTGTTTTTTGTTCATGCTATAACTGTATTATCCGGAAATCGTAATACACGTGTGAACACTTAGACCCAATGAGTCCCTAGTGAGCCTCTAGTTGACTAGCTCGTTATGATCAATAGATAGTCATGGTTTCCTGACTATGGACATAGGATGTCGTTGATAACGGGATCACATCATTAGGAGAATGATGTGATGGACAAGACCCAATCATAAGCATAGCATAAAAGATCGTATAGTTCGTTTGCTAGAAGCTTTGCCAATGTCAAGTATCTATTCCTTCGACCATGAGATCGTGTAACTCCCGGTTACCGTAGGAGTGCCTTGGGTGTATCAAACGTCACAACGTAACTGGGTGACTATAAAGGTGCATTACAGGTATCTCCGAAAGTATCTGTTGGGTTGACACGGATCGAGACTGGGATTTGTCACTCCGTATAACGGAGAGGTATCTCTGGGCCCACTCGGTAATGCATCATCATAATGAGCTCAATGTGACCAAGGTGTTGGCCACGGGATCATGCATTACGGTACGAGTAAAGTGACTTGCCGGGTAACGAGACTGAACAAGGTATTGGGATACCGACGATCGAGTCTCGGGCAAGTAACGTACCGATTGACAAAGGGAATTGTATACAGGGTTTGATCGAATCCTCGACATCGTGGTTCAACCGATGAAATCATCGAGGAGCATGTGGGAGCCAACATGGATATCCAGACCCCGCTGTTGGTTATTGCCCGAGAGTCGTCTCGGTCATGTCTGCGTGTCTCCCGAACCCGTAGGGTCTACACACTTAAGGTTCGGTGACGCTAGGGTTAGTAGGAAGTCAAGTATGTGACTACCGAATGATGTTCGGAGTCCCGGATGAGATCCCGGACGTCACGAGGAGTTCCGGAATGGTCCGGAGGTAAAGATTTATATATGGGAAGTCCTGTTTCGGGCATCGGGACAAGTTTCGGGGTTATCGGTATTGTACCGGGACCACCGGGGGGGTCCCGGGGGCCCACCGGGTGGGGCCACCTGCCCCGGGGGGCCACATGGGCTGTAGGGGGTGCGCCTTGGCCTGCATGGGCCAAGGGCACCAGCCCCACATAGGCCCATGCGCCTAGGGTTCAAGGGGGCAAGAGTCCTAGGAGGGGAAGGCACCTCCTAGGTGCCTTGGGGGGGAGGGAAACCCCCCTTGGCCGCCGCCCCCCTAGGAGATTGGATCTCCTAGGGCCGGCCACCCCCCCTTGGCCCTCCTATATATAGTGGGGGAGAGGAGGGACCTCATAACCTTGAGTCCTTGGCCTTTGGTTGCCTCCTTCTCCCTCCCCAACACCTCTCCTCCTCCGTTGTGTGCTCGGCGAAGCCCTGTCGGAGTACTGCTTCCCCACCATCACCACGCCGTCGTGCTGCCGGTGGAGCTGTCTTCCTCAACCTCTCCTTCCCCCTTGCTGGATCAAGAAGGAGGAGACGTCGCTCGTCCCGTACGTGTGTTGAACACGGAGGTGCTGTCCGTTCAGCACTTGGCATCGGTGATCTGAATCACGTTCGAGTACGACTCCATCATCACCTTGCAAGCTTCCGCGCGCGATCTACAAGTGGTATGTAGATGAAATCTCTCTCCCGTTACTCGTTGCTTAGATGAACTCATAGATGGATCTTGGTGAAGCCGTAGGAAAATTTTAATTTTCTGCAACGTTCCCCAACAGTGGCATCATGAGCTAGGTCTATGCGTAGTTCTCTATTGCACGAGTAGAACACAATTAGTTGTGGGCGTTGATCTTGTCATCTTACTTGCCTCTACTAGTCTTTTCTTGCTCAACGGTATTGTGGGATGAAGCGGCCCGGACCAACCTTACACGTACGCTTACGTGAGACCGGTTCCACCGACTGACATGCACTAGTTGCATAAGGTGGCTGGCGGGTGTCTGTCTCTCCCACTTTAGTTGGAGCGGAATCGATGAACAGGGCCCTTATGAAGGGTAAATAGAAGTTGACAAAATCACGTTGTGGTGATTCGTAGGTAAGAAAACGTTCTTGCTAGAACCCAATCGCAGCCACGTAAAAGATGCAACAACAACTAGAGAACGTCTAACTTGTTTTTGCAGCGATTGATCATGTGATGTGATATGGCCAGAAGTTGTGATGAATGTTGAATTGTGATGTATGAGATCATGTTCTTGTAATAGGATTCACGACTTGCATGTCGATGAGTATGACAACCGGCAGGAGCCATAGGAGTTGTCTTTATTTTTTTGTATGACCTGCGTGTCATTGAAGAACGCCATGTAAACTACTTTACTTCATTACTAAACGCGTTAGTCATAGAAGTAGAAGTAGTCGTTGGCGTGACAACTTCATGAAGACACGATGATGGAGATCATGATGATGGAGATCATGGTGTCAAGCCGGTGACAAGATGATCATGGAGCCCCGAAGATGGAGATCAATGGAGCTTGATGATATTGGCCATATCATGTCACAACCATATAATTGCATGTGATGTTTATTATGTTTATGCATCTTGTTTACTTAGGACGACGGTAGTAAATAAGATGATCCCTTACAAAATTTCAAGAAGTGTTCTCCCCTAACTGTGCACCGTTGCTACAGTTCGTCGTTTCTAAGCACCACGTGATGATCGGGTGTGATGGATCCTTACGTTCACATACAACGGGTGTAAGACAGTTTTACACAGCGAAAACACTTAGGGTTAACTTGACGAGCCTAGCATGTGCAGACATGGCCTCGGAACACGGAGACCGAAAGGTCGAACACGAGTCGTATGGAAGATACGATCAACATAAAGATGTTCACCGACGATGACTAGTCCGTCTCACGTGATGATCGGACACGGGCTAGTCGACTCGGATCGTGTAACACTTAGATGACTAGAGGGATGTCTAATCTAAGTGGGAGTTCATAATTTTGATTAAGAACTTTATTATCATGAACTTAGTCTAAAACCTTTGCAAATATGTATTGTAGATCAATGGCCAACGCTAATGTCAACATGAACTTCAACGCGTTTCTAGAGAAAACCAAGCTGAAAGATGATGGCAGCAACTATACGGACTGGGTCCGAAACCTGAGGATCATCCTCATAGCTGCCAGGAAGCAATATGTCCTAGAAGGACCGCTAGGTGCCGCTCCCGTCCCAGAGAACCAAGACGTTATGAACGCTTGGCAAACTCGTGCTGATGATTACTCCCTCGTTCAGTGCGGCATGCTTTACAGCTTAGAACCGGGGCTCCAAAAGCGTTTTGAGCATCACGGAGCATATGAGATGTTCGAAGAGCTGAAACTAGTTTTCCAAGCTCATGCCCGGGTCGAGAGATATGATGTCTCCGACAAGTTCTACAGTTGTAAGATGGAGGAGAACAGTTCTGTCAGTGAACACATCCTGAAGATGTCTGGGTTGCACGCACGTATGACCCAGTTGAACATTAACCTCCCAGATGAGGCGGTCATTGACAGAATCCTCCAGTCGCTCCCACCAAGCTACAAGAGCTTTGTGATGAACTACAACATGCAGGGGATGGTAAAGACCATTCCTGAAGTGTTCTCGATGCTGAAGTCAGCAGAGGCTGAAATCAAGAAAGAACATCAAGTGTTGATGGTCAATAAGACCACTAAGTTCAAGAAGGACAAGGGTAAGAAGAACTTCAAGAAGGACGGCAAAGATGTTGCCGCGCCCGGTAAGCCTGTTGCCGGGAAGAAGTCAAAGAATGGACCCAAGCCTGAGACTGAGTGCTTTTATTGCAAGGGGAAGGGGCACTGGAAGCGGAACTGCCCCAAATACTTAGCGGATAAGAAGGCCGGCAACACCAAAGGTATATTTGATATACATGTAATTGATGTGTACCTTACCAGTACTCGAAGTAACTCCTGGGTATTTGATACCGGTGCCGTTGCTCACATATGTAACTCACAGCAGGAGCTGCGGAATAAACGGAGACTGGCGAAGGACGAGGTGACGATGCGCGTCGGGAATGGTTCCAGGGTCGATGTGATCGCCGTCGGCACGCTGCCTCTACATTTACCTACGGGATTAGTTTTAAACCTCAATAATTGTTATTTAGTGCCAAGTTTGAGCATGAACATTGTATCTGGATCTCGTTTAATACGAGATGGCTACTCATTTAAGTCTGAGAATAATGGTTGTTCGATTTATATGAGAGATATGTTTTATGGTCATGCTCCGATGGTCAATGGTTTATTCTTGATGAATCTCGAGCGTAATATTACACATGTTCATAGTGTGGATGCCAAAAGATGTAAAGTTGATAACGATAGTCCCACATACTTGTGGCACTGCCGCCTTGGTCACATTGGTGTCAAGCGCATGAAGAAGCTCCATGTTGATGGACTTTTAGAGTCTCTTGATTATGAATCATTTGACACATGCGAACCTTGCCTCTTAGGCAAAATGACCAAGACTCCGTTCTCTGGAACAATGGAGCGAGCAACCAACTTGTTGGAAATCATACATACCGATGTGTGCGGTCCAATGAGCGTTGAGGCTCGCGGAGGATATCGTTATGTTCTCACTCTCACTGACGACTTGAGTAGATATGGGTATGTCTACTTAATGAAACACAAGTCTGAGACCTTTGAAAAGTTCAAGGAATTTCAGAGTGAGGTAGAGAATCAACGTGACCGTAAGATAAAGTTCCTACGATCAGATCGTGGGGGCGAATACTTAAGTCACGAATTTGGTACACACTTAAGAAAATGTGGAATCGTTTCACAACTCACGCCGCCTGGAACACCTCAGCGAAACGGTGTGTCCGAACGTCGTAATCGCACTCTATTGGATATGGTGCGGTCTATGATGTCTCTTACCGATTTACCGCTATCATTTTGGGGATACGCTCTAGAGACAGCTACATTCACTTTAAATAGGGCACCGTCTAAATCCGTTGAGACGACACCGTATGAATTATGGTTTGGGAAGAAACCTAAGCTGTCGTTTCTAAAAGTTTGGGGATGCGATGCTTATGTCAAGAAACTTCAACCTGAAAAGCTCGAACCCAAGTCGGAAAAATGCGTATTCATAGGATACCCTAAGGAAACTGTCGGGTATACCTTCTACTTAAGATCCGAAGGCAAGATCTTTGTTGCCAAGAACGGATGCTTTCTGGAGAAAGAGTTTCTCTCGAAAGAAGTAAGTGGGAGGAAAGTAGAACTCGATGAAGTACTACCTCTCGAACGGGAAAGTGGTGCAGCGCAGGAAACCATTCCTGTAATGCCCACACCAACTGAAGAGGAAAATGTTGATGATGATCAAGGTACTTCAGATCTAGTTGCTACTGAATTTCGAAGGTCCACAAGGACACGTTCCGCACCAGAGTGGTACGGCAACCCTGTCATGGAAATCATGTTGCTGGACAACAATGAACCTTCGAACTATGAAGAAGCAATGGCGGGCCCGGATTCCAACAAATGGCTTGAGGCCATGAAATCCGAGATAGAATCCATGTATGAAAACAAAGTATGGACTTTGACAGACTTGCCCGATGATCGGCGAGCGATAGAAAATAAATGGATTTTTAAGAAGAAGACGGACGCGGATGGTAATGTTACCATCTATAAAGCTCGACTTGTCGCTAAGGGTTATCGACAAGTTCAAGGGATTGACTACGACGAGACATTCTCTCCCGTGGCGAAGCTTAAGTCCGTCCGAATCATGTTAGCAATTGCCGCATACTATGATTATGAGATATGGCAGATGGACGTCAAAACGGCATTCCTTAATGGACATCTTAAGGAAGAGCTGTATATGATGCAGCCGGAAGGTTTTGTCGTTCCTCAGAACGCTAACAAAGTATGCAAGCTCCAGCGATCCATTTATGGACTGGTGCAAGCATCTCGGAGTTGGAACATTCGCTTTGATGAGATGATCAAAGCGTTTGGGTTTACGCAGACTTATGGAGAAGCCTGCGTTTACAAGAAAGTGAGTGGGAGCTCTGTAGCATTTCTCCTATTATATGTAGATGACATACTCTTGATGGGAAATGATACGAAACTCCTGGACAGCATTAAGGCCTACTTGAACAAGTGTTTTTCAATGAAGGACCTTGGAGAAGCTGCTTATATATTAGGCATCAAGATCTATAGAGATAGATCGAGACGCCTCATAGGTCTTTCACAAAGCACATACCTTGATAAGATTTTGAAGAGGTTCAAAATGGATCAGTCCAAGAAGGGGTTCTTGCCTATGTTACAAGGTGTGAGATTGAGCTTGGCTCAGTCACCGACCACGGCAAAAGATAAAGAAGAGATGAGTGTCATCCCCTATGCTTCAGCCATAGGATCTATTATGTATGCCATGCTGTGTACCAGACCCGATGTAAACCTTGCCGTAAGTTTGGTTGCAAGATACCAAAGTAACCCCGGCAAGGAACACTGGACAGCGGTCAAGAATATCCTGAAGTACCTGAAAAGGACAAAGGACATGTTTCTCGTTTATGGAGGAGATGAAGAGCTCGTCGTAAAGGGTTACGTCGACGCTAGCTTTGACTCAGATCTGGATGACTCTAAGTCACAAACCGGATACGTGTATATGTTGAATGGTGGAGCAGTAAGCTGGTGCAGCTGCAAGCAGAGCGTCGTGGCGGGATCTACGTGTGAAGCGGAGTACATGGCAGCCTCGGAGGCAGCGCATGAAGCGATTTGGATGAAGGAGTTCATCACCGACCTAGGAGTCATACCCAATGCGTCGGGGCCGATCAAACTCTTCTGTGACAACACTGGAGCTATTGCCCTTGCCAAGGAGCCCAGGTTTCACAAGAAGACCAGGCACATCAAGCGTCGTTTCAACTCCATCCGTGAAAATGTTCAAGATGGAGACATAGAGATTTGCAAAGTGCACACAGATCTGAATGTCGCAGATCCGTTGACTAAACCTCTCTCGCGTGCAAAACATGATCAACACCAGAACTCTATGGGTGTTCGATTCATCACAATGTAACTAGATTGGTGACTCTAGTGCAAGTGGGAGACTGTTGGAAATATGCCCTAGAGGCAATAATAAAAGGATTATTATATTTCAATGTTCATGATAATTGTTTTTTGTTCATGCTATAACTGTATTATCCGGAAATCGTAATACACGTGTGAACACTTAGACCCAATGAGTCCCTAGTGAGCCTCTAGTTGACTAGCTCGTTATGATCAATAGATAGTCATGGTTTCCTGACTATGGACATAGGATGTCGTTGATAACGGGATCACATCATTAGGAGAATGATGTGATGGACAAGACCCAATCATAAGCATAGCATAAAAGATCGTATAGTTCGTTTGCTAGAAGCTTTGCCAATGTCAAGTATCTATTCCTTCGACCATGAGATCGTGTAACTCCCGGTTACCGTAGGAGTGCCTTGGGTGTATCAAACGTCACAACGTAACTGGGTGACTATAAAGGTGCATTACAGGTATCTCCGAAAGTATCTGTTGGGTTGACACGGATCGAGACTGGGATTTGTCACTCCGTATAACGGAGAGGTATCTCTGGGCCCACTCGGTAATGCATCATCATAATGAGCTCAATGTGACCAAGGTGTTGGCCACGGGATCATGCATTACGGTACGAGTAAAGTGACTTGCCGGGTAACGAGACTGAACAAGGTATTGGGATACCGACGATCGAGTCTCGGGCAAGTAACGTACCGATTGACAAAGGGAATTGTATACAGGGTTTGATCGAATCCTCGACATCGTGGTTCAACCGATGAAATCATCGAGGAGCATGTGGGAGCCAACATGGATATCCAGACCCCGCTGTTGGTTATTGCCCGAGAGTCGTCTCGGTCATGTCTGCGTGTCTCCCGAACCCGTAGGGTCTACACACTTAAGGTTCGGTGACGCTAGGGTTAGTAGGAAGTCAAGTATGTGACTACCGAATGATGTTCGGAGTCCCGGATGAGATCCCGGACGTCACGAGGAGTTCCGGAATGGTCCGGAGGTAAAGATTTATATATGGGAAGTCCTGTTTCGGGCATCGGGACAAGTTTCGGGGTTATCGGTATTGTACCGGGACCACCGGGGGGGTCCCGGGGGCCCACCGGGTGGGGCCACCTGCCCCGGGGGGCCACATGGGCTGTAGGGGGTGCGCCTTGGCCTGCATGGGCCAAGGGCACCAGCCCCACATAGGCCCATGCGCCTAGGGTTCAAGGGGGCAAGAGTCCTAGGAGGGGAAGGCACCTCCTAGGTGCCTTGGGGGGGAGGGAAACCCCCCTTGGCCGCCGCCCCCCTAGGAGATTGGATCTCCTAGGGCCGGCCACCCCCCCTTGGCCCTCCTATATATAGTGGGGGAGAGGAGGGACCTCATAACCTTGAGTCCTTGGCCTTTGGTTGCCTCCTTCTCCCTCCCCAACACCTCTCCTCCTCCGTTGTGTGCTCGGCGAAGCCCTGTCGGAGTACTGCTTCCCCACCATCACCACGCCGTCGTGCTGCCGGTGGAGCTGTCTTCCTCAACCTCTCCTTCCCCCTTGCTGGATCAAGAAGGAGGAGACGTCGCTCGTCCCGTACGTGTGTTGAACACGGAGGTGCTGTCCGTTCAGCACTTGGCATCGGTGATCTGAATCACGTTCGAGTACGACTCCATCATCACCTTGCAAGCTTCCGCGCGCGATCTACAAGTGGTATGTAGATGAAATCTCTCTCCCGTTACTCGTTGCTTAGATGAACTCATAGATGGATCTTGGTGAAGCCGTAGGAAAATTTTAATTTTCTGCAACGTTCCCCAACAGTAACAAGATCCGCTAGGGATGAGTGGGGGAATCGAAAATCCCTTGGTGGAAGTGTAGATCGGAGCCTTCTCAACCGCTCCCGAGCAAATCAACAAGTTTGATTGGCTACAGAGATAGATCGGGCGAAAATGATGCTTGGAGTATTTAATGAAGCTTGAGCAATAAATGGAGCTTGGGGGAGGAAGAGGTAGGTGAGAAGGAAGAAGGGGACTCCCTTTTATAGTGGGGGCAACAATCCCGTTGCCCCCCACCAACCAGCCCCGCACTGGGCGGTACTACCGCTGAGAGGGAACGGTACTACCGCCAGGACAACGGTACTGCCACTCCAGCCAGTGGTACTGCCGCGCTGAGGAGACTAGTAGGGAACGGACCCAAATGCGGTACTACCGCGGTGGTAGGGCGGTACTACCGCTGCTGGAACGGTACTACCGCCACTACAACCGTGACTAGTGCCGCAAAACCCGACACGAGAAAAAGACCTCTCGAATCGAGGCGGTAGGAGCCAGAGTGCCCAGCGTTACTACGGCAGTGGGGTCAAGGGTGGTAGTACCGCTGTGGAGCGGTACTGCCGCTTGTGACCCTTCGGCCGTAGTACCGCAGGCAGTGCGGTACTACCGCTGGGGCGCGCGCGAGAGAGAAGAAATCTCTCAAAGAGGCTGAGGACAAGGCGGAGGTGCCAGGCCCCCAGCGGTACTACTGCTGTGGAGCCACGGGCGGTACTACCGCTGCGGAGCGGTACTGCCGCTTGGCTCCTCAGCGGTACTATCGCTGGGTGCGCGGTACTACCGCTTTGACCCAGACAGGACAAGGAAGAGAGGAGAGATCTCTTCAATGGAAAGGAAATGCTCGGAGGGTGAGAAGCTGATGTGTACGTGATGATTCCACCCATGCAAAACTCCAGCGGACCCCCTCTTGATAGTACGGTGCCCTCTATGCAACTAGTCCACCGGAAAAGAAACGAAAGAGCTACACCGTCTTGAAATACACTCTGAGGGGAAGAAGGCGTCTCGTGCCAGGGGAGAATCTGTGAATTATTCAAAGCACAAGATTAGTCCGCAAACATGTTGTCATCAATCACCAAAACTATCTTGAGAGAGATATGCCGTAACAGTCGCGCGTACGGACGCTGGTGATGGGCGCGGGTGTGAGGACACTTGGGGTAGGGGTAGGCGCGCCGGCGAGGTTGGCGGTGGCAGCGCGTGACGATAGTAGGAGGTCCGGCGGCATGCATCGATGGGAGGCGGCGTGCCGGCGGGGCGGGACGGGGCAAGAGGACGCGGCACGTTGAAGTCAAGATTGGGATTTAGGAGGCAGGATCGTGTGCGGGGCTGCATTTGTTTTTTTTTTTTGTTCTATCTCGCCCATACCGGTTCGTGACTTCATCAGGATTGCAGGTTCAAATACTAAAAAACGCAAGGGCTTCTATGCAAAAAGTGTGTGACGGTGAACCCGACAGATTCAATTCATGCTTTATTATTAGGGAGAGATTTTAAAAGTTAAACGTGTCTATGTTTGGCCAAGTTTCTAGAAAATATATTAATATCTACAATATCAAATTTGTACAATTTCATCCATCATACTAATGTTTTGATTTCATCCATCTATAATCTTGGTTAAACATACTAATGTTTTGATTTCACGAATTTTTTTTGCACCAGAATGCTTTCTTTGTTTGCTTTGGTGTTTTAAAATAAGGGACTTGTAATAAATTATTGCACATGTAATAATTCCTTTTTAGATAAAAAAATTGTTTCCCCGTCCCATTTTAAGAAAAGAGGTAAATACACTAGGAGTCTTACAACTTGCGCGCGGCGGTCAGTTTGGTACACAAACTTGTAAAATACGTGTTTCTGGTCCACGAACTTGCATGAAGGTGCAAATACGGTCACATTATACGTATGCGAACATATCTACTCCCTAGTTGGTAGGCCAGCGTGGCAAGGGCCCGCTGTCAGCCACTGTAATAGTTCTTGCATGATAAATTTGCAAAAAAGCCCATGCCTTTTTTGTTAATACATTGGGCCACTCAAGTAAAATAAATAAAATAAGGGCTGAGGATGGGTTTCAAATGGATGACCTGCAGCTAAACATATTCTGTGTACAACCAGCAGACCGACAACAATACACATTCATATCGCACGACTATAGTATATTTTATCAACAGGGACCAAAAATTTAAAGAAGAAATCAAACCCGAAAAAAAGGATCCCACAATTCAAACCTGTGAAATTGTGGTCGCCCATGACTAAGCTAACCACCGGGCTACAATGGCACAAGATGTTATAATTATATAAACACTGTTTATGTTGTTATGTCTTTTGTTCAATGTAAGAAATACAAAAAAAACTTATATTCTAGTGTTGTGACCTTCCAAAAATGTCCATGTGTTACAAAAAAAGGTACGTTAAATATTAGATAATATTTCAACATTGTAAAATATATATTTGTATAATTACAAATATACATTGCATTTAGAAATGTTCATGCATTTAAGAAAATGTTCATGACATTTAAAAAATTAATACAATGTAAAAAATGTTCACATAGTTTAAAAATATTTTCTATCATCCAAAAATGTTTAACATGTATTTGAAATAGGTTAAAACTTGTATTTGAAAAAATGTAAATTATATGTTTAGAAATATTAAACAAATATATAAATGTATTTAGAATTTAGATGTATACCTGAAAGTATGAAAAGAATTGACATCAAAACATATAATTGAAAAAATGTTAATAATGTATTTGCAAAGTGTATAAAAATATTTCTGTTGTATATAAAAATGTAAAATATGTATGGAAAAGTATATATCAAAATATATATTTGAAAAAAATATTAATTACGTATTTGAAAATGCTAAACATATATAAAGAATAATGTTTAGTATGGTACCATGCATTTTTTTTTTGCGGGAGCAGTACGTATGAGCCTGTATGTAGTTATAATATTTGAATATTATCCAACTCAAAAAATGTTTAAATATTATTTAAAATGCCGCGCACCTTTTTTTATAACGCATGAACATTTTTGTGAGGTCACAAACACTAGGATATAAGTAGTATTTCTTACGTCGAACAAAAGAGACGACAAGATATAAAATGTTTAGCTCTTTGGAACATTATTTTTTTTGAGTAGCGTCCAGGACTCCAGGAGGTCACAGGTTCAAACTGTAATTCTTTAATTTTTCCAGTCCGTGTTTATAGGATGTAAATGGTAGTCCTACTGTTCAATCATGAAAGGTTATCTGGTCTAGTGGCTGTTCACGCGAGACTATTAGCGGCAGGTCATGTGTACGAAACCCAACACCTTTTCCCTTATGTTTTTTTCCTTTACGTGAAGGTTTTCTGCAGATCTACCATATGAGAACTGTTATAGTGGCTGACACCGGGCCCTAGCGATGTTGGCGTACCATGCAGGTTATAGATACGTTCACGTACGTAAAATGTGATCGTATTTGCACGTTCATGCAAGTTAGCGGACCAAAAACACGTATTTTGCAAGTTTGTGCACCAAACTGACCGCCACGCGCAAGTTCTAGGACTTCTAGTGTATTTACCTCTTAAGAAAACGAGGCAGCACTTGTACAACTAATTGCTTTCTAAATAAATTTTTGTAGAATTTTGGTCATTTTCGTTCGAGAACAAGCATATATATAGGACGCGCATAAATATAAGATAAGATAGCCCCTAGATGCACGAGGACAAGGACACGCATATCACCCAGCTACTTGCGCTTCGGTTTCTTCCTCCCGCGTGAAAGAAGGTCGGTCAGCACCCAAGGACAGCTTTCTTCCAAGTGTTTATACCCTTCCGTCTTCAGCACAGCGTCAAGAACAGCGGTGGTCTTGACGATGAACTTGACGCACCTAGACTTGAGCTCTGAGCAGTTGTGCTGCTCGGCTAATGCCAATGTGGTCGCAACCGTGTTGACGTCGATCCCGCCGGCGAGCCTACCCGCGCAGATTAGCTTGAGCCTGTCCAGACCGTACCTATCTGCGGCTGCCAGCAGATGCTGTGCCATCGTCGTCGCCTCCTCCTTCTGCTGCTGGCTGAAGTCCGGCGCCGTGTCTGTGTAGATGAATCGGAGAAGCGCCTTGAACACTGCCGCCTCCATGTCCTTTACTTCGACACGATGTGACCTCTTCTCCATCATTTGCCCGTAGAACTGGGCCATGAACACGGGGGACCTCGCTGCGAGTACGGCTTTGTGCGCCACGAAAGACTCGTCGGACACGAGGAATGTGACGTCCACGCCCTTCTCGCTCTGCAGGAGCTCGCCGAAGTGCTCGTGCAAGTTGGAGGATGGCACGGCAGGCATTGGGATTTGTTTGACGGGGAACGTTTGCACCGGTAATTCCTTGAGGACGGTGATGGTGCACTCCAGAGTCAGGGCATCATCGGTGAGATAACCCGATGCCTCTAGATCACATCTTTTCATGAGCATCAATTTAGATGAGTGATGTGACTCATACATGAACTCCCCTGACACGGTCTTCTGCTCGGATGGAGTGAGAATTCCTTTCAGATCTACCAACCGGCAACCGAGATTTGCCCTCACATAATTGTTGGTTCGGGATCGACTTCGGAAGATTAGCTCCAGTGCTACCGACCATTGGAGATCAAGATAGATACAGATTTCCCAATCATACCCGTCGACGTTCCATCTGGATTCGATGGAATAGCTGCTGCTCGAGCCTATGTTATTGGTCGCGCAATAGCCGTCGATCTTGAGCAGCTGCACCAAGCGCGCGGCATCTGTGATGCTTGTTGTGGAGACATCTTCCATGGCGACCGAAACCTGGATGGCGTGAGGGTGGTTGTTGCGCTTCCTCTTCGCGATGTTTGTGGAGTGTGCAATTTATACAGGGTCTCTGCGAGTGTTAACGAGCGACCTGGTGAGAGAGAGGCATGCCAACAGATAGACGTCGGAGGAACTCCAAACGACAAAGGTGACCAGTCAAACGTTTTGCGGCATGCCAATCATCACATCACCATTAATAAATAAATAAACCATTGCATCACCCTCACATTTTTTTTGTTTTGAAAATCATCACAGCTCGCCAATATGTCAACTAAGAGCACCTTCATTCAGTTGGTAGTAGAAAAACAACATCAATAAAATATGAATTCCAAATTCGATGGAGAATGACCAGGGAGAAGATGAAGCGCTGAAATGGGTGGGGACCGAACAATCAAACCGAGGAGACTATATGGCATGGAAACTGACTTGCAATTATCCACCGCCGAAGAGTGGCGTCCATCGCACACCATTAAAGTCTTGTAGCAACATTGATTTTCTTCCTCAACTTCTAGCTACTGGAGTTCAAACGACAGTGGCAGTTCGCTGCTCTCATCAAAGCACCCCTGGCATTGAGCTGCCACGCAATGCTACCCTATTCACCAAGTTGCACGATTAGGCTGGCGAGGTGTGAAGCGCTCGCCTCATAACCGCTGCTTCACCCAGCCGCGACGTGTGCGTCTATGGTGGATGACTGTGTTCTTTTTTCTTGAAATGACAAAGCGACAGAGAGAAATTGGATGACACAGTCCAAGCAGGCCCAGACAACAGCTGATCATTCTGATTTTGTTGCACGAGCATCATCCTAGACTCCTAGTTCATATAGCGCTCTCAGCAGGGTGGAAGCATCAACGGCCAAAAACACCCAAAACTTCAGATCCGACGGTTAAAACGTTGATAGTTTGAGATGACTGGAAGAGTGCACATTTGTAATGTTTCTAAACATTATCTTGTCTTGTATATGTTGCTTCATTATTGTCTATTGTTCTTCACCCCCTCATGCTCAAATCCTCGCTCTGCCCTTAGATACCAATAGATGCCACCTAACCCATCAATCTCGACCTTTCGTGGTGCCACGTAGGAAATTCTTGTTTGGCTACAACCTCATAGTTAAAAACTAGCGGGTTCATTTTCCACAAGCTCCACAACCTTAAGGACTAAATCATACTGGATTAAATCATACTTCACTCAAGGATGTGTCCGCTCCTCTGCCATGATGAGCAACTGTGACATAAGGGTGGCACGGCAGTTCAGTACCTAGGAACTGGCTATAAGCTGCACATAGTAAGGCAAGTACCTCTAACAACCTTCCCACTCCCTCGCAACGATTGATTAAGCTCTTGCGAGCCGAGCTCACTAGAGCCCATCACATGTTGTTGGTCATGTAGTTTTGTTTCTCTGAGGGAACCATGGGCTCGACTATGTCTCGTTTAACGTGGGACCTAGCATAGCCTCACCTCAAGGAACACACCACTCGGTTGGCACCATAGGGAGACCGAGCGTAGGCTACAATTGTTTCTTCAAATTTTCCGTTCATTCGTGCTTTTTTTGTACATATTTTAAATACATAAATTTCAAAACATAATTTACATTTTTTTAAAAAATAATCACAATTTTGAAAATTGTTAACGTAGTGTCAAAAGTTTTGTTAGCATAAAAAAAAGGTTGATAGCATTCAAAGGAAATGTTTGTGACATTTAAAAATATTAACTCTAGAAAAAATATTTATCACATATTAAAAAAAATCAAAAACATCTATTTGAAGAAAAACATTTGTAAAAAATAGTTCCAAATGTATATGGAAAATATAAAGTGTGTATGAAAAAAAAGTAGAAATCAAAGCATAGAAAAAATTTGTAAACATGTATCTGAAAATATTAAACATGTAAAAAGCAATATTTCAGATGTGTTCAAAAATGTAGAATGTGTATTACGAATAGGCATCCAAAATTTATATTAGAAAAAAATGTTAATCATATATTTAGAAAATGTTGATCATGTTTAAGAAAATGTTACTTATCTATAAAAAAATGTACAAATCTATATGGAAAAAGTGGACATCAAAACTTATATTTTTCAAAAAATTAATCATGGATTTGAAAAAAATTCAACGTGTACAAAGAAAATGAATCGAATATATAAAAGTTATATGAAAAAGTACATATCAAAACATATATTTGAGCGAACCAACCTATGGTTGAATGGTTAGAGAGACAGTGGTATCCCAGCCCACCAGGGTTCAAGTCTTAGTGCCCGCATTATTTATGAATTTATATTAGGATTTCTGGCGATGCGCTTTCAGTGGGAGGAGACGTTTCCGTCGATGACGAGACGACTACTGTGACTTCGTAAATTTCAAGATGACATGCCGGCTCGGTCTTTCGGAGGTGCTCATAGGGGTAAGGTGTGCGTGTGTGCGTTCATAGGGATAAGTGTATGCGCGTATGTATGAGCGCTTTTGCGTCTGTACTGATGTTAAAAAAACATATATTTGACAAACAATGTCAAACATGTATTTAAAAAATGTTCAAACATGTACAAAAACATGTTTTCGATGTATACAAAAAATATACAACGTGCTAACCAACTTGTGGTTGGATGGTTAGGAGGATAGTGGTATCCCCAGCCCATAAGGGTTCGGGTCTTGATGCTCATATTTTACTGGATTTATTTCAGAATTTTCGGCGATGCACGTTTAGTGTGAGGAGACGCTTCCGTCGACTACGAGACACCTACGATGACTTTGTAAATCTCAAGATGATATGCCGACTCAGTTTCACGAGGGCGCTCATAAAGATAAAGTGTGTATGTGTGTACGTTCATAGAGATGAGTGTATGCACGTATATATGGGCGCTTGCGTCTGTAATGTGTTAAAAAAATTACAACGCGGATTGAAAAAACACATACATGTATTGATAAAGGGAAAACAAAAAAAGGAAAAGGAAAAAGAGAAAATAATAAATAAAAACACATAAAAATGAAACTGAAGAAAACATTAGAGAAAACAAATAGAAAGCAAAGAACACAAAAGTCAATTTAAAAACCGAAGAAAACCTATAATTTTGCTTAAGAGAAACAAAGAACAAAAACAATGAAAACCGTACAGAAAAAAATACAAATAAAGGAAAACAAAGAAATCAATGAAAAACAAAGAAAACACAATAAAAATAAAGAAACAAAGAAATCCTGGTGAAAACCTTAAAGAAAAATGCTAAAAGAGAAGAAAATAAAACCTCGATGAAAACCGAACTAGTCTAACCAATAGACAGAAAGAAGAAAATAACATAAATAAACTGTAGAGCGGGCGAGCGAGCCAGTTAACAACAAAAACAACAAAACGCATAGGCCTAGAAAATAATGCCACAAAGAAAACCTTGTGGCGAGAGGTAATAAAAATCATTACAGGTGACACATAGCCCTGACGAGGAACCGTTACTTGCGTAACTCTTGTTTTTGGAGGACCTTGCTCACTTGCTTATGTGTGCCTGGCCCAACGCACACACGAGTCTAGAAAAAAGCAAACGAAAGCATGTCGATATTCTTGCTTTTTTTTCTTTTGATTTTTTGCACCATTTGTGTTATGCCTGGGCCATTTTCTTTTTAATTTGAAGCATATTCATGAATTGATTCTTTTAATAATTTGAAAAAAATGTTCATGAATTTGGCAAATATTCCTGACCTGAAAAAAAGTTTGCAGATTTGAAAAGATGTTCGCGAGTTACAATTTTTTTATGAATTCAAAAAATAGTTGTGAATCGTAAATATATTCACAAATTTAAGAATATTCACGAATTTTTAAAACAAATCACAAACTATAAAAATGTTCATGAATTCCAAAAGGTTCATGAATTTCTTTTTTTAATAATTTTAAAACCATTGATGGATTTGAATTTCTTTCATGAACTTAAAAGTTGTTCATGAATTTGAATTTTTTTGATAAATTTGAGAACACGTTTGCAAATTTTATTTTATTTCATGAATTTTATAAAAAATCATGAATTAGAAAATATTTACAAATTTGAAAAGATATTGATGAATATAAAAGTTGTTGACGAATTGGTATGAACTCAAAAATTATTAATGAATTTAGAAAATAGTTAAAAAATGTTGAATTTTTTAATAGAAAAAGGCCCCGAGAGTTGTTCAAAACTGGGTCAGAATCTTCCTAAAATCAGCCGAAGTGAAGCGCTCGATCGTCTCTAATGATCTTCACTTATGGACAGCAGTGGGCGGTCAGCATGGTACGTATGGTTCTCATTTCCAAAAGGTAATTGCTTTTGTTTGAGAAGAGATTTGCAAACATTTGGGTTGCTACCAAAAATATTTGGAGACGTTGGCTTGTGGGTTTTCGGTTTTGTAGCCAACAAGGCCAGCACCCAATTCCGGTCCCCAACTCGCTCCTACCAGCCCACCAGATCAGCTCAGTAGAGCCTATACCACGTTTCCTCCGGTGTCAAAACCCCAACCGGGCCAACGGAGAAGAAGGCCAGGGAGCGCAGCCCACCTCTATTTGACGAGAACTCCACTGATTTATTACCGCGTTGATTTGTTTGTTTCGCTGAGGAGGTTGATGAGAGTTGGCCATCCACGTACAGAGATGAAATGTTTATTCACAACAAACAAACAACATATATTAATCATAAGCGTCGGGACAGGCAGGCGTGTACTAGTATAGAATACTGTTGGGGTGGCCGGAGTAGCCAGCCTTTCATTTGGCGCGTAGTTTCACTGCAAGACAAATCCAGCAAATAAAAACAATGTACCGCGTAGCAGTTGGTTGCCGCCAAGTCTCGTCCTTACCTCCATCGGTTCAGACGCACCTAACGCTGCTCATAAATTACTAATACCTCGAGTAGAAAATTGCAGCGGGGCGATAAGCTCGACTCGAGACAACCTAACACATGCCAGGGAACATGCATTGTTGGTGATTCATTTGTATGTTGTGACGAGCATATGTCGATGCTGTCAATTTTATCTGTCGTGTTACACGGCCACCACTTGCATCTGTCAGCGCACTATCTATATCTTTTTGCTGCTATATAATGGACGGCAACGACGGCAGCGATGCCACAGATAACAACGTCTGCGTCACGCACCCGCTTACTTCGAAGCTATCTTCAATGATTCATGTTTGACTCGTTCCAGCTGAAGTATGTTCGACATGATGCTAATGTAGCGGCCCATCTTTGTGCAAGGCGCGTAGGCGTTGTCTTTCGAGTAATTGTGTGCCTCTATTCCGAGCTGATGTTTTACGTCGGGATTGTAGTCCATAAAGTTTTTTGTTTCGCCAAAAAAAACTAACTTCAATGACTTGGTAGCATGGGTGGGCTGTTAAATGGTGGTTTATCATTATCAGAACTAAATAAATGGTTGTTCAAACTAAATAAATGATTTATCATTATCATAACTAAATAAATGGTTATTCACTTTGTTATACAACTCATGTTTTGGTTGTGTGCATTTTTGATATGCAGAGGCCGGGTGTTGCTCATCCTGATTATATCCACCTGATACTACATTTTGAGTTAATAAAAGTGCCCTTTATTGAGAAAAAAATATTCGGTGGTTGACTTGGATGGGGAGTTGCAGACTATTGACGACGGATTGACGCAAATGGATGGTTGTGGTGGCAATCACACATCACATGTAGCTGCTGGGATTGCGAAGAAGTGGAGGAGACAACACATAAGTGACATCGATGGTGGTGCTACTCAAGCAGCCAGTCTCGAGCTCCGGGATGAAAGCTTGGGGTGACTTGTGTTGGTTATACATGCAAATGGCGATGATTTTATGTCTTTTCATTGATTAAGGCATTGCTCGAATATGCTCAGATTGTTTCCTCAGGATGAAAACCTAGATCTAGCCTTGCGTGGCTGGATCAGGTGACAACGGCTTTTGAGCGCTACTCCCTTCTTGAACGCGTTACTGTTAAAGAATCTCGTCATCCATGTGGTGTCATGAGATGGCTACTGCGGATATGGTCATGGTTGTAGTTTGTCGATCGCGGGCTGATCGCTTTTTTAAACACCTACGCATAGATTTAGTCTTACATGAATTTGCTACTCACCAGCATGTATTTTGTGTGCATTTGTTCGTGTTGGTTGTATTCATCCTAACTATGCATAGATCGAGTATGTGCTCATTATGTTTGTATCCTTTTAGTGCTTCATTTTGTGTCAATAAAATATGTCCTTTGTCGAAAAAAATGTAAGGTGCTTAGGTAGGTTCTTGGACAAATAAACAGTTTTTTTTGCTTTAGCACTAGTGCTTATTATTATAGTAAGAGATG
This sequence comes from Triticum timopheevii, assembly GCA_963921465.1. Lineage (NCBI taxonomy): Eukaryota > Viridiplantae > Streptophyta > Magnoliopsida > Poales > Poaceae > Triticum > Triticum timopheevii. The sequence continues at coordinate 761,839,530 of OY997263.1, forward strand.
CCTAACTAAAATGCGTGCCCTGTACAATTAAGCACATATGCCGTTAGTAAAAAAATATTTTTTTCTTTAATCACCTTGCATTGTTCAAGGCCATAATTCAAAGCCATACAATACAAGGTCTAGTTACATCTTCTCAATTTCTGTTCTACTCCTACCGTTTTAAAATAAGTATTATGGTTTCAGTTTAAATTTTAAACTAAAACCACAACACTTATTTTGAAACGAAGGAAGTATCATTTTTTGCCATGTTATGCATGCAGTTTTCCCGCCTGCAAAACATGTATGCAGATGCATGACCAGTTGTCAGGCTTTGTTCTTTTACTAGGCACATCCGCACATAACACCCAAGTTTGTCTTATTTGTATGTCCTAATTGTTCTGCACAAAGTAAAAGGACTTAAGATACCTAGTCTTGATACCGCAGCCCATTTTTTGGATTATGCTTTGTCATTTTATGTCCCACTAACCAAAATTACAACCATACCTAAATCAGCCGGTGTCCTGGTGTTCTTGTCCAACTGTGAGCAAATTCATAAAGCACATCGTATCCCTCGGAGATGGAACCACCAATTGGTCAAACTACAAGACAAAATTGCGTGGTTGTTGTCAATGAATAAACTGGACACTGAGAGCGATATATCACATATTTTAATTTGATAGACACTCCTCCCGTGAAATGCATTGAAATACACCATACTTGCTCATGGTGAAGCATATTACCTTTCAGCGATTGGTGATGAGGAACACTTTCACCATTATAAACTAAAAACTATCTCTATTGCAAAGTACTTGGGTCTTTGGAGCGTGGGGAATAAGGAGTCAAGAACAGAACGAGGGAGTAAAAAGGTGATGACGTTATTGGATTATTGGATGGAAAATGGTCAACTTGTTGCCAAACATACTACAAAACTTCCTTCGAAGACATCTTAACATAGACAGTTCATCGAATCCGTCCTTACTATGGCGAAAGTCGCAGGGAACTTAAATTTTTTTAAAGATCTATATTACCAAATAAATACTGTATGAAAATATATCTAAGGATGAAACTAATAATATTGATTGGGTATTGCGCATGTATGTTGGGGTTGCACGCTATTTGGCTTTCTTTCTTTGTTGAAGAGTCCAACTTATTTTCTTTTCTAGGGATGCACGTTCAGTGCTGCAACTTTTCTTTCCAAGGACTGTACGTTGGGGATCCATGTTATTTGCTTTTTTGGTTGAAGAGTACAAGTTATTTTCTATCCTAGGGCTGCACGTTGGGTGATGTATATCTTTTTCTTCTTTTTCGATAAAGAGCGCTTTTATTAACTCACAATATAGCAATAATTGGATACAAAGCATAATGAATGACACCCGGCATCTGCATAACTAAGATGCACACACCTTTAAACGAACAGTCTAACAAAGTATATACTCCTTCTGTACCATAATATATGACGTTTTATTAGCTTAAATTGAACTGCTAGAATGTCATATATTATGATACGGAGGGATTATAAAAAAAGACAAGTTGTCCACAGTGAAGTCGTATGAGTCTGAAACTATGCCAATGTCGATGGAGGAGATGGACCGATCCGGAGATTATGTTGCCACCCATGTTGGGTAGAAACCTCCCTGGCCACCCGCTTCAACCGCATACACATCGCCTTGAACATCGATTGATACTCTGTTCGTTGTAGCATAGACCACATTCGGAGCCAGTGCGTACTACGGTAAATAACCTGCATAGGAGAACATATTTTGCCATTGAAAGACAATCGTTTTTACATAGCCAAAACGACTATAATAAGGAAGACGCTCCTACCCGTATTAGCGTACTAAAAGTATTCGGTATTCCATCAAACCGGTGAGCATATATATTGGCAACACTTGTGGGCGGATACAAATTGGATGCTATTTGGATGACTGACCATATAGAACCGTGAACTTGCATTGAAAGAAGAGGTACTTAATTGTCTCGTCATGAGTACAAAAGCTACACTTCTTACTTCCTTGCCAGTTGCGTCGAGCGAAGTTGTCTTTTGTTAGCACAACTCCTCTCCGAAGATACCGAATGAAAATCCTAATTTTTAGTGGCATCTTTGATTTCCAGATTAGTTTATTATTATCCACGGGAATCACTAAGTGAGAGAATGCATGATACATAGAGTGAACTGTGAAGGATCCAAATGTTGTGAGATTCTAGCGAAACACATCCCTCCCTTGTGTCCGCTTAATCTAATTCAAACGGGATAGAAGATGTTGCCATGATGCAAGGCGGAGGCCAATCAAATCCCTCCTAAATGATACATTCAGCGGGGACGAGTTGAGCACGTGCTCAAGAGTATCATTCTTATCATGTACAATGCGGTACAAGGCTGGATACTATCACTAAAGAGTGGCGTTTCCTAGCCACATGTCCTCCCAGAAACGCATCTCGCAGCCGTCTGATAACCCACAAGTATAGGGGATCAATTGTAGCCTCTTTCGATAAGTAAGAGTGTCAAACCCAACGGGGAGCTAAAGGTAGAACAAATATTCCCTCAAGTTCTATCGATCGCCGATATAACTCTACGCACGCTTAACGTTCGCTTTACCTAAAACAAATATGAAACTAGAAGTACTTTGTAGGTGTGATAGGATAGGTTTGCAAGATAATAAAGATCACGTAAATAAAAACTAGGGGCTGTTTAGATAAAGAAACAACTAAGTTAGTTTCAGTAGAGAGCTTTTTGTCACAAGAAAGTTATTTGTCCCTAGGCAATCGATAACTAGACCGGTAATCATTATTGCAATTTTATATGACGGAGAGGCATAAGCTAACATAGTTTCTCTACTTGGATCATATGCACTTATGATTGGAACAATAGCAAGCATCCGCAACTACTAAAGATCATTAAGGTGAAACCCAACCATAGCATTATAAGGCATCAAGTCCTCTTTACTCCCATACGCAAACAACCTACTTACTCGGGTCTGTGCTTCTGTCACTCACGCCACCCACCATAAGCAAATCATGAACATATTACAAACCCTACAGCGGGGATCCCTCACGCTTGCGCGACACGGAGAACAGCACCAATAATAAAACATACAACTCAAACCAATCACGATCATCAATTAACCCATAGGACAAAACAGATCTACTCAAACATCATAGGATAGCCATACATCATTTGGAAATAATATATAGCATTGAGCACCATGTTTAAGTAGAGATTACAGCAGGTAAAAGAAGGGTTACACCGCTGCATAGAGGGGGAGAGAGTTGGTGATGACGGCGGTGAATTTGTTGGTGTAGATCATTGTCATGATGATGGCCCCGGCGGCTTTCCTGCGCCACCGGGAGAGAGGGGGAGAGAGCCCCCCTCCTCCTTCTTCTTGCTTGACCTTCCCCCTAGATGGGAGAAGGGTTTCCCCTCTGGTCCTTGGCTTCCATGGCGGCGGAGGGGCGGGAGCCCCTCGGAGATTGGATCTCTCTCTGTTTCCTTCTGTTTCTGCGCTCCCAGATTCTAGCCTTTCACCATTTCTTAAATTCCCGGAGATCCTTAACTTCGATTGGGCTAAAAGCTTAACATGATTTTTATCCGGATATTAGCTTTCTTGCGGCCGAAGACGGGAACCAACTGCCTTACGGTGTGGCCACAAGGTCCAGGGGCGCGCCTCCCGTCCTTGTGGGCCCCTCGGGCATCATCTTGCGTTGATTATTTTTCCCAATAATCACATATATATTCCAGAAAAAATCTCTATCAGTTTTTATCGCGTTTGGACTCTGTTTGATATGGGTAATCTGTGAAACAAAAAATGCAAGAAACAGGAACTGACACTGGGCACCGGATCAATATGTTAGTCCCAAAATATAGTACAAAAAGTTGCCAAAAGTATATGAAAGTTGTATAATATTGGCATGGAACAATAAAAAATTATAGATACGACGGAGACGTATTAGCATCCCCAAGCTTAATTCCTGCTCATCCTCGAGTAGGTAAATGATAAAAAGATAATTTTTGATGTGGAATGCTACCTAGCATAATCTTGATCATACAATCTAATCATGGCATGAATATTAATACACGAGTGATTAAAAGCAATAGTCTATCATTTGACATAAAAACAATAATACTTCAAGCATACTAACAAGGCAATTATGTCTTCTCAAAATAACATGGCCAAAGAAATCTTATCCCTACAAAATCATATAGTCTGGCTATGCTCCATCTTCATCACACAAAATACTCAAATCATGCACACCCCCGGTTTCAGCCAAGCAATTGCTTCATACTTTAGTATTCTCAAACTTTTTCAACTTTCACGCAATACATGAGCGCAAGCCATGGATATAGCACTATGTGTGGAATAGAATGTGGTTGTGGAGGAGACAAAAAGAAGGAGATATTCTCACATCAACTAGGCGTATCAACGGGCTATGGAGATGCCCATCAATAGATATCAATGTGAGTGAGTAGGGATTGCCATGCAACGGATACACTAGAGGTATAAGTTTATGAAAGCTCAAAAGAAAACTAAGTGGGTGTGCATCCAACTTGCTTGCTCATGAAGACCTAGGGCAATTTTGAGGAAGCCCATCGTTGGAATATACAAGCCAAGTTCTATAATGAAAATTTCCCACTAGTATACGAAAGTGACAATACAAGAGACTCTATCATGAAGATCATGGTGCTACTTTGAAGCACATGTGTGGAAAAAGGATAGTAACATTGCCCCTTCTCTCTTTCTCTCTCAATATTTTTTCTCTTTTTTCTCTTTTTTTCCTTTTTTGGTGGGCTTCTTTGGCCTCTTTTTTTAATAACCTCACATGGGACAATGTTCTAATAATGATAATCATCATACTTTATTTACTTACAACACAATATTACAACTCGATATCTAGAACAAAGTATGACTCTATATGAATGCCTCCGGTGGTGTACCGGGATGTGCAATGATCTAGCATAGCAAAGATATCAAAAAACATACAAGTCATGGAAATATCATTGTAGCTATCTTACGATCATGCAAAGCAATATGACAATGAATGGTCAAGTCATGTATATGATGATGATGGAAGTTGCATGTCAATATATCTTGGAATGACTATGGAAATGCCATAATAGGTACGTATGGTGGCTGTTTTGAGGAAGGTTTATGGTGGGTGTATGGTACCGGCAAAAGTTGCGCGGTACTAGAGAGGCTAGTAATGGTGGACGGGTGACAGTGCGTATAATCCATGGACTCAACGTTAGTCATAAATAACTCACATACTTATTGCAAAAATCTAGAAGCTACTGAAACAAAGTACTACACGCATGCCCCTAGGGGAAGGGTTGGTAGGAGTTAATCAAAAAATATCTCATGCTCCAAATTTGTTACATAACGGTTCACCATACATGCATGCTACGGGACTCACAAACCTTAACACAAGTATTTCTCAAATTAACAATTACTTACTAGCATGACTCTAAGATCACCATCTTTATATCGCAAAACTATTGCAAGGAATCAAACATATCATATTTAGTGATCTACAAGTTTTATGTAGGATTTTATGACTAACCATTTGAATTACCAATTCATGTTAACTCTCTAAATATATATAAGTGAAGCAAGAGAGTTCAATTCTTTCTAAAAAAGATATGCCCATGCTCTAACAAATATAAGTGACACAAAAGAGCATTCTACAAATGGTGGTTTTCTATGTGTAGGGAAACAGACAATCCAAACTTCGAATGATATAAGTGAAGCACATGAAGTGTTCTAAAAAGCCATACTCAAAAGATATAAGTGAAGCGCATGAAGCATTCTATAAATCAACCAAGGACAATCTCATACCAGCATGGTGCATAAAATAAAAAGGAAAAATAAAAAGCACATGACGCTCCAAGATTTAAGAATATCATGTGACGAATAAAAATATAGCTCCAAGTAAAATTACCGATGATCGTTAGAACAAAGAGGGGATGCCTTCCGGGGCATACCCAAGCTTAGTTGCTTGGGAGTCCTTGAATATTACCTTGGGGTGCCTCGGGCATCCCCAAGCTTAGTCTCTTTCCACTCCTTATTCCTTCATCCATCGCGATCTCACCCAAAACATGAAAAGTTCAATCACACAAAACTTAACAAAACCCTCGTGAGATCCGTTTGTATAATAAAGAAAATCACCACTTTAAGTACTGTTGAAAACCAATTCTTATTTTGTTTTTGCATTTTATCTACTGTAATATAACTTTTCCATGGCATATACAACCGATACAATCGATAGTTTCATCAAAACGAGCAAAACAATACATCAAAAACAGAATCTGACTTAAACAGGACAGTCTGTAGCAATCATGAAAATTCAGCATATCTATGTAACTCTAAAAATTCGGAAACAATTAGTAAAAAACAAAAAATTTGTATAGAAGTACTGTGCAAAAAATTTCAGAAGCTTTTAACCTTCCAGTAAAAAATGTAAATTCACGCGCTACAGCCAAAGTTTCTGTTTTTCCACTATACATACCTAACAAGCAATCTAATCATCCTAAAGGCAAATCTTGGCACATTATTTTTATAATACAATGGATTTATATAAGGGGATAATTATTTTTGTTGAAAAGTTTCTGTAAGTCAAGATTTGCAAAGTTTCCATGGGCATGAACAAAGTTCAAGGAGCTCCCCCACTTCAAAGGTGCTCGTCCTTCTTACTTTCACTTTCCTTTTTGAAAACTTTTAGGTTCTCCTCTTTATTTTTTTGTTTTTTAACTTTATAAAAGCACTCAACAGAAATAAAATACTCTCTAAAACATCTGGCTTGTCTCCCTGGCAGGGCTTTCTTTAAAGCCATTAAGCTAGGCATATAGTGCTCAAGTAATGGATCCACCCAGATCCCAAGGTTTATCAAAGCCAATTTTAATTAATGATGATTTGTGATTTAGTAGTGAGCACAAAGTAACACATGTAAAGTAACGACGAAGTCTAACTCTCTTCCTATGCATCGACATGTCATAGAAGAACAATTCATGCACACAAAGTAAAGGCCAATGCATAGTATAAACAGTTTCTTGCAATTTTGTCGTATAGGAAACATAGAGAGGCGGAGATGTAGTTCCTCTCTCATTTTGACAGTGGGGTCTGGATTGAGGACTATATCCTCCATATCCACATGGCTCGAGGAGACGATCTCCATGCTATCAAGTACTTACCACTCAAGCTCAAAGGGCCAGCCCGGCACTGGCTTAAAAGCCTCCCCGACAACACCATTGGGAGTTGGGAAGAGCTCGAGGATGCTTTTCGGGCAAATTTTCAAGGGACCTATGTCCGACCACCGGATGCAGACGATTTAAGTCATATAACTCAGTAGCCCAGAGAGTCAGCCCGAAAGCTTTGGAACATGTTTCTTACTAAAAAGAACCAAATAGTTGACTGTCTGGACGCCGAAGCTTTAGCTTCTTTCAAACACAGCGTTCGAGACGAATGGCTCGCCAGACACCTCGGCTAGGAAAAGCCGAGAACAATGGCTGCATTAACAAGCCTCATGACCCGCTTTTGCGCGAGCGAAGACACCTGGTTAGCCCGATGTAGCACCAGCGACCCAAGTACATCCGAAGTAAGGGATGGAAACGGGAAGCCACGACGCAGTAAAAACAAGCGCCGGAATAAAGAAGACAACCCGAAGAGCACGGCGGTAAACGCCGGATTCAAAAGCTCTCGGCCGGGTCAGCAAAAGCTGCCCTCCAAAGGCAACAGGGACGAACTGTCTAGCCTAAACAAGATTCTGGACAAGATATGTCAAATCTACAGCACCCCCGATAAACCTGCAAATCATACCCATAGAGAATGTTGGGTCTTCAAGCAGTCCGGCAAACTCAATGCCGAACACAAGGGGCTGGATACACCAAGTGAAGACGAGGACGAGCCTCGCAAACAAAGCACCGGGGAACAGAAGAAATTTCCACCAGAAATCAAAATAGTAAACGTGTTACACGTGACGAAGGGGAAAAACAAAGCGGTGTTCCTAGAGACACGCGCCCCAGGGCCCGTTACCGCGGAGTCCCGCCACTGGTCGTCCAAAGCAATCACCTTCGACCATCGGGATTACTCGACCAGTATCTGGCAGGCAGGATGGGCTGCCTTGGTGTCAGACCCAATAATCGACGGATACCAGTTTAAACGAGTACTGATGGACGGCGGCAGTAGTTTAAACCTGATATATTAGGACACAGTCCGCACAATGGGGATTGACCCAACAGAAATCAGCCATAGCAAGACTACCTTTAAAGGAGTAATGCCAGGCCCAGAAGCCCACTGCACGGGCTCCCTGCTACTAGAGGTTATATTCGGCTCGCCCGATAACTTCAGAAGCAAAAGGTTAACCTTCCACATCGCTCCATTCAAAAGTGGCTATCAAGCACTACTCGGACGTGAAGCTTTCGCCCGTTTTAACGCAATACCGCATTACGCTTCTCTCATGCTTAAGATGTCTGGTCCACGTGGCATCATTACAGTGAATGGAAATACTGAGCGCTCCTTGCGCGTGGAAGACCGTGCGGCTGCCTTGGCAGCCGCACACTAGACGGCCTCACCAAGTAGAGCATCTGACAGGTCGTTAAGACCACGGACACGGTTAGACGAGTCCGGTGTAGCTATGCATAATTGATACAGGTTTGATGGCTATACCCCTACAACAATACAAGGGGCTCAACACGTGTAAACAAGTGACAATTAGCCTCAATTCAACTCATCTTGAACTGTACATGGTTTATTTAGTATAACCTACATTTTTGCACGACTATTTTTCCACTAAGTTCCTCTCTTTTACAGATGACCATCGTGCTACACCTGTCCAGGATACGGCACAACGGAGACACAGGCGCAGACGTGCAGCAGGGACCCGTTCCAAGGATTCTCTTTAGATTAAGACCCTGCGTAAACCTTTTTTACTGTCTCTTGTTGATGTACATCCCCCGGATTCTTAGTACAACTGAGAAAGATGCTGACGTATTGGCATGTGGCCACGCCAGAATACCGCACGTACCTGGACACCAGGGGCTTCTTACAAAGGGCACCGTTTAGCCCGGTTTTACATTATAAAGACCGAATACCTTAGGGAGTGTTCGGCGTCGCGAGTTTTGCCTTATATGCATCAGCTCCAAATCTTGTCTTTGGTCAAATGTTGGGTTTGCCCAGCTCCTGTGTTTTGCCACCTTACGTGCCGCTCTATCGGCTAAGGCGGCACCAGGAGAACTACTGCGATTGTGCCCTGGTTCATCCGCACGAGCACGTTAGTAGAAAAGCTGAAAACTGACTGTCATGATATAGCGTGAGATTGGTCAACCACTCGATGACCTAACGGAACCTTCGAGATTCCTCCACTTTAACGAAGGGCCGTTTCCCGGCCAGGCATGTACACGCCCCGAATTCGGATGAGCGCGGAGCCACCACGGGCTATATAGTAGCCCCACTGTCAAACTCCTATGGCTAAGTGAAAGTGTTAAAGCATTATAGTCCGATTGCCTAGTTCGCTGCGCTATCACCTCCTTAATGGACCAAGACGTTGGATCAAGTGTGAACATGCGTCTTTTGCGAACACCTCCGCATTATATGCGTGGGGGCTGAAGCCGAGAACTGCCATCTTTCAGGTTATATACATATATACATGAACGGCCGCACAGGAGGTATTATAACTCTTTTAGGCAAAAGTATAAAATAGCCTTTACAATTCAGCAAAACATTGTTTCTTCAATGGGAATACATGTCATTAGAACATAATATTCTTCGAGCACTGCACCTCTATTAAACGAGCGCCCTCAAGAACTTCTCGAAAGTAGTGCTCAGTAGGTACTCGGCTTTCGTCCGAATCATGGGCTGCAATGGCGGTGGCCTCCATCTCCGCCCAGTATGTCTTCACATGGGCAAGGGCCAACCGCACACCCTCTATGCACGCTGACCTCTTCATCGCGTTGATATGCGGCACTGCACCAAGGAACTGCCGCACCAAACTAAAATAGCTGTTCATCTTTGGCCTTTCCGGCCACAGATGATCCACAATATACCTCATGGCGAGTCCGGACAATCTATTCAGCTCGGCCCATTCAGCCAACCGACCAGTCAATGGGAGTGGATGCTCTAGAGTGTTAAAATGTGACCAGAACAGCTTTTCCACCTTGCGATCCTTTTGATCCTAGGAGTGTTCGGCCGCATCAGCAGCACTAGCCGCTAGGTCCAGATATGCATCCACAGAACTCCACAGCCGGTCCAAAGGGGCGTACTTTGGATCCCCGAACTTCATTCGCAGCATGAAGGGCTTCCCGGCCGCGATATCTCCGGCTTGACGCAGCTTCTCCTTCATCGCTCTCATTGCAGAGCGGGTGTCTTTGGCCGCCATCGTGGCCTTCTCCAGGTCTGTTATCTTCGCTTGATCGTCCTTCTCCAGAAGCTTGCAACGGTCGGCGGCATTCTTCAATTCCACAGCCATCTTGGCTATTTCCTCCTTGCTTTGGCAGTGAGCAGCCTATTCGGCTTTCAGCTCCTCGATTGCCTTTAAGGCAGCCGCATCGCTTTTTCTGGCTTGTTCTTTCGCTCGGGCAAGTTCTGCCGGAAGGTTCTCCACGGCCGCAGCTCCATCTGCATTCACACACACGTTATAGATACTGGCATAATGCTCCTCTTCCAATGTGTCACCGGTGGAACCACATACCTTGCACCTCATCAAGCCGCTTGTTGACAAGTACGATGTCGGCATCTGCCACATCAAGCTGCCGCTTTAGCTCGGCAAATTCGTCAGTCCGGCCGGCCACCGGAACTTCGCCACCTGCATATTAATGCGGCAAGATTATTCCTGGGACTATGATCCTCTGTGCGCCGTTGTCTTCGACAGCACCCAGAGTCTCAGGGGCTACTATCTACACAGGGCGCATCAAAAAATGCGCAGTACTGCCAAAAATGCACATCATTTCGCGTACCTCAAAACCCGTCAGTAGACTTGTAAAGGCTTCATGCAACCCGCTTTCGGCGGACGAGATCTTTTCAATCACCGTACTCATTAACGTGCGGTGCTCTTCTGAGATAGCGGCTCGCTCTAGCATATCCCTCAGTACGTCCGACCGCACACCAGACGGTATCGGACTCTCTCGATTGCTCTCTTCAAGAGCCGGACACTGAGGACTTCGGGTGGCCATAGGATTGCCCTCTGGCCTTGCTGGATCAGGAGAAATCCTCCAGGACGGCACTTCGGGGTCGCCCGCCTCACGAGGCGGTGTGGCAGGGGGAGGCGTTTCGCTCTCCATCATCTCCAGGAGAAGATCCCCTGAAGACGAGCTCAGCTGAGAAGGGCTTAGGTCCGAACTTCAAGATAAAGGCTTCGGTTATTTTTCTCAGAAGTAAAGAATAATATTTTCGTCATTAAGGTACCCTTTTTACTTACAGCTCGGTGGAGGGCTGATCCCCTTGAGGGCATAGTGCGGCCGGGGTATTCCCCAGGGCGGGACCCTCCGGTGAAGTTTTCTTCCCCCTCTTGGAGACCATTGTCTCCGGGTCCTCGGAGGCGGTCCTCTTTCTCCCCTGGGGAGAGGAAGTTTTAGTTCCTCCTCCACCGCTAACCTCCTTCACGGAGGCACTAGCCTCCTTGTTCCCTCCTTCATCTTCTCTCGAAGGCGCTTGATAAGGTGCGATCTCCAGCATCCGGGTTAACACGGGATCTGGTGAGGTCTCAGGAAGGGGGGCCAGACACCTGATCAACTTTGCCTTCGCTATCCAATCCTGGTCAAAGAGCGGCTTTTTAAGGGCGACGTTGTGATAAATAAACAGGCAGTGTGTTCGGATGCGGGGCTACTTACTTGGGTATCCGGGCGATTGCAGCTCAGACCTGCATCCTCAGTGGTGTCTGGACACATTATTTGCGGTCCGAAGAATAATTTGTACATCTCCTCGGGCGTCTTGCCGAGGAAGTGTTGAAGAGCTCGCGGTCCCTCCGGATTAAACTCCCACAGGCGGAGGGGACGACGTTTGCAGGGCAGGACTCGGCGAATTAACATGACTTGCATCACCTTGACCAGACTGATATCTCTCCTATGGAGATCTCAGATGCGGCTCTGCAATATGGGCACGTCCTTTACTGGTCCCCTGTCCAGCCCCTTGTTGACCCATGGTGTTAGTCGTGGTGGGGAACCCGAGCGAAAGACAGGTGGCGCCACCCATTTGGTACCCCTGGGAGCTCTGATATAAAACCACTCTTGTTGCCATGAGCTAGGCACCTCCTGGAAAGAGCGCTCGGGCCACGGGGCGTTAGCATTCTTGCTTATAACGGCGCCTCCGCACTCTGCATGCAGCCCCTCGACCATCTTTTGCTCCACTTTGAAGGTCTTGAGCCACAGTCCGAAGTAAGGGGTAATACGGAGGAAAGCTTCGCACACGATGATGAATGATGCGATGTGGAGGATAGACTCTGGAGCTAAATCGTGGAAGTCCAGCCCATAATAGAACATAAGCCCCCTCACAAAGGGATCTAGCGCAAAATCTAGCCCTCGGAGGAAGTGAGACAGGAACACGACGCTCTCACCGGGCTTGGGAGTGGGAATAACCTGCCGCTGAGTAGGCAGCCTATGCGGGATTTCGCCAGTCAGGTACCTGGCCTCCCTTAGCTTTGTTACCTCTTCCTCTGTGATGGAGGAAGGCATCCATCAACCTTGAAGGTTGGATCCGGACATAATCGGAGGTCCGAAGCGCCTAAACCTAAGCTTTGGGTGTTGGAGCTCGGGGCGGGAGGCGGATTCGTGATAGATCGAAAGAAAATAAAAGGCCTTGGTCTCTTTATAAAGAGATTGGATACCAAGTGTCCTCTTCGTGGCCGTTTAGGACTTACCTCCAATCGAGGAGTCATACCAACGGGCGCGGTTGGGTTACCCACGTTTGTGTTGAGGAGAATCCCGTAATAAGGGGGACACGATCTCTGCTTCGACAAGACGTGCCAATAGAACCGCCTCGCGAAACACGCTGAGATTGAAAAACGATTCGAATAAAGGCATGGCTGTGGTGTGATATCACGCTGCGGGATACATCAGCAGATTAGATTTGTGGAAATGTTATCTTCTCTATGGTGGTATGTGGAACTTGTTTTGCAGAGCCGGACACGATCCTTGTGTTCAAATTCTTCTATGGAGTATTCGGAGGAGGAACCCGCCTTGCAATGCCGAAGACAATCTGCGCGCCGGACTCATCGTCATTGAAGCCTGGTTCAGGGGCTACTGAGGGAGTCCTGGATTAGGGGGTATCCGGACAGCCAGACTATGACCTTTGGCCGGACTGTTGGACTATGAAGATACAAGATTGAAGACTTCGTCTCGTGTCCGGATGGGACTCTCCTTGGCGTGGAAGGCAAGCTTGGCGATAAGGATATGTAGATCTCCTTCCCTGTAACCGACTCTGTGTAAGCCTAGCCTCCTCCGGTGTCTATATAAACCGGAGGGTTTTAGTTCGTAGGACCAACAACAATCATACCATAGGCTAGCTTCTAGGGTTTAGCCTCTTCGATCTCGGGGTAGATCAACTCTTGTAATACTCATATCATCAAGATCAATCAAGCAGGAGTAGGGTTTTACCTACCCGAGATCCGTCGGTTTTGACACCGACAGCCTCCTTTTAATAGAGTACCGGACCAAAGCATTAACACATAGTGAATACATGAACTCCTCAAACTACGGTCATCACCGGGAGTGGTCCCGATTATTGTCACTTCGGAGTTGCCAGATCATAACACATAGTAGGTGACTATAGACTTGGAAGATAGGATCAAGAACTCATCTATATTCATGAAAACATAATAGGTTCAGATCTGAAATCATGGCACTCGGGCCCTAGTGACAGGAATTAAGCATAGCAAAGTCATAGAAACATCAATCTCAGAACATAGTGGATACTAGGGATCAAACCCTAACAAAACTAACTCGATTACATGATAAATCTAATCCAACCCATCACCGTCTAGCAAGCCTATGATGGAATTACTCATGCACGACGGTGAGCATCATGAAATTGGTGATGGAGGATGGTTGATGATGACGATGGCGACGGATTCCCCTCTCCGGAGCCCTGAACGGACTCCAGATCAGCCCTCCCGAGAGAGATTAGGGCTTGGCGGCGGCTCCGTATCATAAAACATGATGAATCTTTCTCTTTGATTTTTTTCTCCCCGAACGTCAATACATAGAGTTGGAGTTGAGGTCGGTGGAGCACCGGGGGGCCCACAAGGCAGGGGGCGCTCCCGGCGGGGGGGGGGGGGGGGGGTAGGCGCGCTTCCCACCCTCATGGACAGGGTGTGGGCCCCCTAGCCTTGATTCTTTCAGCAATATTTTTTATTATTTCCAAAAATAATCTCCGTGAAGTTTCAGGTCATTTCGAGAACTTTTGTTTCTGCACAAAAATAACACCATGGCAATTCTGCTGAAAACAGCGTCAGTCCGGGTTAGTTCCATTCAAATCATACAAGTTAGAGTCCAAAACAAGGGCAAAAGTGTTTGGAAAAGTAGATACGACGGAGACGTATCAACTCCCCCAAGCTTAAACCTTTGCTTGTCCTCAAGCAATTCAGTTGATAAACTGAAAGTGATAAAGAAAAACTTTTACAACCTCTGTTTGCTCTTGTTGTTGTAAATATGTAAAGCCATCATTCAAGTTTTCAGCAAAGATTATGAACTAACCATATTCACAATAACACTTAGGTCTCATGTTTACTCATGTCAATGGCATAATCAACTAGCGAGCAATAATAATAAATCTCGGATGACAACACTTTCTCAAAACAATCATAATGTGATATAACAAGATGGTATCTCGCTAGCCCTTTCTGAGACCGCAAAACATAAATGTAGAGCACCTTTAAAGACCAAGGACTGACTAAACATTGTAATTCATGGTAAAAGAGATCCATTCATAGTCATACCCAATATAAATTAATAGTAATGGATGCAAATGACAGCGGTGCTCTCAAGCTGGTGCATTTTAATAAGAGGGTGATGACTCAACATAAAAGTAAATAGATAGGCCCTTCGAAGAGGGAAGCAGGGATTTGTAGAGGTGCCAGAGCTCGGTTTTGACATAGAGATGAATAATATTTTGAGTGGCATACTTTCATTGTCAATATAACAACCAAGAGATGGCGATATCTTCCATGCTACACACATTATAGGCGGTTCCCAAACAGAATGGTAAAGTTTATACTCGCCCTCCACCAACAAGCATCAATCCATGGCTTGCTCGAAACAATGAGTGCCTCCAACTAACAAGAGTCCCGGGGGAGTTTTGTTTGCAATTATTTTGATTTTATTTGCATAAAGCATGGGACTGGGCATCCCGGTGACCAGCCATTTTCTCGTGAGTGAGGAGCGGAGTCCACTCCTCTTGAGAATAACCCGCCTAACATGGAAGTTATAGACAACCCTAGTTGATACGTGAGCTATTCAAGCATACAAAACAGAATTTCATTTGAAGGTTTAGAGTTTGGCACATACAAATTTACTTGGAACGGCAGGTAGATGCCGCATATAGGAAGGTATAGTGGAAACATATGGAATAACTTTGGGGTTTAAGGGATTGGATGCACAAGCAGTATTTCCGCTTAGTACAAGTGAAAGCTAGCAAAAGACTGGGAAGCGATCAACAGAGAGCGACAACAATCATGAACATGCATTAAAATTAATAAACATTGAGTGCAAGCATGAGTAAGATATAATCCACCATGAACATAAATATCATGAAGGCTATGTTGATTTTATTTCAACTACATGTGTGAACATGTGCCAAGTCAAGTCACTTGAATCATTCAAAGGAGGATACCACCCTATCATACCACATCACAACCATTTTAATAGCATGTTGGCATGCAAGGTAAACCATTATAAACTCCTAGCTAATTAAGCATGGCATAAGTAACTATAATCTCTAATTGTCATTGCAAACATGTTTATTCACAATAAACGGAATCAGGAACGATGAACTAATCATATTTACAAAAACAAGAGAGGTCGAGTTCATACCAGCTTCTCTCATCTCAATCAGTCCATCATATATCGTCATAATTGCCTTTCACTTGCAGGACCGAACGATGTGAATAATAATAATAGTGCACGGGCATTGGACTAAGCTGGAATATGCGAGCATTCAATAAACAGGAGAAGACAAGGCAATATGGGCTCTTGGTTAAATCAACAATAATGTATATAAGAGCCACTTCAACATTTTCATTATGGTCTTTTCCTATTGACCCCCAAAGAAAATAAAAGAAATAAAACTATTTACACGGGAAAGCTCCCAACAAGCAAAAGAAGAACAGGAAATCTTTTTGGGTTTTCTTTAATTTATTACTACTACAAGCAAGAAAAGTAAACTAGCTAAAAGCTACTACTAATTTGTTTTGTTTTTCTTAAGGTTTTTCAAACACACAAGAAGAAAGCATAAAAAGGAAAATAAACTAGCATGGATAGTACAATGAAAAAGTATGAGCACCGACATCTAGTAATGAGTGTGCAAACATGAATGTAATGTCGGTGAGAGATATGTACTCCCCCAAGCTTAGGCTCTTGGCCTAAGTTGGTCTATTGCCACGGCTGGCCTGGCGGATACCCATAGTTATAGCTGGGGTCGTACTGTGAAGAAGCCTCGGATTGCCCTGGTTGGCAATCACCTCCGGATCCCACTGGTAATTAGACTGTCGTGGAGGATCAAATTGTGGTTCCGGCTCTAGCTCTGTAGCTGATGTAGGGTTCCGGTAGGCGTGAATGGCCTCCAACGGAACAAGGTACTCGCTGTTTGCGTTGGTCGCGGAGGAAGTCGGTGAGGCCTGCATTCTCAGCCAACTCATAAAAATCATCATAAATCCCGGCTGCTCTCAAGAAATCATCACAAGGCCATTCACATGGCTGAACCTCCGTGGTGCGAGGAAGATTATATTTGGGCCTCTCTTCTTCTTCACTTTGCTTATCCTTCGAGCTTCAGGTCGAAGAGCCCCTTAAAAATCTCTTAATCATTTTCTGAAATTTCTGAATTTTTTAGTAACTTCAAATAAAAGTGAACCAAACTCAACAAAATTGATAGCAACTACTCCCACAAGTTCCTAGAGACTATATCATGCATTAGAACTACTTGGAACCATATAAATTTGACATGCAAGCTCAAGAACATGGTCACCTAGGCAGCACAAATTTTCAATGAATAAAGCACTAGAACAAAAACTAATTGGACCATTGGAGGAGTCACATACCAAGGAACAATTCCCCAAAGCAGTTTTGTGAGAGGTGCTTTGAGCAAGGAGATCGAAAATCACAGCAAAATGAGCTAGAACTCGTGCTTGAGCTGGTTGGTGATTTTTTTGGGAGGAAGGAGTGTGTGGTTGCTGGAATAAGTGGAGGGGAGCCACCGTGGGCCCACGAGGCAGGGGGCGCGCCCTGTAGGGGTGGGCCTGAAGGAAATATGCCCTGGAGGCAATAATAAAGTTATTATTTATTTCCTTATATCATGATAAAATTTTAATATTCATGCTAAAATTGTATTAACCGGAAACATAATACATGTGTGAATACATAGACAAACAGAGTGTCACTAGTATGCCTCTACTTGACTAGCTCGTTAATCAAAGATGGTTATGTTTCCTAACCATTGACAAAGAGTTGTCATTTGATTAACGGGATCACATCATTAGTTGAATGATCTGATTAACATGACCCATTCCATTAGCTTAGCATCCGATCGTTTAGTATGTTGCTATTGCTTTCTTCATGACTTATACATGTTCCTATGACTATGAGATTATGTAACTCCCGTGTGCTAGAGGAACACATTGTGTGCTACCAAACGTCACAACGTAACTGGGTGATTATAAAGGTACTCTACAGGTGTCTCCAAAGGTACATGTTGGGTTGACGTATTTCAAGATTAGGATTTGTCACTCCGATCGTCGGAGAGGTATCTCTGGGCCCTCTCGGTAATGCACATCACTTAAGCCTTGCAAGCAATGCAACTAATGAGTTAGTTGCGAGATGATGTATTACAGAACGATTAAAGAGACTTGCCGGTAATGAGATTGAACTAGGTATTGGATACCGACGATCGAATCTCGGGAAAGTAACATACCGATGACAAAGGGAACAACGTATGTTGTTATGCGGTCTGACCGATAAAGATCTTCATAGAATATGTAGGAGCCAATATGGGCATCCAGGTCACGCTATTGGTTATTGACCGGAGACATGTCTCTGTCATGTCTACATTGTTCTCAAACCCGTAGGGTCCGCACACTTAAGGTTTCGATGACAGTTATATTATGAGTTTATAAGTTTTGATGTACCGAAGGTTGTTCGGAGTCCCGGATGTGATCACAGATATAACGAGGAGTCTCGAAATGGTCGAGACATAAAGATTGATATATTGGACGGCTATATTCGGACACCGGAAGTGTTCCGGGTGATTTCGGAGAAAACCGGAAAGCCGGAGGGTTACCGGAAACCCCCCGGGAGAAGTAATGGGCCATATGGGCCTTAGTGGAGAGAGAGAGGGCAGCCAAATGTGGGCCGCGCGCCTCCTCCCCCCTGGTCCGAATTGTGCTAGGAGAGGGGGGGGGGTGGCGCCCCCCTTTCCTTCTCCCTCCCCACTTCTTTCCCCCTCCTAGTAGGAGTCCTACTCCTACTAGGAGGAGGACTCCTCCTTGGCGCGCCATAGGGGCCGGCCGGCCTCCTCCTCTCTTGAACCTTTATATACGGAGACAGGGGCACCGCAGAGACACACAAGTTGATCCACGTGATCATATTCTTAGCCGTGTGCGGCGCCCCCTCCCACCATAGTCCTCAATAATATTGTAGCGGTGCTTAGGCGAAGCCCTACGACAGTAGTACATCAAGATCGTCACCACGCCGTCGTGCTGACGGAACTCTTCCCCGGCACTTTGCTGGATCGGAGTCCGAGGATCGTCATCGAGTTGAACGTGTGCTAAAACTCGGAGGTGCCGTAGTTTCGGTGCTTGATCGGTCGGGCCGTGAAGACGTACGACTACATCAACCGCGTTGTCATAACGCTTCCGCTGTCGATCTACAAGGGTACGTAGATCACACTCTCCCCTCTCGTTGCTATGCATCACCATGATCTTGCGTGTGCGTAGGAATTTTTTTGAAATTACTACGTTCCCCAACAGGGCGTGCCCTGGACCCTCGTGGCTAGGTGCTTGCTCCCCCTGCTGCGTTCTCAGTTCCAGATATTCTCAAATATTCCAGAAAAAATCTTATTTCAATTTCGGGGCATTTGGAGAACTTTTATTTTTGGGGTATATTTTATTGCACGGATAATTCAGAAAACTTACAGAAAATACTATTTTTGCTTTATTCATTCTAAATAACAGAAAGTAAAAAGAGGGTACAGAGAGTTGTGCTTTCTAACTTCATCGATCTCATGCTCATCAAAAGGAATCCACTAACAAGGTTGATCAGGTCTTGTTAACAAACTCATTCGAATAACATGGAACCGGAGAAATTTCGAATAACACTATGTTACCTCAACGGGGATATGCACGTCCCCAGTAATAAGAATATCATATCTCTTTTTGACAGTAGGAAGAGGAAATTCAAAACCTCCAAAAATAATCGATGGAATTTTTCCAATAGAATTGATACTATGATCTTGAGGTTGTTTCCTCGGAAAGTGTACCGTATGCTCATTACCATTAACATGAAAAGTGACATTGCCTTTGTTGCAATCAATAACAGCCCCTACAGTATTCAAAAAGGGTCTTCCAAGAATAATAGACATACTATCGTTCTCGGGAATATCAAGAATAACAAAGTTCGTTAAAATAGTAACGTTTGCAACCACAACAGGCACATCCTCACAAATACCGATAGGTATAGCAGTTGATTTATCAGCCATTTCCAAAGATATTTCAGTAGGTGTCAACTTATTCAAATCAAGTCTATGATATAAAGAGAGAGGCATAACACTAACATCGGCTCCAAGATCACATAAAGCAGTTCTAACATAATTTCATTTAATGGAGCATGGTATAGTGGGTACTCCTGGATCTCCTAACTTCTTTGGTATTCCACCCTTAAAAGTGTAATTAGCAAGCATGGTGGAAATTTCAGATTCCGGTATCTATCTCTTATTTGTAACAATATCATTCATATACTTAGCATACGGATTCATTTTAAGCATATCAGTCAAACACATACGCAAAAAGATAGGTCTAATCATTTCAGCAAAGCGCTCAAAATCCTCATCATCCTTTTTCTTGGATGGTTTGGGAGGAAAAGGGATGGGTTTCTGAACCCATGGCTCTCTTTCCTTACCGTGCTTCCTAGCGACAAAGTCTCTCTTATCATAACGTTGATTCTTTGATTGTGGGTTATCAAGATCAACAACAGGTTCAATATCTACATCATCATTATTGCTAGGTTGAGCATCAACATGAACATTATCATTAACATTATCACTAGGTTCATGTTCATCACCAGATTGTGTTTCAGCATCATAAATAGAAATATCATTGGGATTCTCACGTGTGTCTACAACAGGTTCACTAGAAGCATGCAAAGTCCTATCATTTTTCTTTTTCTTCCTCTTAGAAGGACTAGGTGCATCTACATTAGTTCTCTGAGAATCTTGCTCAATTTTCTTGGGGTGGCCCTCAGGATACAAAGGTTCCTGAGTCACTTTGCCCTCTCTAGTTGCAACTCTAACAACAAAGTCATTATTCTTACTATTCAATCATTGAGCAAATCATTCTGGGCCTTAAGTACTTGTTCTACTTGAGTTGTAACCATAGAAGCATGTTTACTAATGAGTTTAAGTTCACCCTTAACCCTAGACATATAATCGCGCAAGTGTTCAAGCATATTGGAATTGTGTTTCAATTGTCTACCAACATAAGCATTGAAGTTTTCCTGTTTGACAATAAAATTATCAAACTCATCTAAGTATTGGCTAGCAGACTTATAATGAGGAATATCACCTTCATCAAATCTATAGAGAAAATTTACCTTTACTACCTGTGTCGGGTTATCAAGACCATATGTTTCTTTAACAGGCGGTAAATTAAGACCATGTATTTCTTCAATAGGAGGTAAATTCTTAACATCTTTAGCTTTTATACCTTTTTCTTTCATAGATTTCTTTGCCTCTTGCATATCTTCAGGACTGAGAAATAGAATACCCCTTTTCTTCGGAGTTGGCTTAGGAGTTGGTTCAGGAAGTGTCCAATTATTTTCATTAGTCAACATATTATTCAATAGAATTTCAGCTTGATCAACAGTTCTTTCCCTGAAAACACAACCAGCACAACTATCCAGGTGGTCTCTGGAAGCATCGGTTAGTCCATTATAAAAGATATCAAGTATTTCATTTTTCTTGAGAGGATGATCAGGCAAAGCATTAAGTAGTTGGAGAAGCCTCCCCCAAGCTTGTGGGAGACTCTCTTCTTCATTTTGCACAAAATTATATATTTCCCTTAAAGCAGCTTGTTTCTTATGAGCAGGGAAATATTTAGCAGAGAAGTAATAAATCATATCCCGGGGACTACGCACACAACTAGGATCAAGAGAATTAAACCATATCTTAGCATCACCCTTTAATGAGAACAGAAATATCTTAAGGATATAATAGTAGCGAGTTTTCTCATCATTAGTGAACAGGGTGGCTATATCATTTAATTTAGTAAGATGTGCCACAACAGTTTCAGATTCGTAACCATAGAAAAGATCAGATTCAACCAAAGTAATTATATCAAGATCAACAGAGAATTCATAATCCTTATCAGTAACAAAGATAGGTGAAGTAGCATAAGCATGATCATATTTCATTCTAGCATTCAGAGTTTTTTCTTTCAGCTTAGCTAATAATTTCTTAAGATCACTTCTATCATTGCAAGCAAGAAAGTCTCTAGCAGTTTCTTCATCCATAACATAGCCCTCAGGCACAACAGACAATTCATATTTAGGGGAGAATCTTCATCATCACTTGCATCAATATTGTCAGTTTCAATAATTTCATTCTCTCTGGCCCTGGCAAGTTGTTCATCAAGAAATTCACCAAGCGGCACAGTAGTATCAAGCATAAAAGTAGTTTCATCATAAGTATCATGCATAACAGAAGTGGCATCATCAATAACATGCGACATATCAGAATTAATAGCAGAAGCAGGTTTAGGTGTCGCAAGCTTACTCAAAACAGAAGGTGAATCAAGTGTAGACCTAGATGGCAGTTCCTTACCTCCCCTCGTAGTTGAGGGATAAATTTTAGTTTTCTCGTCTTTCAAGTTTTTCATTGTGACCAGCAGATGTAAATCCCAAGTGACTCAAAGAATAGAGCTATGCTCCCTGGCAATGGCGACAGAAAATAGTCTTGATAACCCACAAGTATAGGGGATCGCAACAGTTTTCGAGGGTAGAGTATTCAACCCAAATTTATTGATTCGACACAAGGGGAGCCAAAGAATATTCTGAAGTATTAGCAGTTGAGTTGTCAATTCAACCACACCTGGATAACTTAATATCTGCAGCAAAGTATTTAGTAGCAAAGTAGTATGGAAGTAACGGTAGTGGTAGCAAAAGTAATATTTTTGGGTTTTGTAGTGATTGTAACAATGGCAACGGTAAAGTAAATAAGCAAAGAACAATATGTGAAAAGCTCGTAGGCATTGGATCGGTGATGGAGAGTTATGCCGGATGCGGTTCATCATGTAACAGTCATAACATAGGGTGACACAGAACTAGCTCCAATTCGTCAATGTAATGTAGGCATGTTTTCCGAATATAGTCATACGTGCTTATGGAAAAGAACTTGCATGACATCTTTTGTCCTACCCTCCCGTGGCAGCGGGGTCCTAACGGAAACTAAGGGATATTAAGGCCTCCTTTTAATAGATTACCGGACCAAAGCATTAACACATAGTGAATACATGAACTCCTCAAACTACGGTCATCACCGGGAGTGGTCCCGATTATTGTCACTTCGGGGTTGCCGGATCATAACACATAGTAGGAGACTATAGACTTGCAAGATAGGATCAATAACTCACATATATTCATGAAAACATAATAGGTTCAGATCTGAAATCATGGCACTCGGGCCCTAGTGACAAGCATTAAGCATAGCAAAGTCATAGCAACATCAATCTCAGAACATAGTGGATACTAGGGATCAAACCCTAACAAAACTAACTCGATTACATGATAAATCTCATCCAACCCATCACCGTCCAGAAAGCCTACGATGGAATTACTCACGCACGGCAGTGAGCATCATGAAATTGGTGATGGAGGATGGTTGATGATGACGATGGCGACGGATTCCCCTCTCCGGAGCGTCGAACGGACTCCAGATCAGCCCTCCCGAGAGAGATTAGGGCTTGGCGGCGGCTCCGTATCATAAAACGCGATGAATCTTTCTCTCTGATTTTTTTCTCCCTGAACGTGAATATATAGAGTTGGAGTTGAGGTCGGTGGAGCACCAGGGGGTCCACAAGGTAGTGGGCGCGCCCTTGGGGGGGGGGGGCAGGCGCGCCTCCCATCCTCATGGATAGGGTGTGGGCCCCATGGCCTTGATTCTTTTGCCAATATTTTTTATTATTTCCAAAAATAATCTCCGTGAAGATTCAGGTCACTCCGAGAACTTTTGTTTCTGCACAAAAATAACACCAGTCCAGTTTAGTTCCATTCAAATCATACAAGTTAGAGTCCAAAACAAGGGCAAAAGTGTTTGGAAAAGTAGATACGACGGAGACGTATCAGTGCTCGCTTCCCTGCCTGCCGCACCTCGCCACCATCCCCGTCGCTCGCCTGGCGCTCGCCGACGCCGGAGCTCACCGCAGCAAGCACGGGCGCGGGCCGGCCAACCCAACAGTGCGCCGTGCACTGTGTTCGTCGCCACCCCCTCGTTCCTGTGCTCGTCTCTGCCTGCTTGAGCTGCGTGGCCTTCCTCCTCGCTCACTGATGCCGTTCATCGCCGGGCGCCGTGTCCAGGTGTCCTCTGGCGGAGCCCGAACCGCTCACATCGCTCGGCTATAAATACAGCCCTCCCCAGCCCTCTCGAGCATCACCAGCTCATCTCACACACTCCACAAGCCAGTACGAAGGCGTAGCCCGGCCGGGCAGGCCTCCGGCTGCCGTCCCCGCGCTCGAGCTCGCCGACGATCCCCTCGGGTCGTCTCCACAGCTCCAGCCCCTCCCAGGCTCGGGCCACTCTTCCAGCGCATCCGCCGTGCTTCAGTGGTGCCGTCCGACCTGGTTGGAGCCACTGGTGCAGCCTCTTGTTACCGTCGTCCCCAACTCCGGCGACCTCCGCTCTCTGTCGCCACTAGAGAAGTCCGTTCCGACGCCGTCCGACTACCCCTAGCTAATCTACGGGTATGGGTAGGTGCACCTCCATATTCTCCTTCGATCTATCCCTCTAGCTCGGGCCAAGATGCCCTCCTCGCCGGCGTGTGCTCCGATGAAGCTCTGCCATGCTTTGTTTCCCTCTCCCCTCCCTCTCACCTGACTAGCGGGGCCTGCTGTCAGCCACTCTGGCCATGCCCAACACGGTACGAGTGGAGGCGCCCCGCGGGGTTTACGCCTTCGATGTCACCCTAGTTCTATTTTTATTTAAATCAAATTCAAATGATTCCAGAAAGCTTCAAATAGCTACAACTTTTTAACCATAAGTCCAAATGAATTGATTCTTTTTGCATTGTGTTCTTAATGAAAAGATCTAACAGCTCACCAAAAATGAGATTTTTCTCTGCTGTCTAGATTTTCTGGTGAATTTCAGAGTGGTACTTGATGTTTTCTTTTTGTGTTTATAATTGTCTTCAGGAGGTTAAGCTTGTCTTGATGATCACCAGGAGGAGTGTGAACCTCATCTGTACTAAGGCAAGCCACAACAACATTTTTATGGTGTCATTTCAATATTTGTGATTTTTCAACTTGAACAAATGATTTAATCCATGCATATTAATCACTTAAATAAATTGATATATTCTGTTGGATGCTGCTACCGTACCTCTTGAGCACTGCGTTGGATTTCCCCGAAGAGGAGAGGATGATGCAGCAAAGTAGCGTAAGTATTTCCCTCAGTTTTTTAGAACCAAGGTATCAATCCAGTAGGAGGCCACGCGCAAGTCCCTCGTACCTACACAAAAACAATAGCTCCTCGCAACCAACACGATTAGGGGTTGTCAATCCCTTCACGGTCACTTACGAGAGTGAGATCTGACGGAGATGATAGATAATATTTTTGGTATAGAGATGCAAAGTAAAAAGAGTAAAAGGCAAAGTAAAAACAAAGCAATAATAAAGTGATGGAGATTGATATGATGAGAATAGACCCGGGGGCCATAGGTTTCACTAGTATCTTCTCTCAAGAGCATAAGTATTTCTACGGTGGGTGAACAAATTACTGTTGAGCAATTGACAGCATTGAGCATAGTTATGAGAATATCTAGGTATGATCATGTATATAGGCATCACGTCCGAGACAAGTAGACCGACTCCTGCCTGCATCTACAACTATTACTCCACTCATCGACCGCTATCCAGCATGCATCTAGATTATTAAGTTAACAACAGAGTAACGCCTTAAGCAAGATGACATGATGTAGAGGGATAAATTCATGCAATATGATATAAAACCCATCTTGTTATCCTCGATGGCAACAATAGAATACGTGCCTTGCTGCCCCTTCTGTCACTAGGAAAGGACACCGCAAGATTGAACCCAAAGCTAAGCACTTCTCCCATGGCAAGAAAAACCAATCTAGTAGGCCAAACCAAACTGATAATTCGAAGAGACTTGCAAAGATAACCAATCATACATAAAAGAATTCAGAGAAGATTCAAATATTGTTCATAGATAGACTTGATCATAAACCCACAATTCATCGGTCTCAACAAACACACCGCAAAAAGAAGATTACATCGAATAGATCTCCACGAGAGAGGGGGAGAACATTGTATTGAGATCCAAAAAGAGATAAGAAGCCATCTAGCTAATAACTATGGACCCGAAGGTCTGAGGTAAACTACTCACACTTCATCGGAGAGGCTATGATGATGTAGAAGCCCTCCGTGATGACGGCCCTCTCCGGCGGAGCTCCGGAACAGGCCCCAAGATGGGATCTCGTGGATACAGAAAGTTGCTGCAGTGGAATTAGGTTTTTGGCTCCGTATCTGATCGTTTGGGGGTACATAGGTATATATAGGAGGAAGGAGTACGTCGGTGGAGCACCGAGGGGCCGACGAGGCAGGGGGCGCGCCCTAGGGGGTAGCCGCCCCCACCCTCGTGACTGACTCTTTGACTCCTTGGAGTAGGGTCCAAGTTTCCTGGATCACGTTCGGTGAGAAAATCACGTTCTGAAAGTTTCATTCCGTTTGGACTCCGTTTGATATTCCGTTTCTTCGAAACACTAAAATAGGCAAAAAAACAGCAATTCTGGGCTGGGCCTCCGGTTAATAGGTTAGTCCCAAAAATAATATAAAAGTGGAAAATAAAGCCCAATATAGTCCAAAACAGTAGATAATATAGCATGGAGCAATCAAAAATTATAGATACGTTGGAGACGCATCAGATGCTTGTTTAAGTTGATATGTTTAGTTTACAGAAGTTTAAAACTAACTAAGCTAGTTTAAGTCATTAGAAGTAATATTTGATTATGAAGAAGTAATTTGTTTATGAAAAAGAATTAGTTGGCTTAATATTTTCTTGAGTGAGAAAAGAATTATGCTAAGATATTGTCATGGTTAATTTACTAAATAAACATAACCAGAGAGGTGTTATGAGTTATTGATATCTATGCTTAGTATATGATGAAGTTGACCCAGTTATTTCCATTGATATGTGGTGTATCTATATTAGTGTTGCATTTTAATGGCATATCATGACACCGGTTACTTTCACTTTAAGTTGAACCTGATAATAAGTCAACTTGAACATATCGTTGATCGGGTCATGGTGCCACCGAATCGAGATTTCCCCAGTGCAACCACATTTGCCTTTGCGGGAAGGCCTTTAGTCGGTCCGTTGTCATGCCTCTGGCCGGTGCCTCCAACGAGGGAAGGTTATGGGCGTGCGTTACCCTGGCCCGGTAAGCAGACATAACCTTGTGTGCCCATTGTTGTTCTGGTACCTTGTCCCTGTTTGGGACCGCTTATGTTTTGCCACGACGGTGGCGGTTGGTGTCTTTGGTAGGTACGGGGCCACCCAGGACTTAGCCCAATGCGGAGTGAGTCTGAGTGGCTGGGAGAGTGTCATGGCAATGGTGGGGCTCTATCGGAAAGTTGTTGGTCCACCCGAATGGGAGTGCGAGGCCATGGGTTCCGTGGTGTGGGTATAGTGCGCTACCTCTTCAGAGTGTATTAAATCTATCGATAGTCGAGTCCACGGTTACGGACACGCTCGAAAGTAGGACAAACCATGGGTCAATGTTTAAATAATTTTGCACACTAAGATAATAACCTAGCGCTGTTAGGGAGAGGATGGTTGAGAAATCATCTTGATGTTGGAGGCCAAGTTGTTGGTCAGTTTGTGATCCGAGTAAGATCACCGTTCTGTTACGATGTAACCTGATTAAAGGCTAAGATGTTGGTCCGTTTGTGGTCCAAGAGAGATCACCGTTTGGTAAGCTAGTCCGAGGGACTTAAGTCACGAGATCATGATCACTGCATTCCTAATATGATTTTGCATTAATGATTCAATTGATTAATTATCATGATATTGTGTGTCATTATGTTTATGCTTGTTGTGAGCTTGCAAGTACATTCAATGTACTGACCTGGCGTGTCATGCCAGCTTTCAGGAAAGTCTCATTGGAAATGAGTGCTGTCCGAGTATAGATCATGTCCACATCGGTGTCCCTGTGCTATGGAGTCCCGCTTCGTCGTCGTTCCGCTGTCGCGCAGATGTCATGATCGAGGCCCCTTTATGTTCACTAAATAATGTACGTATTTTTTAGCCGCACCATGTGTGTCGCTTGGCCTCACAACTCGTTGTAATATGAACCATGTTCCACTAGTATCAATAAAGCGGTTGTATTCTGTACCAAGATGTTGTGTGTTGCCAGAAGACATGGTCTCTAGGCTGGCAATACAAGGTAAACCGGTTGCTCTGAGCTGGGGTGCCACAACGCTTCGTATCAGAGCCGCGCTGACTGTAGGACATGCTAGACTACCAACGTGTTAACTGGACATTAGTCAAGGTATAATTTGAGTGCCGGTAGTGATTGTAGCTGGTTGTTGCTTTGCATGCGCTCGTTTATTTATATTCTAACCTACTAATGGCTTTGGGTGTAGATGGCTCTAGTGTCGTATCCGTGCCAGTTGCAGCTAATGCCGTACACGTTGCCGCATCTCCTTCGTAAAGTGTGGCGTCGACTATACCCTCTCGGTGACGACCCAGTCTATCATGTGTACCAGGAGCGTCTAGCAGACTCAGTGTATGAGTATCACGCAGTGGTTACTCTGCGCACTAGTTCATCTTCCAGCACTTATATTCGTACCTCCAGGAGCGGTTTCGCTTCTACCGCTTCTCAGGTTGTGCAATTTGCTGCATTTGAGGTCCTCATCGAGCTGCGTTATAACGAGATCCAAATGCAGAACCATCCAGGTTTCCACTACTATCCCTCCCTGCACGACAATGGTCGTGTCTGTTTTCCTATCATTGATCCGGAGTCTGATAGTACTGCTAGCCACCTTTCTCGTTATATCACTGCTAGCTATGTTATGATTCACGAGCTGGCTCGAGAGCTG
Source organism: Triticum timopheevii (assembly GCA_963921465.1). Lineage (NCBI taxonomy): Eukaryota > Viridiplantae > Streptophyta > Magnoliopsida > Poales > Poaceae > Triticum > Triticum timopheevii. The sequence continues at coordinate 761,868,235 of OY997263.1, forward strand.
ACTCGTGCTCGCACCCCCAAGATAATATTTCAAGAAGTCTCAAGCATCTAAGCTTAGGGATGCCCCGATAGGCATCCCACCTTTCTTCCTCAACAATTATCGGCTAGTATCGGTTGAACCTAAGTTTTTGCTTCATCACATGATGTGTGCTATCCTTGAAATGTTGTTTTCTTTAGCTTTGCTTGCTGTTTGAATAAAATACCAAGATCTGAAATTATTAAATGGGAGAGTCTTCACATAGTTGCATAATTATTTAACTACTCATTGATCTCACTTATATCTTTCGGAATAGTTTGTTGTTTGCTCTAGTGCTTCAGTTATATCTTTTAGAGCATGGTGGTAGTTTTATTTTGAAGAAATAGATGAACTCTCATGCTTCACTTAGATTATTTTAAGAGTCTTAAATAGCATGGTAATTTTCTTAAATAGTCATAATATGCTAAGCATACAAGATTTGTAAGAATTCTTATGAGTGTGTTGAATACTAAGAAAAGTTTGATGCTTGATAATTGTTTTGAGATGTGAAGATGGTGATATTAGAGTCATGCTAGTTGAGTAGTTGTGAATTTGAGAAATACTTGTGTTAAAGTTTGTGATTCCCGGAGCATGCACGTATGGTGAACCGTTATGTGATGAAGTTAGAGCATAATTTATTTATTGATTGTCTTCCATATGAGTGGCGGTCGGGGACGAGCGATGGTCTTTTCCTACCAATCTACCCCCCTAGGAGCATGCGCGTAATACTTTGCTTAGATAACTTCTAGATTTTTGCAATAAGTATATGAGTTCTTTATGACTAATGTTGAGTCCATGGATTATACGCACTTTCCCATCCTTCCACCATTGCTAGCCTCTCTAATACCGCACACCTTTTCGCCGGTATCATACACCCACCATATACCTTCCTCAAAACAGCCACCATACCTACCTATCATGGCCTTTCCATAGCCATTCTGAGATATATTGCCATGCAACTTTCCACCGTTCCGTTTATTATGACATGCTCCATCATTGTCATATTTCTTTGCATGATCATGTAGTTGACATTGTATTTGTGGCAAAGCCACCGTTCATAATTCTTTCATACATGTCACTCTTGATTCATTGCATATCCCGGTACACTGCCGGAGGCATTCATATAGAGTCATATTTTGTTCTAAGAATCGAGTTGTAATTTTTGAGTTGTAAGTAAATAAAAGTGTGATGATCATCATTATTAGAGCATTGTCCCAGTGAGGAAAGGATGATGGAGACTATGATTCCCCCACAAGTCGGGATGAGACTCCAGACAAAAAATAAAAAAAAGAGAAAAAAAGAGGCCATAAAAAAGAGAAAAGGCCCAAATAAAAAATAAAAATAAAAAAAATAAAAAATGAGAGAAAAAGAGAGAAGGGGCAATGCTACTATCCTTTTACCACACTTGTGCTTCAAAGTAGCACCATGATCTTCGTGATAGAGAGTCTCCTATGTTGTCAGTTTCATATACTAGTGGGAATTTTTCATTATAGAACTTGGCTTGTATATTCCAATGATGGGCTTCCTCAAAAATTGCCCTAGGTCTTCGTGAGCAAGCAAGTTGGATGCACACCCACTTAGTTTCTTTTGTTGAGCTTTCATATACTTATAGCTCTAGTGCATCCGTTGCATGGCAATCCCTACTCACTCACATTGATATCTATTGATGGGCATCTCCATAGCCTATTGATACGCCTAGTTGATATGAGACTATCTTCTCCTTTTTGTCTTCTCCACAACCACCATTCTATTCCACCTGTAGTGCTATATCCATGGCTCACGCTCATGTATTGCGTGAAGATTGAAAAAGTTTTGAAAATGTTAAAGTATGAAACAATTGCTTGGCTTGTCATCGGGGTTGTGCATGATTTAAATACTTTGTGTGGTGAATATAGAGCATAGCCAGACTATATGATTTTGTAGGGATAACTTTCTTTGGCCATGTTATTTTGAAAAGACATAATTGCTTAGTTAGTATGCTTGAAGTATTATTATTTTTATGTCAATATGAACTTTTGTCTTGAATCTTTTGGATCTGAATATTCATATCACAAGTAAGAAGAATTACATTGAAATTATGCCAACTAGCATTCCACATCAAAAATTATCCTTTTTATCATTTACCTACTCGAGGACGAGCAGGAATTAAGCTTGGGGATGCTTGATACGTCTCCAACGTATCTATAATTTTTGATTGCTCCATGCTATATTATCTACTGTTCTGGGCAATATTGGGCTTTATTTTCCACTTTTATATTATTTTTGGGACTAACCCATTAACCGGCGGCCCAACCCAGATTTGTTGTTTTATGCCTATTTCAGTGTTTCGAAGAAAATAAATATCAAATGGAGTCGAAACGGAACGAAATCAACTGGAGAAGTTATCTTTGGAAGGAAAGCTTCCGGATGGAATTGGACCCCACGTCAGGAGGAAAGGGTGGGGGCGCGCCCCCTGCCTGGTGGGGCCCCCGAAGCTCCACCGACGTACTTCTTTCACCCATATATACCTACGTACCCTTAAACTTCTAGAACGGAGATTAGATCGGGAGTTCCGCCGCCGCAAGCCTCTGTAGCCACCAAAAACCAATCGGGACCCTGTTCCGGCACACTGCCGGAGGGGGGAACCCTCACCGGTGGCCATCTTCATCATCCCAGCGCTCTCCATGATGAGGAGGGAGTAGTTCACCCTAGGGGCTGAGGGTATGTACCAGTAGCTATGTGTTTGATCTCTCTCTCTCTCTCTCTCTCGTGTTCTTGATTTGGCACGATCTTGATGTATCGCGAGCTTTGCTATTATAGTTGGATCTTATGTTTCTTCTCCCCCTCTACTCTCTTGTAATGGATTGAGTTCCCTTTGAAGCTATCTTATCGGATTGAGTCTTTAATGATTTGAGAACACTTGATGTATGTCTTGCCGTGCGTATCTGTGGTGACAATGGGATATCACGTGATTCACTTGATGTATGTTTTGGTGATCAACTTGCGGGTTCCACCCATGAACCTATGCATAGGGGTTGGCACACGTTTTCGTCGTGATTCTCCAGTAGAAACTTTGGGGCATTCTTTGAGGTTCTATTTGGTGGTTGAATAGATGAATCTGAGATTGTGTGATGCATATCGTATAATCATACCCATAGATACTTGAGGTGACATTGGAGTATCTAGGTGACATTAGGGTTTTGGTTGATTTGTATCTTAAGGTGTTATTCTAGTACGAACTCTAGGGCTGTTTGTGACACTTATAGGAATAGCCCAACGGATTGATTGGAAAGAATAACTTTGAGGTGGTTTCGTACCCTACCATAATCTCTTCGTTTGTTCTCCGCTATTAGTGACTTTGGAGTGACTCTTTGTTGCATGTTGAGGGATAGTTATATGATCCAATTATGTTATTATTGTTGAGAGAACTTGCACTAGTGAAAGTATGAACCCTAGGCCTTGTTTCCTATCATTGCAATACCGTTTACGCTCACTTTTATCATTAGTTACCTAGCTGTTTTTATATTTTCAGATTACAAAAACCTATATCTACCATCCATATTGCACTTGCATCACCATCTCTTCGCCGAACTAGTGCACCTATACAATTTACCATTGTATTGGGTGTGTTGGGGACACAAGAGACTCTTTGTTATTTGGTTGCAGGGTTGTTTGAGAGAGACCATCTTCAACCTACGCCTCCCATGTATTGATAAACCTTAGGTCATCACTTGAGGGAAATTTGCTACAGTCCTACAAACCTCTACACTTGGAGGCCCAACAACGTCTACAAGAAGATGGTTGTGTACTAGACATCAAGCTCTTTTCTGGAGCCATTGCCGGGGAGGCTAGGTAAGCGGCACTCACACCCGGTCAACTAAGCTCTTTTCTGGCGCCGTTGCCGGGGAGGTGAGTGCTTGACGGTATATCTTTAGATCTTGCAATCTAATCTTTTTGTTTCTTGTTTTAGCACTAATTTTGTTTATAAAAGAAAACTACAAAAAAATGGAATTGAGTTTACCTCATACGCTTCATCTTTTTAATATCTTTCGTGAGTATGATGGAAAGGAAAATTGTGCCAAAGTGTTAGAAGAAGAATGCATTAAAATGTTTGGCACTAAATCTTTGAATAATGAGCATGATTGCAATGTTGTTAGTATGAATTCCTTGAATATCCATGATGCTAATGATATGCAAAGCCATAAGCTTGGGGAAGCTATGTTTGATGAAGATGATATTTTTTGTCCCCCAAGCTTTGATGAGCAAATTTACTATGATTGAAGCATGCCTCCTATCTATGATGATTATTGTGATGACACGTATGCTTTAAAGAATAATGAGAACCATGAAACTTGTCATCTTGATCTTAATTTTCAATCACATGATAGTTACTTTGTTGAGTTTGCTCCCACTACTATTGATGAGAATAAATTTTCTTACGTGGAGAGTAGGAAAATTCCTATGCTTGTAGATCATGAAATAATGCTTTAGGTGCTGGTTATATTGTTGAATTTATTCATGATGCTATTGAAAATTATTATGAGGGAGGAACATATGCTTGTAGGAATTGCAATAATATCAAGTTTCCTCTCTATGTGCTTAAAATCTTGAAGTTATCTTGTTTTACCTTCCTATGCAAGTTGATTCTTGTTCCCATAAGTTGTTTGCTCACAAAATCCCTATGCATAGGAAGTGGGTTAGGCTTAAATGTGCTAGTCATATTATTCATGATTCTCTCTTTATGTTTCAATTCTTATCTTTTATGTGAGCATCATTGAAATCATCACCTAGCTAGGGGCGTTAAATGATAGCGCTTGTTGGGAGGCAACCCAATTTTATTTTAGTTTCTTGCTTTTTGGTTCTGTTTAGTAATAAATAACCCATGTAGATTCTGTTTAGATGTGGTTTTATGTTTTAATTAGTGTGTGTGCCAAGTAGAACCTTTGGGAAGACTTGGGTGAAGTCTTTATGATCATGCTGTAAAAAACAGAAACTTTAGCGCTCACGAGATTAGCTTAACCTTTTTACTGGAGAGTGCTATTTAGTTGATTATTTTTGCAGATGATTACTAGACAAATTCCACAGGTTCACCAATTTATTTTAGAATTTTTGGAGTTACAGAAGTTTGCGTTAGTTACAGATTACTACAGACTATTCTGTTTGACAGATTCTGTTTTTCGTGTGTTGTTTGCTTATTTTGATGACTCTATGGCTAGTAAAATATTTTATAAACCATAGAGAAGTTGGAATAAAGTAGGTTTAACACCAATATAAATAAAGAATGAGTTCATTACAGTACCTTGAAGTGGTGTTTTGTTTTCTTTCGCTAATGGAGCTTACGAGTTTTCTGTTAAGTTTTGTGTTGTGAAGTTTTCAAGTTTTGGGAAAAGATTCGATGGACTATGGAATAAGGAGTGGCAAGAGCCTAAGCTTGGGGATGCCCAAGGCACCCCAAGGTAATATTCAAGGATAACCAAGCATCTAAGCTTGGGGATGCCCCGGATGGCATCCCCTCTTTCGTCTTCGTTCATCGGTAACTTTACTTGGAGCTATATTTTTATTCACCACATGATATGTGTTTTGCTTGGAGAGTCATTTTATTTTGGTAGTTTTTGCTTGCTGTCATTTAGAATAGTGTTTTGCATCTCTAGTTTCAATAAAAGTGTCAAGGATAGCTTTTGCCATGCTTATTTTGCAAGTATGCATGTTGCTGTTTGAAAACAGAAAGTTTACCGCTGTTGCAAAAATTCCCTACAAAAGTCAGAATGTGATAAAATGTTGAAACCTTTTGCGTAAGAAGCTCTGATAAATTAAATACAGTGGGAATTTTCTTTCATAATTTTTGGAGTTAGGGAAGTATGATGAATCTTGCATTCTTTACAGCCTATACTGTTTTGGCAGATTGCTGTTATGTTTGCATTGTTTGCATATGTTTGCTTGTTTAATGATTCTATTCGAGGATAGGACTATTAAATATGCAGAGGCATTTAGTATGCGATGCTGAATAATAATGTTAGTGATTTGCTACAGTATAGTATGATAAGGTTTTTGCATTGGTTTATACTAACCTATCTCACGAGTTCTTGTTGAGTTTGGTATGAATGAAGCTTTCGAGATTTAGGAAACCGTGATATAAAAGGAATTAAGGAGACGCGAAAGTTCAAGCTTGGGGATGCCCAAGGCACCCCCAAGATAATATTTGAAGAAGTCTCAAGCATCTAAGCTTGGGGATGCCCTGGTAGGCATCCCACCTTTCTTCCTCAACAATTATCGGTTAGTATCGGTTGAACCTAAGTTTTTGCTTCTTCACATGATGTGTGCTATCCTTGAAATGTCGTTTTATTTAGCTTTGCTTGCTGTTTGAATAAAATACCAAGATCTGAAATTATTAAATGGGAGAGTCTTCACATAGTTGCATAATTATTTAACTACTCATTGATCTTCACTTATATCTTTCGGAAGAGTTTGTTGTTTGCTCTAGTGCTTCAGTTATATCTTTTAGAGCATGGTGGTAGTTTTATTTTTAAGAAATAGATGAACTCTCATGCTTCACTTAGATTATTTTGAGAGTCTTAAATAGCATGGTAATTTGCTTAAATAATCATAATATGCTAAGCATACAAGATTTGTAAGAATTCTTATGAGTGTGTTGAATACTAAGAAAAGTTTGATGCTTGATAATTGTTTTGAGATATGAAGATGGTGATATTAGAGTCATGCTAGTTGAGTAGTTGTGAATTTGAGAAATACTTGTGTTAAAGTTTTTGATTCCCATAGCATGCACGTATGGTGAACCGTTATGTGATGAAGTCGGAGCATAATTTATTTATTAATTGTCTTCCTTATGAGTGGCGGTTGGGGACGAGCGATGGTCTTTTCCTACCAATCTATCCCCCTAGGAGCATGCGCGTAATACTTTTCTTTGATAACTTCTAGATTTTTGCAATAAGTATATGAGTTCTTTTTGACTAATGTTGATTCCATGGATTATACGCACTTTCCCATCCTTCCACCATTACTAGCCTCTCTAATACCGCACACCTTTTCGCCGGTATCATACACCCACCATATAGCTTCCTCAAAACAGCCACCATACCTACCTATCATGGCATTTCCATAGTACTTCTGAGATATATTGCCATGCAACTTTCCACCGTTCCGTTTATTATGACACTCTCCATCATTGTCATATTGCTTTACATGATCATGTAGTTGACATCGTAATTGTGGAAAAGCCACCGTTCATAATTCTTTCATACATGTCACTCTTGGATCATTGCATATCCCGGTACACCGCCGGAGGCATTCATATAGAGTCATATTTTGTTCTAAGAATCGAGTTGTAATTGTTCAGTCGTAAGTAAATAAAAGTGTGATGATCATCATTATTAGAGCATTGTCCCAGTGAGGAAAGGATGATGGAGACTATGATTCCCCCACAAGTCGGGATGAGTCTCCGGACGAAAAATAAAAAAAGAGGCCATAAAAAAGAGAAAAGGCCCAAATAAAAAGATGAGAGAAAAAGAGAGAAGGGGCATTGCTACTATCCTTTTACCACACTTGTGCTTCAAAGTTGCACCAGGATCTTCGTGATAGAGAGTCTCCTATGTTGTCACTTTCATATACTAGTGGGAATTTTTCATTATAGAACTTGGCTTGTATATTCCAATGATGGGCTTCCTCAAAAATTGCCCTAGGTCTTCGTGAGCAAGCGAGTTGGATGCATACCCACTTAGTTTCTTTTGTTGAGCTTTCATATACTTATAGCTCTAGTGCATCCGTTGCATGGCAATCCCTACTCACTCACATTGATATCTATTGATGGGCATCTCCAGAGCCCGTTGATACGCCTAGTTGATGTGAGACTATCTTCTCCTTTTTGTCTTCTCCACAACCACCATTCTATTCCACCTATAGTGCTATATCCATGGCTCACGCTCATGTATTGCGTGAATATTGAAAAAGTTTTGAAAATGTTAAAGTATGCAACAATTGCTTGGCTTGTCATCAGGGTTGTGCATGATTTAAATAGTTTGTGTGGTGAAGATAGAGCATAGCCAGACTATATGATTTTGTAGGGATAACTTTCTTTGTCAATGTTATTTTGAAAAGACATAATTGCTTAGTTAGTATGCTTGAAGTATTATTATTTTTATGTCAATATGAACTTTTGTCTTGAATCTTTCGGATCTGAATATTCATATCACAAGTAAGAAGAATTACATTGAAATTATGCCAACTAGCATTCCACATAAAAAATATCTTTTTTATCATTTACCTACTTGAGGACGAGCAGGAATTAAGCTTGGGGATGCTTGATACGTCTCCAACGTATCTATAATTTTTGATTGCTCCATGCTATATTATCTACTATTTTGGGCAATATTGGGCTTTATTTTCCACTTTTATATTATTTTTGGGACTAACTTATTAACCGGAGGGCCAGCCCAGATTTGCTGTTTTATGCCTATTTCAGTGTTTCGAAGAAAAGGAATATCAAACGGAGTCGAAACGGAACGAAATCAACTGGAGAAGTTATCTTTGGAAGGAAAGCTACCGGATGGACTTGGATCACATGTCAGCACCAAAGGTAGGTGCTCACGAGGGTGGGGGGCGCGCCCACCCCCTAGGGCGCGCCCCCTGCCTCGTGGGGCCCCCGAAGCTCCACCGATGTACTTCTTTCACCCATATATACCTACGTACCCTAAAACTTCCAGAACAGAGATTAGATCGGGAGTTCCGCCGCCGCAAGCCTCTGTAGCCACCAAAAACCAATGGGGACCCTGTTCCGGTACCCTGCCGGAGGGGGGAACCCTCACCGGTGGCTATCTTCATCATCCCGGCGCTCTCCATGATGAGGAGGGAGTAGTTCACCCTCGGGGCTGAGGGTATGTACCAGTAGCTATGTGTTTGATCTCTCTCTCTCTCTCGTGTTCTTGATTTGGCACGATCTTGATGTATCGCGAGCTTTGCTATTATTGTTGGACCTTATGTTTCTTCTCCCCCTCTACTCTCTTGTAATGGATTGAGTTTCCCCTTTGAAGTTATCTTATCGGATTGAGTCTTTAAAGATTTGAGTACACTTGATGTATGTCTTGTCGTGCGTATCTGTGGTGACAATGGGATATCACGTGATTCACTTGATGTATGTTTTGGTGATCAACTTGCGGGTTCCGCGCATGAACCTATGCATAGGGGTTGGCACACGTTTTCGTCGTGATTCTCCAGTAGAAACTTTGGGGCACTCTTTGAGGTTCTATGTGTTGGTTGAATAGATGAATCTGAGATTGTGTGATGCATATAGTATAATCATACCCATGGATACTTGAGGTGACATTGGAGTATCTAGGTGACATTAGGGTTTTGGTTGATTTGTATCTTAATGTGTTATTCTAGTACGGACTCTAGGGCTGTTTGTGACACTTATAGGAATAGCCCAACGGATTGATTGGAAAGAATAACTTTGAGGTGGTTTCGTACCCTACCATAATCTCTTCGTTTGTTCTCCGCTATTAGTGACTTTGGAGTGACTCTTTGTTGCATGTTGAGGGATAGTTATATGATCCAATTTTGTTATTATTGTTGAGAGAACTTGCACTAGTGAAAGTATGAACCCTAGGCCTTGTTTCCTATCATTGCAATACCGTTTACGCTCACTTTTATCATTAGTTACCTTGCTGTTTTTATATTTTCAGATTACAAAAACCTATATCTACCATCCATATTGCACTTGTATCACCATCTCTTCGCCGAACTAGTGCACCTATACAATGTACCATTGTATTCACTACTAGGGAAAACCTTATACACAGAACTTTAGTAGTAGCGAGGGTCAAAAAAGCACGCTGGTGATAAGTAGCAGTAGCGAGCCTGCGGAAACCGCGCTGCAGATAAAGTTCTACCAGCAGCGCATCTTCCTCTAAACACGGTACTAAAATTCCCACTGCTTAGCCGATAGGCTACACATAGCAGTAGCGGCCTATAACGAACCGCGCTACCGCTACTTACTTTGTAGCAGCGCGTTTTAGTCTAAACTCGCTACTGATAGAGGATATAAAATTAAATGGAAAGCAAATAGAAAGGTAATTGAAAATGAAGGAAATAGAATAAGGTGAAAGGAAAAAATGTGAAGAAAACTAAATGAAAAAGGGAAAAAAAGAGAATGGTGTACCAGTAGCGTGCATTCCAGAACGCGCTGTAGCTAACATAGCATTAGCGCCCTGTCTGGAACGCGCTACTGGTACTTCTAACTTAACCATGCGGTTCGTCCTCCCCCACGGCCACTTGATCCCCCAAATCCAACTCCACTCTCGCCGTCGCCATCGCCCCTCGGCCGCCGCGCGCTCTCCGCACACCCTCTACGCCGCCCCGACCCTAGATTCAACGCCGCCCCCGCCCCTGACCTCAACGCCGCCCCAGACGCCGCCCCCGACCTCGACGCCACCCCGGACGCCGCCCCAGCCCCCCCAACCTCAACGTCGCCCCGGAGCCCCGACCACGACCTCGACGCCACCTACCCCTCCCTCGTCGCAGGCACCCGAGGTGAGCACGCTTGCTCCTCCCTCTCCCCTACCTCTACCTAGGGTTTCTACCTCCATCAAATTAGTTAGGGTGGAAACGAATCGGATGCGGATGCGGCTCAAATGAGTTAGGGTTCATGTAAGGGTGGAAACGAATCAAATTAGTTAGTAAGAACTTGTTAGGGTTCTTAGGTACTAATTAGTTAGTAAGAACTTGTTAGGGTTCTTAGGTACTAATTAGTTAGTAAGAACTAGGTACTAATTAGGTACTAGAATATTTTTATTTATAGTAAGTTTATTTTTAGTAAGAACTAGTTGAATTAATAGAACTAGTTAGTAAGAACTTGTTGCTATTTTTTTAGTTAAAGCAATTTTCCCGCATCGACGTGGACGATGCTGTTGGGGAACATAGTAATTTCAAAAAATTTCCTACGCACACGCAAGATCATGGTGATGCATCGCAACGAGCGGGGAGAGTGTTGTCTATGTACCCTCGTAGACCGAAGCAGAAGCGTTGGCGCAACGTAGAGGAAGTAGTCGTACGTCTTCCCGGTCCAACCGATCCAAGCACCGTTACTCCGGCACCTCCGAGTTCTTGACACACGTACAGCTCGATGACGCACCCCGGGCTCCGATCTAGCAAAGCTTCGGGGAGGAGTTTCGTCAGCACAACAGCGTGGTGACGATCTTGATGTTTAACCGTCGCAGGGCTTCGCCTAAGCACCGCTACAATATGATCGAGGTGTAATATCATGGAGGGGGGCACCGCACACGGCTAAGGAACGATCACGAAGATCAACTTGTGTGTTCTAGGGTGCCCCCTGCCCCCGTATATAAAGGAGCCAAGGGGAGGGGGCGGCTGGCCAAGGAGGGGCGCGCCAGGGGGGAGTCCTACTCCCACCGGGAGTAGGACTCCCTTCTTTCCTAGTTGGAGAAGGAGAAGGGGGGAAAGAGGAGGAAGAGGGGAAGGAAAGGGGGGGGGGGGCGCCGCCCCCCTTCCCTTGTCCTATTCGGACTAGGAAGGGGAGGGGCACCCGGCCACCTCCTGCCTCCTTCTCTCTTCTCCCTCAAGGCCCATGTAGGCCCAATATAGGCTTCTAATATATCGATCTTTATGTCTCGACCATTTCGAGACTCCTCGTCATGTCCGTGATCACATCCGGGACTCCGAACAACCTTCGGTACATCAAAATACATAAACTCATAATGAAACTGTCATCGTAACTTTAAGCGTGTGGACCCTACGGTTGGAGAACAATGTAGACATGACCGAGACACGTCTCCGGTCAATAACCAATAGCGGGACCTGGATGCCCATAGTGGCTCCTACATATTCTACGAAGATCTTTATCGGTCAGACCGCATAACTACATACGTTGTTCCCTTTGTCATCGGTATGTTACTTGCCCGAGATTCGATCGTCGGTATCCAATACCTAGTTCAATCTCGTTATCGGCAAGTCTCTTTACTCGTTCTGTAATACATCATCTCACAACTAACACATTAGTTGCAATGCTTGCAAGGCTTATGTGATGTGCATTACCGAGAGGGCCCAGAGATACCTCTCCGACATTCGGAGTGACAAATCCTAATCTCGAAATACGCCAACCCAACAAGTACCTTTGGAGACACCTGTAGAGCACCTTTATAATCACCCAGTTATGTTGTGATGTTTGGTAGCACACAAAGTGTTCCTCTGGTAAACGGGAGTTGCATAATCTCATAGTCATAGGAACATGTATAAGTCATGAAGAAAGCAATAGCAACAAACTAAACGATCAAGTGCTAAGCTAACGGAATGGGTCAAGTCAATCAGATCATTCATCTAATGGTGTGATCCCATTAATCAAATAACAACTCTGTCTATGGTTAGGAAACATAACCATCTTTGATTAACGAGCTAGTCAAGTAGAGGCATACTAGTGACACTTTGTTTGTCTATGTATTCACACATGTATTATGTTTCCGGTTAATACAATTCTAGCATGAATAATAAACATTTATAATGATATAAGGAAATAAATAATAACTTTATTATTGCCTCTAGGGCATATTTCCTTCAGATGCCTATCCCGCATCCTCGTCGTCGAGTCGGTGGAGGACGACACCTGCTTGACCAGATGGGCCTTGTCCGGGATTGGGCTCCGCCAGGGTGGTACTGGGAGGCGTTACCTACCGGGGGGGCGTAGGTTGGTGAGGAGCCAGCCTGTCGTTGACCCAAACCTTCTTTGGTGGCGGTCGCGTGGGCTAGTGACGGTCCAGAGGCTCAAGGACTCCGCGGAGGTGGTGCGTCACCGTGTCAGTGAGGAGGACGCGCACGTCCGTCGCTACTTGTTTGCATTGGAGCACAGGTTCTCCAATACCTGGCAGGTTCTCCAGGGATCTCACTGGAGCTATGATCCCGTGATGGTTCCTTCTCTATGGGTGTCCACCGCCCGCGCCGATACCCGTCGTGTGCTAGGGTTTTAGTTGTAGTAGTGATGTTATATGTATGACACTATTCGGGATGTATTAGTGATAATATTCGATGATGTACGGACGCATGAGACGATTTACTTTTGCTTATTGAATGCATGCTAATTTGAGTCTTATAAGATATTTTGAAATGTATATCTTGTGTTGCTCAATATCCAAGTGGCCGAGTGGCCTATGTTTTGCCGGAGTGTTGATTCATTTTCGTTCTAGCAAATTTCAGGCGCTCGATATATCCTATTTTAGCAAAGGTCATGCCGGATTTTTACGTGAATTTTGGCATGACTTTTGCCAGAATATGTAGGAAATATCGAGTGCCCCGGATTTGTGTGTTGAGTATCCTGGTAGTTGTCTTCTATCGATTTTCAATTAATGTTTTAACTATGAACATAGGAAATGTCTGATGACAAAAAGGATTTTGGTATTTGCAAATACTGCGAAGACGAGCGCGGCCTGTGCGACGTAATCTTCCTAGATGGTGATAGGCGCTTCAGCATCAAGCTGGACGAGAACTTCGAAGTGGATACAGTAAGTCACAATGACAAGTCTTTTTTCGTAATTAAGCATGACATCTGCTTCATTTGCTTCAACTTATATTTTTTTTACTATTCTACTAGCGTATCCCCTGCCATGCAAGAGTTTTTGTATTGGATAAGATAGGTTTCAGTCATACTATGGAGGTAAAGAAAGTTTATTTGAAGACCGAGCATGGTTATATTTTCCACGCAAAATTATACAATTCAGACGACTACACCTATTTTGGATGCAAAACATGGCGAGCACTATGCAAGACTTATGCATTTTAGCTTGATATGGTTATCACCTTTGATATTCGTCCGGAAGATGATATTGAAGGTAATACCGACATCTGGGTCGATGTGCAGACGCCTCCAGTTACACCAAAATGTAACTTTCTCAACCATATTTATGTGATATTGTTTATTCAAAAATAGTTGACAACTAATTTGTATTGTCAGCTTATTTCGGTGCAAGCAAACATGTCCAGCGCTTGGTAGACTTGACCTACTACTGTCTCGGGGCTGAACTAAACTGCGAGGAGCTAAGTCATTATGTTTCATGGCTTGAGGATCTTGATAATGTCAAGACAAATTTTCTTCCTGGACTTAGAAATCATAGTACTAAAAACGTGCGACCAATAGTGTTCGTCATGAACTACGGTCACATCTATTTAGGAAGGATGGTAAGATTTTTTACTATTTGTCCTCAGTGCATCTTTTCCATACATTATTTGTGAAGCTAAACTTCATTGCTAAGTATGTGACCATACGATGTTCTTCAACAGGGACTCTCGATGAATGTTGTGCCTTATGGGATCGAGACTAAAGGTACCATGAGTATTATTAGCTCACGGCCAAGATATCCTACATGTTACTTTAGTGCATTCAAGATCAAGGATGAATGCTTAATAGTGCATGACTGGACCAGATATGTAATGGGGGAGCACAGAGAAGTACTAGGGGGCAGCAAACAGATGTGCTATCCAAAATTAGGAGACAGGTTCATCTGCATGCTCCAACTTGATCAAGGAGGAGAGCTACACATGTTTTATGTTGTTTTACCTAAGAGAGAGCAGCAGGAGTGATTAGCTAGAAATGAGTTTGAGGATGATGATGTGCTACACTATTACTATGATGATAAAATAGCTAGTGTTGGTGGTAATGGCTGATGATTATTATTAGCTAGTGTTAGTGGTGATTAAATAAATATTGTTGGTGGTAATGATTATGATGATGATTAAATAGCTTGTGCTGGCGGATTAGATTCAAGTGGAGGCAACGTGTGGTGCACATGGAAAGTACTACTAGTCCAAACTAGATCAAGTTTGGATTAGTAGTATACTTTTGACATGCACCACATATTGCCTCCACTTGAACCTAATCCACCTTCATTTGACACATTGTTATGGACATAATGATGTAAACCTCATAACTGGTATTGTACCAATATTTGTACGATGGCGCATAAATACACTAAAAATAAAAAAATAAAAAAAATACTAGTAGCGATGGAAAGAAAACACGCTGCCAGTAGTTACATTAGCAGCAGCGTGGGAATGAACAAGCGCTGCAGCTATTTGTCCTAGCAGTAGCGCGTGCGGCACGCATCACTGCTAAGCAATAGCTGTAGCGCCTTATTAGTAGCGCGCCTACCCGCGCTACTAGTGAGCACAAAACCAGTGCTACTGCTAGGGTTTTCCCTAGTAGTGATTGGGTGTGTTGGGGACACAAGAGACTCTTTGTTATTGGGCTGCAGGGTTGTTTGAGAGAGACCATCTTCAACCTACGCCTCCCATGGATTGATAAACCTTAGGTCATCCACTTGAGGGAAATTTGCTACTGTCCTACAAACCTCTACACTTGGAGGCCCAACAACGTCTACAAGAAGAAGGTTGTGTAGTAGACATCATTAGTTCAGGATCCGAGTCCGCGTTAGGAGAGGACCCCACAGCACCAGCAGAGCACTAAAGCGCTCGAGTATCCGCAGTTGTTAGGTGGATGTACGGATGTAGTCGTACAAGTCATGATGTTCCATTTCATGTAAGAGAGTAGTTGAACTTATCATGTCTTTATCTTTTATGTACGAGTCTATATATAATTATGTTGGAACTTTATTTTATTCGACGTGTTTCTTTGATTATTTCGTCTTCTTTTGAGTTTTGTCGCTGGCTTTTTCTCCACTATGTTTTTGGATGTTGCTCATCTCGGCTGCGTTGTCTTGGAAAAAACAAACAATAGGATGACGCAGGGAGGCAGCAGTAGCGACGCTTGTGAGGATGTTCCTGTTCGTCGTTCCGCACGACAAGCAGGACACTCCCCCGAGCCGTACGTTCCACCACCGCCTCCACCGCCAAATCTGCCCTCCAGAGAGCAAATTATGCGTATGTTTGAGGAAACAAGGAATAATGATCTGATTGAAATATTAAGGAGTGTGCAAGCTATGGTTGGGCTGAATGGAAATCAGAACGGTCATCACTCCAAACTGTTATATTTTCAGAGAACCAAGCCTCCCAGTTTCAGTCAGGTTATTGATCCCTTGGACACAGACGACTGGTTACGAACCATTGAGAAGAAGCTTGAGATTGCTCGTACTGAATAGGATGACAAAGTCTTGTTTGCAACTAATTATCTTGAAGGCGCTGCCGCCATATGGTGGGAAAATGCAAAAGCCATGTGGCCTGCTGATGAAGAAATCACCTGGACAAAATTCAAGGATCAGTTCCGTAAATACCATATTCCTGCTGGAATTATGAAGGTCAAGCAGCGTGAATTCCTCGTGCTCCTCCAAGGAAGTCAGTCTGTGAGTGAATATTTGCATAAGTTCAATCATTTGGTCCGTTACTCCCTTTATGATGTGGCCACCGAAGAAAGAAAGATCGACAGGTTTCTTGGGGGATTAAACCAGCATCTCCGATGCACCCTCAGTATGTTTGACTTCTCTGATTTCCAAACTCTGGTAAACAAGGCTCTCATTGTTGAAAGGGAGCACAAGCTTATACATGACAATAAACCTGCAAATAATGATCACAAGCGCAAGTTCGAGCCAAGGAAGGAAGTGCAGCCAGTGCAAAAGGCTCGTACCTGGCAGCATACTCAGGTAGAGTGCAAGCCCAATTTGCAGCAGAATGTTAACAAAACCACTACACAAGTCAAGAATGTCCTGACCAACCCGGTGCGAGAAGAGCGCCAGCGCAACAATTTTTGTTTCAGTTGTGGGCAAACCGGACATTATGCCAGACAGTGTCCCAAGAATGGCAAGACTAATGCTCCATTCAGGCCTCAAGTCAACTTTATGGGGTCATACCCTGTCCAGCAAAACATCACTGGGCAAGTCCATCACCTCTCCGCAGACGAAGCCCAAGAGAACCCCAAGGTCGTCATTGGTATGTTTTCTGTTAATAGCATACCTGCCATAATTTTATTTGACTCTGGGGCTTCCCACTCTTTTATTTTGCGGAGTTTTGCTAACCAAAACAATTGCCTTGTTCGATTTTGAGCAAGAACATGCTGGTACAATCCCCGGGATCTTTGCTCACAAGCAATCTGGTCTACCGTAATCTAGAAATTAATATCAACGGAGTCCGTTTTCCAACTTCCTTAATAGTCATTGAGTCTGTCAAGTTGGACATTATTTTGGGGATGAATTGGTTAACCCAATATCAAGTATGCATTAATTGCGTGACCCGAGAAGTCACTTTGACAAGTCAAGAGGGGCAGACTACAAAATTCTATGCCCGCAGGAGCATACACAAGAAAGAAATGGTCTTCACCGCTGTGGCTGGTGAATTGGAATTAATTCCTGTGGTCAGTGAGTTTCCCGATGTATTCCCAGAAGAATTGCCAGGCATGCCACCGGATTTAGAGCTTGAGTTTGCAATAGATCTTGTGCCCGGAACCGCACCGTTATACAAGGAGTATTATCGGATGCCTTCATCAGAATTACTGGAGCTAAAGAAACAGCTTGATGAGATGCTCCAACAAGGATATATTCGTCCCAGCTCTTCACCATGGGGATCACCTGCTATATTCGTGGATAAGAAAGATGGTAGTCTTCGTATGTGTGTGGATTACCATCGGTTGAATGATGTCACCATCAAAAACGAATATCCACTGGCCAGGATCGATGATTTGTTTGATCAACTCAGTGGGACAAAGGTATTCTCAAAAATTGATTTAAGGACAGGATACCACCAAGTCAAGATTAAAAAGGAAGATATTCCTAAGACCGCGTTCACTACCCGGTACGGTCTTTATGAATACACCATTATGTCCTTCGGCCTCACAAATGCCCCTGCTTTCTTCATGCATGTGATGAACAAGGTGTTCATGGACTTCCTACATAAATTTGTGGTGGTCTTCATCGATGACATAGTCATATACTCAAAAGGTGAAGAAGAGCACAAAGGACACCTCAGAGCCGTATTACAACGACTCCGTGACCATCAGCTGTACGCCAAATTCAGTAAATGCGAGTTCTGGCTCAAGCGAGAGTTGGATTTCTTGGGCATGTGCTGTCTGCAGAAGGTATAGCTGTGGACCCGAGAAAAGTAAACGACGTGCTCGATTGGCTGGCACCCACAATAGTATCCCAAATCCGGAGTTTCCTTGGATTAGCTGGATACTACCATCATTTCATTGAAGGTTTCTCCAAGATTGCTAAACCAATGACGGAGTTGCTCAAGAAAGATAAGAAGTTTGAATGGACTAAGGACTGTGAGAAAAGTTTCAATGAGCTAAAAATCCGGCTGACAACATCACCTGTGTTGACTCTTCCACACATCTACCGCAGCTTTGATGTGTACTGTGACGCTTCCAGACAAGGTCTTTGATGTGTACTTATGCAAGATGGCAAGGTGGTAGCATATGCATTGTGACAGCTATGACCCCACGAAGGAAACTATCCTACTCATGATCTGGAATTAGCCGCAGTGGTTCATGCTCTAAAAATTTGGAGGCTCTACCTCATTGGGAAGAGGTGCCAAATATTTACCGAGCACAAAAGTCTCGAGTACATATTTACTCAGCCAGATTCAAATCTCCTCCAACAAAGATGGCTTGAGTTAGTCAAGGACTATGATCTGGGAATTAATTACCACCCGGGTAAGGCCAACGTGGTTGCCGATGCACTCAGCCGAAAGCCTGTCAGCCTTAATATCATAATGGAATCCTTGCCTCCTGAACTTCAAGAAGAGATTGCTCAGCTCAACCTGGTCATAGTTGGTGCTGGTCTTGCTAATATTATGGGAGTTACTCCTACCCTCGAGGAAGAGATCCTCAAGGCCTAGCCACATGACACGGTCCTACAGAAACATGCTAGGTGTATGTTAGCAGGACAGACCTCAGATTTTTTAAGGATCAACAAGGTACACTGTGATTTGGTGGAAGGATTTGTGTACCCAGTCAAGAAGATTTAAGGAAGAGAATACTGTCAGAAGCACACGAATCTTCGTAATCTATTCACCCCGGAGGTACTAAAGTGTACGAAGACCTTCGACAAATATTCTGGTGGGATGGGATGAAGGACATTTCCTATTTTGTGGCCTATTGTGATATATGCAACAAAGTGAAGGCAGAACACCAGAAACTAGACGGACTCCTCCAACCACTGCCCATTCCACAATGGAAGTGGGATGATGTCTGTATGGATTTTGTCACTGGGCTACCAGACTCGGCGAGGCAATGACGCAATATGGGTCATAGTGGACAGCTTATCCAAGGTAGCTCATTTTATCCCCATCAAAACCACATACCGAGCCGATAAGCTCACACAACTGTATGTGTCCAGAATAGTCAGTCTGCATGGAGTACCACGAACAATCACTTCCGATCGAGGGTCACTTTTTACCTTCGCTTTCTAGTCACGTCTCCACCAAGCCTTGGGGACATCGCTAAAATATAGTACAGCTTATCATCCTCAGACCGAGGGACAGACTGAGTGTGTAAACCAAATACTCGAAGATATGCTTCGAGCTTGTTCCTTGGCCCAAGGACCGAAATGGGAAGACTGTCTGCCGTATGCCGAGTTCTCCTACAACAACAGTTTCCAGACCAGTCTAAAGATGTCACCTTATGAGGCTCTGTATGGCTGTAAGTGCTGCACTACATTGAATTGGGTTCAAACTGGAGATAGCCATATTTTTGGAACGGGTCTCATGATGGAAGCTGAAAGGAAAGTCAAGGAAATCCGAGACAGATTGCAATTGGCTAAATTTGGACACCAGAGTTATTATGATGCAAAGCATCAACTGATCAATTTTGAACCCGGAGAACATGTATACCTCCGAGTCACTCCTATGAAAAGGAGTCAAGAGATTCCAAACTCGTGGAAAATTGGCACCCTGGTTTATTGGTCCATTTCCAGTTATGTCCAGGGTGGGTACTGTTGCATATCAGTTGGAACTGCCCCCAGAATTGTCAGAAGTGCACAATGTGTTCCATGTCTCACAGTTGAGGCGATGTATATCGCCACCCGAGAAGAAGACTACTTTGACAGAAATAGAGTTGGCTAAGGATTTAACATATGAAGAGAGACCGTTTAGAATTTTGGATGAGATGGAAAGGGTCACTCGTAGTAAAACAAGAAAGTTTTACAAGGTTCAGTGGGAGCATCAGACAGAGGCAGAAGCAACTTGGGAACGAGAAGAAAGCCGTAGACGAGGAAGCCGTAGGAAGCCGTAGGAAGCCGTAGCCCAGCTGGGCAGGCCTCGGGCCGCCGTCCCCGAGCTCGAGCTCGCCGGCGATCCCCTCGGGTTGTCTCCACAGCTCCAGCACCTCCCAGTCTCAGGCCACTATTCCAGAACCTCCGCCGTGCTTGAGTGGTGCTGTCCCGAACCGGTTGGAGCCACTGGTGCAACCTCTGGTTGCCGTCGTCCCCAACTCCGGCGACCTCTGTGTTGGGTAGCGTAGTAATTTCAAAAAATTTCCTACGCACACGCAAGATCATGGTGATGCATATCAACAAGAGGGGAGAGTGTTGTCTACCTACCCTCATAGACCGAAAGCGGAAGCGTTATGACAATGCGGTTGATGTAGTCGTACGTCTTCACGATCCGACCGATCAAAGTATCGAACGTACGGCACCTCTGAGTTCTGCACACGCTCAGCTCGGTGATGTCCCATGAACTCACGATTCAGTAGAGAGCTTCACGGGAGAGTTCCGTCAGCACGACGGCATGATAACGGTGATGATGATGCTACCGACGCAGGGCTTCGCCTAAGCACCGCTACGATATGACCGAGGTGGATTATGGTGGAGGGGGGAAACGCACATGGCTAAAAGATCAACTGATCAACTTGTGTGTCCATGGGGTGCCCCCCTCCCCCGTATATAAAGGAGTGGAGGAGGGGGGGATTGCCCTCTCTATGGCACGCCCTAGGGGAGTCCTACTCCCACCAGGAGTAGGATTCCCCCCTTCCAAGTAGGCATAGGAGAGGTAGGAAAGAGGAGGGAGGGAGGAAGGAAAGGGGGCCGGGCCCCCTCACCCAATTTGGATTGAGCTTGGGGGTGTGCCCCCTCCTAGGCTTCCTCCTCATCTCTTCCACTAAGGCCAAATAAGGCCCATACACTTACCAGGGGGTTTCGGTAACCTCCCGGTACTCCGGTAAATTCCTGAATTCACCCGGAACCATTCCGTAGTCCAAATATAGTCATCCAATATATCGATCTTTATGTATCTACTATTTCGAGACTCCTCATCGTGTCCGTGATCATATCCGTGACTGTGAACTACCTTCTTTTCATCAAAACACATAAACTCATAATACCGATCGTCATTGAATGTTAAGCGTGCGGACCCTACGGGTTCGAGATAGACATGACCGAGACACGTCTCCGGTCAATAACCAATAGCGGAACCTGGATGCTCATATTGGCTCCTACATATTCTATGAAGATCTTTATCGGTCAAACCGCATAACAACATACGTTGTTCCCTTTGTCATCGGTATGTTACTTGCCCGAGATTCGATCGTCGGTATCTCAATACCTAGTTCAATCTCATTGCCAGCAAGTCTCTTTACTCGTTTTGTAATGCATCATCCCGCAACTAACTCATTAGCTGCATTGCTTTCAAGGCTTATAGTGATGTGCATTACCGAGAGGGCCCAGAGATACCTCTCCGACAATCGGAGTGACAAATCCTAATCTCGACTATGCCAACTCAACAAGTACCATCAGAGACACCTGTAGAGCACCTTTATAATCACCCAGTTGCGTTGTGACATTTTGTAGCACACAAAGTGTTCCTCCGGTAATCGTGAGTTGCATAATCTCATAGTTATAGGAACATGTATAAGTCATGAAGAAAGCAATAGCAGTAAACTAAAACGATCAAGTGCTAAGCTACCGGAATGGTTCAAGTCAATCACATCAATCTCCTAATGATGTGATCCCGTTTATCAAATGACAACTCATGTCTATGGCTAGGAAACTTAACCATCTTTGATCAACAAGCTAGTCAAGTAGAGGCATACTAGTGACACTCTGTTTGTCTATGTATTCACACATGTATTATGTTTCCGGTTAATACAATTCTAGCATGAATAATAAACATTTATCATGAAATAAGGAAATAAATAATAACTTTATTATTGCCTTCAGACATGTATTATGTTTCTGGTAAATACAATTCTAGCATGAATAATAAACATTTATCATGAAATAAGGAAATAAATAATAACTTTATTATTGCCTCTAGGGCATATTTCCTTCAGTCTCCCACTTGCACTAGAGTCAATAATCTAGTTCACATCGCCATGTGATTTAACATCAATAGTTCACATCTTTATGTGGTTAACACCCATAGTTCACATCGACATGTGATCAACACCCAAAGGGTTTGCTAGAGTTAGTAATCTAGTTCACATTGCTATGTCATTAACACCCAAAGACTACTAAGTTGTGATCATGTTTTTCTTGTGAGAGAAGTTTTAGTCTACGGGTCTGTCACATACATATCCGTATGTATTTTGCAAATTTCTATGTCTACAATGCTCTGCACGGAGCTACTCTTAGCTAATTGCTCCCTCTTTCAATATGTATCCAGATTGAGACTCAGAGTCATCTGGATCGGTGTAAAAGCTTGCATCGACGTAAATCTTTACGGTAAACTCTTTATCACCTCCATAACCGAGAAATATATCCTAATTCCACTAAGGATAATTTTGACCGTTGTCCAGTGATCTACTCCTAGATCACCATTGCACCCTCTTGCCAAACTCATGGTGAGGTACACAATAGGTCTAGTACACAGCATAACATACTTTATAGAACTTATGACTGAGGCACATGGAATGACTTTCATTCTCTTTTCTATTTTCTGCCATGGTCGGGTTTTGAGTCTTTACTCAACTTTATATCTGGCAATACAGGCAAGAACTACTTCTTTGACTGTTCCATTTTGAACTACTTCAAAATCTTGTCAAGGTACATACTCATTGAAAAATCTTATCAAGCATCTTTGATCTATCTCTATAGATCTTGATGCTCAATATGTAAGCAGCTTCACCGAGGTCTTCCTTTTGAAAAAACTCCTTTCAAACACTCCTTTATTCTTTCCAGAAAATTCTACATCATTTCTGATCAACAATATGTCATTCACATATACTTATCCGAAAGGTTGTAGTGCTCCCACTCACTTTCTTGTAAATACAGACTTCACCACAAGTTTGTATCAAACTATATACTTTGATCAACTCATCAAGCATATATTCCAACTCCGAGATGCTTGCACCAGTCCATGTATGGATTGCTGGAGCTTGCACACTTTGTTAGCACTTTTAGGATCGACAAAACCTTCTGGTTGAATCATATACAACTCTTCTTCAATCCACTAAGGAATGCAGTTTTGTTATACATTTGCTAGATTTCATAAAATGTGGCAATTGCTAACATGATTCAGACAGACTTAAGCATCGATACGAGTGATAAAATCTCATCGTAGTCAACACCTTGAAATTGTCGAAAACCTTTTGCGAAAATTCGAGCTTTGTAGATAGTGACACTACTATCAATGTCCATCTTCCTCTTGAAGATCCATTTATTCTCAATGGCTGGCCGATCATCAGGCAAGTCCACCAAAGTCCACAGTTTGCCCTTATTCATGGATCCCATCTCAGATTTCATGGCCTCAAGCCATTTTGCGGAGTCTGGGCTCATCATCGCTTCCTCATAGATCGTAGGTTTGTCATGGTCTAGTAAAATGACTTCCAGAATAGAATTCCCGTACCACTCTGGTGCAAAACATACTCTGATTGTCCTACGAGGTTCGGTAGTAACTTGATCAGAAGTTTCATGATCATCATTATTAACTTCCTCACTAATTGGTGTAGGTATCACTGGAACTGATTTCTGTGATGAACTACTTTCCAATTTGGGAGAATGTATAATTACCTTATCAAGTTCTATTTTCCTCCCACTCACTTCTTTCGAGAAAACTCCTTTTCTAGAAAGGATCCACTCTAAGCAACGAATTTGCCTTCGGATCTGTGATAGAACATGTACCCAACTGTCTCCTTTGGGTATCTTATGAAGATGCATTTCTCCGATTTGGGTTCGAGCTTATCAGGTTGAAGCTTTTTCACATAAGCATCGTAGCCCCAAACTTTAAGAAACGACAGCTTAGGTTTCTTGCCAAACCGCAGTTCATATGGTGTCGTCTCAACGGATTTAGATGGTGCCCTATTTAACATGAATGCAGCTGTCTCTAATGCATAACCCCAAAACGACAGTGGTAAATCAGTAAGAGACATCATAGACCGCACCATATCTAGTAAAGAACGGTTACGACTTTCGGACACACCATTATGCTACGGTGTTCCAGGTGGCGTGAGTTGCGAAACTATTCCACATTTTTTTAGTTGAAGACCAAACTCATAACTCAAATATTCGTCTCCGCGATCAGATCGTAGAAACTTTATTTTCTTGTTACGATGATTTTCTACTTCACTCTGAAATTCTTTGAACTTTTCAAATGTTTCCAACTTGTGTTTCATTAAGTAGATATACCCATATCTGCTCAAATCATCTGTGAAGGTCAGAAAATAACGATACCCGCCGCGAGCCTCAACACTCATTGGACTGCATACATTGGTATGTATTATTTCCATCATGTTTGTTGCTCGCTCCATTGTTCCAGAGAACAGAGTCTTAGTCATCTTGCCCATGAGGCATGGTTCGCAAGCATCAAGTGATTCATAATCAAGTGATTCCAAAAGCCCATCAGCATGGAGTTTCTTCATGCGCTTTATACCAATATGACCTAAACGGCAGTCCCACAAATAAGTTGCACTCACTTTGCATCTATTGGCTTCAATATTATGAATATGTGTATCACTACAATCGAGATCCAACAAACTATTTTCATTGGGTGTATGACCATCGAAGGTTTTATTCATGTAAACAGAACAACAATTATTCTCTGACTTTAAATGAATAACCGTATTGCAATAAACATGATAAAATCATATTCATGCTCAACGCAAGCACCAAATAACATTTATTTAGGTTTCAACAATAGTACCGAATGTATATGGAGTGTGCGATGATGATCATATCAATCTTGGAACCACTTCCAACACACATTGTCATTTCACCCTTAACTAGTCTCAGTTCATTCTGCAACTCCCGTTTCGAGTTACTACTCTTTAGCAACTAAACCAGTATCAAGTATCGAGGGGTTGCTATAAACACTAGTAAAGTACACATCAATAAAATGTATACCTTTGTTCACTTTTGCCATCCTTCTTATCTGCCAATTATTTGGGGTAGTTCCGCTTCTAGTGATTATTCCCTTTGCAGTAGAAGCACTCAGTTTCAGGCTTAGGTCTAGCTTTGGGCTTCTTCACGGGAGTGAGAACTTGCTTGTCATTCTTCTTGAAGTTCCCTTTCTATCCCTTCGCCCTTTTCTTGAAGCTAGTGGTCTTGTTAACCATCAACACTTGATGCTCTTTCTTGATTTCTACCTTCGCCGATTTTAGCATTGCGAAGAGCTCGGGAATTACTTTCGTCATCCCTTGCATATTATAGTTCATCACGAAGTTCTAGTAACTTGGTGATAGTGACTAGAGAACTTTTGTCAATTACTATCTTATCTGGAAGATTAACTCCCACTTGATTCAAGCAATTGTAGTACCCAGACAATTTGAGCACATCCTCATTGGTTGAGCTATTCCCTCCATCTTGTAGGAAAAGTACTGTCTGAGGTCTCATACCTCTTGACACGGGCATGAGTATGAAATACCAATTTCAACTCTTGGAACATCTTACATGTTCCTTGGCATTCAAAACATTTTGAAGTCCCGGTTCTAAGCCGTAAAGCATGGTGCAGTAAACTATCAAGTAGTCATCATATCGAGCTTGCCAAACGTTCGTAACGTCTTCATCTGCTCCTGCAATAGTTCTATCACCTAGCGGTGCATCAAGGACACAATACTTCTGTCAAGCAATGAGGTTAATCCTCAGATCACGGACCAAGTCTGCATCATTGCTACTAACATCTTTCAACTTAGTTTTCTCTAGGAACATATCAAAATATAAACGGAACAACATCACGGGCCATCTATCTACAACACCATAGACAAGCAAAATTCTACCAGGTACTAAGTTCATGATAAATTAAAGTTCAGTTAATCATATTACTTAATAACTCCCACTTAGATAGACATCCCTCGAGTCATCTAAATGATCACGTGATCCAAATCAACTAAACCATGTCCGATCATCACGTGAGATGGAGTAGTTTTCAATGGTGAACATCACTATGTTGATCATGTCTACTATATGATTCACACTCGATCTTTCAATCTCAGTGTTCCGAGGCCATATCTGCATATGCTAGGCTCGTCAACTTTAACCCGAGTATTTCTGCGTGTGCAAAACTGGCTTGCACCCGTTTGAGGGAGTCCTGGACTAAGGGGTCCTCGGGCGTCCGACCTGTTATCCATGGGCCAGACTAATGGGCTGTGAAGACACGAAGGCCGAAGATTGTACCCGTGTCTGGATTGGACTCTACTTGGCATGGAAGGCAAGCTAGGCGACCGACTATGAAAATTCCGTCTTATGTAACCGACCTCGTGTAACCCTAGATCTCTCCGGTGTCTATATAAACCGGAGAGCATAGTCCGGATAGGACAGATTCATTACCATATACTCATAGGCTAGACTTCTAGGGTTTAGCAATTACGATCTCGTGGTAGATCAACTCTTGTAACACTCATATTCATCAAGATCAATCAAGCAGGAAGTAGGGTATTACCACCATAGAGAGGGCCCGAACCTGGGTAAACATCGTG
The DNA here is from genome assembly GCA_963921465.1 of Triticum timopheevii. NCBI lineage: Eukaryota > Viridiplantae > Streptophyta > Magnoliopsida > Poales > Poaceae > Triticum > Triticum timopheevii. The sequence continues at coordinate 761,895,029 of OY997263.1, forward strand.
TCCCCCGTCTCCCATTACCATCAATCCTAGATGCACAGTTCGGGACCCCCTACCCGAGATCCGCCGGTTTTGACACCGACATTGGTGCTTTCATTGAGAGTTCCACTATGCCATCGACGAAAGGTTTGATGGCCCCATCAATCGTCAGTAATGACGTGGTCCAGGGAGAGACCTTCCTCCCCAGACAGATCTTTGTATTCGGCGGTTTCATATTGCAGGCCAACTCGCTCGCCATCTGGAGCAGATCAATAGCTACGCCCCTGGCCATCAGGTCAGATCCGGAAGCCTAAACTACGTCGCGGACATCCGTGGAGACCTGATCTTCGACGGATTCGAGACCGCGTCAACCGCCCCCCTTCGCCCCAATGAACATGGCTTAAACATGTCATCGGGCCGCATCCAAGAGATTGCTCCTGTAACAACTCTGGCCTTAGATCCGAAGAAGATAAAGTCGTCCGAAGATGGGAAACTCAACCATCACAGGGGCTACGAATTCGGTGGCGTTGGAGCCGCATGCAGATTCCACTTCGTACGATACTTGCATCAACGGAACCCCGGACTTGTCTCCAGTATCGAGTTTTGAACCCTGTGAGCCCACGGATACCGAACTTGATCGGCTATCGATCTTCAAGTTCAGCGCCGCGGATATCTTCCAACACTCCCCCATGAGCGACCTACTAAACTCACTAAAAAACATATCCCTGGCAGACAGCTCGTCGCTGAACTATGTTCGGTTCGACCTTACAGCGGATGATGGAGAATTTTGCTTCCCACCCGCCACCCACTTCATAGCCACCGTCGATGACCCAACCAACACGCCTGACCCGTGCTCCGAAGACATCGATGGTCTGGACGATGACGAGGGGCAAAGCCAAAGCTTACTATCTGCTAGACATGGGGCTACCACTTCTTGGTATGACATGTGTATGGTAGACACACCCAATGAATATCTCGACGTTGACAAGGAGGATCCAGTCGAAGATAGACCTCCTGGTACATAGTCCGAACACCGGCGCCACTCTAAGTCACGTCACTCAGGAGAAAACAATACTAGCATCAGAGGTGATAATACTCTGGACAACGAAGACCCTGTTGAGACAGGATCCAAACAGGAAGACCAGGAAAGCGGGCAGGATAGCCCTGATGAACAGGCCACATACAAAGACTCGGAGGATAGTAATTATCTTCCACTCTCCAAGGAAGAAGAGAGCCTCGGCAACGGGGAATTCATCGTGCCTGAGGAACCTCTAGAACAGGAGCGCTTTAAATGCCGGCTCATAGCCACTGCAAGGAGCCTAAGGAGGAAGCAGCTGCAGCTTCAAGTGAGCCAAGATTTGCTCAACGATAGATGGACCGAGGTCCTGGCTGCCGAAGAATACGGCCTTAGTGTCCCAGACAAAAGCCACCACAACAATAGGTGGCTCCCTCAATATGATGTCGAGGCTTTGGAGCCCACACCACCATCGAATAAGCCGGTAGGCCGACCACAATTCGGTCCAGGTAAAGCAGCAGCCCCAGCAGAGCACCATACCAACCCATCCGACCGTCCAAGCAAGAATAAAGAAGCTCGGGGGAACTCTCGCGAAATCCAACAAGACCCAGAGGGTAGAACAGGACACACAAAATCGACACACAGACCGCGCAGACATGCCCCGGCCAGTAATAACGGTTATCTATTCGGACACAACAGACCCGAGCACGCTCGGTTCAAAAACCGTAAGCGGAGTCCGCCGGAGGTGCTTCACAGTGTGGCCCAACATAGAGGAGCCGCACGCCGCCTTTGCTTCACCAACGAAGTAATGGAGCATGAATTTCCAGACGGGTTTAAACCCATCAACATCGAATCATACGATGGAACAACAGATCCCGCAGTATGGATTGAGGACTTCCTCCTCCATATCCACTTGGCTCATGGAGACGACCTTCATGCCATTAGATACCTGCCTCTCAAGCTTAAGGGGCCAACACGTTACTGGCTAAACAGTTTGCCAGAAAATTCTATTGGCAGCTGGGAAGATCTGGAAGACGCCTTCAGTGACAACTTCCAAGGAACATATGTCCGGCCACCAGATGCCGATGACTTAAGTCATATTGTCCAACAGCCCGGCGAGTCAGCCAGGGAGCTCTGGACTAGTTTCCTAGTAAAAAAGAATCAAATCGTCGACTGTCTGGACGCGGAAGCCCTCTCGGCCTTCAAACATAGCATCCGGGATGAATGGCTAGAACGTCACCTCGGCCAGGAAGGACCTAAATCCATGACAGCCCTTACCCCTCTAATGACTCGCTTTTGTGCGGGAGAAGACAACTGTCGGTGTACAAAAGAAGGGGCGCACTTTTGTACCCCTTTACCTGCGCACGGGCAGTCGGATCTGCGCCCACAGCCACACCAACCAGAGCAGGGGAGGTGAACCAAGGCAAAACTGAAGCCCAAGACAGCCAGAGCAATGCCAAGACCAAGAACGCAAGGAAGCAGAGGGGCTCAGCAGTTTCCCCTAGCAAGACCCTTGTTGGGGACTGCCTCAGCAGCCCCGGCAAGACCCTTGCCGGGGCAGCAAGCCAAACGCCAACAGGGCAAGCCACCCTTGAGCCCACATCCCCAACACCATCAGCCACGTGGGGCCAGGGCTCGGGAGGCACCTCTATGGTGGCATGCAGATCTTTGTGAAGACATATTCAAGATCAGATGAGGATTAGAAGACAACGATCCTCGGCAAGATCCTTGCCGAGGAGAGCCACAAGACCCCCGACAAGATTCTTGTCGGGGACGACAGCGCGCCATGGCAAGACCCTTGTTGGGCCCCCCAGCAAGGCTCTCGCCGAAGACACCAGCAGGGCCACTGCCAGGCCCGCACCAGCCAAGTCTCCACCGCCATTGGCATGCAGCTCCCAGTCCAAACCAGCTGGGTAGGCACCTGCGTGGCAACATGCAGCTTCCAGGCCAACTCAGCAGGCACCTGCGTGGCGGCATGCAGATTTTCGTGAAGACCCTACCACCGCGCCACCTCAGCTGCCTGCCTGCCTACGTGGCGCCGCACGCATCTCTAGCTAGGGCGCGTGTCGAAGCAAAGAGAAGCGGCGACGGACAAGACGGGCCTCGCCCCCGTCCCTGATAAAGCTAGGGACACCTCAGCGGCGCATTAAATGCGACTTTTCCTGTAATACGAGCGATAAGCTCGCAATACTGTATGCCTTTCCACCTCCTGTATGCCACTGTGACAGCCCCTTTCGCCTATAAAAGGAGGCCCATGGCATAATGGAGGAGCATTCGGCTCTTTCGAACCACGCACTCACCATAGCTAGTTCGAGAGCTCAAGAACTCTCTAAAATACACCCACCAAAGCAGGACTATGGTTTTACGCATCCTCACGGCCCGAACCTAGGTAAACGATACTTGTGCTGACTACTGATCCTGCTCTTCCTGTAACCCTGTGCCCTGGCAACCTTAGTAGGCATTCTTGTGATCCCATAGGTGTCGTTCCACACCGACAACAACTGGCTCGCTCGCAAAAGCAACAATGCCAGCGTCCCGGGCACTTCCAAAATACGAGACGGCAACGGCAAGTGAGGGAGTCCTGGATTAGGGGGTGTTCGGGTAGCTGGACTATACCTTCGCCGGACTCCTGGACTATGAAGATACAAGATTGAAGACTTCGTCTCGTGTCCGGATGGGACTTTCCTTGGCGTGGAAGGCAAGCTTGGCGATGCGGATATTCAAGATCTCCTACCATTGTAACCGACTCTGTGTAACCCTAACCCTATCCGGTGTCTATATAAACCGGAGGGTTGTAGTCCGTAGGACGATCAACTCCATACACAACAATTATACCATAGGCTAGCTTCTAGGGTTTAGCCTCCTTGATCTCGTGGTAGTTCTACTCTTGTACTACCCATATCATCAATATTAATCAAGCAGGAGTAGGGTATTACCTCCATCGAGAGGGCCCGAACCTGGGTAAAAACATCGTGTGCCTTGTCTCCTGTTACCATCCGGCCTTGACGCACAGTTCGGGACCCCCTACCCGAGATCCGCCGGTTTTGACACCGACATTGGTGCTTTCATTGAGAGTTCCTCTGTGTCGTCGCCTTTAGGCCAGATGGCTCCTTTGATCATCAACGACGATGAGGTCCAGGGTGAGACTTTTCTCCCCGGACAGATTTTCGTCTTCGGCGGCTTCGCTCTGCGGGCCAATTCGCTTGGCCACCTGGAGCAGATCGAAAGCTACGCCCCTGGCCATCAAGTCAGGTTTGGAAGCTTAAACTACACGGCTGATATCCGCGGAGCCTTGATCTTCGACGGGTTCAAGCCACGGCCAAGCGCGCGACACTATCTCGAGGGGCATGATCTAGCTCTGCCTCCGAACAGTGTCCTGGAGGCCGCACACGCACCGGTTCCGACCCTTAACTCGGAGCCTATTGTGCCGATCGAGGATGAGCGGTTGGACGTCGCCTCGGGGGCTGCGATCTTAAAGGCGATCAAGCCGAATGCCAGCCCCGCACTCTGCATGACCCGTGACTCCGAGGGTCCGGACTCCTCCCCGGACTCCGAACCCCCCGCGCTTGTGCCAATCGAATCCGATTGGGCGGCGATAATGGGGTTCACCACCGTGGACATTTTCAGCACTCGCCTCTTGGCGACATCCCGAATTCTCTCAAGACTCTCTCTTTATCAGGAGAGCCCTGGCCGGACTACGGTCAGCGAGGATGGGATACGGACGATGAAGAAATTCAAAGCCCACCCACCACCCACTTTGTAGCCACCGTCGACAGTTCAAACGACGTGCTCAACTTCGACTCCGCAGACATCGACAGCATGGATGACGATGCAGGAGATACCGATGAACCAACACCCATAGGGCATTAGACAGCTACCCCATCTCATGATGTGTACATGGTGGATACCCCTAAAGGAAGTGACAACGAGGAAAAAGGGGATGGAACGGGAGATCGACCCCCCAGAAAGCAATCAAAGCGTCGGCGTAAACGCCGACCCAAGCCCCGCCTCGATAAAAACCCAGCCATAGAGCAGGATGAGCCGGTAGACGATGAGCAGGCCTCAGAGCAACCGTCCGAACAGGGCAACACGGATAGAGAAACCGAACATCCCTCCCCCGGCGAAAACCGCATTCCAGACGACCTTACGCCGGATAAACCCATAGAGCAGAAGAGTCTCCACAAGAGGCTCGCTGCAACTGCACGCATTCTGAAAAAGCAAAAGCAGAAGCTAAAAACAGCGGAAGATGCACTCCGGATTAGATGGAGCAAAGTAATCAATACCGCAGATAAATACGGCGACGGTCGCCGCACTAAAAGCTATCCAAAAAGAAAGCTACTGCCTGAATTCGACGAAGAGGCCCTAGAGCCCTCGCATTCAAAAAATAAGAAAGCCACACGGTCGGATAGACGACCCCATGGCCAGAATAAAGCGGCAAGCGGCGCCGCACTTAAGCCGGCATGCGACCCACTTAAGGATTCGCATCATGGCCCAGCCAGGTCCATTTATGGGCCAAGAAAGCAAGCTCTCATACAGGGGCGCCGCACACCCCCTATGTTTCACCGATGAGGTCCTGGATTATGAATTTCCAGCGGGATTCAAACCTGTAAACATAGAGGCATATGATGGAACAACAGACCCTAGAGTCTGGATCGAGGATTATATCCTCCACATACATATGGCTAGAGGAGATGACCTCCACGCCATAAAATACTTACCCCTCAAGCTTAAAGGGCCAGCCCGGCATTGGCTTAAAAGCCTTCCTGAAAACACAATCGGAAGTTGGTAAGAGCTCGAGGACACTTTCCGAGCAAATTTTCAAGGGACCTATGTCCGCCCTCCGGATGCAGACGATCTCAGTCACATAACTCAACAGCCCGGAGAGTCAGCTCGGCAATTCTGGAATAGATTTCTCACTAAAAAGAATCAGATAGTCGACTGTCCGGACGCCGAAGCCTTAGCAGCTTTCAGGCATAATGTCCGAGACGAATGGCTCGCCAGACACCTCAGCCAAGAAAAACCGAGAACAATGGCCGCACTAACAAGCCTCATGACCCGCTTTTGCGCAGGAGAGGACAACTGGTTGGCAAGATGTAGCACCAGCAACCCAAGTACATCCGAAACTAGGGATGGAAATGGAAAACCGCGACGCAATAAGGACCGTCACCAGACTAAGGAAAAAAGTCCGAAGAGCACGGCAGTCAACGCCAGATTGAAAAGCTCATGACAGAATCAGAAAAAGCCGCCCCTCCAAGACAACAGGGACGACCTTGGTACTCGATCCAATAATTGGCGGACTCCAGTTTTGAAATGTCCTTATGGACGGTGGCAGTGGACTAAACCTGATATATCAGGACACAATCCGTCACATGGGGATAGACCCAACAAGAATTCGCCACAGCAAAACCTCCTTTCAAGGGGTAACGCCTGGTCCGGACACCCATTGCATGGGTTTTCTCCGGCTCGAAGTTATATTCGGCTCTACCAATAACTTCCGCCGTGAAAAGCTGACTTTCCACATCGTCCCATTTTCAAGTCGCTATCAAGCTCTGCTGGGACGTGAAGCTTTCGTCCGCTTTAATGCAATACCGCATTATGCATCTCTTACGCTTAAGATGCCCGGTCCACGAGGTATCATCTCCTTGAAGGGGAAGCATTGAGTGCGCCCCCTCCCCCCCCCCCCCCCCGAGCGGAGGATTGTGCGGCCGCTTTAACAGCCCCACAGCACAATGGCTTCACAAGCCAGAACATCCGAACAAGTCATTAAGACCACGGACACGGATAGACGAGTCCGGCACAAAAGTATCATTGATAAAGGCTTAGTGGCCATATACCCCTGTCCTAGGGGCTCCGCACATATAAAATAAGAGACAATAAAGCTCAATTTTACATATTTTAATTAATACTTTGTTTATTTAATATAACTTTTGTTCGGCGTGACCTTTTTTTCAACTTAGTTCCTCTCTTTTACAGATGAACGTCGTGCTGCGCCCGTCCAGGATACGACACAACGGAGATGCACACGCAGACGTGCAGTAGGGACCCGTTCCAAGGATTCTTTTCAGATTAAGACCCTGCGTAAACCTTTTTTACTGTCTCTTGTTGATACACATCCCCTGGTTCTATAACCAAGGAGGAGGCTGGCGTCTTGGCATGTGGCCACGTCAGAATTCCTCCGCGTACCTGGACACTAGGGGCTTATACCTCAGAGCGTTACCTCGCCCGCTCTCATAAAGACCGAATACCTTAGGGAGTGTTCGGCATCGCGAGTTTGGCCTTATATGCATCAGCTCCGAATCATGATTTTGGTCAAATGTTGGGTTGCCCGGCTCCTGTGTTCGGCCGCCTTACGTTCCGCTCTATCGGCTAAGGCGGCACCAGGAGAGCTACTGCGATTATGCCCTGGTTCGGCCAGGCGAGCACCTCAGTAGAGAAAGCCGAAAACTGACTGTCATGATATAGCGTGAGACTGGTCAACCACTCGATGACTATCCGGAATCTATAGGATTCCTCCACATTAACGAAGGGCCGTTTCCCGGCCAGGCACATACGCGCCCCGAATTCGGGCGAGCGCAGTCACCACCAGGGGCTACCTAAATAGTCCCATTGTCAAGCTCCTATGGCTAAGTGAAAGTGTTAAAGCATTATAGTCCGGTTGCCTAGCCCGCTGTGCTATCACCTCCTTTGTAGGACCAAGACGTTGGATTAAGTGTGAAAATGCGCCTTTTGCGAGCTCCCCCGCACTATGTGCGTGGGGGCTGAAGCCAACGACTGCCATCTTTCAGATTTTGTATATATATCTTAAAACGGCCGCACATGAGGTGTTCCAAATACTTGAAGGCACAAGTATAAAAGGCTACTACAATTTATCAAAATATTGCTTTATAATTACATATGCTATTAGAACATAGCATCCTTCGAGCACTGCGTCTCTATTACACGAGCGCCTTCAAGGACTTCCTGAAAATAGTGCTCGGAGGGTACTCGGCTTTTGTCCGAATCTCGGGATGCAACATAGGTGGTCTCCATCTCTGCCCAGTATGTCTTGACACGGGCAAGAGCCATCCGTGCGCCCTCTATGCATGCTGACCTCTTCATCGCATTGATACGTGGCACCGCGTCAAGGAATTGCTGCACCAACCTGAAATAACTCTTCGGCTCCGATCTCCCCGGCCACAGATGACCCATGACGTACTTCAGGGCGAGTCCGGACAACCTATTCAGTTCGGCCCATTGAGCCAGATAATCGTCCACTGCCAGTGGACGCTCTGGATTATGGAACTGCGACCAGAAAAGCTTTTCCACTTCGCGATCCTCTTGATCTCGAAAGTGTTCTGTCGCATCAGCAGCACTCGCTACCAAATCCAGATAGGTGTCCTCCACACTCCACATCCGGTCCAACAGAGCAAACTTCGGATCGCAAAACTTCCTCCGCAGCATAAAGGGCTTTCCAGCCGCAATCTGTCCGGCCTGACGCAACTCCTCCTTTGTAGCTCTCATCGCAGAGCGAGCGTCCTTGGCATCAGCAACAGCCTTCTCTAAGTCCGTCTGTCTCGCCCGATCTTCTTTCTCAAGAAGCTTGCAACGGTCAGCAGCGCTCTTTAACTTCACGGCCATCTCGGCCATCTCCTTCTTGCTTCGGCAGTGAGGAGCCTGTTCGGCTCTCATCTCTGCAAGGGCCTTCTTGGCAGCCGCATCACTCTTCCAGGCTTGTTCCTTAGCTCGGGCAAGTTCCGCCCGAAGACTCTCCATGGAGGCCGCACCATCTGCGTCAAGCACACAAATTGTAAGATACTGGCATTAAGCTGCTCTTACCAGATGCCGCCCGAGGAATTACATACCCTGAGCCTCATCAAGCCGCTTGTCGACAAGCGCGATGTCGGCATCTGCCACATCAAGTTGCCGCTTTAGTTCGGCAAAATCATCAGTTCGGCTCGATTCCGGACAATTCGCCACCTGTATACAAAGGCGACATTTAAGACCTGGGATTATGATCCTTTGCATGCCGTCAATTTTGGCAATGCACAGAGTCTCATGGGCTACTATCTACACAGGGCGCATCTTATTTATGCGCAACTGACAAAGGCGTACATTATCAAACGTACCTCAAAACCCGTCCGCAAACTTCTGACGGCCTCATGCAATCCGCTTTCCGCGGACGAAATACTTTCAATCACCGTGCCCATCAATGCACGGTGCTCCTCTGAGATAGAAGCTCTCCCCAGCAGATTCATCAGCTCCTCCGACCGCGCACCGGACGGTGCCGGACTCGTCCTATGGCCTCCATTGAAGGCCGGACGCGGAGGACCTTGGGGGGCCATATGGCTACCTTCTGCCCCCGCCGGATTCGGAGAAACCCTCCGTGAGGACACCTCAGGGTCGCTCGCCTCGCAAGGCGGTACGGCAGGGGGAGGCGTTCCACTCTCCATCATCTCCGGAAGAAGATCCCCCGAAGACGAGCTCTGCTGAGAAGGGCTGTGGTCCGAGCTACAAGGTAAAATTTCGGTTAATCTTCTTAGATATAAAGCAAGGATTTCTCTCATCCCTCTAAAGGAAAATCTTTCTCTACTTACGGCTCGCTGGAGGGCTGATCCCTTTGAGGGCGTAGTTCGGCCAAGGAACTCCCTGGCGTCGGACCCTCTGACGAGGAATTTTACCCCCGTTTTGAGGCCATGGCCTCCGGGTCGTCAAAGGCGGCCCTCTTCTTCCCCTCAGGAGAGGAACTGTCGGTTCCTCCCTTCGGAACAGCCTCCTTCGAGGAGGCCATAGTTTCCTTGTCCTATCCCTCACTTCCCTCCAAAGGCATAATCTTCAACATCTTGACTAGCACGGGATCCGGCCTGGTCTCAGGAAGGGGAGCCGGACACCTGATCAGCTTTGCCTTCGCTATCCACTCCTGTTTAAAAGGACAGCTCTTTTAGGGGCGAGTTTATGACAATTATACAGACAGCGAGTCCGGGCACAAGGTTACTTACTTGAGTATCCGGGCGATTGCAGCTTAGACCCGCGTCCTCGTTCAAATCCGGACACATTGCTTGTGATCCGAAGAACAGTTTATACATCTCCGCGGGTGTTGCGCCCATGAAATGCTGGAGAGATCGCAGTCCCTCCGGATTAAACTCCAACAGGCGAAGGGAGCGACGTTTGCCGGGCAGGGTTCGGCAGATCAGCATGACTTGCGTCACTTTGACCAGGTTGAGGTCTCTTTCTAAGAGATCTCTGATGCGGCCCTGCAACAAGGGCACGTCTTTGGATAACCCCCAGTCTAATCCTTTGTTCACCCATGACGCTAGCCGTGGTGGAGGACCCGAGCGAAAGGCAGGAGGCGCCACCCACTTGGTGCCCCTGGGAGCGGTGATATAGAACCACTCCCGTTGCCACATGCCGAGCTCCCCTTGAAAAGATCCATCGGGCCATGGAGCATCAGCATTCTTACTTATCACAGCGCCTCCGCACTCTGCGTGCCGTCCCTCAATCATCTTCGGCTCCACTTCAAAAGTCTTGAGCCATAATCTGAAGTGAGGAGTAACACGGAGGAATGCTTCGCACACGACGATGAATGTGGAAATATGGAGGATGGACTCCGGAGCTAAGTCATGAAATTCCAGCCCATAATAGAACATCAGTACCCTCACGAAGGGATCCATTGGGAAACCTAATCCCCGAAGGAAGTGAGACATGAACACCACGCTCTCACCGGGCTGGGGACTGGGGATAGCCTGCCCCTGAGCAGGCAACCTATGCTAAATTTCGCCAGTCAAGAACTTAGCCTCTCTCAACTTTAGCACGTCCTCCTCCGTGACAGAGGAGGGCATCCATCGGCCCTGAAGGGCGGAACCGGACATTGTCGAATGTCTGAAGCGCCTGGAATCTGGAGCCGAGGGTGTTGGAACTCGAGGCGACGGGCGAACTTGTTTGAGATTGGAAAAAAGGAGTAAGGCCTTGGTCTCTTTATAAGAGGTTGACTACCAAGAGCCCTCCCCGTAACCGTTTGGGACTCGCCTTTAATCGAGAAAACATGCTAACGGGCACGATTGGGTTACCCACGTCCGTATTGATGAGAATCCCGTAAATGGGGGACACGATCTCTGCTTTGACAAGACGTGCCAAGGAAACCACCTCGCAAAACACGCCGAGGTGGAGAAGTGAAAACGATTCGAATAAAGGCTTGGCCGTAGTGTGATGTCATGCTGCGGAATACGTCAGCAGATTAGATTTGTGTTAATATTATTCTCTCTATGGCAATATGTGGAAACTTATTTTGCAGAGCCGGACACTATCCTTGGTGTTTAAAATCTTCTATGAAGAATTTGGAGGAGGAACCCGCCTTGCAATGCCGAAGACAATCTGCGCGCCGGACTCGTCGTCATTGAAGCCTGGTTCAGGGGCTACTGAGGGAGTCCTGGATTAGGGGGTGTTCGGGTAGCCGGACTATTCCTTCAGCCGGACTCCAGGACTATGAAGATACAAGATTGAAGACTTCGTCCCGTGTCCGGAAGGGACTTTCCTTGGCGTGGAAGGCAAGCTTGGCGATACGAATATTCAAGATCTCCGTAGGCAAACTTCATCATACAACAATCATACCATAGGCTAGCTTCTAGGGTTTAGCCTCCTTGATCTCGTGGTAGATCTACTCTTGTACTACCCATATCATCAATATTAATCAAGCAGGACGTAGGGTTTTATCTCCATCAAGAGGGCCCGAACCTGGGTAAAACATCATGTTCCTTGCCTCCTGTTACCATCCGGCCTAGACGCACAGTTCGGGACCCCCTACCCGAGATCCGCCGGTTTTGACACCGACAGACACTGCCGGAGTTCGGATACGCACACTCACCTATGGGGTTACTTCAGTTAAGGACACCCCTCCCAGAGGAAGGGCGGCGCAGACGTGCGATAGGAGGTCCAAAATAGCTTTTTGTAGACCACACTCTTTATTCTGAGCCTGTACTATGCCTTTTTCCTCCATTCCCGACCCCGAGCATGTCAAATAGCCGGGTTGTGGTTTTTCTCTTCTTTTTATATATATGAATTTATCATTGGCTTATTGCTCCACTCCCAGTAAACTTCATCCGAACTAATCTTATATACTCTTTTTACAATGAGTACGGCTGTAACGGCGGTGTTACAAGATGCATCTCGGCATAACCTGCCAGGGGCTCGGTATGGGAACAAATGAGTCACCAATAAAAGTCCGAACAGCTCTATAGCGTACTTCGGCGTCGCAAGTTTGGCCTTATATGCATCAGCTCCGAATCATTGTCTTTGGTCAATAGTTGGGTTGCCTGGCTCCTGTGCTTGCTACCCTATGTTCTGTTCTATCGGCTAGGGTAGTAAAGGGAGAACTAATGCAATTGTGCCCTGGCTTTGACCGGATGAGCACCTCAGTAGAGAAAGCCAAAAACTGACTGTCATGATGCGGCGAGAGCTGGTCAACCACTTGATGACTTATTCGAATCTTTAGCGATTCTCCGTGTCACATGAAGGATCTTTTTCAGATCAAAACATGTAAGGCACAATATTACGATACGCCGCATACATACCAGGGGCTATATCGTAGCCCCACCATAAAACTCCTATGGCTAAGTGAAAGTGTTAACGCCCTATAGTCCGATTTCCTGGTTCGCCGCATTATCACCTCCTTTATGGACCAAGACATTGGATAAAGAGTGATTCAATGCTTTTCCGAACACCCCCGTATTTCCTACGAGGGGGCTGAAGCCGATGACTGGAAAACTTTCAAATTACAGTAAAACGGCCGCACAGGAGGAATACAAGCTTAGGAGCAAAAAATAGATTAACTATAAAGTTGTCTGTTACAACCCCTGTACACATCACTCGAATATTATGTCTTTCGAGCACTGACCCTCTATCAAGCGGGTGGCCTCTAGGACGTCTCCAAAATAATGCTCCGGTTCCAGACGGTCCTTGCCTTCGGGTGGACTCTTTGTCACAATATTGATGGCCTTCATCTTCCCCCAGAATGTCTTGACTCGGGCGAAGGCCATCCATGCACCTTTAATGCACGCCAACCGCTTCACAGCGTCGATACGCGGCACCGCGTTAGCAAGCCGCTGCACCAGGCCGAAGTAACTACTCGGAACAGGTTCAGTCGGCCACAAACGGACTACGACGTTCTCCATGGCAGCGCCGGATATCCTATGCAGCTCGGACCATTGGGACATCTGTTCATTCAGCAACAGAGGGCGCTTCTACATGCCGAATTGCGACCATAAAAGCTTCTCCATTGCATACCCCTCTTGCGCCTGATAAAACTGCACTGCATCGGAAGAACTCTTCGGCAAGTCTAAAAAATTGTCCGGAGAACTCGATACTTGGTTAAGCTGAGCATAGTTCGGGTCGCCGAACTTAGCCTGTAGCAAAAAGGGCTTGCCAGCCACAATCTCCCCAGCTTGCCGGTTCTCCTCACGGGCTGCTCTGGATGCAGATCGTGCTTCTCTCACCTCTCGTAAGGCCTTGTCAAGTTCAGCCATTTTGGCTTCATTTTCCTTCTCAAGAAGTTTACAGCGGCCAGCCGCATTCTCTAACTCACGCGCCATGGTGGACATGGCCTCCTTGTCCTAGTGTCGCGCGGCTTGTTTGTCCTTCAAGTCAGCCGATGCCTTTTCGGCAGACGCATCACTAAACTGGGCCTGCTCCTTGGCCTGGGCTAGCTCCACCCGAAGGGCTTCCACGGCGGCAGCACCATCTGCATTGATGCACATTTTATGTCAAACTCTCTTCAGAGTCAGGCTTACATTATAAGAACATTGGTGTAAGGAATGCTCGAAATATATACCTTGCGAGTAGTCAAGACGCCTGTTGATCAAAGCAATGTCGTCCTTCGCAAATATCCAGCTTTCGTTGCAGTTCGATTACCTCCGAATTTCAGGCAGCGGCAGGAGGGGAGACAGCCTGCATTCCAATTTAAACCAAGGTTAGTACCTGAAAATATCTTTTCGATCCTCCGATCACTTCCTTTGGAAGGCGATCCGAGTCTCAGGGGCTACTGCATACACAACAGGTGCATTCTGTCAATATTATTCAATTGGCAACATTATATCACAAACCTCAAAACCTCTCAGAAGGCTCATAAAGGCCTCGTTCAGCCCGCTCTTCACATATACAACTTTTTCGACCACCATAACCATTAAGGCACGGTGATTCTCTGAAACGGACGCTCATCGCAGCATGTCCGTCAGCGTCTCCGGCACTCCTGGGTCTTCGGACATCGCTGCCGGGGAGCGACATTCCTTTGAAGGAATCTGCTTACCCGCCTCCAGCATTGTCTCCGGCTGTAACCCGTACAGTTCGGGGCCGTCATCCTTGATCTCCGAACCCTGAGGGACAGAGGCACCACCTTCGGGTAGCTCCTTCCTCATTTCTTGCGCTACCTGCTGGTTGGGAGGAGCCCTCCGGGACGGCACCTCGAGATCATCTGCCCTATTAGGCGAGGAGGCTGGAGAAGGCGTGTCACTCTCCTTCATCTCCGAAAGAAGGTCTCCCGAGGAGGAGGACGATTGAGAGGATGCACCAGGCGTTACCCTGCGAGGATGCACATATGCTGGAGGGTTATTTTAGTAATAAGAAAGGAATGAGGTATGGTTAAAGTACCCTGCTTCACTTACGGCCTGGCCAGAGGTTCGTCCTCATCATCAAGCTCTACATCAACATCGCTTGCGCGGTTCAAGCCAACCGACGATGGCATTTTTCCTTTCTTGGAAGGTTTCCCCTCCTGGCCTCCAGAAGCAGCCCGCTTTTTGCCGTGGGAGGCACCTCCTTTGGGCTCCCCGCTCTCTCCCCCCTCTATAGACACCAGGTATGGTGTCGGAATCAACATCCGCGTGAGTAGGGCAGACGCAGGGTCTTCGGGAAGGGGTGTCGGACACCAGATTAACACCGCTTTCTTTATCCAGTCCTGTATAAGGGTAGGTTGTTTAGTGTCTTGTCAAGAGATGCTTGAATGAAAGGTGTGCGGGGATTGCATACTTACCAGAGTATCCGGATGATTGCAGTCAAGGCCGACGTCTTCGGTGGTGTCCGGCCATTGCTCTCGGTCCCCGAAATATAACTTCCACATTCCCTCGTGTGTAGTACCAAAGAAGTGCTGAAGAGTCTGCCGCCCTTCTGGATTGAACTCCCACATAAAGAGAGGTCGCCGTTGACACGGCAGGATCCGGCGGACCAGTTTTACCTGAACGATGTTCACAAGATCGATGCCCTTCTCGATAAGGCTTCGGATGCGACCTTGCAGAGTCTGCACCTCATTAGCGGATCCCTAGTGCAACCCCTTGTTGATCCATGAAGCAAGATGAGTCGAAGGGCCGGGTCGGAACATGGGCGTAGCCGCCCACTTGGAGCCCCGCGGCTCGTTAACATAAAACCACCTCTGCTGCCATTGTTTGGAAGACTCAGCGAAGGATCCTTCAAACCAAACGGCGCTGGCAAGCTTGTTTATTACAATGCTGCCGCACTCTACCTGCTCCCCCTCAATCACCTGCGGCCTCAAATCAAAAGTCTTGAGCCACAAAGTAAAGTGCGGAGGAGTCCGGAGGAAGGCCTCACACGTGACGATAAATGTCGAGATGAGGAGAACGGAATCTAGTGCCAGATCGTTCAAATCTAGCCCATAGTAGAACATGAGCCCCCGTACGAAGGGGTTAAGAGCGAACCCTAACCCATGGAGGAAGTGGGACACAAATACTACCCTCTCGCAGGATTTGGGTGGGAATAGTCTGCCCCTTGGCGGGAAGCCGATGAAGGATTTCTGGGGTCAGGTACCTCGCTACGCGGAGCTTCACAATATCCTCCTCCATGATGGAAGAGGCCACCCACCAGCCTGAACGGCTGGACCCGGACATGATTGGGGCTGGTGGTGATTAGGGCTCGAGGGCTAGAACTCAAGGTGGCTGGGTTTGAGGAAGAAGCAAGCGCGGAAGAAAAGGACAAGTCTGGGTCCCTATATAAAGGCATAGAATGTCGACCGTCCCCTCCTGGGTCATTAAACTTACCTATCCTAAGAATTGTACCAAGGGGACGGTTGGGATAACCATACCAATATTATTGAAAATCACGTGAACAAGGGGACATGATCTCTGCTTTGACAAGACGTGCCAATAAAACCGCTTACCGAGACGTGGGGTGATGGGCTAGCCAGCGGTTGGAAATAATAACCGGGCACGCGTGATACAGTGTCATAAACAATTATCTGCAGATTGGACTCGTGGAGTATTGTATTTTCTGCAATTATATACACAGGTCCAGATACAATCATCATCTCTAAAGACTATGGAGTTCGGAAGAAGGGGAACCCGCTTTGCAATGCCGAAGACAAACTTCGTGCCGGCTCCTCGTCATTGAAGCTAGGTTCAGGGGCTAACGAGGGAGTCCTAGACTAAGGGGTCCTCGGGCGTCCGGCCTGTTATCCATCGGCCGGACTAATGGGCTGTGAAGACACGAAGGCCGAAGATTGTAGCCGTGTCCGGATTGGACTCTACTTAGCATGGAAGGCAAGCTAGGCAACCGACTATGAAGATTCCCTCTTATGTAACCGACCTCGTGTAACCCTAGATCTCTCCGGTGTCTATATAAACCGGAGAGCATAGTCCGGATAGGACAAATTCATTACCATATACTCATAGGCTAGACTTCTAGGGTTTAGCCATTATGATCTTGTGGTAGATCAACTCTTGTAACACTCATATTCATCAAGATCAATCAAGCAGGAAGTAGGGTATTACCTTCATAGAGAGGGCCCGAACCTGGGTAAACATCGTGTCCCCCGTCTCCTGTTACCATCGATCCTAGACGCACAGTTCGGGACCCCCTACTCGAGATCCGCCGGTTTTGACACCGACACCCGTTTTATATGAACGTAGAGCTTATCACACCCGATCATCACGCGGTGTCTCGCACAACGAACTTTGGCAACAGTGCATACTCAGGGACAACACTTGTACCTTGAAATTTAGTGAGAGATCATCTTATAATGCTACTATCAATCAAAGCAGAATAAGATGCATAAAGGATAAACATCACATGCAATCAATATAAGTGATATGATATTGCCATCATCATATTGTGCCTTTGATCTCCATCTCCAAAGCACTGTCGTGATCACCATCGTCACCGGCTTGACACCTTGATCTCCATCGAAGCATCATTGTCGTCTCGCCAACTATTGCTACTACGACTATCGCTACCGCTTAGTGATAAAGTAAAGCAATTACACGGCGATTGCATTGCATACAATAAAGCGACAACCATATGGCTCCTGTCAGTTGCTGATAACTCTGTTACAAAACATGATCATCTCATTCAATAAAATGTAGCATCATGCCTTGACCATATCACATCACAACATGCCCTGCAAAAACAAGTTAGACGTCCTCTACTTTGTTGTTGCAAGTTTTACGTGGCTGCTATGGGCTGAGTAAGAACCCTTCTTACCTATGCATCAAAACCACAACGATATTTCGTCAAGTTAGTGCTGTTTTAACCTTCAACAAGGACCAGGCGTAGTCACAACCGATTCAGCTAAAGTTGGAGAAACCGACACCCGCCAGCCACCTGTGTGCGAAGCACGTCGGTAGAACCAGTCTCGCGTAAGCGTACTCGTAAAGTCGGTCCGGGCCGCTTCATCCAACAATACCGCCGAACCAAAGTATGACATGCTGGTAAGAAGTATGACTAGTATCGCCCACAACTCACTTGTGTTCTACTCGTGTATATAACATCTATGCATAAACCTGGCTCGGATGCCACTATTGGGTAACGTAGTAATTTCAAAAAAATTCCTATGCACACACAAGATCATGGTGGTGCATAGAAACGGGAGGGGAGAGTGTTGTCTACGTACCCTCGTAGACCGAAAGCGGAAGCATTATGACAACGCGGTTGATGTAGTCGTACGTCTTTACGATCCGACCGATCAAAGTACCGAACATACGACACCCCCGAGTTCTGCACACGTTCAGCTCGGTGACGTCCCACCAACTCATAATCCAGTAGAGCTTCGCGGGAGAGTTCGTCAGCACGACGGCGTGATGATGGTGATGATGATGCTACCAACACAGGGCTTCGCCTAAGCACCGCTACGATATGACCGGGGTGGATTATGGTGGAGGGGGTGCCCCCTCCCCCGTATATAAAGGAGTGGAGGAGGGGGAGAGCCGGCCCTCTCTATGGAGCGCCCTAGGGGAGTCCTACTCCCACCAGGAGTAGGATTCCCCCCCCCCCTTCCAAGTAGGAGTAGGAGAGGTAGGAAAGAGGAGGGAGGAAGGAAGGAAAGGGGGGCGGCCCCCTCACCCAATTCGGATTGGGCTTGGGGGGGCACCCCCTCCTACGCTTCCTCCTCCTCTCTTCCACTAGGGCCCAATAAGGCCCATACACTTACCGGGGGATTCCGGTAACCTCCCGGTACTCCGGTAAATTCCCGAATTCACTCGAAACCATTCCGTAGTCCAAATATAGTCGTCCAATATATCGATCTTTATGTCTCGATCATTTCGAGACTCCTCGTCATGTCCGTGATCATATCCAGGACTCCGAACTACCTTCGGTTCATTAAAACACATAAACTCATAATACCGATCGTCACCGAATGTTAAGCATGCGGACCCTATGGGTTCGAGAACTTTGTAGACATGACTGAGACACGTCTCCGGTCAATAACCAATAGCGGAACCTGGATGATCATATTGGCTCCTACATATTCTACGAAGATCTTTATCGGTCAAACTGCATAACAACATACGTTGTTCCCTTTGTCATCGGTATGTTACTTGCCCGAGATTCGATCGTCGGTATCTCAATACCTAGTTCATTCTCATTACTGGCAAGTCTCTTTACTCGTCCTGTAATGCATCATCCCTTAACTAACTCATTACCTTCATTGCTTGCAAGGCTTATAGTGATGTGCATTACCAAGAGGGCCCAGAGATACCTCTCCGACAATCAGAGTGACAAATCCTAATCTTGATCTATGCCAACTCAACAAGTACCATCGGAGACACCTGTAGAGCACCTTTATAATCACCCAGTTACGTTGTGATGTTTGGTAGCACACAAAGTGTTCCTTCGGTAATCGTGAGTTGCATAATCTCACAGTTATAGGAACTTGTATAATTCATGAAGAAAGCAATAGCAGTAAACTAAAACAATCAAGTGCTAAGCTAACGGAATGGGTCAAGTCAATCACATCATTCTCCTAATGATGTGATCCTGTTTATCAAATGACAACTCATGTCTATGGCTTGGAAACTTAACCATCTTTGGTCAACGAGCTAGTCAATTAGAGGCATACTAGTGACACTCTGTTTGTCTATGTATTCACACATGTATTATGTGTCCGGTTAACACAATTCTAGCATGAATAATAAACATTTATCATGAAATAAGGTAATAAATAATAACTTTATTATTGCCTCTAGGGCGTCTTTCCTTCACTCTGCCCTCTGTCGCCTCTAGAGAAGTCCGTTCCGACGCCGTCCGACCACCCCTAGCTAATCTACGGGTATGGGCAGGTGCACCTCCATCTTCTCCTTCAATCTATCCCTCTAGCTTGGGCGTGTGCTCCGGCGAAGCTCCGCCATGCTCTGTTTCCCTCTCCCCCTCCCTATCACCTAACTAGCAGGGCCCGCTGGCAGCCACTCTGGCCGCGCCTGAAGCGGTACGAGTGGAGGCTCCCCGCGGGGTTTACGCCTTCGATGTCACCCCCAGTTTTGTTTTTATTTAAATCAAATTCAAATTATCCCAGAAAGCTTAAAATAGCTACAACTTTTTAACCATAAGTCCAAATGAATTGATTCTTTTTTGCATTGTGTTCTTAATGAAAAGATCTAGCAGCTCACCAAAAATGATATTTTTCTCTACTGTCAAGATTTTCTGGTGAATTTCAGAGTGGATCTTCATGTTTTCTTTTCGTGTTTATAATTGTTTTCGGAAGGTGAAGCTTGTCTAGAGGATCACCAGGAGGAGTGTGAACCTCATCTGTACTAAGGCAAGCCACATCAACATTTTCATGGTGTCATTCCAATATTTGTGATTTTTTAACTTGAACAAATGATTTAATCCATGCATTTAAATCACTTAAATAAATTTATATAGTCTGTGGGATGCTTGTTTAAGTTGATATGTTTAGATTACATATGCTTAAAACTAACTAATCTAGTTTAAGTCATTAGAAGTAATATTTGATTATGAAGAAGTAATTGGTTTATGAAAAAGAATTAGTTGGCTTAATATTTTCTTGAGTGAGAAAAGAATTATGTTAAGATATTGTCATGGTTAATTTGCTAAATAAACATAACCAGAGAGGTGTTATGAGTTATTGATATCTATGCTTAGTATGTCATGAAGTTGACCCAGTTATTTTCGATGATATGTGGTGTATCTATATTAGTGTTGCATTTTCATGGCATATCATGACACCGGTTACTTTCACTTTAAGTTGAACTTGATAATAATTCAACTTGAACATATCGTTGATCGGGTCATGGTGCCAATGAATCGAGATTTTCCCTAGTGCAACCACATTTGCCTTTGCGGTAAGGCCTTTATTCGGTCCGTTGTCATGCCTCTGGCCGGTGCCTCCGACGAGGGAAGGTGATGGGCGTGCATTACCCTGGCCCGGTAAGCAACATAACCTTGTGTGCCCGTTGTTGTTATGGTACCTTGTCCCCGTTTGGGACCGTTTATGTTTTGCCACGGTGGTGGCCGTTGGTGTCTTTGGTAGGCACGGTGCCACCCAGGACTTAGCCCAGTGGGGAGTGAGTCGGAGTGTCCGGGAGAGTGTCATGGTATTGGAGGGGTTCTGTCAGAATGCCGTTGGTCCACCCGAATGGGAGTGCGAGGCCATGGGTTCCGTGGTGTGGGTACAGTGCGCTGCCTCGGCAGAGTGTATTAAATCTACCGATAGCCGAGTCCACGGTTACGGACACGCTCGAAAGTAGGTCACACCATGGGTCAACGTCTAAATAATTTTTCACACTAAGATAATAACCTTGCACTATTAGGGAGAGGATGGTTGAGAAATCATCTTGATGCTGGAGGCCAAGTAGTTGGTCAGTTTGTGATCCGAGTAAGATCGCCGTTTGGTTACGAGGTAACCCGATTAAAGGCCAAGATGTTGGTCCGTTTGTGGTCCAAGAGACATCACCATTTGGTAAGCATGTCCGAGGGACTTAAGTCATGAGATCATGATCACTGCATTCCTAATATGATTTTGCATTAATGATTCAATTGGTTAATTATCATGATATTGTGTGTCATTATGTTTATGCTTGTTGTGAGATTGCAAGTACATTCAATGTACTGACCTGTCGTTTCATGCCAGCTTTCAGGAAAGTCTTGTTGGAAAGGAGTGCTGTCCGAGTCTAGATCGTGTCCACATCGGTGTCCCTGTGCTATGGAGTCCCACTTTGTCGTTGTTCCGCTTCCGCGTAGATGTCATGATCGAGGCCCCTTTATGTTCATTAAATAATGTACATATTGTTCAGCCGCACCGTGTGTGACGCTTGGCCTCGCAACTCGTTGTAATATGAACCATGTTCCGCTAGTATGAATAAAGCAGTTGTATTTTGTACCAAGATGTTGTGTGTTGCCAGAAGACATGGTCTCTGGTTGGCAATACAAGGTAAACTGGTTGCTCTGAGCCGGGGTGCCACAGACAGCGCCGTGCTCTCCAAGAAATCCTTGACGGACCCATCTTCATGCATGGCAAAGGAGAAAGCACGGGGATGCAAGCTTTCCAGTACGTAGCCAGACCAAAGATCTTTCCAAATCAGAGCAGTTGTGCCCGAAACCACCCGAACATGTGTGATGCCTCGGAAGATAGGGGTGAGCTTTAGGATGTCATGCCACCAGAATGAACCAACATGATTCGTTGCACGAGGAACATTGTCCGTATAATACATGTCCCCAATAAGATGCACCCACGGGATGTCGAGCTTGTTGTAGAACTTGTGTAGGAATTTCATGAGCAGAGCATCATTTTGCAATTTGATGTTGATAACACCTAAGCCACGATGCTCTTTGGGTTTGCAAACCATATCCCAGGCAGCAAGGGAGTTGCATTTGTCCCCCTACTCCATCTTTTTTGTCCAAAGGCTTCTTCTTCTAATTTTGTCAAGCATATCAATCAGTTTGGGTGAGAACTTGAGCGTACACATGGCATAAATGAGGAGAGATGTGACAGTAGCATTGAGCCAATAAAGTTTACCACCATAGGACATCATTGCGATCATAGAGGTCGGACGGTGTTCAACACTACACACGAGCGGCATAAGGTCCAGGATAGTTGGTTTGGTCGTGCTAAGAGGAAGCCAAAGGTAGGTAAATGGCATAGAGCCAACTAAGCACCCAAAGAAGCTCGCAAACGCAAGGGCAGTTTCTCCCGATAGGTTGATTGGGATGAGCGTGGATTTGTACAAATTGATCCGGAGGCCGATGGAGGATGCATAGTCCACGAGGATTTCTTTGATGACAGCAGCTTGATAAGGGCATGCAGGCATAGCCAGGATCGTGTCGTCTGCGTATTGGATTACGGGGTAGTCCATTAGTCTGACGCTAGGGAAAGGCAGTTGAATATTTCCCTGCCTAAATGCGTCATTGATGGCAGCCTGGAGGAGATTAGCTGCAATCACGAAGATCAAGGGGGACAACGGTCGCCCTGTCTCACACCAGTGTGGTAGTGGAATTGACGGCCCGGAACACCATTTAATAAAACCGATGATCTCCTAGTGGAGAAGATACATATGATCCAAGAAAGCCACTTGTCGTTGGAGCCCAAATGTTTCATAATGTTCAACATGGGAGAGTGTTCAATTTTATCGAAGGCTTTGGCAAAATCAAGTTTCAGCAAAATAATTTCCTTCTTAGAGGCATGGCATTGGTGAATATATTGGAAGGCCCAAGCAAGGAAATCTTGTATCGTTCTCCCCTTAATGAAGCCATACTGGTTTTTGTGTATGATCTTTAAGATGACACATTGTAGGCGGTTGGCAAGCAGCTTAGTGATCATCTTAATACAACAATTGAGGAGGGTGATCGGGCGGTAGTCATTGACAGATTCAGGCGAATTGGATTTTGGGATTAAGGTTATCAGGCCACCATTTATGCTTGTGAGATCCAAGTCCCCTTGATGAAAAGCATCACAAAGATTATAAAAGTCTTTCTTGATGATAGGCCAGCATGCTTTGAGAAAAAGCCCCACTAAAACCATCAGGGTCGGGTGCACGATCAGCCGGCATTTCTTTAATCACTGCATCGATCTCATCGTGGGTAAATGGCTCACTTAGCTGGTCTAAATCATCATGACACTGCAAAATGCTAGGGAGATTGAATTTCATTTTTGCTGGTCTCGAGGTACACAGGTGATCCATGTAGGTTTGGAATAGGAGCGCTTCTTTGCTTGCATGAGTGTCAATGAGGGAGCCATTTTCCTTTCTGAAGCTCACGATGTTGTTGCGACGGTATCTTTCAGTAGCAACAACCTGAATTTTTTTTTGTATTTTCATCTCCGAACTTGATCCATCTAATGGTGTAGCATTTCTTCCAGTACTGGTTTTGATATTTTAGAAGGCGCAACAAGTGTTTCTTGATGATGTTCCGAAAATTCGTCTCCGGTATAATCAGATTTCTGCTGTTTTCTAATTCATCAAGATGTGCAAGGGACTCGTTGCAGTTAGCAATGGCTACTGAAAGACGGGAGAGGTTTTTGCTCCAAATCTTTAGGGCGTGACAAAGGGCTTTGAATTTACAACAAAGAATTGTCGCAGCGTTCTAGGCTCTAACTGGTCTGCTCCAAACCTCCTGGACAAGATCCATGAAGCCAGGGTGTAAAATCCAAAACGGCTCAAAACGGAAAACCTTGCTACGAGTAATGCAGGTTTGGATGGAAGTAATGCAGGGCACATGACCAGAGACGGGTTTACCAAGAGGCTTGACCAGGGTATTGGTATAAACATTGGTCCAGTGCAGCGAAGTGAAGAACCAATCTAGCTGTTCAAGGAGGGGGTCTTGTTGCATATCTCTCCATGTATATGATCGACCTTTTATAGGTAATTCAATAAGGATTTGCTAACGGATAATGTCATTAAAAGTACACATGTCATTTTGGCACCCCCTGGTTTGTTTCGATTGTCAGGCGCACGAATGTAATTAAAATCGCCAACTAGAAACCAATCTTGCATGCTAGGTATATCTAGATCATAAAGCCAATTGGTGAACGTAACACGAGCGTCACCCGAACAGGGACCATACACATTAACTAGCATCCAAGAATGTGAGGACAACGTGCTAGTAAAGTTAATAACCAGGGAAAAATCAGATGAAAACACCACATTACCAGTGAACATAGAGCTTTTCTAGATAGTAATTAAACCCCCCAAGGCACCTTGAGATGGCACATAGGCAAATTGATCGAATTGTCTAGGGCAACATGATTAAATAAAGGATAACTCAAAAGAGGATTTCTTTGTCTCTTGAAGGCAAACGACCGAGCAACCAATAGTTCGGATGGCATTATTAAGAGCTAACTGCTTATCGTCAGAGTTGATGCCACGAATCTTCCAACAAAGAACCTCCCAACTACGCAAAAGGGGCATGAGAAACAAGCGGACTAGGCACTGGAAATGTCATCCTCGCCAGGTAGATCATCAATAATCAAAGTACCTGAGCGAGAGGTCGAAGCAGCTATTGGTGCAGGAGCCGCATTGAGGAGTTCTTCAGAAAGTTCAGCAGCAGGGACAACACATCTATTTATTCCAATCTCCTGAAGAACATGGACACGTGTGGGAGGAACTTCCTCAGAAAGTGTCTCTTGGGTAGAGGAGGAGGAACCAATTAATGGAGCCAGCCTTGGTTTAACCCTAGAAATGGTAGGGCGAGTGTCATTCACTTGGTTGATCTTGAAGCCATTGTATTTGTTGGATCCACTACTAGGGAAAACCTTATACACAACATGTTAGTAGTAGCGCTAGACAAAAGAGGGCGCTACTGCTACTTAGTGTTCATGTTCTTCTTCTTGCGCCGACATTAGGTCACCGGAGCTAGCTTCTTCACCCTCTCCTTCCAGACCATCGGTGTCGTTGAGAAACAACGAGACGGCATCACTTCCTTGTGCGATTATGTCCCTCAACATCGCTTCGTTTGCTTCGTCTCGGGCGGTGTCCATAGTTTCTACAAATATTTACAACATGGCAATTATTATTCAAACATGACAAATGGATATATTAGTGGCAAACGTAGTAAGGAATCATATATATTAATTAGTGGCCTCGACGCTGCTTCTCTAGGGTTTGGGGTGGCCTCGACAACGCTTCAAGGGTTTTGGGTGGCCTCGAGAACGCTTCAAGGAGGGGGTAATGTCGACCCCCCACGTGTTGAAGCTATCGGGAGGGGTTATATCGACAACGACGACACTACATCTATGTCCCTCGATGACCCTCGTTCCCGATAAAAAAAGAGGAAGAAGAAGAAAAAAAGAGGAGAAGAAAGAATAGAGGAGAAGAACTCCTCTATTCTTTCTTCTCCTCTTTTTTTTTTCTTCTTCCTCTTTTTTTTTTATCCTCTTCGTCCTCTCATGTTCGAGAGGATCGCCGAGGGGTCGGGAGGTTGCCTAGTGCCAAGCGATCCTCGACACCTCGAACCCTCGACCCTAGTTCCCGACCCTCGACCCCTCGGTGATCCTCGACACCCTCGTTCCCGATAAAAATTAAGAAGAAGAAGAAAAAAAAGAAGAAAAAAAAGAGGAGAAGATCGAAGAAAAAAAGAAGAAGAAAAAGAGGAGAAGAAGAAAGGAATAGTGGAGAGGAAGAGAAAATAGAATATTCTATTTTCTCTTCCTCTCCACTATTCCTTTCTTCTTCTCCTCTTCTTTTTCTTCTTCTTTTTTCTTCTTCTTATTTATTTCTCCTCTTCTTTTCGTCTCCTCTTCTTCTTTCTTTCCTCTTCTTATTTTCTTCTTTCCTATCCTTCTTTTTCTAAAATTGTAACTTTTGCATATATAAAACTTTTCTAAAATTGTAACTTTCTATATATAAAACATTTTTAATATATATATTTAGCAAATTCTAGCCACATACATCACATACACATATACATTATAGCCACATACACATATACATCACATATGAACAAAAAAATAAACTAATAAAAATAAAAAAACATATTGCAACATATGAACAAAAACATATAGCCACATACATACACATACATTATATATATATATGGAAAAAATTAAACTAATAAAAAAATTGTTGGCGCCAGCGGGGCAGAGGGGCATGGCGGCAGCGGTGGCGCCGGCAGGGCAGGGCAAGGGCGGCTGGGGCGGGGGGCGGTGCACGGTAGCCGCGCAAGGCAGGGGCGGCGGCGCGGCAGCCGCGCAGGAGAGGGGCGCAGGGGCGCGGGACGGGAGGGGGCTGTGCTCACAGGGGGCGGCGGCGACGGTGAAGGCGATCAGCCTGACGGCGTCGGTGGCGGCAGCGACGACGAAGGTGAGCAGCCTGACGGCATCGGGCGGCGACGGCGACGAGGAGGAGCAGGGGCGTCGGGCGGTGATGGCGACGAGGAGGAGCAGGGGGCGTCGAGGGAGAAGTGCGTGATTTGGTCGAAAACTGCTAAGTGTTTGCTTATATAGAAAAGGCTTTGGTCCCGGTTCATGGCACCAACCGGGACCAAAG
This sequence comes from Triticum timopheevii, assembly GCA_963921465.1. Classification (NCBI taxonomy): domain Eukaryota; kingdom Viridiplantae; phylum Streptophyta; class Magnoliopsida; order Poales; family Poaceae; genus Triticum; species Triticum timopheevii. The sequence goes on from OY997263.1 coordinate 761,921,702, forward strand.
GTCCCTTTTCAGCAGCCCAAAGGGCGGGAAGCGGCGGCCTTTGGTCCCGGTTGGTGGCACCAACTGGGACTAAAGGGTGGCATTAGTCCCGGGTCGTAGCACCAACCGGGACTAATGCCCCCCTTTAGCCCCGGTTGGTGCCAACAACCGGGACCAAAGGCCTGTGCTGCCCCGAACCCAAATATTTAGTCCCACCTCGCTAGTTGAGAGGGAGGCGCACCTGTTTATAAGGTGTGGGGTGCCATCCCTCTCGAGCTCCTCTCTAAAGCAGGCTTTCGGGCATAACACTGCAATCTGTGCCTGTGGGCCTACTGGGCCTCCCGTGGGCCTGAATCCTGGCCCACGGTAGGGTTTCTAGTCGTATTCAGGCCGTGGGGGCCCAGTAGGTGGCACTTTTTTTTGTTTTTTTTTGTTTCTACTTAGAACTAAATACTTATTGTTGCTATATTTATTTTTTTCCAGTTTTTTTGTTTTGTTTTCTGCATTATTTATTTTCTTTTGTTTCTTGCTTTATTTTTTAATTCTTTTAGCTTTTAGTTTTAGAAAAATTATAAACTTTCTGTTAGTGCCATTAGTTTTCAAATTTGAAAATACTTTTTTAGTTTTTTTGTTTTCTTCATTGCTTTATTTATTTTATTTTGTTTCTTGCTTTAATTTTTAATTCTTTTTTCTTTTAGGTCAGCAAAATTATAAACTTTCTGTTAGTGACATTAGTTTTAGAAAAAATATAAACTTTCTGTTAGTGCCATTAGTTTTCAAATTTGAATAGTTAAAATTTGAATTCTTTGAAATTTGTGTGAATCACAAGTTTGTGATTAACTTTACTAAAAAAATGAACATAGATGCACCTATAGAGAAAATTTGACCTAAATTCATAGTTTTCAAATGAACTCTGAAAAAGTTGGCATAGCATACTCGTCTGTTACAAATTTGGCATGGTATCATCATAGTGGTTGTGGGAGAAAGTCTTCACTTTTTCTTCGCTTGTGTCATTTGCTTATTGCGCCGTAACCATGGATAATCTTCATCATTTATCAGGATGCTTGGGTCAGCCTTGACATTGAAGGGAGGAATTTCATGAAACCTTTCATAATCTTCAGACATGTCTGTCTTGCCCTCCACTCCCAGGATGTCCCTTTTTCCTGAAAGAACTATGTGGCGCTTTGGCTCATCGTATGATGTATTCGTTTCCTTATCTTTTCTTTTTCTCGGTCTGGTAGACATGTCCTTCACATAGATAACCTGTGCCACATCATTGGCTAGGATGAACGGTTCGTCAGTGTACCCAAGATTTTTCAGATTGACTGTTGTCATTCCGTACAGTGGGTCTACATGTACCCCGCCTCTTGACAGATTGACCCATTTGCACTTAAACAAAGGGACCTTAAAATCTTGTCCGTAGTCAAGTTCCCATATGTCCACTATGTAACCATAATATGTGTCCTTTCCCTTCTCGGTTGTTGCATCAAAGCGGACACCGCTGTTTTGGTTGGTGCTCTTTTGATCTTGGTCCATCGTGTAAAATGTATTCCCATTTATCTCGTATCCTTTGTAAATCAATACAGTCAAAGATGGTCCCCTGGACAACAAGTACAACTCATCACAAACAGTGTTGTCACCTCTGAGACGTGCTTCCAACCAACTACTGAAAGTCCTAATGTGTTCACATGTAATCCAGTCGTCGCACTGCTCCGGCTGTTTGGAGCGCAGACTGTTCTTGTGTTCATCGACATACGGGGTCACCAAGGTAGAGTTCTGTAGAACTGTGTAGTGTGCTTGAGACCAAGAATGCCCGTCCCTGCATATTATTAAGTCCGCTCCTAGCGTGCCTTTTCCAGTCAGTCTCCCCTCATACCGCGATTTAGGGAGACCTATCTTCTTAAGGCCAGGAATGAAGTCAACACAAAACCCGATGACATCCTCTGTTTGATGGCCCATGGAGATGCTTCCTTCTGGCCTAGCGTGGTTATGGACATATTTCTTTAGGACTCCCATGAACCTCTCAAAGGGGAACATATTGTGTAGAAATACGGGCCCCAGAATGACAATCTCGTTGACTAGATGAACTAGGACATGTGTCATGATATTGAAGAAGGATGGTGGGAACACCAGCTCGAAACTGACAAGACATTGCGCCACATCACTCCTTAGCCTTGGTACCATTTCTGGATCGATCACCTTCTGAGGATTGCATTGAGGAATGCACATAGCTTCACAATGCCTAATCGGACGTTTTCTGGTAGAAGCCCCCTCAGCGCAACCGGAAGCAGTTGCCTCATAGTCACGTGGCAGTCATGAGACTTTAGGTTCTGGAACTTTTTCTCTGGGATATTTATTATTCCCTTTATATTCGACGAGAAGCCAGTCGGGACCTTCATACTGAGAAGGCATTCAAAGAAGATTTCTTTCTCTTCTTTCGTAAGAGCGTAGCTGGCAGGACCTTCATACTGCTTCGGAGGCATGCCGTCTTTTTCGTGCAAATGTTGCAGGTCCTCCCGTGCCTCAGGTGTATCTTTTGTCTTTCCATACACGCCCAAGAAGCCTAGTAGGTTCACCCAAAGGTTCTTCATCACGTGTATCACGTCGATTGAAGAGCGGACCTCTAGGTCTTTCCAGTAGGGTAGGTCCCAAAATATAGATTTCTTCTTCCACATGGGTGCGTGTCCCTCAGTGTCATTCGGAACAGCTAGTGCGTCGGGACCCTTTCCAAAGATTACGTGTAAATCATTGGCCATAGCAAGTACGTGATCACCGGTACGCATGGCGGGCTTCTTCCGGTGATCTGCCTCGCCTTTGAAATGCTTGCCTTTGTTTCGACATTGATGGTTGGTCGGAAGAAATCGACGATGGCCCAGGTACACATTCTTCCTGCATTTGTCCAGGTATATACTTTCAGTGTCATCTAAACAATGTGTGCATGCGTGGTATCCTTTGTTTGTCTGTCCTGAAAGGTTACTGAGAGCGGGCCAATCGTTGATGGTCACGAACAGCAACGCCTTTAGGTTAAATTCCTCCTGTCTGTGCTCATCCCACATATGTACACTGTTTCCATTCCACAACTGTAAAAGTTCTTCAACTAATGGCCTTAGGTACACATCAATGTCGTTGCCGGGTTGCTTAGGGCCTTGGATGAGAACTGGCATCATAATGAACTTCCGCTTCATGCACATCCAAGGAGGAAGGTTATACATACATAGAGTCACGGTCCAGGTGCTGTGATTGCTGCTCTGCTCCCCGAAAGGATTAATTCCATCCGTGCTTAAAGCAAACCATACGTTCCTTCGGTCCTTTGCAAACTCATCCCAGTAATTTCTCACGATTTTTCTCCACTGCGAACCATCAGTGGGTGCTCTCAATTTCCCGTCTTTCTTACAGTCCTCACTGTGCCATCGCATCGACTTGGCATGCTTCCCGTTTCTGAACAGACGTTTCAACCGTGGTATTATAGGAGCATACCACATCACCTTCGCAGGAACCCTCTTCCTGTGGGGCTCGCCGTGAACATCTCCAAGGTCATCTCGTCTGATCTTATACCGCAATGCACCGCATACCGGGCATGCGTTCAGATCCTTGTATGCACCGCGGTATAGGATGCAGTCATTAGGGCATGCATGTATCTTCTCCACCTCCAATCCTAGAGGGCATATGACCTTCTTTGCTGCGTATGTATTGTCGGGCAATTCGTTATCCTTTGGAAGCTTCTTCTTCAATATTTTCAGTAGCTTCTCAAATCCTTTGTCAGGCACAGCATTCTTTGCCTTCCACTGCAGCAATTCCAGTACGGTACCGAGCTTTGTGTTGCCATCTTCGCAATTGGGGTACAACCCTTTTTTGTGATCCTCTAACATGCGATCGAACTTTAGCTTCTCCTTTTGACTTTCGCATTGCGTCCTTGCATCGACAATGACCCGGCGGAGATCATCATCATCGGGGACATCGTCTGGTTCCTCTTGATCTTCAGCAGCTTCACCCATTGCAGCATCATTGGGCACATCGTCTGGTTCCTCTTGATCTTCACCAGCTCCCCCCGTTGCAGCATCACGGTATTCAGGGGGCACGTAGTTGTCATCGTACTCTTCTTCTTCGTCGTCTTCCATCATAACCCCTATTTCTCCGTGCCTCGTCCAAACATTATAGTGTGGCATGAAACCCTTGTAAAGCAGGTGGGTGTGAAGGATTTTTCGGTCAGAGTAAGACTTCGTATTCCCACAATCAGGGCATGGACAACACATAAAACCATTCTGCTTGTTTGCCTCAGCCGCATCGAGAAACTCATGCACGCCCTTAATGTACTCGGAGGTGTGTCTGTCACCGTACATCCATTGCCGGTTCATCTACGTGCATTATATATAATTAAGTGTCCAAATTAATAGAAGTTCATCATCACATTAAAAGCAAAGTACATACATAGTTCTCATCTAACAACATATAGCTCTCCAGAGCATCTAATTAATTAAACCATACATTGAAACTATGTAAAACATTTTAATGCGAAAACAAAGGCGATCATAATCGCAACCAAGGTAACAATTGATCCAACGACATAATGATACCAAACCTCGGTATGAATGGCATATTTTCTAATCTTTCTAATCTTCAAGCGCATTGCATCCATCTTGATCTTGTGATCATCGACGACATCCGCAACATGCAACTCCAATATCATCTTCTCCTGCTCAATTTTTTTTATTTTTTCCTTCAAGAAATTGTTTTCTTCTTCAACTAAATTTAACCTCTCCACAATAGGGTCGGTTGGAATTTCCGATTCACATACATCCTAGATAAATAAAATCTATGTCACGTTGGTCCGCATAATTTTCATAAACAATAAATGAACCAATAGTTATAAAGATTAATATATATACCACATCCGAATCATAGACAGGACGAGGGCCGATGGGGGCGGATACCAAAACCATCGCATTATATAAGATGCAATAATAAAAGTTAGAAAATTATACAAGTATCTATCTAAACATACAAGTAACAATATTTTTCCTTTCAAAAAGAAGATAAGAACAAGAGGCTCACCACGGTGGTGTCGGTGATGAGATCGGCGCGGGTGATCGATGGCGGTGAAGACGGGGGTGGGGCGTGATGGACCGCTAAATCTAGACAAATCTCGAGGAAAATGGAGCTTTGAGGTCGAGCTTCGAGAGGAGAAAGCTTAACTAGTGTGGCTCGGGCATTTCATCGAACACCTCATGTGCATAGGAGGTGAGCTAGAGCACCACAAACCCCTCCCCTCGCCGGCCCAGAAAAACAGAGCACTGGAGTGCTCTGCTCGCGGGCGAGGGTATTGAAGGAAATATGCCCTAGAGGCAATAATAAAGTTATTATTTATTTCCATATATCCTGATAAATGTTTATTATTCATGCTAGAATTGTATTAACCATAAACATAATACATGTGTGAATACATAGACAAACAGAGTGTCACTAGTATGCCTCTACTTGACTAGCTCGTTAATCAAAGATGGTTATGTTTCCTAACCATAGACAAAGAGTTGTTATTTGAGTAATGACATCACATCATAAGTTGTATGATCTGATTGACATGACCCATTCCATTAGCTTAGCACCCGATCGTTTAGTATGTTGCTATTGTTTTCTTCATGAATTATACATGTTCCTATGACTATGAGATTATGCAACTCCCGTGTACCGGAGGAACACTTTGTGTGCAACCAAACGTCACAACGTAAATGGGTGATTATAAAGGTGCTCTGCAGGTATCTCCAAAGGTAGATGTTGGGTTGGCGTATTTCGAGATTAGGATTTGTCACTCCGATTGTCGGAGAGGTATCTCTGGGCCCTCTCGGTAATGCACATCACATAAGCCTTGCAAGCATTACAACTAATGAGTTAGTTGCGAGATGATGTATTACGAAACGAGTAAAGAGACTTGCCGGTAACGAGATTGAACTAGGTATTGGATACTGACGATCGAATCTCGGGCAAGTAACATACCGATGACAAAGGGAACAACGTATGTTGTTATGCGGTCTGACCGATAAAGATCTTCGTAGAATATGTAGGAGCCAATATGGGCATCCAGGTCCCGCTATTGGTTATTGATCAGAGATTTGTCTCAGCCATGTCTACATTGTTCTCGAACCATAGGGTCCGCACGCTTAACGTTACGATGACCGTTATTATGAGTTTATGCATTTTGATGTACCAAAGTTAGTTCGGAGTCCCGGATGTGATCATGGACATGACGAGGAGTCTCGAAATGGTCGAGACATAAAGATTGATATATTGGACGACTATATTTGGACACGGAAAGTGTTTCGGGTGATTTCGGATAAAACCGGATTGCCGGAGGGGTTACCGGAACCCCCCGGGGAAGTAATGGGCCTTAATGGGCCTGAGGGGAGAGAGAGGGCAGCAGCCCAGGAGGTGGCGCACCCCCCCATGGGGAGTACGAATTGGACTAGGGAGGGGGGGCGCGGCCCCTCTTTCCCTCTCCCTCTCCCTCTCTTTCCTTCCCCCTCTTTTCCTAATTGGACTAGGAAAGGGGAGTCCTACTCCCAATAGGAGAAGGACTCCCCCCTCTCCTTGGCGCACCAAGGGCCGGCCGGCCTCCCCCTTGCTCCTTTATATACGGGGGTAGGGGGGCACCCTAGAACACACAATTGATCCTCGTGATCGTTCCTTAGCCGTGTGCGGTGCCCCCCTCCACCATATTCCACCTCGGTCATATCGTTGCAGTGCTTAGGCGAAGCCCTGCGTCGGTAGAACATCATCATCATCACCACGCCGTCGTGCTGATGGAACTCATCCCCGAAGCTTTGCTGGATCGGAGCCCGGGGAGCGTCATCGAGTTGTACGTGTGCTAAGAACTCGAAGGTGCCGGAGTAACGGTGCTTGGATTGGTCGGATCGGGAAGACGTACGACTACTTCCTCTACGTTGCGTCAACGCTTCCGCAGTCGGTCTACGAGGGTACGCAGACAACACTCTCCCCTCTCGTTGCTATGCATCACCATGATCTTGCGTGTGCGTAGGATTTTTTTTGAAATTACTACGTTCCCCAACAGTGGCATCCGAGCCTAGGTTTTATGTGTTGATGTTATATGCACGAGTAGAACACAAGTGAGTTGTGGGCGATATAAGTCATACTGCTTACCAACATGTCATACTTTGGTTCGGCGGTATTGTTGGACGAAGCGGCCCGGACCAACATTACGCGTACGCTTATGCGAGACCGGTTCTCCCGACGTGCTTTGCACAGAGGTCGCTTGCGGGTGACAGTTTCTCCAACTTTAGTTGAACCGAGTGTGGCTACGCCCGGTCCTTGCGAAGGTTAAAACAACACCAACTTGACAAACTATCGTTGTGGTTTTGATGCGCAGGTGAGATTGGTTCTTGCTTAAGCCCATAGCAGCCACGTAAAACTTGCAACAACAAAGTAGAGGACGTCTAACTTGTTTTTGCAGGGCATGTTGTGATGTTATATGATCAAGACATGATGCTAAATTTTATTGTATGAGATGATCATGTTTTGTAACCGAGTTATCGACAACTGGCAAGAGCCATATGGTTGTCGCTTTATTTTATGCAATGCAATCGCGCTGTAATGCTTTACTTTATCACTAAGCGGTAGCGATAGTCGTAGAAGCATAAGATTGGCGAGACGACAACGATGCTATGATGGAGATCAAGGTGTCGAGCCGATGACGATGGTGATCATGACGGTGCTTCGGATATGGAGATCACAAGCACAAGATGATGATGGCCATATCATATCACTTATATTGATTGCATGTGATGTTTATCTTTTTATGCATCTTATATTGCTTCGATTGACGATAGCATTATAAGATGATCTCTCACTAAATTATCAAGAAGTGTTCTCCCTGAGTATGCACCGTTGCCAAAGTTCGTCGTGCCCAGACACCATGTGATGATCGGGTGTGATAAGCTCTACGTCCATCTACAACGGGTGCAAGCCAGTTTTGCACACGCAGAATACTCGGGTTATACTTGACGAGCCTAGCATATGCAGATATGGCCTCGGAACACGGAGACCGAAAGGTCGAGCGTGAATCATATAGTAGATATGATCAACATAATGATGTTCACCATTGAAAACTACTCCATCTCACGTGATGATCGGTTATGGTTTAGTTGATTTGGATCACGTGATCACTTAGAGGATTAGAGGGATGTCTATCTAAGCGGGAGTTCTTTAAGTAATATGATTAATTGAACTTAAATTTATCATGAACTTAGTACCTGATAGTATCTTGCTTATGTATGTTTGATTGTAGATAGATGGCCCGTGCTGTTGTTCCGTTGAATTTTAATGCGTTCCTTGAGAAAGCAAAGTTGAAAGATGATGGTAGCAATTACACGGACTGGGTCCGTAACTTGAGGATTATCCTCGTTGCTGCACAGAAGAATTACGTCCTGGAAGCACCGCTGGGTGCCAGGCCTGCTGCTGGAGCGACACCAGATATTATGAACGTCTGGCAGAGCAAAGCTGATGACTACTCAATAGTTCAGTGTGCCATGCTTTACGGCTTAGAATCGGGACTTCAACGATGTTTTGAACGTCATGGAGCATATGAGATGTTCCAGGAGTTGAAGTTAATATTTCAAGCAAATGCCCGAGTTGAGAGATATGAAGTCTCCAATAAGTTCTATAGCTGCAAGATGGAGGAGAACAGTTCTGTCAGTGAGCATATACTCAAAATGTCTGGGTATAATAATCACTTGATTCAATTGGGAGTTAATTTTCCAGATGATTGCGTCATTGACAGAATTCTCCAATCACTGCCACCAAGCTACAAGAGCTTCGTGATGAACTATGATATGCAAGGGATGAATAAGACTATTCCCGAGCTCTTTCGCAATGCTGAAAGCTGCGGAGGTAGAAATCAAGAAGGAGCATCAAGTGTTGATGGTCAACAAGACCACTAGTTTCAAGAAAAGGGCAAAGGGAAGAAGAAGGGGAACTTCAAAAAGAATGGCAAGCAAGTTGCTACTCAAGAGAAGAAACCCAAGTCTGAACCTAAGCCTGAAACTAAGTGCTTCTACTGCAAGCAGACTGGTCACTGGAAGCGGAACTGCCCCAAGTATTTGGCGGATAAGAAGGATGGCAAGGTGAACAAAGGTATATGTGATATACATGTTATTGATGTGTACCTTACTAGAGCTCACAGTAGCACCTGGGTATTTGATACTGGTTCTGTTGCTAGTATTTGCAACTCGAAACAGGGACTACGGATTAAGCGAACACTGGCAAAGGACGAGGCGACGATGCGCGTAGGAAATGGTTCCAAAGTCGATGTCATCGCGGTCGGCATGCTACCTCTACATCTACCTTCGGGATTAGTATTAGACCTAAATAATTGTTATTTGGTGCCAGCGTTGAGCATGAACATTATATCTGGATCTTGTTTGATGCGAGACGGTTATTCATTTAAATCAGAGAATAATGGTTGTTCTATTTATATGAGTAATATCTTTTATGGTCATGCACCTTTGAAGAGTGGTCTATTTTTGATGAATCTCGATAGTAGTAACACACATATTCATAATGTTGAAGCCAAAAGATGCAGAGTTGATAATGATAGTGCAACTTATTTGTGGCACTGCCGTTTAGGTCATATCGGTATAAAGCGCATGAAGAAACTACATACTGATGGACTTTTGGAACCACTTGATTATGAATCACTTGGTACTTGCGAACCGTGCCTCATAGGCAAGATGACTAAAACACCGTTCTCCGGTACTATGGAGAGACCAACAAATTTGTTGGAAATCATACATCCAGATGTATGTGGTTCGATGAATATTGAGGCTCGTGGCGGATATCGTTATTTTCTCACCTTCACAGATGACTTAAGCAGATATGGGCATATCTACTTAATGAAACACAAGTCTGAAACATTTGAAAAGTTCAAAGAATTTCAGAGTGAAGTTGAAAATCATTGTAACAAGAAAATAAAGTTTCTACGATTTGATCGTGGAGGAGAATATTTGAGTTACGAGTTTGGTGTACATTTGAAACAATGCGGAATAGTTTCGCAACTCACGCCACCCGGAAGACCACAGCGTAATGGTGTGTCTGAACGTTGTAATCGTACTTTACTAGATATGGTGCGATCTATGATGTCTCTTACTGATTTACCGCTATCATTTTGGGGTTATGCTTTAGAGATGGCCGCATTCACGTTAAATAGGGCACCATCAAAATCCGTTGAGACGACGCCTTATGAACTATGGTTTGGCAAGAAACCAAAGTTGTCGTTTCTTAAAGTTTGGGGCTGCGATGCTTATGTGAAAAAGAGTTAACCTGATAAGCTCGAACCCAAATCGTAGAAATGTGTCTTCATAGGATACCCAAAGGAGACTGTTGGGTACACCTTTTATCACAGATCCAAAGGCAAGACATTCATTGCTAAGAATGGATCCTTTCTAGAGAAGGAGTTTCTCTCGAAAGAAGTGAGTGGGAGGAAAGTAGAACTTGACGAGGTAACTGTACCTGCTCCCTTATTGGAAAGTAGTACATCACAGAAACCTGTTTCTGCGACACCTACACCGATTAGTGAGGAAGCTAATGATAATGATCATGAAACTTCAGAACAAGATACTACTGAACCTCGTAGATCAACCAGAGTAAGATCCGCGCCAGAGTGGTACGGTAATCCTGTTCTGGAAGTCATGCTACTAGATCATGATGAACCTACAAACTATGAAGAAGCGATGGTGAGCCCAGATTCCGCAAAATGGCTTAAAGCCATGAAATCTGAGATGGGATCCATGTATGAGAACAAAGTCTGGACTTTGGTTGACTTGCCGATGGTCGGCAAGCAATTGAGAATAAATGGATCTTCAAGAAGAAGACTGACGCTGACGGTAATGTTACTGTCTACAAAGCTCGACTTGTCGCAAAAGGTTTTCGACAAGTTCAAGGGATTGACTACGATGAGACCTTCTCACCTGTAGCGATGCTTAAGTCTGTCCGAATCAAGTTAGCAATTGCCGCATTTTATGATTATGAAATTTGGCAGATGGATGCCAAAACTGCATTCCTGAATGGATTTCTGGAAGAAGAGTTGTATATGATGCAACCGGAAGGTTTTGTCAATCCAAAGGGAGCTAACAAAGTGTGCAAGCTCCAGCGATCCATTTATGGACTGGTGCAAGCCTCTCGGAGTTGGAATAAACACTTCGATAGTGTGATCAAAGCATTTGGTTTTATACAGACTTTTGGAGAAGCCTGTATTTACAAGAAAGTGAGTGGGAGCTCTGTAGCATTTCTGATATTATATGTGGATGACATATTACTGATTGGAAATGATATAGAATTTCTGGATAGCATAAAGGGATACTTGAATAAGAGTTTTTCAATGAAAGACCTCGGTAAAGCTGCTTACATATTAGGAATAAAGATCTATAGAGATAGATCAAGACGCTTAATTGGACTTTCACAAAGCACATACCTTGACAACATTTTGAACAGTTCAAAATGGATCAAGCAAACAAAGGGTTCTTGCCTGTGTTACAAGGTGTGAAGTTGAGTCAGACTCAATGCCCGACCACTGCAGAAGATAGAGAGAAAATGAAAGATATTCCCTATGCTTCAGCCATAGGATCTATCATGTATGCAATGCTGTGTACCAGACCTGATGTGTGCCTTGCTATAAGTCTGGCAGGGAGGTACCAAAGTAATCCAGGAGTGGATCACTAGACAGCGGTCAAGAACATCCTGAAGTACCTGAAAAGGACTAAGGATATGTTTCTCGTATATGGAGGTGACAAAGAGCTCATCATAAACGGTTACGTTGATGCAAGCTTTGACACTGATCCGGACGATTCTAAATCGCAAACCGGATATGTGTATACATTAAACGGTGGAGCTGTCAGTTGGTGCAGTTCTAAAAAAAGCGTTGTGGCGGGATCTACATGTGAAGCAGAGTACATAGCTGCTTCGGAAGCAGCAAACGAAGGAGTCTGGATGAAGGAGTTCATATCCGATCTAGATGTCATACCTAGTGCATCGGGTCCAATGAAAATCTTTTGTGACAATACTGGTGCAATTGCCTTGGTAAAGGAATCCAGATTTCACAAGAGAACCAAACACATCAAGAGACGCTTCAATTCCATCCGGGATCTAGTCCAGGTGGGAGACATAGAGATTTGCAAGATACATACGGATCTGAATGTTGCAGACCCATTGACTAAGCCTCTTCCACGAGCAAAACATGATCAGCACCAAGACTCCATGGGTGTTAGAATCATTACTGTGTAATCTAGATTATTGACTCTAGTGCAAGTGGGAGACTGAAGGAAATATGCCCTAGAGGCAATAATAAAGTTATTATTTATTTCCTTATATCATGATAAATGTTTATTATTCGTGCTAGAATTGTATTAACCAGAAACATAATACATGTGTGAATACATAGACAAACAGAGTGTCACTAGTATGCCTCTACTTGACTAGCTCGTTAATCAAAGATGGTTATGTTTCCTAACCATAGACAAAGAGTTGTTATTTGATTAACGAGATCACATCATAAGTTGTATGATCTGATTGACATGACCCATTCCATTAGCTTAGCACCCGATCGTTTAGTATGTTGCTATTATTTTCTTCATGACTTATACATGTTCCTATGACTATGAGATTATGCAACTCTCGTGTACCGGAGGAACACTTTGTGTGCAACCAAAAGTCACAACATAAATGGGTGATTATAAAGGTGCTCTACAGGTATCTCCAAAGGTAGATGTTGGGTTGGCATATTTCGAGATTAGGATTTGTCACTCCGATTGTCGGAGAGGTATCTCTGGGCCCTCTCGGTAATGCACATCACAGAAGCCTTGCAAGCATTACAACTAATGAGTTAGTTGCGAGATGATGTATTATGGAACGAGTAAAGAGACTTGCCGGTAACGAGATTGAACTAGGTATTGGATACCGACGATCGAATCTCGGGCAAGTAACATACCGATGACAAAGGGAACAACGTATGTTGTTATGCGGTCTGACCGATGAAGATCTTCGTAGAATATGTAGGAGCCAATATGGGCATCCAGGTCCCGCTATTGGTTATTGACCGGAGATTTGTCTCAGTCATGTCTACTGGTAGTCAGAGTCGGGATTCGGAGTCGGATCGGTTTTCCTCGGACAGAATCGAGTCGTAAGATCGAGTCGTGGAATCGAGGATTCTACTTGATTTACTCAAATAAGATATTTCGTATGCAGACAAGATATTTATATGGGTTCTAGAGAGTTTTGACACGAAATATGGAGCAAAGAACGTAAACATCAATGCTAGTTGTATTCCACTTCTTTTTATGGCTAACCTACCATCTAGCTCGCATGTATGGAACATATATCAGAGGGAAATATGTAGAACATTTAAACCTTCAATGCACGAAATATACTTATGTTCTTTTTAGAGTGCGGGAATAGTCGATCACTTGTCTATCTGACCTACAGTGCTAAACCTTGATGGGTCTTGATCTCCTTCTACGATCAATTTTGAAGCATCCTCCTTTTCACGCCAATTCCATATGTCGACCGGCCTGATCCTCAATTTCGATCTTGGGTTTCTGAGAGCTAGATCAAGGGTGTCTATGGCTGAGCATTTGGACTTGGGAGGGGAATAAAGGTCCATGAGGTATATGAAAAGGGTTTTGGATGATGGCATACTATTTTGCTACAACTAGACAAACGGCTTAGGTAAGTTAGTAGAATCGGATATAGTCCATAGCATAGTCGGGATTGTACAATTTTGTACAGGATTCTATGATTTGGATCGCGACCCAACATGGATTCTACCTGATCCAGATTCATAGTGGGATTTGGATCGACAAGCTTCTGTAGGGTCATGAAGTCATAGGATTCTAGCAGTCGAATCGGGATTCTGACTACCTTGTGTCTACATTGTTCTCGAACCATAGGGTCCGCACGCTTAACGTTACGATGACAGTTATTATGAGTTTATGCATTTTGATGTACCGAAGTTAGTTCGGAGTCCCGGATGTGATCACGGACATGACGAGGAGTCTCGAAATGGTCGAGACATAAAGATTGATATATTGGATGACTATATTCGGACACCGGAAGTGTTCCGGGTGATTTCGGATAAAACCGGAGTGCCGTAGGGGTTACCGGAACCCCCCGGGGAAGTAATGGGCCTTAATGGGCCTGAGGGAAGAGAGAGGGCAGCAGCCCAGGAGGTGGCGCCCCCCCATGGGGAGTCCGAATTGGACTAGGGAGGGGGGCGCGGCCCCTCTTTCCCTCTCCCTCTCCCTCTCTTTCCTTCCCCCTCTTTTCCTAATTGGACTAGGAAAGGGGAGTCCTACTCCCAATAGGAGAAGGACTCCCCCCTCTCCTTGGCGCACCAAGGGCCGGCCGGCCTCCCCCTTTCTCCTTTATATACGGGGGCAGGGGGCACCCTAGAACACACAATTGATCCTCGTGATCGTTCCTTAGCCGTGTGCGGTGCCCACCTCCACCATATTCCACCTCGGCCATATCGTTGCAGTGCTTAGGCGAAGCCCTACGTCGGTAGAACATCATCATCGTCACCACGCCGTCGTGCTGACGGAACTCATCCCCGAAGCTTTGCTGGATCGGAGCCCGGGGAGCGTCATCGAGCTGTACGTGTGCTAAGAACTCGGAGGTGCCGGAGTAATGGTGCTTGGATCGGTCGGATCGGGAAGACGTACGACTACTTCCTCTACGTTGCGTCAACGCTTCCGCAGTCGGTCTACGAGGGTACGTAGACAACACTCTCCCCTCTCGTTGCTATGCATCACCATGATCTTGTGTGTGCGTAGGAATTTTTTTGAAATTACTACGTTCCCCAACAGGTATATATAGGCAGCACTATTGGTCTCGGTTCGTAGCACGAACCGGGACTAAAGGGGAGCCTTTGGTCCCGGTTCAGTTCACCAACCGAGACCAATGGTGGTGGGCCAGGAGCCAGGCCCAGTGGTCCCGGTTCGTTCCACCAACCGGGACCAAAAGGTCCTGACGAACCAGGACCAATGGCCCACGTGGCCCGGCCGGCCCCCTGGGCTCATGAACCGGGTCCAATGCCCCCATTGGTCCCGGTTCTAGATTGAACCGGGACTAATGGGCTGACCCGGCCTGGACCGTTGCCCCCTTTTCTACTAGTGATTGTGCGAAAGGCAAGAATTGGAGACAGGATAATCTCCATTCTCCATAATGGAGAGTCAGGGGCTATCTTGTTTTATGCTATTTTACCTAAGATAATATAGTAGGTCCTAAGAGAATGTAGTAGGTCCTATGAGGTACAATATGTTTATGAGAGTTGATGATGATGAGTAGTTGTGATTATGTCTAGTGACCAACTTGTATGTGATGTCTCATTGATGAAAACGATGATCATGTGGAGCTGTTATATGACAATGATGTATTATGATGATAAGTTGTTAATGATATGATGATGATGATGATGATGATGATGATGATGATGATGATGATGATGATGATGATGATATATTATATCATTGGGTGAAAGAACCGCGGATTATGATGTAATAACTCATTATGATGTAAAATCATTCTCTAAATTGCTGCAGTATGAAAACTTGTATAAAGGTGTATGAATACAACATGAAATAAAAAATAAATACGGAATAATAGTAGTAGCACGTTCTAGGAGAAGCGCTACTACTAGTTACCAGTAGCGCTCATAGCACAAAGCGATGCTACTATGTCGATATAGCAGTAGCGCGGTCCAACCCACGCTACTGCAAACCTTTAGCTGTAGCGCCTTACTAGTAGCACTACACCCCGTGCTACTGATAGGCTTTAAACACACGCTACTGCTAGGGTTTTCCCTATTAGTGATCGGCTGCTCCGACGAACTTCAGCAGTGGAAATGGGTGCAGGTGCACGAGCATGACGTCCACGAGTCACGACAAGGCCAGAAGGTTCAGAGATGGAGTTAACAGCAGCAAGGCCAAGCACGTCCTGGTTGATCCTGGGGTTGGAGTCACCGGAATGAGGCGGGCCGTTGCATGCATCACCCAGAGGCAGAACATCAGATAGAGAAACATCTTCAGATTGAGCAGTTTCAGAGGTTATTGTCTGCAGAGGCTGTGCGGACTACTGAGTACTTTCAGTAATTTCTTCTAGAACCACAGAAGAAGCTGGAGATGGTGGCAGCTGAGAAAAGTGATGCCATTGCCGCCAGAAGAAATCAAAACCGAAACCTCCAAGTTGGCAGAATGCATACCCTATCTAGTGCTCCAAGGTCCAATGGTGGCAATTGGTAGGCGCAGAGCATGGAAGATGAAGTTGTTCAGTTGCTGCTAGGGAATTCGGTCAGACAGGAGGAGGTTGATCAGGTCTGAACCCTGGGCAGAGAGGACAAACTAAATGCCTTGGTTATGCAGACTGACAGAAACAGTGACTACATCATGAGCTTCAGACAGTGGTAGAGCAGGGGCAGTGACAGGGTACAAAAGCAGAGCATCTCTACAGGGAACCAAGCTGTCTTCAGAAGAGGAGAAAGTGTCGTTCCAAGCTTCCATTGCATTATCAAAGATGTTATCCTCAGGGACAATACCATGCTGAAAAGTGAGGCCTTGAGCTACCAACTAAGCTTGATAGCTCACAAGGTGTGGAGGAAGAGGTGGCAGCGGAGGAGCCGGCGGAATTTGTCGTTCCCCCCAACCAACATTGTTCTAAGGATGCCCATTGCCCTGATTGGCATTGTCAGTGTTGGGAGAGCCATTCTGCACCAGCCAGTTATGTAACTATTGTTCAGTAGTCAGTTGTTCAGTAGTCAGTTCAGGTCCAAACTACGGGTGAGGATTACCGTCAGGTGGTGGCTATTCTTCACCAGGAGGAAGCACTTCAGGAAGCAGGCCATTCCAATCTTTGCTCCATAGGATGGTGATCTGGAGAGTCCAGCGGTCACGGGCACCACCCAATTGCCAGACGACGAAGCTCTTTGGAATCAGACGGAGACGCAAAACACGGGATTTGATCAACATATACCTCCTGTCCTGCCTTGGGTTGTACCAACTGAGAAGAGAACCATATCCACCCAGGGCTTTTGTGATGTAATAATCAGTCTAGTAGTCGTAGGGAAACCCGAAGAACATGAGGCATACCTCAGGGCCAAAGAAGTTGTGCGGCGATTGAGGGCTTCGTTGTGTGGCACAAAAGTAATCAGGAGATCTTCTCCTTCAAGCTCGAGTGGAGTAGCAACCGCAGTATCCTGCATGAAAGAATCCACAAATCCAAATATGCCAATGCCAAAAGGGTGGTCGCTGGATTCGGTGGTAAAGAGCTTAGATTCATGAAGCAGGCCTTGAACCATATTGCGAATGGCCGCGCGGCGATGCAGGGGGACGCAGGCACTGGCTTTAGGGACAGTGAGGACATTGTGGTTGAGCGGCGGGATGGGTCCGATGACCATGCCGCTACGCACGAGACGATCTGCCGGGTTGGGCTCAACGGCAAAGACCGGCGGGAGGAAAGGCACCGGGTTGAGCGGGTAGTTCACCATGGACAGTGGAGCGGCGGAGGGCAGTGATGGTGGTGGCTGGTGAAGTGACGCGACTGGGCAAAGCTACGGTGTGGTAGAAACCAAGGCGGAAGGCGGACCATGAGGGGTAAAGAGGGAATAGCGAGAACTCTTTGGCCTCCACTACCACTTCTCGTTGAAACGACGTTTGCGGCAGGATCGCTCCATGTGGCCATAGAACCCGCATGCAGGGCATCGGACAGTATGCTTGCGTTAGTGATGGTTTTGCATATTAACGGAAGGAGCAATTTGTCCGGCCAGAGGATCCTTGTTACCAATTGTGGGTTGCATAATATGGTGAGATTGGGACTTAGCAAATAAGGGGCAATCAACGGCCTTATGACCAGGCGAGGAGCAGTTAATACAAATCAGTCTAGCTTGGCAAGAAACCTTGTGATGTCGCCATTGTAGGCAACGAGAGCATAAGACCGCCCAATTAGAGGATAAATCCAAAATTTCAGCTTCAGAATAGTGGGCCTGGGCCAGATCAGCTTTATGATGAGCCAAGAGAGTAGCGGGCCAAGAAACAAGCAAGGGAGCATATTTGAACACAGACTTCAGGAAACATTGAGGTAGCGAGGGATAAGGGACATATAGAGGGCATTTAAAAGCACCCAATTTAATGTAATTACCCTACTGTGATTCCTCAGATTGAGCCTGATTCAAAAAGTGCACAATTACTGCGGCGTGATCATTGCTGGCGGTAACCGAATGAGCTGATCGACGAGACGAATTAGCCAAAGAATTATCCATGCAACCATGATCCACAAAATCGTCGTGAGAAGGTATTTGATCATGCTGAACTTTTTCCAAAATGGAGGTGGACGCTTCAGCTGCATTCTGGTTAGAAAACTCCATGGACGATATTGGAATCAAGCCAAACTTACACAACACTTTCTCAGAACTTGAGCTTAAGTTGGAGCCCGAGTGTAAGAAATTGAGGGTGGATTTAACAGCCATAGTGCGTCTAGAGGATAGATCCTTTAGTTCTTCATCAGCATGCCAACAAGAATCATCAATTGGAGCAAGAGCAAAACGGCCATTGTAAATATGGAAGTGACAAACAAAATCTGGCCAGACTCGATCCCTCAGACGGTGGATGAATTGTCCCACTTTGTTATTGGCCACTGAGAAACGAAAAGAACGAGATGTGCCACTACTCCTACAATTTGATCGTCCTATTTGGCGCGTTTGATCAAAGTAGCCAACATGTTAGCGACAACGACAATGTTAAATAACGTTGGAGACATTGGGTCACCCTGTTGTAATCCCTTTTTCGTCTCGAAGTAAGGTCCTACATCATCATTGACTTTGATAGCCAGACTACCTCCAGTAATGACATTTTGGACCCACTCACGCCATCTATTGAAGAAACCTTTCATTCTTAGGCTCTGTTTGAGAAATGGCCATTTACTTTGTCATATGCCTCTTCAAAGTCGATTTTAAATACTACTTCACTCATGTTCTTCCGGTGCATCTCATGAATGGTCTCGTGAAGGATTACTACTCCATCGAGTATATTTCATCCTTGCATGAAAGCTGTTTGGGATGGCTGAACAACATGATAGGCAATCGCGTTGAGCCTATTAGGTACCACTTTGGAGAAGATTTTGAAGCTGACATTAGGAGGCAGATCGGTCTGAACTGTTGAATCCGTTCAACCTTCTTAGTCTTTGGCAACAAGACAATCTTGCCAAAATTAAGCCTGGATAGGTCTAGTTGGACGGCATGAAAAAAATTGAATAACTCCATTAGGTCAGTCTTGATGACATCCCAGAAGTTCTGATAGAACTCTGCGGGGAAACAATCGGGGCCTGGAGCTTTGTTATCTTCCATTTAGAACATCGATGCTCGCACTTCCTCTTCAGAGAAAGGTGTCGTCAGGATATCATTCTCTTCTGCCGTGACTTGTGGAATGTCATCTATTTGGTTCTCATCTAAAGTGAAGTTCCCTTCCTCCGGAGCCCCAAACAAACACTTGTAGTATTTGGTTATATAACGCTTGAGCTCTGCATGACCCTCGATTCATTCCTCATCATGTTGGAGGCTAAAAATAGACTTCTTCCTCTGCCGCACATTGGCGACGATTTGAAAATATCGTGTATTGTTGTCTCCCTCCAAAATGAATTGGGAACCAGATCCTCGATACCACTTGATTTCCTCTTCTCTATATATTTTTCTTCTTACAATTATTTTCCTTTTGTTTTGAGGGGATACAGTTGTCTTCCTTGAATATATGTATACGACTACATGTGTCTTGTTAGTGCTCGTAGGCCAGAAATCCAACAACTCAGTGCCCACACTACAGGAATCAGCTACTTTGCCATCAGCCACGGCAGACGGCAAAGGCATGAACGGCGGACGACAAAGGTCTTTGACGTCTCTCGCGGACGGCAAAAGGCCACGGCAAAGTAAGGTTCGGCAAAGAGCTACTTTGCCGTCCGCTTCGGGCGGCTGACGGCAAAGGGGCCTTTGCCATCAGCAGCGGACGGCAAAGAAAGCAGATGGCAATAAATGCGTTGTTAGTCCGTTAGCTGGTTAACGGTAGGCCTTTGTCGTCCACCGCAGACGGAAAATTTTGACCTGCCTTTGCCGTCCGTCGAATGATGTCAGCTGGACATCACTACACGGCAGGACTTTGCCGTCAGCCGCTGTAGGCAAAGTTTTTACTCGTTGTCGTCTGCCGCGGACGGCAAAGCCTTTGCCGTCACCTACTGTAGGCAAACAGACCAAATTGGTCAGCCTCCCAGGAAGCACAGTTGCCTGCCACGTTGCCTCTTTGCCGTCCGCTGCTGATGGCAAAGAGCCCTTTGCCATCGGTGGCAGACGGCAAAGAGCCGGCATATTGGCTCTTTTTTCTGTTTTTTTAATCCAACAATTTTCACAGCAAATATATATGACATATATAGATATATTTCACGGGGCTATTTAACAGCAATCATATCACATATCCAGCACATAAGTTTCATCCATTCATACATAAGCAAGTTCCATCCATACACATTGTTCCATCCACATACATATTACAATGCAAAGTTTCATCAAGATAGCAAGTTCCATCATAGCAAGCTAGATACAATGCAAAGTTTCATCAAAGAAAAAGCAAGCACTCCATCATAGCAAGCTAGCTTCCATGAAGTGAATGAAATCTGCAAAATGGCAAATAAGAAAGTTAGAAATAGGTGACTAGAAGAAGAAGACTAGAACTAGAAGAAGACTGGAACAAGAAGTATATGTCATTTATGAGCTAACTTCGGTGAAATGGATCATATATGAGCTAACTAAGTTGAAATGGGTCGTTTATGAGCTAACATAGTTGAAATGGATCATTTATGAGCTAACTTAGTTGAAATGAGTCGTTTATGAGCTAACTAAGGTGAAGGGCATTGCTTTTGAGCTAACTAAGGTGAAATGGATCGTTTTTGAGCTAACTCAGGTGAAATGGATCATTTATGAGCTAACTTAGGTGAAATGGATCATTTATGAGCTAACTTAGTTGAAATGAGTCGTTTATGAGCTAACTAAGGTGAAATGGATCGTTTTTGAGCTAACTAAGGTGAAATGGATCGTTTTTGAGCTAACTTTGGTGAAATGGATCATTTATGAGCTAACTTAGTTGAAATGGGTCGTTTATGAGCTATCTAAGGTGAAATGGATCGTTTTTGAGCTAACTAAGGTGAAATGGATTGTTTTTTAGCTAACTTAGGTGAAATGGATCATTTAAAAGCTAATTTAGGTGAAATGGATCATTTTTAGCTAACATTCGGTGAAATGGATCGTTTAGGAGCTACTCTAGGTAAATTGGGTCATTTTAGAGCTAACTTGGATAAACTGGATCATTTATAAGCTAACCTAGGTAAGATGGGTCATTTTGGAGCTAACCTAGGTGAAATGGGTCATTTTGGAGCTAACCTAGGTGAAATCTGTCATTTTAAAGCTAACGTAGGTAAAATGGATCATTTAGGAGCAAATCTAGGTAAAATGGGTCATTTTAGAGCTAACTTGGATAAACTGGATCATTTATAAGCTAACTAAGGTAAAATGAGTCATTTTAGAGCTAACTTAGGTAGAATGGATCGTTTATGAGCTAACTAAGCTAATTATGCAATTTTTGATATAAGTAAGCTAAGTACAGATCGTTTTAGAGCTAACTTAGGTAAAATGGATGGTTTATGAGGTCAGTAAGCTTATTAAGTCATTTTGGAGGAAAAGAAGCTAACTCGAGGTCATTATGGTATGCATATTGGAGGAAATAAAGCTAAGTCTAGGTCTTTATGCATTTGTTAAGAAAAACACTAGAGAAACTTACCGTGATGAGGGAGGTGTAGGAGCGGGTTGGCTCGTGCCGGTAGCTGGAGAAGGATCATGCGATGCGTGTCTGGAGTTAAGCTGCACCAAAGATCATTTTCCAATGTCTCATTAGCATTACGACACTCAAATGTTAAGACTAGCAAGTAATATCCATTCAAATTAAACTCACCGTGCTCCCAGGAGCAATCACTAGCATCGGCGGAGCGGTCTGACCGGACTTATCGCACACAGACTGCACATTTGGTTTTGACAACAGAGTCATACTAGTTAGTAATGAGACTCAAATGTTAAGACTAACAAGTAATCTGCAGAAGAAACTTACCACAAGGAGCTCGTACATGGCCCTTACCTGCATGTCATTTCGTGCCCTCTCCTCCTCCAACATCTTTGTCGTCTTCTCCTCCAACTCCCGCTGCCTCTCCGCCACCTCCGCCAGAAGTTTCTCCGTTCTATCTCTCTCACTCTGTATAGCAGTCTGCAACACCACTCACATGACCATTTGTAATCATTGATGGAAGCGCACACAATGTAATGGAGAAAGATAGCTGAGTATGTATAACTAACCTTGATGGCGAGTTGGACTGGCCGTTCACGAGGCCTTATCTCAGGAGCGGAGCTCGACTGGCGCGCCTTGATCTCCGGGAGAGTGCTAGGACAACGGATAAGTCCATCTCCCATGGCTATGGAGCCATGGGACCTCCCCTCACCAGATATCATTAGCAGCTCTGTATCAATGGGACCCTTGCTCGGGTTAAAGTCCTTGCCTTTCCTCTCCTTCCCCTGATTTCTATATTGCACGAGCTTGTCGTGGGTGGAGATGTTGGTGAAGTTCTTTGGATCATCGAGGTCAGACGCAGAGAATGCCTTGACTTTCTTGTAAGGGCCAGTGTGGGCCATGGCATACAGGTCGTACACCTCTGGCACCTTATCCGCCTTATTGTAGCGTGCCTGAAAGAGAGAAACAAAGTAAATTAGTAATTAAAGGGCTAAAGCTAGCATGATGAATGAATTGCATGAATCATGAAGAAAACCACATACCCAGTTCGCCCGTACTGAAATAAGTTGGAGTTGCATTGATGGTGTGGCATACCTTCCATTTGGGCGCGTTTGTCCTTGGCCTCATTGTGGGTGGCCCACCATTCTTTTGAGGACCACGCATTGACCAACACCTCCCAACAATCCATACGATCCGCACACCATCTCGGAGGGGCCTAAGTTAGCAAATAGAAACTTGAGTGCTACGGCTATGAATTACTAAATGGAGGAAGTAAGTACAAGGCCTTAAGAATTACCTTCATGTACTGCTCCTTACTCAAGAACTTATACAGCACGCCTGCTTGGGCTTCTTGATACCACGCCCGGCGTAGTAGTCTCAAACAGCCTGCACCCGAACCTCATGCCGTAAGTTCTGCAGTAGGCGCTTGCACTCCTTGTCGATAACATCTGCCGCCTCCTCCTCGTATCCCTCCTCACACCTGTAGAATGTCTGCAATCAAATGAGACAATATTGATTAGTACAATTAATAACTAGCTAGTTGAAGATTTTTAATTGTGTAAAGGAGAAATTACCCAGAACTTTCAGATAACCACGTCTGCCCTCGTCTTGCACAAGACATCGTCGATAATCTCAACCAGCGGGGCCAGGGCAGCCAAGTAGTGCTCCCAACTCAATCCAACCTCTGGAAGCCGACCCTCACCAGGCAACATGACAAACCCCGGGAAGTTTTGCCGAATCAGAACTCCAAGGACGGAGTTGGGCCGGCGGACACTTTCATGGTGGCCCCAACCCCTGCAGCATGACAAGGCCAACGCATTAGTTATTTGAAGAATCGTGAATGCAGAAGGTACAAAAAGATTAAATGCACTTACCTCTCCCCATCAGGGAAAATCAACCACCTCTGCTCGCGGGTCGTCGGCACGGACGGGAGCCGTGTACAACCACGCTGGTAGACGTTGCCCCCCTCCTCCTCAATATCAGTTGGCTCCCCGCCATCATCAGCATGGCCACTCGGCTCCTCAAGCTGATCCGACCAGGTACCCCATCCAGACGTGTGCTCCTCCGGGGTCTCGTGGGCCAAACTCTTGCTGGCCGAAGGCCCGTCGACCCGAGGCTCGTGGGCCAAAGACCCGTGGACCGGAGGCCGGGGTGTCAGGGTGTGGTGTCAGGGTCAGGGTGTCGGGGTGTGGTGTCGGGGTTGGGGGGTCAGGGGGTCGGGTGTCGGGGTGTCGGGGGGTCGGGTGTCAGGGTGTCGGGGTGTCATGTCGGGGTCGGGGTGTGGTGTCAGGGTGTCGAGGGTCGGGGGTCGTGGTCGGGGTGTCGGGCCGGGGTGTCAGGGTGGCGTTTCGGGGTCGGGATGTCGGGGGTCGGGGTCGGGGTGCCGTGTCGGGGTCGGGGTGCTGTTTCGGGGTCGGGGTGTCGGGGGTCGGGGTGTCGGGGTGTCGGGGTCGGGGTGTCGTGTCGGGGTCGGGGTGCTGTTTCGGGGTCGGGGTGTCGGGGGTCAGGGTGTCGGGGTCGGGGTGTGGTGTCAGGGTGTCGGGGGTCGGGGTCGGGGTGTCGGGCCGGGGTGTCGGGGTGGCGTGTCGGGGTCGGGGTGTCGGGGTCGGGGTGTGGGTCGCGGTCGGGGCACGTGACAGCCTTTTCTTCTTCTCTTCTTCTCCTCCTCCTCCTCTTCCTCCCTCCTCCTCCTCCTCCTCCTCCTCCTCCTCCTCTCCTCTTCCTCCTCCTCCTCCTCCTCCTCCTCCTCCTCCTCCTCTCTCTTCTTCTTCTTCTTCTTCTTCTTCTTCTTCTTCTTCTTCTTCTTCTTCTTCTTCTTCTTCTTCTTCTTCTTCTTCTTCTTCTTTCTTCTTCTTCTTTTCTTTCTTCTTCTCCCTCCTCCTCCTCTTCTTTCTTCTTCTTCTTCTTCTTCTTCTTCTTCTTCTTCTTCTCCTTTTTCCTCTTCTATATTGTTCTGTTTTTCAACTTTCTTCCTATTCTTCTTCCTTTTTTTCCTTTTTTCCTCTTCTTCTACTTCTTCTTCTTTTTTTCAACTTTCTTCTTCTTCTAATTATCTAAACCTAAATCTAGCACTAACCTAAACCAATCACTAACCTAAACCTATCAATAACCTAATTAAACCTAAACAGCAAAGAAACAGTAGAAAAAAACAAAAAATGCTCACCTTGGCTCCTCTCAATGGAGGATGGAGGATGGTCGCAGGCTGGTGGTGGACGGCTGCGATTAGCGCAGCGGCGGCGGGCCTGGCTCCGGGGGGCGCGAGGCGGACGCAGGGGGCCCGCGGCGAGCCAGGCTCTGGGGGCGGCGCGAGCACAGGGGCCGACGGGCAGGTGGTGGGGGCGGTGGGGCACCGGGGGGGCACCGTTCGGGCAACAGGGCGCCGGGGCAGGGCGCCGTTCGGGCGACGGGGCGCCGGGGCGGTGGCGGGTGGTGGGGGGCGACGGGGCGAGGGGCGGTGGGGCCAGGGGGCAGTGGCGGGTGGCGGCGGCGGCGGTGGGTGGTTGGGATGGTGGCGCGATAGGGCAAGGGGAGGTGGGGCAAGGGGGCGGCGGTGGGTGGCAGGGGCGGCGGCGGGTGGCAGTGGTTGTCGGGGAGGAGAGGGACAGAAACAGAGAGAGATGGGCGGGGTGGGGCTCGGCCGTTAGTAGCCTAAATGTTTGCCGTCCGCCCCCCTTTGCCGTCCCCTTTTTTACTCTTTGTCGTCTGCTAGCAGACGGCAAAGAGGGGCCCCGTTAGGTTTTCCCTAATCAGCCCGTTAGTGTGGGCCACCTCCCTCTTTGCCGTCTGCCAGCTGGCTAGCGGACGGCAAAGAACTGGCTGATGGCAAAGAAGGTCTTTGCCATCAGCCAGTTCTTTGTTGTCCGTTTTTTGTAAGCTGACGGCAAAGAGCTCCTTTGCCATCAGCTGGCTGATGGCAAAGAACTGGCTGATGGCAAATTCTCTGATTCCAGTAGTGCCAGGCTCATCTTCTCCCAGTCAGAAAAAATCAAAACAAATACTATAAAAATTCCAATTTTTTTGTGTGGTGGATAATTTGATGCGTGAGGTCTGCTCCAACTCTCAACTAATTTGGACATTTGAGCAGCCCTCGGTAAAAAAGATAAATCGGGTGAGAACAGTGCATGAATAGTAAACCTTTTTACAGACCCTGATTTTGTCTTTTTTGCCGAGAGCTGCTCAAATGTCCAAAATGATTGAAATTTGGATCGGACCTCACACATCAAATTATCTACCACACAAAAAAATTGGATTTTTTGAATTTTTCTAGTATTCGTTTTGATTTTTTTCATGAGCGCGGGTGGAGCTGAGCCCGAGAGTAGGAACTCCACGTCCCTCATAGGCCCACTATGTTATATAAGTTATGCAGATTAAACGGTGACATGATCTTAATTTTAGGAGACCCGGCATATTAAGGCTAGTATTTTCTGATTAACATGGGATTTTCTAGCCAATTTTTTTGCTCATGTTTTCACTGTATTTTACATTTAATAATAATAATAATAATAATAATAATAATAATAATAATAATAATAATAATAATAATAATAATAATAATAATAATAATAGATAGATAGATAGATAGATAGATAGATAGATAGATAGATAGATAGATAGAAATAGATCCCCAAAATGTGCTAGCATTACACTTCGCCACAGATTTTTTTCATGTGTAAATTCACAGATTAAACAGTTTGTATGATCAAGCTTTTAAATAATAGAAATCAATGGACATGACAGAATGGTAAATCCTCAAACTTGTTCAACACAGAAAGCCCAAAACTAAACAATGCATGAGAGTAAATGTGAAACAACAGTCAATAGATAAGTTCTTAGCTCTATGTTGTTTTATTTCCTTGATGCGATGTTTGAAGTCGGTAAAGTGCCCATTATCGGAAGAAAATAACGAAGTTTTGAGTTGTGGTGGTAAAATAAAATGTACAGTAAGCAGAAAGATTTGTCTCAATCTCTGAAACATTTAAATGATACAATAAACCGATGAACACGAGTAACTTCAAAAGTGGTAAATTGAATAACATGTGGTAAACCTTATTACAATTAAAATGGTCGCGCAAACAAATTGAAGAAGGATCAATCCTAAGTTTTTTATACAGAAAGGGGGAAGCCCCTGGCCTCTGCTCATCGGTTGCTCAGGTTAAGTTGTTGCGCAGATCTAGGCAGCAAAACAGAAAATGTCTCCATTGTTGATTTGCACTGCAAAGAATCAAAGAGGATGATTTACCAAATGAAAGATATATAATATTCTAGTGAAAACAAAAGAGGGAAGAAACTCACAGTGTTTGATTAAGTCCGCGTTAATGAGCGCTTTCAACTAGCGAAACGACTGGTGTATTGCGATGCCCTCTTGCAGCTTGTTGCAGTTTATCTATTATTGTTTGGTCGACTTGTGGATGGAGCGCGACTTCTTTGAGTTGGTCCATCCGTGTGATGTCGATGCTGGGAGGTCCAGGAATAACATGCAGATTTTGACAGAGGATATGAAGTGACACAAGTTTAGGCAGCGGGTGAGCTATGATTGCCAATTCCATGCTTTGCTTGCACTCGACGCATATCCGCTCAACGCTCATGAGGTGATCAGACAGTATATCGACGCGCCCAAGGTTATCTTCAACAAGCTTGAGATATTTCAGTCCCATCACCGTGCTCAGCCCGTCTCGGATATCCGTCCAGCTCAGACCAGTGGACCAAAGGCATAGCTCCTCCACAGCACGTAGCTGTGCAACAAACTGAGGGAATTTGCTCAGTACGCCGCGCAGCTTGAGCGAGTCAAGCCTGCCCTTCTTGTTAGCATCAGAGTGTATAGTATTCATGAACTCTCCCGAGCATTGCCGGAAGTCCATGGATAGGGACCGGTTAAGATCGGGCTCATTGGTGCCATCACGGATGAACTTCGTAACGGCCAGTGAAATAGCATCCAAGTTTTTCTGACTTGAGTCAGATTTGAACCATATCTTCACCTTCCGCAGCCGCCTCATACGCATCATCAGTTGTGGAAATCCTGGACTCCCACTGGTGACAAATCCTGCTAGTGTCTCGAGCACACTCTTGTCTCTCAGGAACCTCTTTAATCTCCATCCCAATATGGTGTTATCTGTTTTCGATAGCTGAACCCTCCCAAACAGGTGCTTCAATCTGGGCAGCAGGAGGACCTCTTTGAACACCGTCACTGTTTCGGTTCCACTCAGATGGAGGGTCTCTAGCTGATCCAGGTGCCTGATTTCCCTTGTAATGGAAGGAATGCTGCCTAAATTGATGCTCAGATATTTCATCAGCTTCTGCTTGTAGATAGCCTGGATATGACCTTCACTCATGTGAGCACACTCTTCCAGGTCCAGCACTCGCAGTAATTCATACTTGGTGAAATCTAAAACAGCTTCATAACTGGTGATACTCACCGCACCAGCAGGGAATACCGCCAAGGTCCGGAGACGAGATAAATCCTGAGGCAGATTCAGTTGGCCAGTTGCAGGAGGATGGACAGATAGCCTGCGGGCCACTTGCCCCTGCAACGATTTGCGCTGCGATGGTTGCGCGACGTCACAAAACAGTATGAAATTCTCAGATGTTGACTGTTGGCAGATGTACCGGAACAACACATCTGTAGGTTGGCATCTCCTCACCTCCCCATTGCTGCTTCTCCGGATGGAATTGAAGATACTGGAGTTGGTGAGAATTTTCATGTTCTCCACAGCGTCTTGTTCTCCCACTACAAGTCCTTCGGCCAGCCATCTCCTTACAAGACGCTTAGTCCTGACATGATGATTACGAGGGAACAAGCACAAATATAGCAAGCAGTTGAGGTTATAATCACCAAGATTCTGAAGCTCTATGGGAACAACAACAGCAGCCTCTTGTACTTGTGCAGTCCTCTTGCCATCCCCTTCTGAAGGGAATCTAAACCTGTGAATCCTTTCCGTGGTTTCAATTGATCTCTTCTTGAGGTCAACAATCTGGTTGGCAAAATCAGTGCGGGTCGTCTTGTTGGCATCGAAGCAGTCTATGCAGTCTTCAATATCATATGCCAAGCGCCTCAGTTGTGCAATCAATACTATCTGCAAACCAATCAGCAAACATGTGTCTTGATATCTTCAACAACAAAAACCTTGTATTTAGGAGAGAGAAAGAGAACTGACATGTTCGCGATTAGGACCGTGAAGTTCAATGGCAGCTTGGATCGCCTCGAGATCATCTTTGATGAACCTAACATTAGCTCTAATTTCTGGTTCCTTCTTTAATTTCTTTTCCATCAGCATGCAGATCTTCGAGACGACGGCACCCGCTACCGCGCTGAACGCGGCTACACCAAACTCCATAGATTTATGTTTCCTTGCCTCCACAGATCGCTCCTCCTCCCTGCATCTGCACGCAAAGCAAAGTGGGTTAGTGTTGCCCGTAATGAAAGGGTGGAGAAGGGATACCTTAACCTGTAGTGGATCCCTCGGCATCTTGGGTGCTTCGGATTTGTCTCCTATCGGTTGCAACGAGTGGATGGAGTTACCGCTGGTCACAAAGGAGTACTTAGTTGGGGCGTACATATTTTTTAAAAAGAAAATATATTAATATCGTGAAGATATCAAATTACACCCAGGCTCTGCACCAAAAAGATGTCTGAAAGACCAGAATGCACACAGGCCGAAAAGAAAAAAAAAAGCCTCGCCACAGTGATCAATTCCTCTAGGGAGCAGCACATAAACCACCATCAAATTAAGACATCATTGGAAAAATATAAAAGGTCTTGAGAAGCAATGCCTTCAAGAAGGAAATAGTGCACAAGCACCATCACCCGACCGAAGATCTTAAGTTTTCGCCCTGGACAAAGTCTGAACTCTTAGAACAATACCTTCAGTAAGACAATTCCCAGGCAAAACCAATGAAGGTTAGACCTTAGGTTTTCACCCTGAAAGTCACGACTCGGCCCCAAGGAGCACCACCAAAAATGAAATACTCCCGTGCTAGCTGCAGCCCGCACTTCTCACTTCTGGTTCTAAAAGTTATCAAACACCTGGCTGATTCTATCGCCTCCAAAGCCCCCTCCACCTTAGTGATCCTCCGGTCTCAGCCACCATGACTATATCCACCGTTGTTGACACCATGAAAATCAAGATACCGCATGTCCCATGGTGTCAAAAAAATACCAGAGCTTCGCGGCGCGCTCTCAAGGAGCCGCAAAAGCTATGCGCATGACCGGATTTGACCCGATTCAGATATCCTTGGGCAAGATCTCAGGCAGCAGTTCCAAAAAACGTCAACGTCCAGATTGAGAAGAATTGGTCATGTAGTTCGCTGCCACGATGTGAGAAGAGCACTAGGACTGCAACCACACCGCTGCCTCCACCATGCTGACGCCATCGCCGCCACGACGGAGGACACAGACGCGTTGCCCACAGCCCGCGCCGCTGACTAAAGTTGGACGCCAAATCGGGGCTGAACCGGATTCGCCGCCACACCATCGCATGCACGATCTGCCACCTCGAAGCCTGCCGGCCCCGCCGGTCCCGAGCACCGCCACTGGAGCACCGCAAACCTCGCCATCACGGTGTCCCGGCCCAGGCATGCCGCCACGTGGTGGAGACCCTGCACAAGAAGGAGAAACGCCCCGCTGCCACCGACACCGGCCAGGATTTGTCTGGCTGCGTCATCTGGCGGCGGCGAGAAAGGAGGGAGGGAGAGGAGGGTGCTGGCGGCGGCGACACGAGCGCCCTCGCCGTCGCCCACCCACGGGAGCGACGAGGGAGGGTCAGGTTGGATCGAGTCGTGCTGATATTCTTCACCTTGGGGAGTACACACTCTACGGACGTGTTTGGTTGCTCGCATCTGGGCTAACCAGGCCCGGGCAAGACGAAAATCAGCTATTTGGTTGTCTGGGATGCACCCACTTCTCGGCCCGCATGGAACTTAAAGCAATCTCGGGTCAGTCCCACGAGCTACTACCGAATCAGTAGTTTCTCCGCAGCCAGGCTGAGCGCGACCACGCGTGGCTCCTCGCTGCATGCATCGAGAAGCGCGCGAGACGGACGAGACGTCTCATAACTCCCCCTAGGTCTCCAGTCACTGCCCACTCCCTTTCACACCACGCTTCCTCACTCTCCTCTCACAGCCGGCCCCTTCCTCTCCTCTCCTCCGATGAGTTGCCCGCTACTGCACCATGGGCTGACCCCCTTCAGCGCCGGCAACAATTGCACCCATGAGCGGTTGGTTGTCGTCTTGGAGAACTCAGGGGTCAATCTGATGTGGGCTCTGCACGTGTCGTCTCCTATCTGCACCAGGCCGCCTTGTCCAGTCCATGCCATGTTGGCCGCTCCGGCTTTGCTACCGTTAACTAAACTCGTGGTCCTGGGTTCGGTGGCACCACCGGAGGGGGCCACCACTGCGACGTTGGACGGAACCCGTGTGCGTGGGGGGAGGGGTTATTTTATGCCCATCAAAGGGTTTTCTCCGGGCATCGTGGTAGGCCCATGGACGATGACGCCCTCCTCCTTGGCCGTGCGCATGACAACGAGCACCGGGCCAATGCTGATGGCCGTCGGCGTTGGTGGCTCCTCCTCCTCTTTGCCCGCCACCTCCTTCCCGCCGAGGTTTTCTCCCCGGTCGGCGTATGCTCAAGCTGCGCCCTCTCCAGTAGGAACCAAATATCCCTCTACTCGTAGATTTGTAGATTAGGTTTTCATCATTAGCAGGCTAGTGAATCGCTTTGATTCGATTTGATTGGATTCCATACCTTCTTGTGCGGTATTGTTCATAGACAGGTTAGTGTTCATGTTTGTTCTGTGTTTGATGTGCATGCCTAGTAGTGTTCATAGGCATGCAAGATTGGAGTGTGCTTTGTGCTCATGATGTATAATGTGTTCGTGGGCATGGTAGATAGGTGTTGTGTGTGATGTTCGTGCTTACTAGTGTTCATAGGCATGCAAGATTGGTGTGTGCTTAGTACTCATGATGTACAATGTGTTCATGGGTATGGTAGATTGTGTTTGATGTTCATGATTAGTGCTCATGTGCAACAATGTGTTCATGATGCTAGCCATATTGTTGTTGTCTTTGATGTTCCTGCTAAGTTTGTATGTGCATATTATCTAGATTGGTGTGTGTTTCATGTTCATGCTTAGGGTTCATGGCATGCTAGCTATATTGGTGGTGTGTTGTCTTTGATTTTCCTTCTTAGGGTTGTAGTAAAAATGTGCATGCTAGGTTTACGTGCATGGTTCTCATGGTAGGTAGGACCAATGTGTTTGCTACTTTAGGGAGTAGTACAAATATAGCATGCTGCCAATGCCCTGTTACTAATCCATGTCATCTTACCTGAGAAGGTGATGAACACCATGGACTTCATCCCCACGAACCGCTAGCTCAAGAGGGTGAACCTTCCTAGTAGGGTCATGCTACGTCTCCAACTTACCTATAATTTTTTATTGTTCCATGCTATTATATTGTTTGTTTTGGATGTTTTATATGCATTAATATGCTATTTTATACTATTTTTGGGACTAACTTATTAACCTAGAGCCCACTGCCAGTTTCTGTTTTTTTTCTTGTTTTTGAGTTTCGCGGAAAAGGAATACCAAATGGAATAAAACTTTCCCGATGATTTTTCTTGGACTAGAAGACACACGTAGGACTTGGATTCCAAGTGAGAGACCCTTGGAGCAGACGACAAGCCAGGGGGGCGCACCCTAGGGGGGCGCCCCTAGGGCTTGTGGCCTCCTCGAAGACCCCCTGACCTACTTCTGCCTCTTATATATTCACATATATTCCAAAACCACCAGAGGCATCCATGAAACCACTTTTCCACCGCCACAACCTTCTGTTCCCGTGAGATCCCATCTTGGGGCCTTTTCTGGCATCCTGCCGGAGGGGGATTCGATCACGGAGGGCATCTACATCAACCCTATTGCCTTTCTAATGAACCGTGAGTAGTTTACCTCAGACCTACGGGTCCATAGCTAGTAGCTAGATGACTTCTTCTCTCGCTTTGATTCTCAATACCATGTTCTCCTCCATGTTCTTGGAGATCTATCCGATGTAATCTTCTTTTGCGGTGTGCTTGTTGAGATTCGATGAATTGTTGATTTATGATCAGCTTATTTATGAATATTATTTGAATCTTCTCTGAATTTTTATATGCATGCTTTGGTATCTTTGTATTTCTCTTCGAATTATCGGTTTGGTTTGGCCAACTAGATTGGTTTTTTTGCAATGGAAGAAGTTCTTAACTTTGGGTTTAATCTTGCGGTGTCCTCACCCAGTGACATAGTAGGGATAGCGATGCATGTATTGTATTGTTGCCATCGAGGATAAAAAGATGGGGTTTACTTCATATTGCATGAGTTTATTCCTCTACATCATGTCATCTTACTTAAGGCGTTACTCCGTTCTTTATGAACTTAATACTCTAGATGCATGCTGGATAGCAGTCGATGTGTGGAGTAATAGTAGTAGATGCAGCAGGAGTTGGTCTACTTGACACGGACGTGATGCCTATATTGCATAATCATTGCCTTGGATATCGTCATAACTTTGCTCTTTTCTATCAATTCTTCGACAATAATTTGTTCACCCACCACATTATTTGCCTTCAAGAGAGAAGCCTCTAGTGAACCTATGGCCCCCGGGTCTATTTTCCATCATATTAGTTTCCGATCTACTATTTTGCAATCTTTTACTTTCAGATCTATAAACCAAAAAACCCAAAAATATTTTATCTTTTACTTATCTATCTCTATCAGATCTCACCTTTGCAAGTGACCATGAAGGGATTGACAACCCCTTTATCGCGTTGGGTGCAAGTGTTTGATTGTTTGCGCAGGTATTGGTGATTTGCACGTTCTTCTCCTACTGAATTGATACCTTGGTTCTTAACTGAGGGAAATACTTACTGCGACTGTGCTGCATCACCCTTTCCTCTTCAAGGGAAAACCAACGCAAGCTCAAGAAGTAGAAGGTCGCCTTCATGAGCTAGCCACATTCAAGGGGACGAGCTTATAGGACCAGCCACGAGGAGGGGGCCCAAGACCCACTTTGGTTTTATGTGCAAATCATGGATGAGGAAGATATGTCCATGCTCGTCATCCCTCGCATGTTCCAGGAGGAGATGAGGCAGTGTGTCATGATCAAGACCAAGCATGTCGTCAGGCTGCCTGCCAACAAGTGGTGTGGATTCTGGGTGTACGTTCAGAGCTTCGATGGGCAGATGGTGCTTGGTCGGGGCTGGCAGTGCTTCTGCCGCAGCCACGGTATCGTCCCCGACGACCTCGTCGTGTTGCGCATCTCCGGCATAGGCCTCAAGGTCCAAATCTACAACCATGACAACTCCATCGGGTGTAGGGTGTGCTACAGTAGGCACAGCTGCATCGGTGAACTTGAATTTGCCATCAGAACTTGTAGTTAGTTTGCTGCGGTGATGGGAGAACTTGATGTGAACCTGTTAATATTTTTCAAGGGTTCGACACCTTGTGGTAAAGCAGGGGGCATGGGATGCCCCCTTCTCTCTTTAAACCTATGCATGTTTGTTGTGAACCTATTAGTATGCATGTTTAGTTGCTTTCTTATCTGCTGTTAGCTATTGTTTATCTGCTAGTTTTTGTGCTATTAGTGCTCTGCCTGCTGTTGTGCCTAATGTGGTGGTAAGGCCAACACATTTGAATGTGGTGAGAAGAACACAAACATGTATGTAGTCAAACAGCTGTGATTTGCATCTGCTCACCCATAAGCACAAATGCAGGCAACCAAACAGCCGGGCCTAATGTGGCCATTGATGCAATGCAGGCAACCAAACAACATGCATATATTGGTTTTTTACCTGTTTTTGGTGAACCAGGCT
Source organism: Triticum timopheevii (assembly GCA_963921465.1). Taxonomy (NCBI): domain Eukaryota; kingdom Viridiplantae; phylum Streptophyta; class Magnoliopsida; order Poales; family Poaceae; genus Triticum; species Triticum timopheevii. The sequence continues at coordinate 761,956,376 of OY997263.1, forward strand.
GGCTTGAGATGTGGCTGAAATGCAGAAACTATTCACTGCAGGCAACCAAACGCGTGCTAAACTTGTTAGGTAACATTTTCCTGGAACAGTTAACCATCCTACAGGAAAATATGTATTTAGTACATGCAAATCGTAAGTTTCCATGTGTCTGGATGTAAGTTGAGTGCAAGTTCACGGGTTCTTGGCTTATAAGCCTATACACCGAGTATTAAAAGAACAAAACACAGCAAAACAGATGGGCACGACTTGTATGAGCGTTAGCCCAGAAACACACAAAAATATGGTCAACTTAGGGCCTGTTCTAATCTCCTCCCACTTCAAACATCACAAAATCTCGATCCAGGCCGAACGCTATAGCTCCAAGAAGCTAAAATCTAGGAAGCCATCGTGGGCTGAAGTTCAACTTTTTGAAGCTAGCGATTTCCAGCTCCACGTTTTTCTGAATTTGAAGCTAACCTTATTTACGAGGAGCTGGGAATCCTAGCTTCAAAAAGTTGAACTTCAGCCCATGATGGCTTAAGGAAAAGAAAGGGAACTTCAAGAAGAATGACAAGAAAGTTGTCACTCCCGTGAAGAAGCTCAAAGCTAGACCTAAGCCTGAAACTGAGTGCTTCTACTGCAAAGGGAATAATCACTGGAAGTAGAACTACCCCAAATAATTGGCGGATAAGAAGGATGGCAAAGTGAACAAAGCTATATTTGATATACATGTTATAGATGTGTACTTTACTAGTGTTCATAGTAACCCCAGGGTATTTGATGCCAGTCCAGTTGCTAAGATTAGTAACTTGAAACAGGAGTTGCAAAATGAACAGAGACTAGTTAAGGGCGAGGTGACGATGTGTGTTGGAAGTAATTCCAAGGTTGATAAGATCACCATCGCACACTCCCTCTACCTTCGGGGTTAGTGTTGGACCTAAATAAATGTTATTTGGTGTTTGAGTTGAGCATGAATAAGATTTGATCATGTTTATTGCAATATGATTGTTCATTTAAGTCAGAGAATAATTGTTGTTATGTTTATATGAATAAAACCTTCTATGGTCCTACACTCAATGTAAATGGTTTATTGAATCTTGATCGTAGTGATACACATATTCATAATATAGAAGCCAAAAGATGCAAAGTTAATAATGATAACGCAACTTATTTGTGGCACTGCCATTTAGGTCATATTGGTGTAAAGCGCATGAAGAAACTCCATGCTGACGGGTTTTTGGAATCACTTGATTATGAATCACTTGATACTTGCGAACCATGCCTCATGGGCAAGATGACTAAAACTCCATTCTCCGGAACAATGGAGCGAGCAACTGACTTATTGGAAATAATACATACTGATGTAAGCGGTCCGATGAGTGTTGAGGCTCGCGGCGGGTATCGTTATTTTCTAACCTTCACAGATGATTTGAGCAGATATGGGTATATCTACTTGTTGAAACATAAGTCTGAAACATTTGAAAAGTTCAAAAATTTCAGTATGAAGTGGAAAATCATCGTAACAAGAAAATAAAGTTTCTACGATCTGATCGTGGAGGTGAATATTTGAGTTATGAGTGTGGTCTTCATTTGAAACAATATGGAATAGTTTCACAACTCACACCACCTGGAACACCACAGCGTAATGGTGTGTCTGAACGTTGTAACCGTACTTTATTAGATATGGTGCGACCTATGATGTCTCTTACCGATTTACCACTATCGTTTTATGGTTATGCATTAGAGACAACTACATTCACTTTAAATAGGGCACCATCTAAATCCATTGAAACAACACCATATGAACTGTGGTTTGGCAAGAAACCTAAGCTGTCATTTCTTAAAGTTTGGGGCTGCGATGCTTATGTGAAAAAGCTTCAACCTTCTATCACAGAGGAAACTCTTGGGTACACCTTCTATCACAGATCCGAAGGCAAGATATTCGTTACTAAGAATGGATTCTTTCTAGAGAAGGAGTTTCTCTCGAAAGAAGTGAGTGGGAGGTGTTGGGGAACGTAGTAATTTCAAAAAAATTCCTACGCACACGCAAGATCATGGTGATGCATAGCAACGAGAGGGGAAGAGTGTGATCTACGTACCCTTGTAGATCAACAACGGAAGCGTTTGGTTGATGTAGTCGTACGTCTCCACGGCCCGAACGATCAAGCACCGAAACTACGGCACCTCCGAGTTCTAGCACACGTTCAGCTCGATGACGATCCCTGGGCTCCGATCCAGCAAAGCGTCGGGGAGGAGTTCCATCAGCACGACAGCGTGGTGACGATCTTGGTGTTCTACCGTCGCAGGGCTTCGCCTAAGCACCGCTACAATATGATTGAGGTGGACTATAGTGGAAGGGGGCACCGCACACGGCTAAGGAACGATCACGAAGATCAACTTGTGTGTCTATGGGGTGCCCCCTGCCCCTGTATATAAAGGATGGAGGAGGAGGAGGCCGGCCAAGGCTTGGTGCGGCCAGGATGTGGAGTCCTACTAGGACTCCAAGTCCTAGTAGGAGTCCACCAAGAGGGGAGGAAGGGAGAAGGAAGTGGAGGAGAAGGAAAGGTGGCCGGCCCCCTTTTCCCTAGTCCAATTCGGACCAGAGGGGAGGGGGGGCACAGCAGCCCCTTGGCCTTTTCTCCTCTTCCCACTAAAGCCCATCAAGGCCCATTGCTTCTCCCGTAACTACCCGGTACTCCGAAAAATACCCGAATCACTCGGAACCTTTCCGATGTCCGAATATAGTCGTCCAATATATCAATCTTTACGTCTCGACCATTTCGAGACTCCTCGTCATGTCCCCGATGTCATCCGGGACTCCGAACTCCTTCGGTACTTCAAAACTCATAAACTCATAATATAACTGTCATCGAAACCTTAAGTGTGCGGACCCTACGGGTTCGAGAACAATGTAGACATGACCGAGACACATCTCCGGTCAATAACCAATAGCGGGACCTGGATGCCCATATTGGCTCCTACATATTCTACGAAGATCTTTATCGGCCAGACCGCATAACAACATACGTTGTTCCCTTTGTCATCGGTATGTTACTTGCCCGAGATTCGATCGTCGGTATCCATTACCTAGTTCAATCTCGTTACCGGCAAGTCTCTTTACTCATTTCATAATACATCATCTCGCAACTAACTCATTAGTTCAATGCTTGCAAGGCTTATGTGATGTGCATTACCGAGAGGGCCCAGAGATACCTCTCTGACAGTGGGAGTGACAAATCCTAATCTTGAAATACGCCAACCCAACATTTACCTTTGGAGACACCTGTAGAGCTCCTTTATAATCACCCAGTTACGTTGTGACGTTTGGTAGCACACAAAGTGTTCCTCCGGCAAACGGGAGTTGCATAATCTCATAGTCATAGGAACATGTATAAGTCATGAAGAAAGCAATAGCAACATACTAAACGATCGGGTGCTAAGCTAATGGAATGGGTCATGTCAATCAGATCATTCACCTAATGATGTGATCCCATTAATCAAATAACAACTCTTTGTTCATGGTTAGGAAACATAACCATCTTTGATTAACGAGCTAGTCAAGTAGAGGCATACTAGTGACACTCTGTTTGTCTATGTATTCACACATGTATTATGTTTCCGATTAATACAATTCTAGCATGAATAATAAACATTTATCGTGAAATAAGGAAATAAATAATAACTTTATTATTGCCTCTAGGGCATATTTCCTTCAGTCTCCCACTTGCACTAGAGTCAATAATCTAGTTCACATCGCTATGTGATTAGCACCAATAGTTCACATCTTTATGTGATTGGTTCACATCTCCATGTGACTAACACCCAAAGGGTTTACTAGATTTAATAATCTAGTTCACATCGCTATGTGATTAACACCCAAAGAGTGATCATGTTTTGCTTGTGAGAGAAATTTAGTCAACGGACCTGCCAAATTCAGATCCGTAAGTATTTTGCAATTTTCTATGTCTACAATGCTCTGCACGGAGCTACTTTAGCTAATTGCTCCCACTTTCAATATGTATCCAGATGAAGACTAAGAGTCATCCGGATCAGTGCCAAAACTTGTATCGACGTAACCCTTTTACGACGAACCTTTTTGTCACCTCCATAATCGAGAAACATATCCTTATTCCACTAAGGATAATTTTGACCGCTGTCCAGTGATCTACTCCTAGATCACTATTGTACTCCCTTGCCAAAATTAGTGTAGGGTATACAATAGATCTGGTATACAGCATGACATACTTTATAGAACCTATGTGCAAGGCATAGGGAATGACTTTCATTCTCTTTCTATCTTCTGCCGTGGTCGGGCTTTGAGTCTTACTCAACTTCACACCTTGTAATACAGGCAAGAACTCTTTCTTTGACTGCTCCATTTTGAGCTACTTCAAAATATTGTCAAGGTATGTACTCATTGAGAAAACTTATCAAGCGTCTTGATCTATCTCTATGGATCTTGGAGCTCAATATGTAAGCAGCTTCACCGAAGTCTTTCTTTGAAAAACTCCTTTCAAACACTCATTTATGCTTTACAGAATAATTCTACATTATTTTCGATCAACAATATGTCATTCACATATACTTATCAGAAATGTTGTAGTGCTCCCACTCACTTTCTTGTAAATACAGGCTTCACCGCAAGTCTGTATAAAACTATATGCTTTGATCAACTCATCAAAGCGTATATTCCAACTCCGAGATGCTTGCACCAGTTCACAGATGGATCGCTGGAGTTTGCACATTTTGTTAGCATCTTTCGGATTGACAAAACCTTCTGGTTGCATCATATACAACTCTTCTTTAATAAATCCATTAAGGAATGCATTTTTGTTTATCCATTTGCCAGATTTCATAAAATGCGGCAATTACTAACATGATTCAGACAGACTCAAGCATAGATACGAGTGAGAAGCTCTCATCGTAGTCAACACCTTGAACTTGTCGAAAAAACCTTTTGCGACAATTCTAGCTTTGTAGATAGTAACACTACTATCAGCGTCTGTCTTCCTCTTGAAGATCCATTTATTCTCAATTGCTTGTCGATCATCGGGCAAGTCAACCAAAGTCCAAACTTTGTTCTCATACATGGGTCATATCTCAGATTTCATGGCCTCAAACCATTTCGCGGAATCTGGGCTCATCATCGCTTCCTCATAGTTCGTAGGTTCGTCATGGTCAAGTAACATGACCTCCAGAACAGGATTACCGTACCACTCTGGTGCGGATCTCACTCTGGTTTACCTATGATATTCGGTAGTAACTTGATCTAAAGTTACATGATCATCATCATTAGCTTCCTCACTAATTGGTGTAGTAGTCACAAGAACAGAATTTTGTGATGAACTACTTTCCAATAAGGGAGAAGGTACAATTACCTTATCAAGTTTTCTACTTTCCTCCCACTCACTTCTTTCGAGAGAAACTCCTTCTCTGGAAAGGATCCATTCTTGGCAACGAATTTGCCTTCGGATCTGTGATAAAAGGTGTACCCAACAGTTTCCTTTGGGTATCCTATGAAGACAATATTTCTCCGATTTGGTTTTGACTTATCAAGATGAAACCTTTTCATATAAGCATCACAATCCCAAACTTTAAGAAACGACAACTTTGGTTTCTTGCCAAACCACAGTTCAAATTGTGTCGTCTCAACGGACTTAGATGGTGCCCTTTTAAACGTGAATGCAGCTGTCGTTAATGCATAACCCCAAAACGATAGTGGTAAATCGGTAAGAAACATGATAGGTCGCACCATATCTAATAAAGTACGGTTATGACGTTCGGACACACCATTACATTGTGGTGTTCCAGGTGGCGTGAGTAGTGAAACTATTTCACATTGTTTTTAACTGAAGGCCAAACTCGTAACTCAAATACTCTTCTCTACGATCAGATCGTAGAAACTTTATTTTCTTGTTACGATGATTTTTCACTTCACTCTGAAATTCTTTGAACTTTTCAAATGTTTCAGACTTATGTTTCATCAAGTAGATATACTCATATCTGCTCAAATCATCTATGAAGATCAGAAAATAATGATACCTGTCGCGAGCCTCAATATTCATCGCACCACATACATCAGTATGTATGATTTCCAACAAATCTGTTGCTCGCTCTATTGTTCCGAAGAACGGAGTCTTAGTCATCTTGCCCATGAGGCATAGTTCGCAAGCATCAACTGATTCATAATCAAGTGATTCCAAAAGCCCATCAGCATGGAGTTTCTTCATGCTCTTTACACCAATATGACCTAAACGGCAGTGCCACAAATAAGTTGCACTATCATTATTAACTTTGCATCTTTTGGTTTCAATATTATGATTATGTGTATCACTACGATCGAGATCCAATGAACTATTTTCATTGGGTGTGTAACCATATAAGGTTTTTATTCATGTAAATAGAACAACAATTTATTCTCTTACTTAAATGAATAACCGTATTACAATAAACATGATCAAATCATATTCATGCTGAATGCAAACACCAAATAACACTTATTTAGGTTCAACACTAATCCCAAAATTATAGGGAGTGTGCGATGATGATCATATCAATCTTGGAACCACTTCCAACACACATCGTCACTTCACCCTTAACTAGTCTCTGTTTATTCTGCAACTCCCGTTTCGAGTTACTAATCATAGCAACTGAACTAGTATCAAATACTGAGGGGTTGCTATAAACACTAGTAAAGTACACATCAATAACATGTATATCAAATATACTTATGTTCACTTTGCCATCCTTTTTTATCCGCCAATCACTTGGGGTAGTTCTGCTTCCAGTGACCAGTCCCTTTGCATTAGAAGCACTTAGTCTCAGGCTTAGGATCAGACTTGGGCTTCTTCACTTGAGCAGCAACTTGCTTGCCGTTCTTCTTGAAGTTCCCCTTCTTCCCTTTGCCCTTTTCTTGAAACTAGTGGTCTTGTCAACCATCAACACTTGATGTTTTTCTTGATTTCTACCTTCATTGATTTCAGCATCACGAAGAGCTTGGGAGTTGTTTCCGTTATCCCTTGCATATTATAGTTCATCACGAAGTTCTACTAACTTGTTGATGGTGACTAGAGAATTCTGTCAATCACTATCTTATCTGGAAGATTAACTCCCACTTGATTCAAGCGATTGTAGTACCCAAAAAATCTGAGGACATGCTCACTAGTTGAGCGATTCTCCTCCATCTTTTAGCTATAGAACTTGTTGGATACTTCATATCTCTCAACTCGGGTATTTGCTTGAAATATTAACTTCAACTCCTGGAACATCTCATATGGTCCATGACGTTCAAAACCTCTTTGAAGTCCCGATTCTAAGCCGTTAAGCATGGTGCACTAAACTATCAAGTAGTCATCATATTGAGCTAGCCAAACGTTCATAACGTCTGCATCTGCTCCTGCAATAGGTCTGTCACCTAGCGGTGCATCAAGGACATAATTCTTCTGTGCAGCAATGAGGATAAACCTCAGATCACGGATCCAATCCGCATCATTGCTACTAACATCTTTCAACACAATTTTTCTCTAGGAACATATCAAAATAAACATATGAAAGTAACAACGCGAGCTATTGATCTACAACATAGTTATGCTAATACTACCAGGACTAAGTTCATGATAAATTAAAGTTCAATTAATCATATTACTTAAGAACTCCCACTTAGATAGATGGAGTAGTTTCATTGGTGAACATCACTATGTTGATCATATCTACTATATGATTCACGCTCGACCTTTCGGTCTCCGTGTTCCGAGGCCATATCTGTATATGCTTGGCTCGTCAAGTATAACCTGAGTATTCCGCGTGTGCAACTGTTTTGCACCCGTTGTATTTGAACGTAGAGCCTATCACACCCGATCATCACGTGGTGTCTCAGCACGAAGAACTTTCGCAACGGTGCATACTCAGGGAGAACACTTCTTGATAATTTAGTGAGAGATCATCTTATAATGCTACCGTCAATCAAAGCAAGATAAGATGCATAAAAGATAAACATCACATGCAATCAATATAAGTGATATGATATGGCCATCATCATCTTGTGCCTGTGATCTCCATCTCCGAGACACCGTCATGATCACCATCGTCACCAGCGCGACACCTTGATCTCCATCGTAGCATCATTGTCGTCTCACCAATCTTATGCTTCCACGACTATCGCTACCGCTTAGTGATAAAGTAAAGCATTACAGCGCGATTGCATTGCATACAATAAAGCGACAACCATATGGCTCCTGCCAGTTGCCGATAACTCGGTTACAAAACATGATCATCTCATACAATTAAATTTAGCATCATGTCTTGACCATATCACATCACAACATGCCCTGCAAAAACAAGTTAGACGTCCTCTACTTTGTTGTTATAAGTTTTACGTGGCTGCTACGGGCTTAAGCAAGAACCAATCTCACCTACGCATCAAAACCACAACGATAGTTTGTCAAGTTGGTGTTGTTTTAACCTTCACAAGGACCGGGCGTAGCCACACTCGGTTCAACTAAAGTTGGAGAAACTGTCATCCGCAAGCCACCTCTGTGCAAAGCACGTCGGGAGAACCGGTCTCGCGTAAGCGTACGCGTAATGTTGGTCCGGGCCGCTTCGTCCAACAATACCGCCGAACCAAAGTATGACATGCTGGTAAGCAGTATGACTTATATCGCCCACAACTCACATGTGTTCTACTCGTGCATATAACATCAACATATAAAACCTAGGCTCGGATGCCACTGTTGGGGAACGTAGTAATTTCAAAAAAATTCCTATGCACACGCAAGATCATGGTGATGCATAGCAACGAGAGGGGAAGAGTGTGATCTACGTACCCTTGTAGATCGACAACGGAAGCGTTTGGTTGATGTAGTCGTACGTCTCCACGGCCCGACCGATCAAGCACCGAAACTACGGCACCTTCGAGTTCTAGCACACGTTCAGCTCGATGACGATCCCCGAGTTCCGTCAGCACGACGGCGTGGTGACGATCTTGATGTTCTACCATCGCAGGGCTTCGCCTAAGCACCGCTACAATATATGATCGAGGTGGACTATAGTGGAAGGGGGCACCGCACACGGCTAAGGAATGATCACGAAGATCAACTTGTGTGTCTATGGGGTGCCCCCTGCCCCTATATATAAAGGATGGAGGAGGAGGAGGCCGGCCAAGGCTTGGTGCGGCCAGGATGTGGAGTCCTACTAGGTCTCCAAGCCCTAGTAGGAGTCCACCAAGAGGGGAGGAAGGGAGAAGGAAGTGGAGGAGAAGGAAAGGTGGCCGGCCCCCTTTTCCCTAGTCCAATTCGGACTAGAGGGGAGGGGGGCGCAGCAGCCCCTTGGCCTTTTCTCCTCTTCCCACTAAAGCCCATCAAGGCCCATTGCTTCTCCCGTAACTACCCGGTACTCCGAAAAATACCCGAATCACTCGGAACCTTTCCGATGTCCGAATATAGTCGTCCAATATATCGATCTTTACGTCTCGACCATTTCGAGACTCCTCGTCATGTCCCCGATCTCATCCGGGACTCCGAACTCCTTCGGTACATCAAAACTCATAAACTCATAATATAACTGTCATCGAAACCTTAAGCGTGCGGACCCTACGGGTTCGAGAACAATGTAGACATGACCGAGACACGTCTCCGGTCAATAACCAATAGCGGGACCTGGATGCCCATATTGGCTCCTACATATTCTGCGAAGATCTTTATCGGTCAGACCGCATAACAACATACGTTGTTCCCTTTGTCATCGGTATGTTACTTGCCCGAGATTCGATCGTCGGTATCCATTACCTAGTTCAATCTCGTTACCGGCAAGTCTCTTTACTCGTTTCGTAATACATCATCTCGCAACTAACTCATTAGTTGCAATGCTTGCAAGGCTTATGTGATGTGCATTACCGAGAGGGCCCAGAGATACCTCTCCGACAGTCAAAGTGACAAATCCTAATCTTAAAATACGCCAACCCAACATTTACCTTTGGAGACACCTGTAGAGCTCCTTTATAATCACCCAGTTACGTTGTGACGTTTGGTAGCACACAAAGTGTTCCTCCGGCAAATGGGAGTTGCATAATCTCATAGTCATAGGAACATGTATAAGTCATGAAGAAAGCAATAGCAACATACTAAATGATCGGGTGCTAAGCTAATGGAATGGGTCATGTCAATCAGATCATTCACCTAATGATGTGATCCCATTAATCAAATAACAACTCTTTTTTCATGGTTACGAAACATAACCATCTTTGTCTATGTATTCACACATGTATTATGTTTCCGATTAATACAATTCTAGCATGAATAATAAACATTTATCATGAAATAAGGAAATAAATAATAACTTTATTATTGCCTCTAGGGCATATTTGTTGGGGAACATAGCAATAATTCAAAATTTTCCTACGTGTCACCAAGATAAATCTATGGAGTCATCTAGCAACGAGGGAGTGGTGGATCTACATACCCTTGTAGATCGTGCGCGGAAGCGTTCAAGAGAACGGGGTTGATGGAGTTGTACTCGTCGTGATCCAAATCACCGATGATCCTAGCGCCGAACGGACGGCACCTCCGCGTTCAACACACGTACGGAGCAGCGACGTCTCCTCCTTCTTCATCCAGCAAGGGAGGAGGAGAGGTTAATGGAGATCCAGCAGCACGACGGCGTGGTGGTGGAAGTAGCGGGATTCCAACAGGGCTTCGCCAAGCGCTGCGGGAAGAGGGAGATGTGTCACGAGAGGGAGAGGGAGGCGCCAGGGCTTAGGTGCGGCTGCCCTCCCTTCCCCCCACTATGTATAGGGCCAAGGGAGAGGGGGGGCGCAGCCTTGGCCCTTCCTCCAAGGAAGGGTGCGGCCAGGGAGGAGTCCATCCTCCCCAAGGCACTTAGGAGGTGCCTTCCCCCTTTAGGACTCTTCCTTTCCCTTATCTCTTGGCGCATGGGCCTCTTGGGGCTGGTGCCCTTGGCCCATATAGGCCAAGGCGCACACCCCTACAGCCCATGTGGCCCCCTCGGGGCAGGTAGACCCCCTTGGTGGACCCCCGGAACCCTTTCGGCACTCCCGGTACAATACCGATAATGCGCGCAACTTTTCCGGCGACCAAAACAAGACTTCCCATATATAAATCTTTACCTACGGACCATTCCGGAACTCCACGTGACGTCTAGGATCTCATCCGGGACTCCGAACAACTTTCGGGTTACCGCATACTAATATCTCTATAACCCTAGTGTCACTGAACCTTAAGTGTGTAGACCCTACGGGTTCGGGAAGCATGCAGACATGACCGAGACGTTCTCCGGTCAATAACCAACAGCGGGATCTGGATACCCATGTTGGTTCCCACATGTTCCACGATGATCTCATCGGATGAACCACGATGTCGAGGATTCGATCAATCCCGTATACAATTCCCTTTGTCTAGCGGTATGATACTTGCCCGAGATTCGATCGTCGGTATCCCGATACCTTGTTCAATCTCGTTACCAGCAAGTCTCTTTACTCGTTCCATGACACATCATCCCGTGATCAACTCCTTGATCACATTGTGCACATTATGATGATGTCCTACTGAGTGGGCCCAGAGATACCTCTCCGTCACACGGAGTGACAAATCCCAGTCTCGATTCGTGCCAACCCAACAGACACTTTCGGAGATACCCGTAGTGCACCTTTATAGTCACCCAGTTACGTTGTGACGTTTGGCATACCCAAAGTATTCTTACGGTATCCGTGAGTTGCACAATCTCATGGTCTAAGGAAATGATACTTGACATTAGAAAAGCTTTAGCATACGAACTATACGATCTTGTGCTAGGCTTAGGATTGGGTCTTGTCCATCACATCATTCTCCCAATGATGTGATCCCGTTATCAACGACATCCAATGTCCATGGTCAAGAAACCGTAACCATCTATTGATCAACGAGCTAGTCAACTAGAGGCTTACTAGGGACATGGTGTTGTCTATGTATCCACACATGTATCTGAGTTTCCTATCAATACAATTCTAGCATGGATAATAAACGATTATCATGAACAAGGAAATATAACAATAATCAATTTATTATTGCCTCTAGGGCATATTTCCAACAGTCTCCCACTTGCACTAGAGTCAATAATCCAGTTCACATCGATATGTGATTAACACTCAAGGTCACATCCCCATGTGACTAACACCCAAAGAAATTCTGGGTTTGATCATGTTATGCTTGTGAGAGAGGTTATAGTCAACGGGTCTGAACCATTCAGATCCGTGTGTGCTTTACAAATATCTATGTCATCTCCTAGATGCAGCTACCACGTTCTATTTGGAGCTATTCCAAATAACTGTTCTACTATACGAATCTAGTTTACTACTCAGAATAATCTGGATTAGTGTCAAAGTTCGCATCGGCGTAACCCTTTACGACGAACTCTTTTACCACCTCCATAATCGAGAAAATTCCTTAGTCCACTAGTTACTAAGGATAACTTTGACTGCTGTCCTGTGATCCATTCTGGGATCACTCTTGTACCCCTTGACTGACTCATGGCAAGGCACATTTCAGGTGCGGTACATAGCATAGCATACTGTAGAGTCTATGTCTTAAGCATAGGGGACGACCTTCGTCCTTTCTCTCTATTCTGCCGTGGTCTAGCTTTAAGTCCTAACTTCATACCTTACAACTCAGGCAAGAACTCCTTCTTTGACTGATCCATCTTGAACACCTTCAAGATCATGTCAAGGTATGTGCTCATTTGAAAGTACCATTAAGCATTTTGATCTATCCTTATAGATCTTGATGCTCAATGTTCAAGTAGCTTAATCCAGCCTTTCCATTGAAAAACACTTTCAAATAACCCTATATGCTTTCCAGAAATCCTACGTCATTTCTGATCCATAATATGTCAACAACATATACTCATCAGAAATTCTATAGTGCTCCCACTCACTTCTTTGGAAATACAAGTTTCTCATAAACTTTGTATACACCCAACATCTTTGATCATCTCATCAAAGCATACATTCCATCTCCGAGATGCTTACTCCAGTCCTTAGAAGGATTGCTAGAGCTTTGCATACTTATTAGCATCTTTCAGGATTGACAAAACCTTCCGGTTGTATCACATACAACCTTTCTTCAAGAAAATCGTTGAGGAAACAATGTTTTGACATCCTACCTGCAAGATTTCATAAATAATGCAGTAATCGCTAATATAATTCCAACAGACTCTTAGCATCGCTACGAGTGAGAAAGTCTCATCATAGTCAACTCCTTGAACTTGTCGGAAAACATCTTAACGACAAGTCGAGCTTTCTTAATGGTGATACTTACCATCATTGTCCGTCTTCCTTTTAAAATCCATATGTACCTAACAGCCTTACGACGATCAAGTATTTCTTACAAAGTCTACACTTTGTTTTCATATATGGATCCTCTCTCGGATTATATGGCCTCGAGCCATTTATTGGAATCTAGGCCCACCACTGCTTCTCCATAGCTCGTAGGTTCATTGTTGTCTAGCAACATGACTTCCATGACAGGATTACGTACCACTCTGAAGTAGCACGCATCCTTGTCATCCCACGAGGTTTGGTAGTGACTTGATCTGAAGTTTCATGATCACTATCATAAGCTTCCACTTCAATTGGTGTAGGTGCCACAGGAACAACTCCCTGTGCCCTGCCACACACTAGTTGAAGAGATGGTTCAATAACCTCATCAAGTCTCCACCATCCTCCCACTCAATTCTTTCGAGAGAAACTTTTCCTCAAGAAAGGACCCGATTCTAAAAACAATCCCTTATTGCTTTCGAATCTGAGACAGGAGGTATACCCAACTGTTTTTGGGTGTCCTATGAAGATGCATTTATCCGCTTTGGGTTCGAGCTTATCAGCCTGAAACTTTTTCACATAAGCGTCGCAGCCCCAAACTTTTAAGAAATGACAGCTTAGGTTTCTCTAAACTATAGTTCATACGGTGTCATCTCATCGGAATTACATGGTGCCCCTTTTAAAGTGGATGTGGTTGTCTCTAATTCCTAACCCATAAACTATTGTGGTAATTCGATAAGCGACATCATGGTATGCATCATATCCAATAGGGTGCAGTTATGATGTTCGGACACACCATCACACTATGGTGTTCCAGGCTATATCAGTTGTGAAACAATTTCCACAATGTCTTAATTCTGTGCCAAACTCGTACTTCGGATATTCATCTCTATGATCATATCATAGATATTTTTATCCTCTTGTCACGACGATCTTTCAACTTCACCCTGAAATTACATGAACCTTTCAATAATTCAGACTCGTGATTTATCAAGTAAATGTACTCAACATCTACTCAAATCATCTATGAAGTAAGAACATAACGATATCCACTACACTCCTCAGCACTCATTGGACTGCACACATCAAAATGTATTTCTTCCAACAAGTTGCTTTCTAGTTCCATTTTACTGAAAACGAGGCTTTCAGTCATCTTGCCCATGTGGTATGATTTGCATGTCTCAAGTGATTCAAAATCAAGTGAGTCCAAACGGTCCACTTGCATGGAGTTTCTTCATGCATATACACCAATAGACATGGTTCGCATGTCTCAAACTTTTCAAAAACGAGTGAGCCCAAAGATCCATCAACATGGAGCTTCTTCATGCGTTTTATACCGATATGACTTACGTGGCAGTGCCACAAGTAGGTGGTACTATCATTACTATCTTTTGGCATGAACATGTGTATCACTACGATCGAGATTCAATAAACCATTCATTTTAGGTGCAAGACCATTGAAGGCATTATTCAAATAAACAGAGTAACTATTATTCTCTTTTAATGAATAACCGTATTGCGATAGACATAATCCAATCATGTCTATGCTCAACGCAAACACCAAATAACAATTATTTAGGTTTAACACCAATCTTGATGGTAGAGGGAGCGTGCGATGCTTGATCATATCAACATTGGAAACACTTCCAACACATATCGTCATCTCACCTTTTAGCTAGTCTCCATTTATTCCGTAGCCTTTTTGTTTCGAGTTACTAACACTTAGCAACCGAACCGGTATCTAATACCCTGGTGCTACTAGGAGTACTAATAAAGTACACATTGACACAATGTATATCCAATATACTTCTATCGACCTTACAAGCCTTCTCATCTACCAAGTATCTAGCGTAATTCTGCTCCAGTGGTTGTTCCCCTTATCACAGAAGCACTTAGTCTCGGGTTTGGGTTCAACCTTGGGTTTCTTCACTAGACCAGCCGGTGAATTGCCGTTTCATGAAGTATCCCTTCTTGCCCTTGCCCTTCTTGAAACTAGTGGTTTCACCAACCATCAACAATTGATGCTCCTTCTTGATTTCTACTTTTGTGGTGTCAAACACCGCGAATACCTCAAACATCATCATATATGTCCTCAATATGTTATAGTTCATCACGAAGCTCTAGCAGCTTGGTGGTAATGACTTCGGAGAAACATCACTATCTCATCTGGAAGATCAACTCCCACTCGATTCAAATGATTGTTGTACTCAGACAATCTGAGTACAAGCTCAACAATTGAGCTTTTCTCCATTAGTTTGTAGGCTAAGAAAATCGTCAGAGGTCTTATACCTCTTGATGTGGGCACAAGCCTGAAATCCCAATTTCAGCCCTCGAAACATCTCATATGTTCCGCGACGTTTCAAAAAGTCTTCGGTGCCTCAACTCTAAACCATTTAACTGAACTATCACGTAGTTATCAAAATGTGTATGTCAGATGTTCGCAACATCCACAGACGACGTTCGAGGTTCAGCACACTGAGCGGTGCATTAAGGACATAAGCCTTCTATGAAGCAATGAGGACAATCCTCAGTTTACGGACCTAGTCCGCGTAATTGCTACTATCAACTTTCAACTAAATTTTCTCTAGGAACATAACTAAACAGTAGAACTGAAGCGCGAGCTACGACATAATTTGCGAATACCTTTTGACTATGTTCAGGATAATTAAGTTCATCTTATGAACTCCCACTCAGATAGACATCCCTCTAGTCATCTAAGTGATTACATGATCCGAGTCAACTAGGCCGTGTCCGATCATCACGTGAGACGGACTAGTCAACATCGGTGAACATCTTCATGTTGATCGTATCTTCTATATGACTCATGCTCGACCTTTCGGTCTCTTGTGTTCGGAGGCCATGTCTGTACATGCTAGGCTCGTCAAGTTAACCTAAGTGTTTCGCATGTGTTTCCGAGGCCATGTCTGTACATGCTAGGCTCGTCAACACCCGTTGTATTCGAACGTAAGAATCTAACACCCGATCATCACGTGGTGCTTCGAAACAACGAACTGTCGCAACGGTGCACAGTTAGGGGGAACACTTTCTTGAAATTTTAAAGAGGGATCATCTTATTTACTACCGTTGTTCTAAGCAAATAAGATGCATAAACATGATAAACATCACATGCAATCAAATAGTGACATGATATGGCCATCATCACTTTACTCCTTTTGATCTCCATCTTCGGGGCTCCATGATCATCATCGTCACCGGCATGACACCATGATCTCCATCATCATGATCTCCATCATCATGTCTTCATGAAGTTGTCTCGCCAACTATTACTTCTACTACTACAGCTAACGGATAGCAATAAAGTAAAGTAATTACATGACGTTTATGTTGACACGCAGGTCATAAATAAATTAAGACAACTCCTATGGCTCCTGCCGGTTGTCATACTCATCGACATGCAAGTCGTGATTCCTATTACAAGAACATGATCATCTCATACATCACATCCTTTGGCCATATCACATCACAAAGCATACCCTGCAAAAACAAGTTAGACGTCCTCTAATTATTGTTTGCATGTTTTACGTGGCTGCTATGGGTTTCTAGCAAGAACGTTTCTTACCTACGCAAAACCACAACGTGATATGCCAATTTATATTTACCCTTCATAAGGACCCTTTTCATCGAATCCGATCCGACTAAAGTGGGAGAGACAGACACCCGCCAGCCACCTTATGCAACTAGTGCATGTTTGTCGGTGGAACCGGTCTCACGTAAGCGTACGTGTAAGGTTGGTCCGGGCCGCTTCATCCCACAATGCCGCCGAATCAAGATTGGACTAGTAACGGTAAGCATATTGAACAAAATCAACGCCCACAACTACTTTGTGTTCTACTCGTGCATAGTAACTACGCATAGACCTAGCTCTGATACCACTGTTGGGGAACGTAGCAATAATTCAAAATTTTCCTACGTGTCACCAAGATCAATCTATGGATTCATCTAGCAACGAGGGAGGAGTGGATCTACATACCCTTGTAGATCGCGCGCGGAAGCGTTCAAGAGAACGGGGTTGATGGAGTCGTACTCGTCGTGATCCAAATCACCGATGATCCTACCGCCGAACGGACGGCACCTCCGCGTTCAACACACGTACAGAGCAGCGACGTCTCCTCCTTCTTGATCTAGCAAGGGGGAGGATAGGTTAATGGAGATCCAGCAGCACGACGGCGTGGTGGTGGAAGTAGCGGGATTCCAACAGGGCTTCGCCAAACGCTGCGGGAAGAGGGAGATGTGTCACGGGAGGAAGAGGGAGGCGCCAGGGCTTAGGTGCGGCTGCCCTCCCTTTCCCCCCCTATATATAGGGCCAAGGGAGAGGGGGGGCACAGCCTTGGCCCTTCCTCCAAGGAAGGGTGCGGCCAGGGAGGAGTCCATCCTCCCCAAGGCACCTAGGAGGTGCCTTCCCCCTTTAGGACTCTTCCTTTCCCTTATCTCTTGGCGCATGGGCCTCTTGGGGCTGGTGCCCTTGGCCCATATAGGCCAAGGCGCACACCCCTACAGCCCATGTGGCCCCCCCGGGGCAGGTGGACCCCCTTGGTGGACCCCCGGACCCCTTTCGGCACTCCCGGTACAATACCGATAATGCGCGCAACTTTTCCGGCGACCAAAACAAGACTTCCCATATATAAATCTTTACCTACGGACCATTCCGGAACTCCTCATGACGTCTAGGATCTCATCCGGGACTCCGAACAACTTTCGGGTTACCGCATACTAATATCTCTATAACCCTAGCGTCACCGAACCTTAAGTGTGTAGACCCTACGGGTTCGGGAAGCATGCAGACATGACCGAGACGTTCTCCGGTCAATAACCAACAGCGGGATCTGGATACCCATGTTGGTTCCCACATGTTCCACGATGATCTCATCGGATGAACCACGATGTCGAGGATTCGATCAATCCCGTATACAATTCCCTTTGTCTAGCGGTATGATACTTGCCCAAGATTCGATCGTCGGTATCCCGATACCTTGTTCAATCTCGTTACCAGCAAGTCTCTTTACTCGTTCCATGACACATCATCCCGTGATCAACTCCTTGATCACATTGTGCACATTATGATGATGTCCTACTGAGTGGGCCCAGAGATACCTCTCCGTCACACGGAGTGACAAATCCCAGTCTCGATTCGTGCCAACCCAACAGACACTTTCGGAGATACCCGTAGTGCACCTTTATAGTCACCCAGTTACGTTGTGATGTTTGGCATACCCAAAGTATTCTTACGGTATCCGGGAGTTGAACAATCTCATGGTCTAAGGAAATGATACTTGACATTAGAAAAGCTTTAGCATATGAACTATACGATCTTGTGCTAGGCTTAGGATTGGGTCTTGTCCATCACATCATTCTCCCAATGATGTGATCCCGTTATCAACGACATCCAATGTCCATGGTCAGGAAACCGTAACCATCTATTGATCAACGAGCTAGTCAACTAGAGGCTTACTAGGGACATGGTGTTGTCTATGTATCCACACATGTATCTGAGTTTCCTATCAATACAATTCTAGCATGGATAATAAACGATTATCATGAACAAGGAAATATAACAATAATCAATTTATTATTGCCTCTAGGGCATATTTCCAACAATATTTCCTTCAGGAGGAAAGTTGAACTTGATGAGATAGTTGTACCTTCTCCCGAATTGGAAAGTAGTTCATCACAGAAATTAGTTCGAGTGATGCCTACACCAATTAGTGAGGAAGTTAATGATGATGATCATGAAACTTCAGATCAAGTTACTACCAAACCTCGTAGGTCAACCAGAGTACGTTACGCACCAGAGTGGTATGGGAACCCTATTCTGGAAGTCATGTTACTAGAGCATGACGAACCTACGAAGTATGAGGAAGCGATGATGAGCCCAGATTCCGCAAAATGGCTTGAGGCCATGAAATCTGAGATGGGATCCATGTATGAGAACAAAGTATGGACTTTGGTTGACTTGCCCGATGATTGGCAAGCCATGGATAATAAATGGATCTTCAAGAGGAAGACGGGCACTGATAGTAGCATTACTATCTACAAAGCTCGAATTTTCGCAAAAGGTTTTCAACAAGTTCAAGGTGTTGACTACGATGAGATTTTCACACTCGTAGCGATGCTTAAGTTTGCCCAAATCATGCTAGCAATTGCCGCATTTATGAGATCTGGCAAATGGATAACAAAGCTGTATTTCTTAATGGATTTATTAAAGAAGAGTTGTATATGATGCAACCATAAGGTTTTGTCAATCCTAAAGGTGCTAACAAAATGTGCAAGCTCTAGCAATCCATCTATGGACTGGTGCAAGCATCTCGGAGTTGGAATATACGCTTTGATGAGTTGATCAAAACATATAGTTTTATACAGACTTGCGGTGAAGCCTGTATTTACAAGAAAGTGAGTGGGAGCACTACAGCCTTTCTGATAAGTAAATGTGAATGTCATATTGTTGATTGGAAATGATGTATAATTTTTCTCGAAAGCATAAAGTAGTGTTTGAAAGGAGTTTTTCAAAGAAAGACCTCAGTGAAGCTGCTTACATATTGGGTATCAAGATCTATAGAGATAGATCAAGACGCCTAATAAGATTTTTCAATGAGTACATACCTTGACATGATTTTGAAATAGTTCAAAATGGAACAGTCAAAGAAGGAGTTCTTGCCTGTATTGCAAGGTGTAAAGTTGAGTAAGACTCAAAACCCGACCACGGCAGAAAAAAGAAAGAGAATGAAAGTCATTCCCTATGCCTCAGCCATAGGTACTATCAAGTATGCTATGTTGTGTACCAGACCTATTGTGTACCTTGCCATGAGTTTGGCAAGGGGTTACGACAGTGATCCAGGAGTGGACCACTGGACAATGGTCAAAGTTATCCTTAGTTACGTAAGAGGACTAAGGAAATATTTCTCAGTTATGGAGGTGATAAAGAGTTCGTCGTAAAGAGTTACGTTGATGCAAGCTTTTACACCGATCCGGATGACTCTGAGTCTCAATCTAGATACATATTGAAAGTGGGAGCAATTAGCTAGAGTAGCTCCATGCAGAGCATTGTAGACATAGAATATTTATAAAATACATACGGCTCTGAATGTGGCAGACCCGTTGACTAAACTTCTCTCGCAAGCAAAACATTATCACACCTTAGTACTGTTTGGGTGTTAATCACATAGCTATGGAACTAGATTATTGACTCTAGTAAACCCTTTGGGTATTGGTCACATGGCGATATGAACTATTGGTGTTAAATCACATGACGATGTGAACTAGATTATTGCCTATAGTGCAAGTGGGAGACTGAAGGAAATATGCCCTAGAGGCAATAATAAAATTTATTATTTTATTTCCTTATATCATGATAAATGTTTATTATTCATGCATTGCATTAACCGAAAACTTGATACATGCATCTGTGAATACATAGACAAAACAATGTGTTCCTAGTATGCCTCTACTTGACTAGCTTGTTAATCAAAGATGGTTAAGTTTCCTGGCCATAGACATGTGTTGTCATTTGATGAACGGGATCACATCATTAGGAGAATGATGTGATGGACAATACCCATCCGTTAGCTTAGCATTATGATCGTTAAGTTTTATTGCTATTGCTTTCTTCATGACTTACACATATTCCTCTGACTATGAGATTATGCAACTCCCGAATATCGGAGGAACACCTTGTGTGATATCAAACATCACAACGTAACTGGGTGATTATAAAGATGCTCTACGGGTGTCTCCGAAGGTGTTTGTTGGGTTGGCATAGATCAAGATTAGGATTTGTCACTCCGTGTTTCAGAGAGGTATCTCTAGGCCCTCTCGGTAATGCACATCACTACAAGCCTTGCAAGCAATGTGACTAATGAGTTAGTTGCGGGATGATGCATTATAGAACGAGTAAAGAGACTTGCCGGTAACGAGATTGAACTAGGTATGATGATACCGACGATCGAATCTCGGGCAACTAACATACCAATGACAAAGGGAATGACGTATGTTGTTATGCGGTTTGACCGATAAAGATCTTCGAAGAATATGTAGGAGCCAATATGAGCATCCAGGTTCCAGTATTGGTTATTGACCTGAGATGTGTCTCGGTCATGTCTACATAGTTCTCGAACCCGTAGGGTCTGCACGCTTAACGTTCGATGACGATCTGTATTATGGGTTATGTGTTTTTGATGACCGAAGATTGTTGGAGTCCCGGATGAGATCACGGAAATGACAAGGAGCCTCTAAATGGTCGACGGGTAAAGATTGATATATTGGAAGGTTATATACGGACACTGGAATAGTTCTGAAGAAGATCGGGGATTTTTGGGAGTACCGGGAGGTTACGGGAACCCCCCGGGAAAGTTAATGGGCCTCATGGGCCATAGTGGAGAGGAGGAGACAGCCACAGGAGGTGCCCCCCCCCACCCAAGCCCAAACCAAATTGGACTAGGGGTGGGGGCGCGGCCCCCCTTTCCTTCTCCCTCTCCACCTCTTTCCCCTTTCCCCTCCGTTGGAAGGAAAAAAGAGGGGGGGCGAATCCTCCTTGGACTAGGAATCCAAGTAGGACTCCCCCCTTGGCGCGCCCCTCGTGTCCGCCGGCCTCCTCCCCCCCTCCTTTATATACGGGGGCGGGGGGCACCCCAAAGGCACATCAAAATTTCTCTTAGCCGTGTGCGGTGCCCCCCTCCATAGTTTACCACCTCGGTCATATTGTCGTAGAGCTTAGGAGAAGCCCTGCGTCGATCACATCATCAACACCGTCGCCACGCCGTCATGCTGACGAAACTCTCCCTCGACCCTCTACTGGATGAAGAGTTCGAGGGACGTCATCGAGCTGAACGTGTGCTGAACTCGGAGGTGCCGTACGTTCGGTACTTGGACCGGTTGGATCCTGAAGATGTTCGACTACATCAACCGCGTTAACATAACGCTTCCGCTTTTGGTCTACGAGGGTACGTGGAGACACTCTTCCCTCTCATTGATATGCATCTCCTAGATAGATCTTGCGTGATCGTAGGAATTTTTTTGAAATTGCATGCTACGTTCCCCAACACTCCATTGCAATGGGGTGATTTCCACCTCCTCGCATTGCAAGCTTCATGAGATACGCGCGACGAGCACAAGCTCAACTCCGTCCATACGGAGTCGCCCGAGCATCGTGTCGCCTGAGATCATGTGTCTCAAGGTTAGCATCATAAACATTATTTATGTTGATGCCCTCGAAATGTAAACCTTGCAACCTATATGAGCCTAATGCCATATTACAGGCTTTATTGGACAAGCGGGATACTGAAGAGGAGCAATGGCGGCAGGCTGAGGAGGAGAGAAGAGAGAAGGAATGAGCAGAAACCAACGAAAGTTTCAAACTACTTGAGCATAAACTAGAGATAGAAATTCTCTAAATTTGTCCCCATTCATTATATAGCGATGAACAGTGCTCACATGATTCTACTCTTATAGGATATTATGCAATCTCAAGGCAGTGGAAAATGATGCCCCTCCTTCTCCTCCTCAAGGCGGTGAATGGAGATCTGAACTTGTGTGATGTGCATGTGTTTTGCATGTAGTGAACTTCCATAAGTTAACCCTATTTAGGAATATGTAGAGGAGCGTTTAGGGAAACGGTTGAGCCGTTGAAAAGGCAAGATGCTATCAGTTGGAGGATGGCTGGTTTTGATTAACTCTATCCTCACAAATATGGTTCTCTATATGCTTTCTTTTTTCCAACTCCCAAAAGGGGTGCTACAAAGACTGGACTATTTTAGATCCAGATACTTTTGGCAAGGAGATAGTGAAAAGAAAAATATAGTCTGGCCAAATGGAGCATGGTTTTTAGGCCGAAAGACCAAGGTGGCCTTGGGTTCATGACCTACTGGTCAAGAATGTGGCCCTACTTTGTACATGGTTGCTCAAACTTCTTATCGACGATGGTGTTTGGCAAACCATGTTGTACAACAAGTATCTAGGCCGAAAAACAATGGCTCAGGCCTATTGGAAATCTGGCGACTCGCACTTTTGGGCTGGCCTAATAGTGGCAAAGAAACATATCTTTCGCTTTGGGTCTTTCGCGATAAAGTACGGGTCGGAAATTTGTTTCTAGGAAGACATATGACTAAGCAATGCCAGTCTCAGAGAACAATACACACTCTTATACACCATTGCTCGCGATAAAAATAATACTATTTTGCACGTGCTCAATTCATCCCCGCCGAATATTTCGTTTAGGTGGGATTTGATTGGCACCCGACTTATGTCATGGCATAATCTTTTATCCCGACTGGATTTGATTAAACTGACACAAGGCCGAGATGTTTTTCGATGGAACCTTACTACATCGGGCCTTTCACAGTAGACTCTATGTATCGTGCGGTAATGCATTCTGAGGTACAAAAAAATTGAAAGTTAAAGATTCCACTAAAAGTTAAAATCTTCATGTGGTATCTTCGTGGAGGAGTTGTGGTAACCAAAGACAAACATGCACGACGCGACTGGCCAAGAAGTAAGCATTGTTGCTTTTGTGCTCATGACAAGACAATCAAGCACCTCTTTTACCAATGCAAGTTTGCTTGTTCTACATGATCAGTCATCCAAATAGCGTCAAATTTGTATCCGCCCACAAGTGTTGCCAATATATTTGCTCATTGGTTAGACGGTATTACAAATAGGTTCAAACCGCTAATAAGGATGGGAGTGTATGCCTTACTTTGGTCGCTTTGACTATGTAGAAATGATTTAATTTTTAGTGACAAAAATGCTTCTTATCTATAGGTTATTTTTCGTTGTACGCACTTGCTTCGTACGTGGTCTACACTACAACGACCAAAGCACCAATCGCTATTCAAGGTTGTGTGTACGCAGTTGGAGCAGGTGGCTATGGAGGTTTTTTTCCAACATGGGTGGCAGCATAACCTCCGATCTACCTCTATTTTCGATATAGGCATAGTGTCGGTCTATAAGACTCTACTGTTGCCGACTTGTCGTTTTTATTACCTTTCCTTTTGTCATACTTTTGTTGTTTTGATATGTGCATCCTAGTTATACAGAGGCCGGGTGTTACTCATAATGTTTTGTATCCGCTTGATGCTACACTTTGAGATAATAAAAGTGCCCTTTATCAAAAAAATGTATGAATACAATGAACTTGTGTGTGATGTGTACTAGTATGAAACATTGGTCTATGTGAACTAGTTTGAGTTATGCTTATGTGAACTAGTTTAACTTATGCCTATGTGTGATTTGTTGCTCAATGAATTTATAGGGAGATAGGAGCTCCCACATTCATTTGTTACGATAACATTTTCTGCACTGAAGATATAGACCGAAAATACACTCTAGTTGTTTTCAGTTGCAGGGATTAGATAAGAAACAACTTCACAACAAAAGCAATGGGACATATATCCAAGAGCGACCCTCGGAAACACACACTTTCACAAGCGTTTCTCTCAAAAAAGGGGTTGCCTAAGAACTTTAACTACTGAAGTGTCATTCTTTTCCGAGGGCCCTCTCGAAAAAGGGGCCACCTGAGCAATTTAACTACTACAGTAATGCAATTCTTTTCCGAGGGCCATAACACTCGGTAAAACTTCAACTGCCATGTGAGACACCTGGGCCCACAGGTCTGGTTCAAAGGTTTCAGTCAACGGCCGTATACCGAGCGGTAGGAGGCAGCTCTCGGTAAAGAAAGCGCGTCATATTATTCTTTTTAAAATTTTAACAAATAATTTGAAAGTTTTACTGATAACTGCATCTAGTGGGTCCACATTTCAGCTTTGAATGTTTATGTGACATGTTTTTTACCGAGCGTCTCATCATGACTCTCGGTATAGGTCACAAAAAGTGATGGCGCCGTCAGTTGCGAACGGGCATGCCATATGGCTTCTCTCTGCCATGTGGTGCTCTCGGCATTTGCGCCGTTTGCCAAGCGTGATTTGTTCGCCGTGATTCTGTGCCGACAACGTTAGCTAGTTGCCGTGAAGCCATGGTTGCCGAGTGTGGCTCTCGGCGTCTATACGTTTGCCAAGTGCCTGTGCTTTGTCTCTCGGCGAAGAGCCGAACACTCAGCGTATAGGAAAATTCCAGTAGTGATTATAGGGTTGCTATTGGAGATGCTCTTATAGACTTTTCCTTGGATAAATTAGCACCCAACCCCCTTTCTCTCTGTCCCATAGCGTGTGAAGAGGGGCTAGCTGTTTGGGTCGTGTTATTTTACTTTATCCACGCCCTACACCTGAGAGCCTCCTGCCGCGTGGTGCTCGTCAACGTCGAGATTTCCCTGGTAAAGTTTCCCATTCTCGCGTATTCTCTTACGCTTTCTTTCTCTAATACGTAATAACATGGGTACAATTAGAATTAATCATCTTGGTCTTACTTCAGCTAGCCGGTGATGGATGTTTTGTTGTGCTAATTCCTGGAGCTCCCGTCAGGGCGAAGATGGAGCATCCTGATACTGTTGTATATATGGCATCCCCTCCGCCGGCGGCGGAGGATCCTCATCTTCAAGCGGCGATGGAGGTTCCTATCACAGCTTCGCTGGGGCCCATGGGTCCTCTCCTCCGGAAACTCCATTCCATCAGTCCCGAACTGTGTCCGCCAGATGAGATCCGTCCTCTCATGGCGTTATTCATCTCCATGAAGGATCTGTCGGAAGACGAGGAGGCTAGCTTCACCAGCCGGTGGTGGATGAAAACAGTTCGGGAGCTTTGTTACGACACGGAGGATCACCTGGACGAGTTCGTCGGTGCCGCCACCGGGGCTGATCTCGATTTTTCCGAACTACTTGCTCGTGCAAAGGATGCAGGTGAAAGACGCCAACGTTTCCAGTGGTCTCCTCTGAAAACCATCAAGCCAGCTGACCGGGGAGGATCCGGTGTCAGCCGCCTCACCTCCCATAGATTCCCTGAGCTGCCGGTTCAGATCTTCGGCCATAGCAAGGCTGGTGTTGTGGAGCCCCTAAACAGGCTTGTCGAGCTGCTGGCTTTAGATGACGAGGACAAGCAGACGCTCAAGGTGATATCCATAACTGGATGTGCAGGTACAACCTATCTTCAATTCGAATTTCATGTCTTTTCCTGTTCCATGAAAGGTATATATATCAAGTTTTTCTCTCTTGTTTTTGTAGGTGTTGGAAAGACAACAGTTGCCAGAACCTTGTTTCACAATCATGGGGGTAAATTTCAGTGCGGCGCTTTTGTAATTTTGTCTCGGAATCCAGACATGAGGGTGTTTCTCACCAACATGCTCTCCCAACTTAAGGCACCATTACCCCGTGGCTTTCCTGATGTGCCCGACCTTATTGAAGCTGTCAGTAAACATCTCCAAGGCAAAAGGTGATTAATGTCCACCATTCAAGTAAAACAAATTGTTCGTCCTACAAAAATAACAGAAATATTTCAGGTGTTGTTCGGAACTGTCGAGGACAAGAAATACATGAACATCTCTTGTATTTTTATAGGACAGGTGAAAATTGAAATATATATTACTGATTTTACTAACTTTGTGGATGTATGCTAAATTTAGCACATGGTCAAGAAACATTAGGGTAGTGTAGTCACTTATTTGCAATACGTAAGGTCTCTATATTATTATTTTTATTTTCTATTCATTGATTACAAGAGGGCCCACCAGATTAAGGGCCAAATATTTTTGTTTTTGTGAGATATATTTTTTGTTCACTTGTGATGTATTTTCAATCTATATGTATTATACAGATTTTACTAATTGTTTCTGACGTATGCTAAGTGTAGCACATTGTCTAGAAAAAGTGGGGATCATAGTTACTTATTTACAATATTTGAGGTCTCTAACAAAATAATTATGCAGGTACTTCATCGTAGTTGATGATTTATGGACAGCATCAGTATGGGATATTATTAGTAGTGCTTTCCCTCATGGTGATCGTTCTTCCAGAATAATAACAACCACACAGATTGATGAGGTAGCACAGGCAAGCTGTCGTTATGAGTCAAACCATATATATAAGATGGATCCTCTTAATGATGATGATTCTACAAAGCTATTCGTCAGATTGGTTGGCTCTAAAGAGGGTTGTCCAACAGATATCAAAGAAGTTCCATACGAGATTATCAGGAAATGTTGTGGTTTGCCATTAGCAATTGTAAATATGGCCAGTCTGTTCACAAGAGAATCAAAAATCCTAATGGAAAAATTGGAACACATACAAGATCCTTTGTCCTCCACTTCTGAAGGGATGAAGGATGTTCTAACGTTCATCTACCACAGTCTTCCACCTCGTTTGAGAACATGTTTGCTATATCTTAGCATGTATGCACAGGGCTACGTGATCAAGAAGGATGAGTTGGTGAAGCAGTGGGTGGCTGAAGGTTTTCTCAGTCCTGTGGCTGGGAGAGACACGGAAGAGATTGCTGACAGCTATTTTGATGAGCTTGTCAGCAGAGGAATGGTCCAAGCTGTGGACACCGATAATAATGGCAGGGTGTTGTCTTGTACTGTTCACCAGATGATACTAGATTTTATTAGGCACAAATCCCTGGACAAAAATTTCGTCATCACTGTGGACTATTTTCAATCAACTCTTGCGCTTCCTGACAATGTTCGCCGATTATCCGTCCAGTTTAGTGGCGTAAAAAGTGCATACATACCAGAAAACATTATAACATCCCAAGTTCGATCTTTTATATTTTGGGGTTTCTTCAAGTGTGTGCCTTGCTTTACTGATTGTAGACTTCTTCGAGTACTGATTCTTCATATTTGGGCTGATCGAGACAAGAAGAGTTTTGACCTCACCACAGTCGGGAAGCTATTTCAGCTAAAGTATCTCAAGATTGAATGTAATATCACTGTCAAGCTTCCAGGCAAGATTCGAAGGCTGCAATACTTGGAGACACTGCAAGTTGATGCAAGATTATCTGCTGTTCCATCAGATATCATTCTTCTGCAGAGTATGTTGTACCTCAGCCTTCCTAGTGAGGCTGATCTGCCCAGTGGTATTCGGGGCATGACATCTCTTCGCACTCTGGGGTATTTTGATCTCTGCAATAACCCAGCTGACAATGTGATGGACCTTGGCGATCTTATTAATCTTCGGGATCTTCATCTCACTTGTGCCAAGTTACATACTGATAATCTGGACAACAATATCGTATGGCTGGGCTTGATTCTCTGTAAACTAACGAGCCTCAAATGTGTAACTTTGGCACCTGCAGTCTCGTATCATGTAAATACTCTGAATGACGCTGGTGCTTCAGGCATGAGAATTCGTTTTGATGGCTTTCCTCCTGTTAGACATCTGACTCTTCAGAGGTTCGAGTTGTCACGGCACTGTTGCATCTTCTCCAGACTGCCTGTGTGGATTAGAGATCTTGTCAACCTCTGCATTTTAAAGATTGCAATTGGGTGCCTGTCGTGTATTCATATTGATGTCCTGAAAGGACTGCCTGCTCTCACTGCTCTCACCCTATATATCCAGGCGGCTCCTAAAGAAAAGATCATCATCGACAAGGGGGGCTTCCACGTACTAACGTACTTCAAGTTCATGTGTGCTGCGCCATGCATGTCCTTTGTGCCTGGAGTGCTAGGTACGCCCTTCATGTCTAGAGCAGCCCGCCTGTCCTCTAGGCCTGGAGTACCATGGCTTTCCTTTGAGCAAGGAGCAATGCCCAATGTCCAGAAGCTCAAGCTAGGCTTCAATTCAAATGAATGGAGATCAGATACCTTTGAAACCGTTGGGTTCTGTAACTTGGCAGGACTTACAGAGGTATCTGTAAAATTAGGAGTTGGGGGTGGTAAACAATTCGACATAAAAGCTGCCGAGTCTGCATTGAAGGCTGCAGTTAGTAATCCCACAAACAGTCCTACAATCAGAGTACAATGTGTCGATGTGATTTTTTGCACCAAGGAGGATAAGAGTACCGGGACTGTAGAAAAAGAGGAAGAGGGACATGAGACGGAAGAAGACAAGGAAAAGATCTCGGAACATTCGGAGGACAGCAGGTTCGAATTTACTTCTGAGACCAAACATGTCGTTCGGCTAATCTTCTAATATCCCTCAGCATGCCCATTTTTTTTTTAAGATTTTGTCTTCCATCTTACCAGATATCCAAGAACAGATAGCGTTTTCACTGCACTGATGCACCACGCACAATCAGTTGACCTCGTGATGGGAGCAAGCAATACTCTCCTCGACGTCCTCCCCAAGCTGCTCGATCTCCTCGAAGACAAGTACATACTGCAGGCTGCCGTCAAAAACCTCGTCGACTACCTCTACAAGGAACTGGAAGCTCTGCAAGCTGCTCTCCACAAGGTTGGCAAGCTGGAGCAAGGCCGTGAGCTGGAGGCCGACCAGTGGGATGAGGTGCTCAACTCCTGGGCCAGGGATGCAAGGGACCTCTCGTATGACGCTGAGGATACCGTCGATTCCTTAGCGGTGTGCGTCGAGGGCTCTGATCCTGAGACAAAACTAAAGGACGGCATTGAGAGCCTTATTCCGAGAACCTCTGCGTTGCTCAGCAGAGGGAAGGCTTGGCATGAGATCTCCGACGTCATCGATGACATCACGGGTAAGGTCCAGGATTTAGCTGCCCGACGTGAGAGGTACAAGGTCGGTGTGCACATCGCTGCTAATCAAAATGTTGTAGCTAGATTTGCCTCTCCCTTGTCAGCTGTGTACAAATACCGAAAAGATATGGTTGCCATCAAAGTTCCAAGGGACGAAGTGATAAGGATGCTGACAGCAGATGGAACTGATGACGTGATCAAGAAGCTGAAGATAGTCTCCATCGTTGGAATGGCAGGATTGGGGAAGTCAACTCTTGCAAAAGTAGTGTATGACAAGATTCGAGCGCAATATGATTGCACAGCTTTCATTTTGGTATCTAGGCATCCTGACATGAGGAAAGTTTTGATGGAGATCCTTTTTGAAATTCACAAGCAAATCTCTTGGGACATTGGTTTGACAAAATTCGATGAAAGTCAGCTTATTGATGAAGTCAGGGTATTACTTGCGAAGAAGAGGTAAATATGCCTCCACCTTTTATATTAAGTTCATGCAATTTAGCTCAACAGTCAGTACATCATCGTAAAGAGAGATAAATTAATAAGTATCATTTGATGTGAGTATAACATGTACCACACGCACATAGAGAGTAAAGACACAATGCAACATGACATGTAGGGCATGCAACCTTTCACGATTCTTGTGAAAATAAAAAAGGCATACATAACGACGATCTGAGACAAAAAAAAAAATAACAAATTAATGTTTCTTTTTCTTTGAGGTGTTTTGCTTTGTGATTTGGATATATAGTCTATCCATACTATTATTGAGTTTTAAAAATTAACATAAATAGACACTGAATAGACCCATGCTCATTCGCACAGCCTTGGTGCTAAGCAATTGAAGTATCATTATATAACACGTTCAAATAGTAATAGAACTATTTGGATGTGCTTCAAAACTCAGAATTTAAACTAAAGGTAATATACCTAAAACATAAAGTGAAATTATTCAGATGTAAGAATTAGGATCTGGTAACTAGATGAAATCAATCAAACTCATGCATGTTTTCTCTCCCGCGATCCCTTCTCTTCAAGACTCTCTTGAAATAGGCTTGCATCCCGCTTTATTACCACAAGGCCGAACGATACAACGTATTGAGGAAGCCCTCCTACAAACCAGAGCAAAGAAAAATCAAACAATAGGAATCACACCACAAAAAAATGCGCAACTAATGGCACGACCTCGCTGTTGAGCATGAGCACATGAGAGGACGACACCGCGCCACAACCTAAGGCACCTTGGCTCCACGACAATGCCCCAGGAGGGTAATGGCGCAAAGCGTCGGTGCCGCCGAGTCCGTATGGCAGGACACAGCTTTTCACCTAGAGCCCTGGCACGGGGAGGAGAATTGCAACTACGTCCTCAAGAGGAAATCGACACCCGCAGGCGTTGTTGTCGTCGGAGCCAAAGCATGGAACTTTAGCTAGGAAACACGTCTGTGCCACGACGAAACATAGGTTGAGCATAGGAAACTACCACCGAGGGGCCAGTAGCTAGGAAACACGTCCGTACCATTTGTTTGATTACTAGCTACTGGAGCCACAAGTGGCACGGACGCAAAAATGTTAGATATACAAAGACTTACATGCTTTTACACGCTCCTTCCATTTAACAACCAATCACAAACCTCCCCCCCCCCCCCCCCCCCCCTGATTTTCAGGGGGATGGGCCGCCCCGCTCACCTATTGACCAATCAAGGTTAACTATCCTGTAAAAGCCTGTAAATCGTTTGTACGTGTAGCATTGCCGGCACGGACGTGTCCATGCCCAAATGAAAGGTCCACCGTGACAAAGTCCCCTCCAGATCCAGATTTGGGCACCTCCACAACCGCCGGAAGTGAATGTGGTACGACCACCAGCAGTTGCATCCCTCACAGCCCACATGACCAAAGGAGCGGAACCACCACCGCCGCTAAGAAGATCGCCGGAGTGCCAATGAGGCAAACTACCACCGAGGGGCCGCCGCACTAGTGTCCAAGATCCCATTCCCGTGCACCGGCACCGACAATCGCTCCACGAACACCAGAAGAAACTACCGAACCTAGAAAAAGGCACAACCCAACATCGGTCCACAACCACGACCCGCTCTGGGCATGCCTAGGACCGCTGGTGATCCCCGCCCGTCCGTGATGAGTCAGGGTTTGCAAGACCTCACCAACGACGGATCCCCCTCCCTCGTCCCACGCGCATGGCCAAATGGCGGCCACAGGCCAACCGGCTGCAGCCACTGACCAGGCAGCCACCAACTCTCAGCAAGGCTCCCTGAGGCACTGGTTGCCGAGGTGGAAGACGGCCCCGTTGGTCGCGCCCACACCTGCTTTGAGCGGTGGCCCATGTTCAGGTTGTTGGCACTGGTCCCTTACGATGTGACACCGACGAGTACTTTCCGTCGAGGTGGCACACGTGCACAACCCGGCTGCTTGATGCGTTCTAGCCGGCCGACGCTTTTGGCCAACACACGCACGTACGTTGCAACCCAGTAGGCACTCAGGCAGGTGGATCGAATCTGTGGAAGCTAGCTAGACATACTTGATCGATTGATCTCGCCGGAAACTCACGCACACACGCGAAACAATATGAGGCGCTGATGGATAGCAATAGGTGCGTGTCCCACCTAATACTTTATTTCTTTGATCTGGCGGTGGTTCAATTACAAGGGGTATACGGATGTATATATAGCAGCTAGGACCAACGTACACTAACCTACTAGGTTACGTATTCTAATCCTAGTACTACTGGTGATTGTTCCGTGTACAAATCGTACACGGCAACAACGTCGGGTTTAATTTCAACACAGGTGCGAGGAATAGCAACAACATCGCCTCCACGTATAGGGTTAGGGGAAGGGAGATGGAGTAAGAGGGGAGAGGAGAGGGGGGAAGGTGGGAGAGGCAGTCGGGACGGCCAGGGAAGGCAGGTTTAGCCAGCCACCCATCGGATCGGCGGCAAGAGTGCCGGATGGAGCTCGGGCCGGCAACCACGGATCCACCGCGGAGAGAAACTGTTGGCTTTTGATCCCTAGATCAGGATCTCACACATACGTAGTGCAAAGCTAGCAAGCAAACAAGCTAGCAGCTTGATGGATTTTGCATGCAACAGTACATGCACGTAGCGACCTGGACGCCGGCTCTTCGAATCTAATCGATTTACGTTGGCGTCGTCGACGGAACTCTCGCGTAACTTGGCAGGAAACAAATCGATGTGATGGCGAGAGGCTCTTGTCGAGCCTGTTGAATACTTCTTGCTTTTTCTGTTTTTCTGGTGTTTACATCGTGGGGCTACATGAGAATATAAAGGAGCTAAACAGCCCGATAGCTAACCTAAGTCAGATCCTACTTAGAACGAGTACTACTTGGATACGTACACACATGTGTACTCCGACTCGGACGTCCTGTTTAATCCTAATAGAAACAGCATCGCCGCAGCAGAGGTTGAGGGAAGGAGGAGGGGAGGAGCCATGTCGCTGCCTGCCACATGGGCTTTGCCCAGCGGTGTCAACGGGCTGTGGCGAGGATACGAGGAGGTGGAGTAGAGGCAAGCGCTACCGGCGGCAAGGCGCCACCACTACCGGACTCGCGGTCTATGCCTACGGCCACGGGCCGTCGGCATAGGGGCTGTGCCGTCGGCATAGATCTATGCCTACGGCTGCCGTCGGCATAGACCCGTCAGTGTAGATATCGTCAGCGTACTCTTGTCAGACCGTCGGCATAGTATAGCCGTCGGCATAGGTCCCTATGCCAACGGCCTGGCGTCAGCCGTCGGCATAGTTTAGCCGTCGGCAGTGTTTTTCCGTCTGACGGCAACGAACGGCGCCATCAAAAGCGCTGAGGAATCATGCAACGGCACGTGACAGAGGTATGCAGACGGCAAAGCCGTCGGCATACCTTTGCCACGTGGCATCCTGTGGTGCTCTTGGTGGCAGGGCTATGCCTACAGATGGATCTATGCCGACGGCTTTGCCGTAGGCATAGCTCTGTCACGTGTCGTTCGCTGGTTCCTCCTGGCGGCAGGGCTATGCCTACGGCAAAGCCGTCGGCATAGATCTGCCACGTGGCGAGCCCTGGTAACTCCTGGGCTTATATATGCCGACGGCTTTGCCGTAGGCATAGTTTTTTTATTTTTTTTATTTTCCCTGTTTTCTCTTTTCCAATTCATTTGACAACATTTCAAAGCAGAATAATATGGAATTATGCAGAAATATGACAGTTCATCATCTAAACATACTCAAGTACATCATCATCATCTAAACATACTCAAGTTCATCATCATCATCTAAAGATCATCACCGGCGGAAGTTCATGAACATAAAAGTAGTGCAAGACATGGAACATCATAAAAGTAGGAACATGAAAGGCATGACACAACGACCATATGCACGGAATCATCAAGCAAGACCACCTCCGCCAAAACCACCACCACCAAGACCACCTCCGCCAAAACCACCACCACCAAGACCACCTCCGCCAAAACTGCCACCAAGACCACCATCACTCTGCCAGATCGGAGTGACTGGGGTCGACGGAGCAGGAGTCGAGCCACCGGTCCCCTACATGTTTCAGAAATGATTCTAACGGTAAATATGATATGATAGTGTTGAATGAACGAGAACTAGTTTGCCAGTAGTTAGGCAAATGTACTAACCGGATTACGTTGGCGCCGCCCGTTCCGCCACCACTAGTCACTGACTTGCCGCCCTTCTTCACTTTGTCGCTGTTCTTGTTCATCTTGGAACCGCCGTTGCCGGACTTGACCCACTCTACGTCGCTGTCCGTCATCGTTGATCGTAGATCGTCGAGGCTCTAGATACCAATTGTTGGCTTTTGATCCCTAGATCAGGATCTCACACATACGTAGTGCAAAGCTAGCAAGCAAACAAGCTAGCAGCTTGATGGATTTTGCATGCAACAGTACATGCACGTAGCGACCTGGACGCCGGCTCTTCGAATCTAATCGATTTACGTTGGCGTCGTCGACGGAACTCTCGCGTAACTTGGCAGGAAACAAATCGATGTGATGACCAGAGGCTCTTGTCGAGCCTGTTGAATACTTCTTGCTTTTTCTGTTTTTCTGGTGTTTACATCTTGGGGCTACATGAGAATATAAAGGAGCTAAACAGCCCGATAGCTAACCTAAGTCAGATCCTACTTAGAACGAGTACTACTCGGATACGTACACACATGTGTACTCCGAGTCGGACGTCCTGTTTAATCCTAATATTCACCCCCTTAAACATGATGTACTCACTTTCTCGACCTGGATACCAAATGCGACTACTTGTATGCTCTACTCTTGGCATTGCTTTCATCGTTTCTTGTAGCATCTCAGGGATCGTCTTTGCTGTCGTCGGCTCGTCCGTAGCTCCTCCTTGGTCGCGTCTTCAACCTTCACCTGTTCGTCGGTGCTTGGTAGACTGTCTTTTGCATCCTTGCGGGGACATCCTTTAAACCCGAGTGAGACCAATCTTCGGTCTAACTTTGAGTTCCAAACTCTTGGCACTTGCTTCAGCCCGTAAAGTGCCTTCTTGAGCTTGTAAACTTTTCCTTCTTTGTCTTTCTTCTCGTAGCCGTGGGGTTGTTCCACGTACACTTCTTCTTTGAGGTCGCCGTTGAGGAAAGCGAATTTCACATCCATATGATGAACCTTCCAATCCTCTTGTGCTGCCAAAACTAGAAGCACTCTCACCATCTCGATTCGAGCAACCGGTGCAAACACCTCCTCATAGTCAACTCCTTGACATTGTACGTAGCCCTTTGCAACAAGTCTTGCCTTGTACTTCACAATGGCACCCTTCGTGTCCTTCTTCAACTTGTAAACCCACTTCACACCTATGGCCTTTTGGTTCGGAGGTCGCGTTACCGAAGTCCACGTGTCATTGCTCTCGATCGCCTTCATCTCCTCATCCATGGCGTGCATCCAACTTGAGCTTTTGCTCGCCTCTACGAAGTTCACCGGCTCCTCAACTCCGAGTAAACACAAATCGGAGTACTCGAGCATAACTGGCTTTGCGTACTCGTAGACTTTCTTGAGGGTCTTGTAGCGACGAGGCCCGGAAGAATCCGTTGTGGCTTGCGAAGGAGGCGACACAAATTGTGTCGGCGTCGATGCACTTGAGGAAGACCGTTGAGTCTCGGGCGTAGTAGATGCCGGGTTGTTGGCATCCTCGTCATTGGCGTAGTCGTTGTGACCGTGACTATCATCTTGATTGTCGTCGTCACTATGCGCCTCGTTGTCGATGTCGTTGCCGGGATCTCTACCCGTGTCTTACGCATCATTGTCGCTATCACCTTGTGACCCATGCGCGTCGTCATCGTTGTCGGCACCATGATGATCACTACCATTGTGGTCACCTTGGTTGTGCGTCTTGCCAACCACCTGGACATCCTCCCCTGCATCATCATCAGTTGGAAATTCAACTGTGAATATGTTACCGTTTGGAGTATCGTCGGCTGCTGAGCTCCAATTGCACGCTTGGTTTTCTTCAAACACGACCTCGCGTGAAATCCATAGACGCTTGGTTCGTGGATCGTAGAAGCGGTATGCCTTGGTGCCGGAACTCCTCTCGTATCCGATGAACACCATCTTGGTGCTACGATCGGCAAGCTTTGAGAGATGCGGCTCCGCCGTCTTCACATGGGCCACGCACCCAAATGTCCGTAGATGAGACACATTCGGCTTTCGTCCGTAAATTGCTTCATACGGAGTCTTGCCGGTCACTGCCTTTGTTGGAGCTCAATTGAGAAGATAGACTGCTGTCGAGACAGCTTCTCCCCAAAAAGTCCCCGGCAAGTTCTTGCTCTTGAGTAAACTTCTCGCCATGTCAACGACGGTTCGATTGCGCCTTTCAACAACCCCGTTCTGCTGCGGTGTATAAGGTGCTGTGAGGAACCTCTTTATGCCAATCTTCTCGCAGTAGTCGTTGAACTCGTTCGACGTAAACTCTCCGCCGCGATCTGTCCGTAGAGCGCGAACCTTCAGCTTGTGTTCCATCTCCGTTGCAGCCTTCAGCTTCTTGAACGCTTCAAACGCCTCATCTTTAGATCGTAGGAGAATGACCCACATATATCTCGAGTAGTCATCTACCACAAGGAAGAAGTACTTCTTTCCTCCATGAGTTGCTGGGGTGATAGGGCCACATAGATCACCATGGAGCAGCTCGAGTGCATCACTTGCACGATAGGTAGACTGAGCAGGGAACGGCCTGCGGTGCTGTTTTCCAACCAAGCACCCATCACATACTCGATTAACATGGTCGATAAACGGCATCCCAGATACCATCTCCATCTTCGACATCTTCTTCAAGGCGTAGAAGTTGACGTGTCCAAATCTAGCATCCCATAACCACGAATCATCATCACTCTTGGCGAGCCAACACTCTGGTTGAGATTGATCAAGGTTGAGGATATAGAGCATGTTCCGTGTGCGATTAACACGGGCTAGCACGTTTCAGAGGTTGTCGAAGATTGTCATTACTCCGTTCTCAATATCCACCTTGCATCCATTCTCGTCAAGTTTCCCGACAGAGATGATGTTGTTGCGAAGCCGTGGGATGTAGTACACTCCGGTGAGTATGCGATGTTCTCCTGTGAGACCCTCGAAGAGGACAGAACCTTGCCCGCAAATCTCCACATTTGAACCATCACCAAACTTGACCGAGCCTTGAACATCATATTCCAGCTCGAGGAACTTCTCCTTGCACCCCGTCATGTGGTTACTGGCGCCTGTGTCTAGATACCACGACACGTTCTGGCTCCCGGATAGCTTTGGTGTTACCTTTTTCTCATGAAGTAGCACCTTCTGGTTTGGTTTCACAACCACCATTGGGACGAGATCACAAACTTTGGCCATCAAAAGACCTGGACGTTCGTCTTCCTGCTTCGCCAAATTTGCCTTGATCTCCCCTTTGTTAGGCTTCACGAGATCACAAATTTCGGCCATCAGAAGACCTGGACGTTCGTCTTCCTACTTCGCCAAATTTTCCTTGATCTCCCGCTTGTCAGGCTCCGGACAATCCTTCGCAAAGTGACCCATCTCGTTGCAGTTGTAGCACTTGATCTCGGACATATCCAAGTTCCGTGGCTTTCGCTCTTTAGATCGGTCTGCCTTACCACGACCTTGTGGCTTGCCTTTTCCTTTGCTTTCTTCGGTTTGTCCGCCGCGCTTTGCCTTGCTTGAGCCTTCACCAACGTTGCGCCTTCCTTTGCTACCTGGGGACTCCCAATCTGTGCGCGAGTACATGAGTTGGTCACTACCTCCTCCGTTGCCTTTTCGACAGCCACGAGCATTCTCTTCCCATGTCCGCAAGCATCCGATCGCCTCCGTTATGGTCATGTTGTCAATGTCGTAAAGCTGCTCAAGCGTGCCGATGATGTACGTGAATTTATCAGTCACTGAACTAAAAAACTTCTCCACAATCTCGGTCTCCTCGAGCTTTGCACCAAGCGCGCGGATCTCTCCCACCAAAGTAGTCAGACGCATGGCATAGTCATTCACCGATTCAGTTTCCTCCATCTGCAACTTGTGAAATTGGCGCTTCAGCACTTGTGCCCGAGCCTTCGTGACGCGATCTTCTCCGATCCTCATCTCTTTGAGTGCGTTCCACGCCTCTCTTGCTGTCTCGAACTCCACCAATGTCATCAGCACGGAATCTTGCACAGACTGGGCTATGGCGGCCATGGCACCTTCGTCGCACTCCTCGTCGACGTCATCGTCGTCCGTGATGGCCTGCCACACTCGTAGGGTTCGGAGAATGATCTTCATCTTCACTGCCCACACGCCGTAGTTGGCGTCGGTGAGCATCGGGTACTGGATGGGGATGTTGCGATGCGCCATTACGTTGGCGCCGCCCGTTCCGCCACCACTAGTCACTGACTTGCCGCCCTTCTTCACTTTGTCGCTGTTCTTGTTCATCTTGGAACCGCCGTTGCCGGACTTGACCCACTCTACGTCGCTGTCCGTCATCGTTGATCGTAGATCGTCGAGGCTCTAGATACCAATTGTTGGCTTTTGATCCCTAGATCAGGATCTCACACATACGTAGTGCAAAGCTAGCAAGCAAACAAGCTAGCAGCTTGATGGATTTTGCATGCAACAGTACATGCACGTAGCGACCTGGACGCCGGCTCTTCGAATCTAATCGATTTACGTTGGCGTCGTCGACGGAACTCTCGCGTAACTTGGCAGGAAACAAATCGATGTGATGGCGAGAGGCTCTTGTCGAGCCTGTTGAATACTTCTTGCTTTTTCTGTTTTTCTGGTGTTTACATCGTGGGGCTACATGAGAATATAAAGGAGCTAAACAGCCCGATAGCTAACCTAAGTCAGATCCTACTTAGAACGAGTACTACTTGGATACGTACACACATGTGTACTCCGACTCGGACGTCCTGTTTAATCCTAATAGAAACAGCATCGCCGCAGCAGAGGTTGAGGGAAGGAGGAGGGGAGGAGCCATGTCGCTGCCTGCCACATGGGCTTTGCCCAGCGGTGTCAACGGGCTGTGGCGAGGATACGAGGAGGTGGAGCAGAGGCAAGCGCTACCGGCGGCAAGGCGCCACCACTACCGGACTCGCGGTCTATGCCTACGGCCACGGGCCGTCGGCATAGGGGCTGTGCCGTCGGCATAGATCTATGCCTACGGCTGCCGTCGGCATAGACCCGTCAGTGTAGATATCGTCAGCGTACTCTTGTCAGACCGTCGGCATAGTATAGCCGTCGGCATAGGTCCCTATGCCAACGGCCTGGCGTCAGCCGTCGGCATAATTTAGCCGTCGGCAGTGTTTTTCCGTCTGACGGCAACGAACGGCGCCGTCAAAAGCGCTGAGGAATCATGCAACGGCACGTGACAGAGGTATGCAGACGGCAAAGCCGTCGGCATACCTTTGCCACGTGGCATCCTGTGGTGCTCCTGGTGGCAGGGCTATGCCTACAGATGGATCTATGCCGACGGCTTTGCCGTAGGCATAGCTCTGTCACGTGTCGTTCGCTGGTTCCTCCTGGCGGCAGGGCTATGCCTACGGCAAAGCCGTCGGCATAGATCTGCCACGTGGCGAGCCCTGGTAACTCCTGGGCTTATATATGCCGACGGCTTTGCCGTAGGCATAGTTTTTTTATTTTTTTTATTTTCCCTGTTTTCTCTTTTCCAATTCATTTGACAACATTTCAAAGCAGAATAATATGGAATTATGCAGAAATATGACAGTTCATCATCTAAACATACTCAAGTACATCATCATCATCTAAACATACTCAAGTTCATCATCATCATCTAAAGATCATCACCGGCGGAAGTTCATGAACATAAAAGTAGTGCAAGACATGGAACATCATAAAAGTAGGAACATGAAAGGCATGACACGACGACCATATGCACGGAATCATCAAGCAAGACCACCTCCGCCAAAACCACCACCACCAAGACCACCTCCGCCAAAACCACCACCACCAAGACCACCTCCGCCAAAACTGCCACCAAGACCACCATCACTCTGCCAGATCGGAGTGACTGGGGTCGACGGAGCAGGAGTCGAGCCACTGGTCCCCTACATGTTTCAGAAATGATTCTAACGGTAAATATGATATGATAGTGTTGAATGAACGAGAACTAGTTTGCCAGTAGTTAGGCAAATGTACTAACCGGACTATCGCTGCCTAGTGCCACCCGTTCATCGAACGTGGGCACGTGTGGGGGTTCTCCCGCAGGTGGTGGTGGGGGTCCCATTTGTGGTGGATCCGTGCGGTTATTCCAAGACGCCAACATAGCCTGGATGTTAGTTAAACAAGCAAACTAGAAGGTCAAAAGGAATGAAAGTGCAAAAATTTAGCTTGGTTTTAAGAGGGCAAAACTAACCGTCATCATCTGACGGTTGTAATCATCGTTTGCCTTCACTCGTTTCAAGTACTCCCGCACCTCGAGATTCCTATGCTCGACAAACTCCTTATACGCCTACATAATTTAGGTTGTTTCTAAGTGAGCAATGCTGAAAATAAACTAAGAATGCTAGAGAGAAAAAGATAAAGAGGAAGTACTTACAGCATGCTGGCGGGCTAAGGGAGTCTGTGAACGCCCCGTACTCTCTAACTGGCTCGGGTTGGTAGCCCGAAGCCGTGTGTACGAGATCGAAGGAGTGATCAAGCCATCGAAACACGGATACCGGCCATTCTTCTTCCCCTGGATGGCCACCACCGCCGTGTCATCGATCTGAGACTGGGCGACCTCAGCAACAGGAACATCCGGATGCAACTTCTGAAAGTGATGAGTGTAAGACCCCAGGTGCTCCTCGGTCTTGCCGTAGTACTGGCTCTCGCCCTCCTTGGGATGACTCCGCTCGCGCCTAACCCTAGAGCGGTTGACCACGAGATCTAGCCCTTTGACTTTCCACGGACGGGCTTTGAACAGTGGACTTCTCCACCCGGTTGTGTCAGGTCAGCTCAGAGGGACACCTGGGAGCAACATCCGGGCCAAACCGACAGCTACATCCCCTCCGTGTAGACCCGATGCGTCCGTTTTCCCCCTCCAGGTGCCGGCGGCGGCGCCGTCCGTTAGGGGGGCCACGCCCCGGAGATGCGTGCCGCCTCTTCGAACATGCCACAACGCCCCGGAGATGTGGCTGTTTCCGCCCTCCAGATGCTGGCGGAACGGCCAAGAACCGCCGTCCGTGAGGGGGGCACACCCCGGAGACATAAAAAGCATAATCTATGCAAAAAATTACAAACTACATATATATTCATTAATACATAAAAAGCATGAAAACATATTTTTTTTAAAAGCATAAAAACATATGTAAAAAAAGCATAAAAACGTATGTAAAAAAAGCATTAAAACGTATGCAAAAAAAAGCGTATGCAGAAAAAAAAACTATGCCGACGGCAATGGGTTTTGGTGGGCGATGTGTCGCGGATCAGTGACGTGGCACCTATGCCGACGGCTCCCGTCGGCATACCTACGCCGCGGATCGGTGACGTGGTATGGGGAGATATGCCGACGGCCGCCCGTCCAGACCGCCAGCATAGGTTTGACGGCGTTAGCCGCTAGTCACAGGCGGGGTCGCCGGGACCAGAGGTATGCCGACGGCCAATTTGTGCCGACAGCTGCTGTCGGCATGTCTGCATCTAGGTCGACGGCCGTTCTGTACCGACGGCGGCCGTCGGCATACATCCGTGTAACCCGACGGCCAGGATAAGCCGACGGCCAGGACTGGGCTGTCGGCATATCTTAAACTAGGCCGACAGCCGTAGGCATAGGTATGGCCGTCGGCATAGGACAGTTTTCTGGTAGTGCACCCATGTCGCTCAGACAACGCACGAGGGAGGGGGGGCTTGAGTGGTTTTCATTTTCTCCACAAGTAGTAATAACGTTATCCTACACTAGCTTACACTTTTCCCTGGCCCTGTAGAAGGCATCATGTAGATTGCCGTAACGATTATCTTGCGACACTTGAGAGACTAATTCATCGGCCGATTATATCCTACGTATAGAGATCAAAGCATTTCTTAACCTCGAGAGACATTTCTATACGTAGGATGCATGGTATATAGTAGGTTGTGTGTGCATCTTTCGATGTGAGACCAGGGCAATCGTTCTCTTCTATTATCTAAAATGAACTGCTCGATGAATCGTCGATAATATATTTTTATGCACTATATACATATTAGCAAGCCTTACGTAGTATCAAGAAATTATTTATACTCTTAGTAGCTCCTAACTTCTGCATTGCTATGATGACATGTAGGTACTTGATCGTTTTTGATGATATATGGGATGCAAAGTTGTGCAGAGTAATCAAACTCGTTTTGAGAGATAATGGACTTGGTAGCAGGGTAGTCACAACTAGTCGGATTTTGGAAGTCGCTGTCCATGCCAGTTATGTTTACATGCCAAAAGCACTTTCTCGTTCGCACTCTGAAGAATTATTTAATACAAGATTGTTTGGTGGTAAAGACAATGCCCCTTTGGTTGTGCAGAAGGTACCTGAAAAGCTTTTACAGAAATGTGATGGTGTACCATTAGCAATCATTACAATTGCTAGTTTGTTATCTGGGAAACCAATGGAGTATTGGTCTAAGGTGTACAAAAATATTGGTTTTGGGTCTGAGGTTGGAGGGAAAACAGATGTTCTAGACAACATAAGAAAGATATTATTATGTACCTATAATGATCTGCCTCATCACCTGAGGGCATGTTTATTGCATCTACACATTTTCCCAGTGAATTGCATAATCAAGAAAGAAACCTTGATCTGGAAATGGGCAGCCGAAGGTTTAATTGTCGAGGAACCAGGGAGAGGGTTATTTGAGCTTGGAGAAGGATACTTCCAGGAACTCATAAACAGAAACATGGTCATGCCGGTAGAGGATGACTTACATCCTGGAAAGTTAATGGGTTGCCGTGTCCATGAACTTGTTTTTGAGATGATCTGTTCCTTATCACCTGAAGATAACTTTGTTACCGTCCTGGATGGTAGGAAGGAACAAGCCCCGGTTGGAAGGAAGGCTCGTAGGCTAGCTGTCCAAAAGTGGGCCGCGGAGCACCCTCTGGCTAATATTCGCCCAGAAAGCCTGAGGTCGTTTAATACCACAAGGTGTCGTTTTAGTATGGAACTTTCACCTTCAAGGTTTAAGCTTTTGCGTGTGATTGCTATAGAAGAATGTACTTTCTTGGGAGGCAGCCCTTATCCACTTAAGCATGTAAGCAAGTTACTCTTGTTGAGGTACCTCGGACTATATAACACACGTGTTGGTGAGCTACCAGAAAACATAGGTGATCTGATTTATCTGCAGACACTGGACCTGAGAGGAACCGCGGTAAGAATATTGCCATGGAGAGTTGCTCAGTTAAGGCAGCTCAAGTGCCTGCGAGCTGATAAAGGCACAACAGTGCCGGATTGTATGGGAAATCTTACATCCTTACAAGAGCTAAGACTGGGCGAGGTCAGCAGGTCGGACAACTTTGTGAATGAGCTGGGCGGATTAAGAGAGCTCAGGGAGCTTGAGATTTGGATTGAAGAGTTGTATGACCGCCAGAAGGAAGCTTTGGTGCAGTCTATGAGAAAACTAGAGAAAATCCAAGTCCTAAGACTTATGGGAGGTTGGAGGTTGGCAGGTAATGAGCTTAACTTGGTAGACTTTGACCCACCTCGACAACTCCGTGAGTTGCACCTCAGCGTCAGATCATCTCGGCTGCCGGCCTGGATCAATGTCTCCCGAGTTCCAATGCTCACATACTTGTGTGTGTACGTGAGCGATGTGGGGGATCCGGATCTGGATATCCTTGGGGCTTTGCCAGAGCTCATTAGTTTGGAGCTCCTGACGCTGAGGGACGTCTTCCTCAGCATCAAGGGCGGCGGTGCATTCCCCAGGTTG
Organism: Triticum timopheevii; assembly: GCA_963921465.1. Classification (NCBI taxonomy): domain Eukaryota; kingdom Viridiplantae; phylum Streptophyta; class Magnoliopsida; order Poales; family Poaceae; genus Triticum; species Triticum timopheevii. The sequence continues at coordinate 762,000,553 of OY997263.1, forward strand.
AGGTTCTTTAACACCTTCACACCATTCCTGTTTCTACCGGGGGCTATGCCGAGACTGGAAACCCTTCGCTTCCAATATTACCACTGCACTGCAGGCGACGTTAATTTTGCTAATTACTTTGTTGCACTGAAGCGTGAAGTGGATGAACATCCGAACAGTCCCAGCCTACATGTCGTCAAAGCTTATGGGGTACGTACGTACTTCTGTTCCTACTCATCTCGTCAATGTGTAGCGATTTTTTTTGTCGTTTCAACACATAAGCATTTAAAGGTTACAGAGTATATAGTATATACATATGTAATTTCCGCAATACGATATTTTACAGGTGAGCACTGCAAGCTGAAGGCTTCTGTAACCATGTCGCCGGCTGCAGGACGACCTCGTCATTCTTCGAGCTTACTTCTTGTTTGAAGTAGGAAACCAACAAAAAAAGGGGGAAAAATAAGAAAAATAATAATTATAGACTTCGAGTGCTATGTTACCTATTTCCTAGCTCAATTGATATGTCTTTAGGTTGTGTACTTATTTCCTAAAAGAAGTTCAAATAAATTAGCGTGTCCGTTAATGGAAAAGTATGTTTAAATTAGATAGGGTTGCTTTATGACGTCTAGTGCTAGTAGTCCCTTTGCTTTATTATTTCGTCAACTAAAAAAAGGAGAAAATCCTACAAAAATATGTTTATATTTTTTGTACAAATGTGTCTTTTTCTTTTGGTGGTGTTTTGGGTATGGGGTGTTGGTTGGGAACTCCACCTATGCCAATTCAATGGTGACACTTATTGTTGTGTAGCCGGTTTCAAGCCGTGAAAGGACGAGGATCAACCATGTACTCTCTCTGATCCAAAATAAGTGTCGCCATTTTGTGCTAAGATTAGTTCAACTTTAATTCAAAGTGCAACACTTATTTTGAATCGGAGGGAGTAATAGTTAAGTAGGACTGGATGTCCTTGTAGAATAATCAAACCATTGTACACGATGTTGTCTAGCTTTTTGTTTACAAAAGGAGGATTACCCCCGGCCTATGTATCGGAGTGATGAATGCAGCCCCTTTATTAAGCAAAGTTACCGAAAAGTGTGTAATCTAGTACAAGCTCGCTCACAGCTGACGAAAAATAAAAAAAAGTATAATCTGCCACAACCGGTGGAAATAGAACGACATGACTAAGCACTTATCCTATTACTGGACCGTCATCCAAACCGGTTGTAGATATTCCGAGCTTCCATCTCCCATCGGGAGACCCAGTAACCAAAGGCTCCCCAGCATCCACAGGAGTGAGTAACGACCACATACAAACCCAAGCAGTGACCCTGTAGATAACCTGCAAAAAATCTATACAAGTTTGTCTATTAAAAATCATGTCATGTCTACAGTTCCATATAGTCCAAAGTGATGCACATACTCCTATCTGAATATGTCTTGCAATATTTGTCTCTACTTCATTTAGTCGCATCCCATATAAGATGTGAATACTATTTGGAGGGATGATATTAAAGGCTATATGAACCGAGCGCGATAATAGTTTGACCAGCGGACAATCGAGAAAGAGGTGTTTGATGGTTTCATCCTGATTACAAAAGCTACATCTTTGAATACCCTCTCAATTACATTGTTCTAGGTTATCCTTAGTCGGAACCACCTTCTTGTGAACAAACCACATGAAGACTTTGATTCTTACAGGACTTTGATCTTCCAAATATGACTCGATTCCGGAATCGTACCAGAATCAATTAGGTCCATATACATATATTTCACTGAGAAATTGTCATTTGTAGTTAATTTCCAGTGAATACTATCAGGCTCATCGGAGAGGTTCACATCCATCAACCTTCTGGCCAGATGTAACAATGCCTTCCATCGATCTCCTACCACAGATCTCCAGAATTGAATATTGAGAGAGTTGGACTATAACACTGTAGCAACGTAAACCTTCTTATGTTGTACAATGTTATAGAGAGATGGATACTGTGTGGCTAAAGGCGTCTCTCCTAACCACGTATCCTCCTAGAATCTCGTTAAATTACCGTTTTCAATGATGAATTTAATTCTATGAAAGAAAGCTGCTTTCGTTCTCATCAAGACCTTCCAAAAAGGTGAATCATTGGGTCTAACGGTAACCTGGGCTAAGGTCTTAGATTGTAAATACTTATTACGCAAAATTTTTACCCACGTGCCTTTGGTCTCTAGAGAGAGCCTGTACAGCTATTTACTGAGCAGACATCTGTTCTTTACCTCTAAACTCTCAATCCCAACCCCACCCTGTCCTTCGGCCTACAAATGATGTCCCATTTAGTAAATCTGTACTTCCTCTTTATTTCATCATTCTGCCAAAAGAATCGTGATCGATAGAAGTCCAGTCTTTTCCGTACCCCTACAGGTACCTCAAAGAAGGACAAGAGGAACATCGACATACTCATGAGCACTGCGTTTATTAGTATTAGCCGACCTCCGTATGACAGCCACCACGGCCTGAATACAGCTAGAAATCCAGCCATCCAGGTGGGCCAGGATTCAGGCCCGCAGAACGGCAGAAGGCCCAGTAGGCCCACAGGCATGCATAGAGAAGTTAGGCCCGTAAGCCTGCTTTAGAGAGGAGCTCGACAGCTCAGGCGCACCGCACCTTATAAACAGGTGCGGCTCTCTCTTAGCTAGCGAGGTGGGACTCAAACTCCCACCACCACGCCGCTGTGCAAGGCCATTGGTCCCGGTTGGTGGCACGAACCAGGACTAATGCCCACCTTTGGTCCCGGTTCGTGGCACCATCCGGGACCAATGCCCTCCTTTAGTCCCGGTTGATGCCACCAACACCTTTGGTCCTGGTTGGTGGCACCAACCGGGACTAAAGGGAGGCATTGGTCCTGGTTGGTGCCACGAACGGGGACCAAGGCCTTTGCTAAATAAGCAATACTTAGGAAATTTTCAGATTTCCTTCACACTTTGTTCGTTGAACTCTCTGATGCAGCTGGGCTTGAGCTGAACCATTGCTATAACCATCTGACACACAAGCTTCAGAATTCTCCAGCCTTTTGTTGTGGCATCCTCAAGCATTTCAACTATCTCCTTGAGCTTCTTCACGAGTGTAGCAACATCAGGGATGGCACGCGTAAAATCGTCTCCATTGATCACATTTTTGCTGCATATCGCCATGCCGAGGGATAGCATGGCCGCCAACAAAAAGAAGTCCTCAGATTTTCCTTCAGTTTCCTGAGTGGAATAATGGCTTGTATTAGCACTCTTTGGAGGCTGGCTTTCTACAACCATTTCTACATGAAAACTATTGCTTGAACCAGCCAGCATCACCACATCTGCAGACTTTTCTCCTTTAGTTGATAATATTTTTTTAACAACCTGGAACAATATTTTCAGCACAAAAGGAGTATTAGCATATTGTAATCATATCATATATGACTAATACATATGCATGCAATGAGAAATGCATGCATTCTTCACAAGTCGAAACAACAGAGTACTGCAGAATTACTATCAACAATAATAGCGTACTATAGAATTACTCATCGACAAGAAATAGAATATCATGCATTCTTCACAAGCAGAAAAAAAAGTATTGAAAAATTACTATCAACAATGATAGCGTACTATAGAATTACTTGTCAACATGAAATAGCATATTACAGGATTGTCCATCTTGAGTCAAAACAGAATTTTCTTTAGATCAGTAGCTCCTAAAATTAAGAAGGATATTAGAGAGAAAATTACATTGAGAAACTAAAATGACAAGTATTTGCAGAATTAGCGAGTTACCTTGGTTAACAGATTGATCATGTCTTGCTTGGGAAGTAGATCAACAGCATTAGTATTTGCCACGGAGGTCAACGCATCAGTGTTATCTCTTGCACTTGGGACACGAAGCAAAGTGGCTAGTGCTTCCCCTGCTTTTCTCATCACTGTGTTGACCCTCTCCTCGTCTTCTTTTGCCACTATAGCATCGCCGTCCCTATCCTCAAGCAAGATGCGCTGCAGCGTCTTGACAAACATTTCCATCATGCTTGTAGATCCATCAAAAGCTAGTTTTCCGAAAGAATCATCAAAGGCTAGCACTGCAAGAATTTCTACTGCTTGTCCACATAGTCCGGAGAAGGCACCTTTACTGTCAACTTCCAAAATACTCATCAAATTGCGGATAACTACTACGTTGTGTGAGATATGGCGCAACATTGTGTTGTCCTCTCCAGGTGCAACACCTATAAGCCTGCTCAACACTGTGAGTGACCTGCCTAGTATTTCAAACCATGTATGGTCGCATCCATTGCTGAGGAAGTCTTGGTAACTCAATGATAATGTGATCTTAGAGACTAGCCTCTGATGTTTGATTATCTCTATACAGTTATCTTCGTCTTGTGTGAGCCTCTGAAGAATCATTAGGCCTTGAATGATCAGCTCTTTTGTTCCTTTCGATGCATAGGAGTAGTGGTACTTATCTCCAAAATATGTATCCCATTGGCTCTTTTTCATATTGGAATTATTATTATCCATAGCCAGGATCCATGATTTAGTTTTGGTTTTCTTGTCTGATACTAGATTAATGACTTGCTTATGGTCAGCTTGCTTGGTGATCGCCAATGACATGTGGGCATCTTCCTGGTGTTGGTGGTGACCATGCTCTATAGTTTCTACTGATACCTTGTGGGAACTTTTATCAAGAATTTGCTCAGATTTCTCCAATGGATGTGAAACTTCAGGATTACTATATTGCTTATAGCTTTCAAGTAGGGAACATATGCATCTCAGTACATCCGGGAACTGGGTTATACGGAGCTCACTAGCTAGATCCGCTACAATTCTTGCGGAACGCTCTCTGATCTCAGGGTCATCTGATCTTGTTGTACCAAGAATCATGTTCATCAAATTCTGAATTGCTTGGTTGGAAGATAGTAACTCTTGCCTTACCGGTATACCTTTGCAAATGAAAGTATCTAACACTCTTGATCCCCATAGACGATCATCCGGAGATGCAGACTCCAGCATCATAACACTGAATGTGATCAAGTTCCAGTTGTCGGGCAACATCCCGTCCTTCCGATATTTGGCTATGGTTTTCCACCGGTATCTCTGAACAATTTTGGGACCCCAAACCCCAAATCCATATTGTTTGCTTACCAACATCCATGGCTCAGATCTATTAAGAAATGCCCAGTAACAAACAAACAAATTGTGAAAAATAACTAGAACATAGAAGATGATCAATGCCGCGTTAACTTTTGATCTGTTTGCAACATCTCCACCAGCATCGCCGTAATCACGTTCTACAAGACGCGCCATTGAGAGTGCCAGGGCTACTATCGGGCCAAGCCCAAGCCAAACGATGGGCATTACTGTGCAGATTATGGCAATTATCTTCAGGACGAGCGCTATGGTCACAATGAATATAGTCATGCAACGTCGCCTTTGATTTGCCATAGCCATACTGAAACGAAGTATGTGTATATCTCCCAGATGATCTTTCCTAGTTCTGGTTTTCATTTCCATCAGCATCCTGTTTTATGTTATGTTAGCGAGGCATATGATTACGTATATGTATATAAACACAAAAGCACACACGCACGTCTTGAAGTATGTACTCCCACTCATCATATACCACTTGGATGAATTAATTATATCTTTTATGATTTTCTTGTCTGGCCCATATAGCTTGCATATATACTGCTTCACTTGCGTAAAGAGTATATTGCAAAATTAGGGTTGTGGTGATTATTTTTCTTTCATACTCATATGAGGTTCTTAGAATAATAACAAAAATATATTGAGAATGACAAAAATGTATAATAGATACATTTAAGAGGTATATTTAGTGTGGGGGCATACATATCGAGATACACATAGTGCATTAGTACCCTACTCTGAACCGACTTATGCCAATGTTAATTTGATATTGTTTTGAACTAAGCATAGCTCGGCTAGTTAGGTTTCTTATGGTGGAACTTACCCACAAAGATTCAAATCCTAGACTAGGCACATGTGCTCTCATTTTCCTAGATTCCAGTGTTTTCAACGCTATTCTTTCGATTGTATGATGTGGCACTCGACTAGGGTGGTGGTGGTGGCTTCGTCAATTTTAAAATTTAAAATTTGCCGGCCCATTCTCTCCAAGGGGCTTAGAGCATCTCTAGCCGTTGGCCCCCCAGGAGGCGCTAAAAATCGCCCCCTGGGGGCGCACCGGCGCAAAACGCGCGCTGGGGGCGTGATGCCACCCAGTCGCGGGCTCGCGGCGTCCACGGATTTTTGTAAAAATTAAAGTGCGGCACAAACATGGCGCAAATTCAACCATTTTCGGCGAGTTCATACATATTTCGGCAAGTTCAAGCCAAATTCAACCAAACACGGCGAGAGTTCATACATATTTAAAAGATTTTACAAAAAAAGAAAGAAAACACACTACTAGGCCCGCCGTCTTCCTCGCCTCGCCGCTCGTCGCCGTTCTACATGCCGAGGAGGCTGTAGAACCGCGTGTAGTCGCCGCCGCCGTCGTCGTCGTCGTCGCCTCCGGCCTCCGTCCCTGCTGCAACCCTTCACCGGTTGGCGCGGCGGGTTCGACGGTCCGACGGCGTCCTCGTCGTCGTCGCTATCGAGGATCACGACGCCATGCTCGTCCTCGCGCCCACGCTTGCGGGCGGCAATCTCCTCCAGGGCCCGGCGCTGGCGGACCATCTCGTCGCGGAGGTAATCGTCGCGCGTGCCCACCGTAGGGCGTCCTCGTCGGAGAAGTCACGCCGGGCTAGCTCCTCGTACTCCGGGGGGAGGCTGGGCTCCGGTTTGGGCGCGACGAGGACGAGGCGGCCAGAGGCGGGGGTGGAGTCGGCTGTGCGGACACCGGAGCTGCGGGTGCGCAGGCTGACAAGCGTGTCCTGGGGCTCCGGCTTGACGGGGCGGAGGCAGGGAGAGCCGGTCGACCGACCGGACGAGGAGGAGGACGCCCCGGGTCCATGCGCCTCGGCGTCCACGAGCTCCCACGGCGGCGAGAGAAGGACGGGGGCTCGGGGTCTCCAGCCTCGGCGTGTTGCCGCCCTTGATTTACTCGAGGACGGCCTCCAGCGTGCGGCCGGGCACGCCCCACCATCGGCGCCGCCCCTCGGAGTTGAGCCTGTCGGAGGGCATGACGCCGTTGGTGGCCTCGAGCTGCTCGGCGTGACGGCGGCGGAAGTACGGCTCCCAGAGCGGGCTGTCGGGGACGTAGCGCGGCCCCTCCCTCGCCGCCCGCGGCAGGGAGGCGCGGATACGCGCGATCTCCGCACGCCGCGCTGCCCCGATGGGCGGTGGTGGCACCGGGACCCCGCCGGCGCTGATTCTCCACGCCCCGGGCACCTGCATGTCCGGCGGGACCGGGTACTCGGCCTCGAAGAGGAGCCGAGTTTCGTCCTCGTGAAGGTGGCGGCGGCCGAAGCCGTTCGCCGCCGCGCCGTCGCCTGGAAATCGTTCGGCCATTTCTTTGCACTGGGACGGCGAGGGGAGAGGGAAGAAGGGGAGAGAGGGCGCTTCGGCGGTGGAGACTCTGTGCGTGCCACCGGCGCGCTGGGGTCGGCTTATATAGGCGGAGGCGCCGTGAGCACGCGTGGCCGCCTCGTCTACGCGTGGCATGCACGGGGGCGCGCGTCGTCACGCCTTCACTGCGCCGCCCGTGAGGCATCAATGGCGGAGGCTGACCGGCGCGGTAGCGCGCGGCAGCTTTGGCATTGATTCGCCGCGGGAAACGAGGCGATGAGGACGACGAAGCGGCGAGAAGGGAGACGAGTCGCTGGCAAGGAGGGCCTGCGGCTCTTTCGTGCCAAAAACGATTCGCCCGGCGCCCCCGAGCGCCCCCCCCCCCCCCCCCCAGCACGCCGGGTTCGGGTTGGGTCCGCCGGCGCCAATTTCGGCCCGAGGCGGCGAAATTTGGGCCCTTGGGGGACGACTGGGCCGATTTTTTGGCGCCAGCGGCCGTAAAGTCGCCTGGGAGGCCTTGTTGGGGGCGCGGCTGGAGATGCTCTTATAAGTGTAAAGTGTGCGTCCGTGCGATCATACTAGTGAGCATGTCTGTGAGCTCGTATGTGTTTGTACTATGTTTCATGAAATAAGTAGTGCTTGATATTGCTAATTAACATGTTATCGCACATCCACATGTTCAAATTGTTAGAACCTGAGACATATTTCCTGATGATTGTTGTCTGCTTCTACTCTGAACTATTAATTGAATAACATCGAGAAAAGAATACACTTCTATGAAAAATAGAGAGCAAGAGGCGAAATAAACATACTTGGACGCTAGCAGAAAGCTGAGTACCGAGAGAGACCAGAAATCCTTGATCCGCAAGATGCTAACGAAGCCGCCGAGGAGCACAACGGAGGACCACAACAACGCAAGGAACCCCGCCGCGCTTGAAATATTCCACGCGGCCACCTGGCTCTTGGCATAGTAATTGATCAGTGCTTCCGGTCTTTCTTCTGCTCTCATGATCTATCTACCGTGACAGCTCTCAATTGCGAAGAAGCGACTAATGAGGTCGCTTGCAATGGAGGAGGACGAATGACTGATGGCTGGTTTGGCGAGATGATTGACTTCTACCGTTTGTTATCTTCTTGTCACATAGTCCGTTTCATTAATCAATTTCGGTTTTTTTATGCTGGTCATTATTCAATGGGAAACGACACGAGCCGGCCAGCCGGCCGAATGCTGCACCAGTCGCCCCGCGTTTCCCACAAACCGCTTTTGTTTTCTCTCGTTTTTATCTTGAGTTAAATATATTGGAGGTGTCTCAACTTGTCCGTCGCGGTCACTTTGGTATCTAAACTTGTAAAACTAGATGTCCACACACGTTGTTGCGGAAACTTTTAGTCACATATATGCACATGATATAATACATAAACTGAATAAATCCTTTTGCATAGTATATATATGATTTTAAGATGAAAGTTGAACATGCTATTTGGTGTATGATTTAAAGGTAGACAGCCACACAACAAAGAAGAACACATTGTAGGAGCGATTCTGCGGGTCTGTTTCCATAATTCTGCACCTGACATGAGAGATCAAAATTAAGTATCTGAAATGTAAGATGGATGCAAGTGCAAATAGTGCCACTGTAAGATGGCTTTTCCCGTGGTTTATTTTACATGGCTAGTCATGAAAGAAAATGTCAATTTACTAAGAACATATTTGCTATGATAGGCTTTCCTTTATACATCTCGGGGAATATTTGAAAATGCCAAGTACACTTCGTAGCCCCTCTCTACTTTTAGATCAAAAACTTATCATACATTAAGAGACATGCTTATTATCTTGGTCTGTGATGACGTCAGGTCCAGAGACTAAGTTTGTACCCTATGTAGCTTCATCCTACTGCTTGCACTGAAAAAAGAGAATGCTCTGAATAAAACAGCCATTCAAACCTCTGTCAAACTCGATGCAATTCATGATTGTCTCAACGAAGGCAAGTTCCACAGCAATATAAAGTCCTGAAACATAGAAATAATTACCCTAGTAATTAAGAACAACTATGTGAGACCATTTTGCTTCCTCAATCAAGGCATAATCGATTGAAGCAATGAGGGGGTGTCTTAATTAGCAAGTCATCAAAGAAAATCATAGAAGAGAAGAATCCTTCGCTCTGCTTGAATATTCTGTTATGCTCACTGAATTCTTCAGTTCCCGGCTCTTTGAAATTGTGAGTTCACATCTCACATAAGAAGCACACTGATAAAACTACTTCTGCCCTTGTGAGTTCAGTTATCACATCAGAAACATACTAAATATCCCCGCAAAAAAAAAAAACTGAATAAAAAGTACGAGTGAGTTCACACCTAACCAATGTTTGGGATATCGCTTATCGTTATCGTCTCGGTCAGCTGGGGATTAGAGATTAATCGGAAATCAGACGATTAATCGATTTTATCGGTTGACTATTAATCGGCAAGTTTTTTTTTGCAAGACTTACATTTTTTTCAAGCACTAATAAGGAAAAATTGGAAACAATCAACAAGTGTGTGCTCTAAGCCTTTAACACTACATCAATATATATTATATAACAGCAGTACATGTCATGTTTTTCCATGTTTGAAATTCAAATAGGACAGGAGTACATAGGTACTACAATATTACATTATTACATAACAAACAAAAATTGGACATCACTTCAACAATGGCAGTGCACAGATTTACTCATTTACAATTTTACATAACAATCAACAACAGGCAGAACAGCAGTACAAAAATTGGACAGCACTTCAACCATAGCAGTGCACAGATTTACTCATTTACAATTTCTTAGCTCTCTGATTCTCTCACAAGTGGTCACAAGTAACAACCAAAATAAGGCAGTAGGCTGCTAGCAAACAACACACAGTACTAGGAATGAGATTGTTAAAAGGACTAGGATTCAAGGCTGCATCAAGTCTTCCTCATCGTTTTCTTCTGTCACCCCAACCATATCATCATCAGACTCAAACTCTATCTCATCTTCATTGATAGGCACAGTGTCATCTTCATCATCGGAAACAAACTTATTCTGTACATGATTGATGATTCTTATTCTGTACATAAAAGAAAAGGGCAGCAATATCCTTCAAAAAAAGAAAAGGGCAACAACATAGAAGGGCAACTTATTCTGTACATGATCCTGTTAAACTCAAAACTGACTGAATTTTATCACTACTAACTGAATGGCTGAAGGGCAACAACAACTAGTAGTCAGTAGCTGCAGACTTGCGGTTAAACTAAAAAAATGACCGAATTTTATCACTATTAGTAGGCAGTTATTGACTGAAGAAATGACAATTTGCTTACAAGTTATAGCTGCAGTTATTGACAATAAAACTTGCTTACAACCACAGTTATTGACTGAACAAATTACAATAGCTGCCACTCATTTTAATCGATTGAAGAAATCACAGCAGCTTCAGTTTAGCTGAAGAAATTGACTGAAGAAATGACAGTATCCACTCATTTTAATCGACGGAAAAAATGACAGTAACTGCAGTTTAGCTGAAGAAATTGACTGAAGAAATGACAGTGGCCACTCATTTTAATCGACTGAAGAAAACTTAGAAGAGGACAACAGCGCGACAAAGAAACAATACCAGGATGTAGGACAGCTGGTGAAGGGATGGCGTGTCTAGCTGCTGCCGTTCGTCGGAGTAGGAGGTAGAGGATGGAGCCGCTGTACTGCTCCTGGCGGAAGGGTGGCGGCGGCAAGCAACACCAGTCCAGTCGTCGGCGATGGAGAAAAGATGCGGGGCTCCGGTGCCGCGAGAGGAAGATTGGCGCAGCTCCGATGCTGGTAGAGGAAGAGGGCCGCAGATCTTGTGCTGCTGCAGCAAGGTATGGCGATGGGGAGCAGCTCCGGTCGTCGGCGATGGGAGGTGCAGAGGAGTCGTGATGGCGATGGCGATGTGGGGGAGTCGCGATGGCGATGGGAGCTGCTGGTTGAGGTCCCGTGGAAGAGGAGAGGGGGATCCACAGGGCGCCTAGCTCGGGTGCTGCTAGCTACGTTCGGCGGAGGCGAGCAGTGTGACGGCGGCGTGGTGGATCTCGCATCGTGGCACGCTGGGAGGCTGAAACCCTAACTGAGCGGGGGAAAATCCCAAATGTGTGCTGCTGCTGTGCGGGAAGGCCACCGAAGGGCCTTTGGGGAGCCAAAATTCAGTCTTTTGGGTTTTCTGACGTTACGGGCCCAGCCTGATTAATCGGGAGATTTATCGCTTGTCAGAGCAATAAATCGGTCCAAATAATAAATGTCAAAGATAAGGCCTTATCTTAGCGGTCACCACACGATAAGCGATAAATCACCGAGTCGGCCAATTTCTTGAACAATGCATCTAACATTGTTTTTCAGAAAAGGAGGAGTTCACATCTATAATGAGCAACTTAGCAAGATATATGCTGATTTGGGAGAGGATGCCTAACCAAAGTGTTGACGGCGATCAGACCGGTAGGGCACGAACTATGGCCTATGGGCAGCAACGGGAAAAAGTCACCGAGATATAGTCATGGACGAAATCAGCAAGGGCGACCTGGTGGCAGTGTGCTCGGTGGCCCGGCAATTGGGAGTGCCCACGGTGCTGGGAGAGCGACCAAATGACGATTCAGTTGATCCGATGGATTAAGGGATAGTTGGAGAACTACCGGCGTCCATGACACCCATCCTCTGCCGTCGACTAAAGCGACAACTGCCGCCGGTTCATACCGTTGCTCATAGGATGTGTGGATGCGTTCATGGAACCGTGTCCGTGTGGCATACCGGCGGCCACCCTAGTCCACAACTCCACATGAGAAGCACCCAGCCGCCCGGTTGCCCGATGTGATGTCCCACTTCCGGAATCATAAGCTAGGCTGTCGGAGAAGCCAGAGGGTTAAGCTGCCAGACCAGGGGCGGTGCGGGCTCGCGTGCCACATCTTACCTGGAGTCTTCAAGATGATTGGAGGGAAGATGGGGCGTTTTCATCTGCGATGTTACGGGCCTGGTTCTTCATCTTATAGATGCATGGAGCTTTGGCGTCGGCATGTCGTTGGTAGGGGCGAGTTGACGCTCGAACGCCCATGAAGATAGCAAGGTTGCAGTTGTGGAACTACTGCGGCGGCACGTCGTCGCCTGTCTGGCTCAGGGAATACGAAGATCGGAGAGTCTATGTCTTGGAAGGGCTCCTGCTCGTTGTGTACGTGATCACTTTGCGAGATGTCCATGGAGGAATCTACGAGGTCCCCATGAAGGAATGAGCGTAGATAAGGTAGATCGTGTGTGAACTATCAAGTAGAGATCAAACATTGGAAGGATGCTTTAGCACGTACTAGAGGGAGATGGGACTCCACAGTTCGTCTGTTCCCCAGTGGCTCGAGCTCGATATAATATTTATGATCGATGGATCATGGATGGCTTCTCGGTTACAGAAGACGAAGAGGAAACAATGGATACGGGAGAGTAATCACACAATTCATTGAAATAGAAAACAAAAGGGTGTCTTTATTCGGTGGAGAAGATGAATAAGATATTAATGGACGGGGAGTCAATTGGCCAGAATTCGTACAGCCATGCGTTGAGGGGGAGCTAGGAAATCCTCCAGCGTGTGGAAGGCGACAGGAAAATGGATGATGTGGCGCATGGATAGTTATCCTTATGCTGAGTTGGCAACTTTGATGAGATGGGTAGGCTGCATGTTGAGATAAATCAAGTAGTGGAGGTGAACTTTTTAAGTATATAGGATATATGATACCGGTGTTTTAACTTGTCTAAACGTGCAAATACAGTGCGTCCGTCTGTATGTGGGTGTATGCCCTGCTCGTGTGGCATGCCAGCGTGACGATGGCCCATATGTCATTGGCTGCGAATGGATGAGGTACTGGTTGACTCGCACATGATGTTTTTTTGCGCACATAACCCCCTGAATTTTATGTTAATTAAATACTCATGCCCCACGCGGCAGTGAACATCACAAATAGAACTGGTGGTGTTTTCTATGCATATAACCCCCTGAATTTGAACAGCACAAATAGAAGTGACCAAGAAAATTTGGATCAACAAGGTTTTGAAATTAAATACCCGTGCCTCACGCATCAGTGAACAGCACAAATAGAACTGGTGGTGTATTTCATGAAAACACAATTGGAACTTGAGAAAAATAAATAAAGTGAAGATATGTAGAAAATGTGTTCGGGAATTGCAGACTGTGTGCGTATGTGTATAAATTTAGCTATTGTATTGACACAGAAGATCGGTAGGCAGGACGGCCAGCTCGTGCAGGCATCAAAGCTGCACGTCCCTGGTTAAAATCCTCCGGTAATTAATTTATATTTACTAGTTTTTCTATCATTATTGACAGGTTGGGCCCACCAGCAGCCGTGTTGAATTAAATTGAAGAGGTCATCTGAAGAGAAAAAAAACTCCTGACAGATGGGTCCCACTAGATAACGGTATTTAATTAAAATTCAAGGGGTTACGTGAAAATACACAATGCATAACTCAACCAGCACCTCGTCCACTTACAGCCACTGACATATGGGGCACCGCCGTGCAGGCAGGGCATACACCTGCATACAAACGGAGGCACCATATTTACACGCTTGAACAAGTTGAAGTATCAGTTTTATGTATTTTACAAGTTTAGGTACCCACATATATGATACTTATCAACTTTGCCCAGACACACTCATCATCGTTCGTTTTGATTGGCACGAATCTTGCAACCGTTGCCATCTAGGTACGGAGCCACGTAAGCACCCAGTGTCGTGTGGGTGAACCGCTACTCGCTCATAAGGACACCATCCAGTCCATTAGGGCATGGCTGCTCACATTGACGTGTGGGTGAACCGCTCGTCGCCCACACGGACACCATCCAATCCTGCTGCGCTTCATCGTGTGGGTGAACTACTCTTCGCCCACACGACGCTCGCACGATGATAGATGATAACTAAAGTTGTGCTTATTTGGCCACTAGTTAATCACACACGGCAACTATGGTTGACCATATATGGCAACTATGGTTTGACCACACGTAGCAACTAGTTAATCACACATGGCAACTATGATTTGATCACATGTGACAACTATAATTTGATCACACGTGTCAACTAGTTAATCACACATGCAACTATGGTTTGTTTACACATGGCAACTACCATTAATTAGATATGGCAACTATAGTTAATCAAAACTTGTGATCCAAAACATAGAAGTTTCCATGCTTTACAACTAAAATTGCCATCCCCTGGTAAATAAAGTTGCCATAAAAAATGTCAGGGTGGAATTGCTTCGTGTCACACGTGTGAGGTGGGGGTGAGTAGTTGTTGTTAGTTCGACGTGTGCACAAAGTAGCTGCGCCCGGACATGTGGGTAGTTCTAGGAAGCGTTTGGTTGGTCGCATTAGACCCAGCCAGGCCCGGGCAAGATGTTTTGGGCTGTTTGGTTAACTGGGTCGTATAGAAAAATTGGCCTACACAAAATTCAAAGCACTTCTCAGCCTGCATTTGGAGGAATGCTTAAATCGTCCGTTTCTATTGGGCCATGCTGAGGCGAGCCATCTTCGAGCGAGCTGTATACAACCTGTACTTTTGTTTCTTCTTCCACCTCCAGTAAGCTCCTTCTCTAATCTTCTTTCTTAGGTCTCTTCTAATCCACACAATGGTGCATCAATTTAAGATAAGCTCTATATGAAAAAGATGTGCATGGATGTTATAGTTCCATTTTTGTGATCAGTTCGTAGTTTCATTGGCCGTAAATGTTTAATTTCGTGTTCATGTTTGGAACTATTTTGAAGGAATTATGTCAAATTCGCCGCGCATAGTCGACCGTTTGAATTCTCCTTTGATCAGTAGCTTCACCTTAAAGTTTCACACGACTTTCATGTTGCACATTTTCTGTTTCGACGATCGTAGACAATTAAATTTGACTTTTTCCTCGTGAAGTATATACGCATATGTGTGATTTGTGTTAATGACACTCCTTAAGCTCGGTCTTCTCTCCTTTGTCCTCCTACACCGGTGTCACCGCCGGCGTCGCTCATCTCGGCCTCCTCTCCCGCGTGCCGTTACACTAGCACCACCGTCAGTGTCGTTCCTCTCAACCTCCTCTCTCATGTCCTACTACAACCGTGTGGTCGTCGTTCCTCTTTACATTCTCTCCCATGTCCTGCTACACTGAAGTTATCACTGGTGTCGTTTCTCTCGGCCTCCTCGCTCGCATCCTACTACAATGGTGTTGTCGCCATCGTAGTTCCCTCCGGCGTGTTGTTGCATTAGCGCCACCATTAGTGTCGTTCCTCTCAACCTTCTCTCCCATGCCCTAATACACTCGTGCGGTCGCCGTTCCTCTCTGTCTCCTCTCTCATGTCCTGCTACACTGAAACCACTGCCGACGTTGTTCCTCTCGGCCTCCTCGCTCGCATCCTACTACAATGGCGCCGTCATCATCATAGTTCTTTTCGACCTCCTCCTCAATGTCCTACTACATTGACGACACCATGGCAGGCACACTGCATTTTTTCACCATCATCCTCTGCCTTAACGCCTTCTTAATCGTTACTCCACATGACTTTCTTTGCGGCGACGATGCTAGCAAATAGCTCATCATGCCACCGATGGGATCGCCCGCCTGCGACTCCGTGCTCGTCGCGTCGGACGCGGCATCGTGACCACCGCTCACCGCTCTCGCAGAGGCACTCTAGTGTAACACCGTGTATTATGGGTAGCTGTTAAGCCTTAATCATATTATGTGCAAGCAACCAAACAACATGCACTCATCTGATCACATACAATGCGAGCAACCAAACACGGTGCATAGAGGCATTGTTACGATGCAGGGAGAGGACATGCATGCAACCAATAAACATGCAGATGTTTGTTTTTTGCCTGCATATGCTCAACCAGGCCCAACTGGGACAAGTATGCAAAAGAGCAAAAAACAATGCAGGTAACCAGACACGCCCCTAATGTTCATCCACACAAGGTCATGTGGGCTGCCTGCTGGGTATGCCACACAGGGTCGTGTGGTAGGGTGTCTATTGTACCACACGTGTGCCAGTTATCGACGTCCTTCCTTTTTGCTGGGACCGAACATATTTTTTTGTTGCGATTCAGGGACGGTGATCCATTTGTTTTGCTGGAACCACACATTATTTTTGCTGGAACCATGTTTTCTATTTATTGGAACCATGCTTCTATTTATTAGAACCATGCATTTTTTGTTTTGTTGATCATTGCCATTGCTTTTGCGAAACCATGCTTTTCTCTGTTTTGCTAGAACCATGCTTTGTTTTTGCCGAAACTATACCCTTGTTTGTTGTAATCATATTTTTTGCTGGAACCATATTTTTTTGCTGGAACTGTGATCGGTGGGATGCTAGAACTGTTATGGGTGGTGCTACAGCCGTGTTCGACGATCGCTTCAATCGGCCACGACCACCGTCTCGGCGGCGATGAGCGGTACCCTCGCCGGAGCTCGACGAACATGGTACCATCCCAGCGGGTGCAACTACGGTTATTGCGGGGTGCTACAACCATTTTTCGATGATCTTCAACCGACCATGGAACCATCTCGGCGGCCATGGGCGGTATCCTCATTGATGCTCGCGAACACGACTGCAACGGGGACGGACGAGGTTGCAATCAGACCACACGGAGCAGCGATCGGTTGCCATGCTACAACCAATGACGACAAGGCTGTGAATAGCCGTGAGGCGGTGTTTCAACGGCAACAACAACGGACACGGTGGCGAGCTCCGTGATGCACTGAGGGCGGTGGCCTGAGGAGGACGACCAGACAGGGAGTTGACCTTGGTGTTTCTTATGCATGGAGAAGTGGTCATATTTTTATTTATTTATTTTTGTTGCATAAATGATGGGGATGAAGAACTACTCATTTCAGACAGTTACAGAAATTTTGATCGTACGGTGACCGGCCTACTTTGGGCCGGCTGACTGCGCCTATCACTCGCCTGTTCCTTATCTCACTGAAATTGCCTCTGGAGTTACAAAATATTACCCATTGATGCCATCTACAAATGCAGTAGGAAATCCCTGCCTGGGCCGGCCCATGCAGTAGGAAATCTCTATATTGCGCTCTGGATGCTGGAGGTGCACACGGTGCGCCTGTCTGGGCCGGCCCATATCCAAAAGGCCTATGTTTTAATTTGTTTTTTTTGTTTTCCGCTTTCATCTTCATTTTTCCTATACATAATTTGGGACTTCAAAAAAGTATGGAAAATTAAAAATCTTCGCATATTCAAAAAAGTTTGCAATTTTGAAAAAAAATGTTAAGGAAATAAAAAACTAGTCATGGTTTTTTTAAAGTTCATGTGTTAAAAAATGTTAAGTAAATTGAATAAAATTTCGCAAATTCAAAAAATGTCCACGAATTAGAAAATATCATAGATATTCAAAAAAATCATAAATTACAAACTTGTTTATTAATTCATAAAATGTTTGTGGATTCAAAAAATGATCATTCATTCCAAAAAATGGATCTGAATTTCAAAAATCGTTCCACAATTTTCAAAAAAAAAAGTTGGTTGATTCTAGAAATGTTTTCCTATTCAAGAAAAATGTTATAAAAAGGTTGAAAATTAAAAAAAAATGTTTGCAAATAGTATAAAATGTTCATTAATTCAATTTTTCTCAAGATTTTGAAAATGTATAAAAATGTTCACGATTTCACGTGTTTAAAAGAATGTTCATGATTTTCAAAAACTGTTCACGATTTCTTGGAAATGAAAGTGATAGTGTATCTCAATGATGCATCGAAATGTGGTCATCATCATTGGAGATTATGATATTTTTTTTCTCCTGTTGCAACGCACGGACCGTTTTGCTAGTTACAACTATAATAAATTCATGACAAGTCCCGTGTTAGGTCACGTTAAATTAACAATGTTGCACGGTGTACAGTGGAATTCTACACAACTGGACCAGAACTCCAATGTGGCGGTGGTCTTGTCTGACATTGGCAATCTTGCCTTCCGTCACGCCTTTTGGTTCTGATGAGAATCGTGCTTGGGTAGAGCTTGAGTTAAGTTCATTGTAGATCCCTAAACTATTTAGGGGTGTTGTGTAGGTCCTTAAACTATGAAATTCATTATCCATGTCCTCGAAGTGCTATAAGTGTGTCATTTAGGTCCAAAATCTGTCTGACCCTGCCTGATCAGCTAGCTAGCGCCGTTGACCCAACACATCAGACAGGTGGACCGTAAGGTAACACAGGATAAACAAAAAAATGCAAATAAAATCAAACTCAGGTTTGAAAGAAATGTTCATGAATGAAAATATATTTATTAATATATAAAATGTTCATTAATTTAAATGTTCATGGTTTCAAAAAATGTTCACGAATATAGAGAAAATGTTCAGGACTTTAAAGATTTGTTCACGAATATGGAAAAAAATGTTCACGATTTCGTGGCCATTTTTTAAAGTCGTAAAAGTACATGAATGTTCGTGAACATTTTTTCCATATTCACAAACGACGCGATTTTTTTATGTTCATGAATTTGAATTTATTCGCTTATTTCCGTCACCTGTTGTTACATTGCGGGCCCCTGGTTTCACGTGTCACGGGTCAACAGCATTAGCTGGCCGGTCAGGAGAGGTTGGACAGATTTTGGATTTGAATAACACACTTACTGCACTTTAAGAATTTGTATCCTGATTTTCATAGTTTAAAAGACCTAAATGACATCCCTGAAATAGTTGAGGGACATACAATCCACTTCAGTCGCAGAGCTCCTCCAATGCATTGCCCTGCTCACCCTAGCGAGGAGCCCGACTGCATTTCTTTGCGGTTGGAACCCTCTGGGTGGTTCTCAACCGAATTGCTTTACCGTGCTGACTTATCAGGGCTAGGAATATTTTGGCATCTCCCGACCCCGATGAACTGGCCTAAATTTGGACACTCAAACTGCCGTTAAAAATCCGTATCTTCGTGCGGCAGTTTATTCATGGTCGGGTGCCGTATGCGGATCAGGTTCTGAGCATGACGGCCCGGATGATGGCCGTTGCCCCTTATATGATGTGATGGAAGATTACAAACATATTTTTTTTAAAATGTTACTAGCTGAGTGCCCGTGCGTTGCCACGGAATAAAAAAAGTATATGGACACATTGAAATGTTCTACTTCAGAAATATGTGTTTAGCATGGCAATATGTGATTTCAGTTTCGAAGATTTACTTTCGCTCTAGCATTTTGTTTTCCTTGTTGGACTGAATAACTCATAAAGAAAGACTGGCTACATAGTGCTAGTGGAAAACACTTAAAACTCTAGGCACCTAATGTGAAGAACAATTTTTTTAAACAAATTATTGGGTTTTGTAGGTAACTGAAATAGATCTAATGAAGATCAATTATGTTCCTCTTCTCAGAAATTTCTACCTATAGTTGTATTAAGTAAATTTTGCAGTGAACCATGGTTGTTCCATTGTTTTACTGCAATCTTAAGACCAAAACCAGGAGTCAGATGCTGGATTTCCGAACACCATCTGCTTCATCACACATTAAGCATCTGAAACAACATAACTTCCAATTCATCAATTTAAGAGATATAACAAAAAAATGGACAAATGAGAGGAATAAAAATTTCACGCCACAAATGTAAGGAAATATGGAGTGTAATACATCACAAGTGGTACATCCTACATGGTCAGCCGATTATAACTAATATTAGATTGATGTATTGCACGGTTCACTTCCGACCTTTGATGCAATATCTGCAAAGCAAAAAGAATTGAATGAATGAACAAACTGGATGACCTTGTTGCCCCGTTGAGACTGGCAGAGAAAGATTTTGTAGCAACACATAACTTCACCGCCATAGGTAATCATTTACAATTGCTAATTTGCTATGCTGGTATAGAAGACTAAATCACATGCAATGGATTTTGTGATTTCAGGTCATAGAAAGAGAACTACCTTATGGAAGGGGCTGAACTGGTGAGTTGAAATTTTATGACGTGGAACTGAAATTACAATTGAATGGTCATTGTAAATGATACATCTGTCAACATTTTGTGTGCCTGGAACAATGACTCCTCAAAACTGATAACGGGGACATATCTCTGAGATTAAATAAGTCACTTGCGTTCTTTCTGGCAGGAAAAACTGAAAAAAAGAAAGGCATGTCAGACACTCAGACATATGAACCTGCTTATTTACAATGCTTTGAGGAATTTTATACATATTTCGTTCATACAAAAAAGTGTGTCTTGAGGAAAACAAAATTTTCATATGAAGTAAAAGACGCTCAATTTGAGATGAACCAGAGAAATAACTTGGCAACCATATGTTAACCATTGTTAAGAGCTTCCATGTCACACATATGTGCCTTAGTCTTAAATTATATACTCTTCCCTCCAAAGGTAAATTAATATACTCTCTTACGTATCTTCTCTCAGGCAAGCTAGTATTCTTGGCTCCTGCCTTGTGTCAAAAATTTAAATTACGAGCAATTACAATTTCATATCATAGTCAATATCTGCAGTTTGGAGCGTGGGACAATGGCTTGGAGCGTGAGAGCACACCAAAACATTAAATGTAGCAATGTGGCGCTTGCTCCCTGTACACATGATGTATCTAAAGGACACGAGATGTATACGACTCAAGAAACTGCATGACAAAAACTGAAGTTCCAGGATCTCTCTCACAACACTACACAAGTATTTGGACATGAAAGAACAAGCACGCCTACACACATGCGAGCACGCAGACAAGTGATTTGCATTGCGTAAAAGTCTTGCAGCCTTTTCTGGTTTTTTTCTCTTATTTATATGGTCAATTATTGTCGTTTAAAATACTACTGAAAAAGAGAGAAAGTAGCTAGTGAGTACGTATATCGGATGAACCATCCCATGTCCACCTGAACCCAGCCACAGCGACGCTGCTTGCACTGGATTCGTGGCATCCCACGAAGAACATGCATCGATCAGATCTAACTAACCGAGAATTACACCAAGACGTGGATATGCACACATTACATGGTTGTTATTGGCAGAAAAATAAAATTAATAATGCTAGGGACCGAGCAAAACGGGATTACATGCATGCACATAAAAAGCTGCCAAGACTTGAACTGCAAAGGAAATCGCTCCGGCTACACCCAGATGAGCTGAAGCTCACATGGTGGCGTCCACCATGACAGCCACCACATTGGAGGCATTATCGGCGTACCCGAGTCTCCCACAACTGATATAAATTTGTATGCTAATATTTTTTGGGTATAAGCTGTAGCTGGGGAGGCATACAGAACCAGAACTAAATAGGATCGATGCACCATTGTCAACACTGGTCAACTGATTACTTAATGATACACTGAGAGGCAACAAGAAGCAAGTACTGAAAAACTGTAAGTATAGAACATACAAGAAAGTAAGTAAACCAAACCAGACTTTACATATCTGGTCACAGTAGCCGCCATATGAACAGAAAATCAAATGAAACTTACTTGGTTCCTCCTCTTGGTTCCAATCATCATCAAACTTGATATTCTGCAGAGTGCGGCCATGTGAGCCATATATGCAATATGAAAGACAAAGAAATGATACATCACTGATCTATGATTTCATAATGGGTACCCTTTCATACTTGTCCATGTGAAGGAACACACATACATCATACAGTTTCGCCAAAATCATGAGCCTTTTAAAACATTTATTTCCACCACAAAGAATACCTCAGTGCATAAAGATTCAAAGTACTAACCTATTTATAATTGTCATCCCAACTTTCTTCCTCTTCCACTCCCCGCTTTCCTTATATCATCGTCCTTTTCGATCTTGTCCTCTCCATACTACTCCCTCCGTCCCATAATATAAGAGCGTTTTTGACACTACACTAGTGTCAAAAACGCTCTTATATTATGGGACGGAGGGAGTATTAAGTAGCCAATCTCTATCAGCACAGTGGCACAAGCATAATCTCAGTATTTCCGTAATGTGTAATGTCAAAAGAGTATACAACTACAAACCAGTAAATATATTGTGTCTACGACAGGAAGATGTTTTCCAGATTGATTCCAACAACTCAAGAATAAAACTAAAAGGTAATGATGTATTTCCTTGAGCTTGCCTTCAAGTTTCTCAAATAGTTCAAATGACTGGCAAATAAAGATGGCAAGATCCATGTGAAGGATCAATGTATGTACACCTTAATAATATCTAGTCTAGAAGTGTTCGTTTAAGTGTCACTGCTGCCATAGACATGTCAATAGGATGATGTAAACAAAATAGTTTCCTCAAAAAAAAATCCCAGAAAATGTCATAGGCATGAGCAGAAGTTTGCGACAGAAAAAGCTACAGTGATTCTAGCAAACCTGCCACTCTATCTCACCAAACTGTTTTCTTAATTGGTCGCCCTCATCTTGAACTTGAGACGAAAAACAATATTAACTATCTACTGTGCTAAAAACACATAGAAAATATCAAAAATAGTATTTCCTTTAAGACTACCATGTTGTAGTTCTGCGGGAAATTTTGCAGGAATCAGTCTGAGGATTGATGCAAGAGCTTCACATTTGCCTTTTATTTCACACCTTCGTATCTCTGTCATCATTCTGCAATTTTCATGACAGCGGCTTCGCTGTCCCATTCATGCAGTTGCATTCATCAATGAAGGAGGGAAATATCACAGTTGTAGAAAGAAAATGTGCGTCAGGATCACAAGTCAAAACTAAAAGGCAAATAGTAGGAACATGAAAGACAATGTGCGTCAGCATCACAAGACCAAACCAAAACGCTGGGTAGATATGGTGGTAGTTCCATCCACATAAACCTGCACAAGAAGCGAAAGCAGAGGTTGAATGCCCTGAGAACACAAACAAACATGCATGATCACCACACTTCAAGATAAGATTAATTCAGGAATGAAACCAGAGGCACGCGCACGCAGACAGGACCTTTTAATGAGAAGTTGAGGATCCTAATGAGGGGGGACAAGTGTGTGGCGGGGCTGTGCCAACCTCTCGACGTTCGACGGGCTCCACCAGATCAAATTCCCCACGGTCATCGCCATGGGAGGGCAGGGCATCCCCGGGAGATAGACGAGAAGAGTTTGTCAGCCACCGCTAGGGGAGGGGCAGGGCAGGGAAGGAGTACCCGACCCCATGGAGACGGGTGAGGCATCCGATGAAGGTGAGGGCGAGGGCTGGGTCAGGGACTCCTCGACCTCGTTGACGCGGCTGAAGCCATCGTCTATCCGTGGGCGGCGCTTGAGCGCTAAGAAGGCGTGAGCGCCTGCGCCGGCGCGGTGAGCGAAGAGAAGGATGAGTCGGGCCACGACCGTGGGGGGAGGCGGGTGCATGGTGGAGGACCGATGTGATCTCCGATCTGGACGGCGGTAGGGGATATTTCTCGCGAGAGATGGGGTGGGAGGAGCGATGGGTAGTTTGGGTGGTGACGAGAGTTCGGGGCGGGGTACGTGTGTGCGTGGTCGTGGCCTCGTGGGTGCTTTTTGTTTTTCCTTTTCTTTTTACTATACCAGAAAATAGGGAATCGTAAGGGGGTGGGAGGTGGTTGTTGTCAACGTGGATTCTCCTAGCGATTTTTTTGTGCGGGATCTCTCGAGGGAGGTGCGAAGAAGGACGTCGAACCATCACGACGTTCGATTCTCCTTTAATAGTAAAGAATTTTGTGCGGGATCTCTCGAGGGAGGTGGGAAGAAGGACGTCGAACCATCACGACGTTCGATTCTCCTTTAATAGTAAAGAATTACTGGTGCACACTAAGTTTCAACCAGGAGCTATGCCAATAGTTTTATTGAGTATATTAATTAGATTAAAAACATTGGTTAGACTAGGAAATATTCTGGCTTGCCTTGGACGCCAAGTAGATATGTATTCCTATATATATGTTCACAAGGCTCAAGCAATACAACAACTATTCCACCAAACCTCTCTCTCCCTTCTAACATGGTAGCAGTCTAATCGATCCTAAACCCTAGCCGCCGCCGCCGCTTCCGTACCCGTCCGCCGTCACCGGGGCAATCGGCCTCCATGACCGCCGCTGGGGGCCGCGCCGCCCGTACCTAGGGTTCGTCTGCCGGTCGTGTTGACCGACTGCCCTAGAGAGTCTTTTTCTCGAGCCCTTGCTCGGGTTTTTCTCTCTCTCGCCGGTCGCTTTGATCGGCGTTTACTTTTTGGTTTTCCGATCTAAGATCGTTGCGTCGCCCACCGCCGCCGTCGACCCCGCACGCCTCTACTTCGACCCGGGCGCGACCAATCGGCCTCTCCTCTGACCCAACGGCCATGCGCGTTGCGGCGGCACGTCAGGGCCATGCGCGCTGCGGCGGCCCGTCAGGGCCAGCCACCGTCCGCGTGTCGGCCCGCCCGTCGCCCTGCGCCGACCATCACCGCCCTACTCTGACCTGGACACCTGCATCGCCCCGACTCGGTGGCCTCACGCCATGCAGCGGCCCATCACAGCCGCCCTGTGCGCGCCGGCCTGCCCGTCAATCTATGTCGTGCCTGTACGGCCTCTCTGCTGGTCATCGTCGCTGGCTTTATCCCAGACTCTGCCGCCACCTTGCCTTCACCGAGCGGCGTCCTCGACTTTGCGCACGATCGACTTGATCACCCGCTCGCCAGCACGATTCGCCTCATCTTCGTCTTGCGACCGACCTGGCCTGTCGGTTGCGTGCGCCTCCGCAGGTCCCACAAAGAGTGTCATCGTGCAGCATGCCCCTCCACGGTCGAGCACCATTCAGTGTGCCCCTCGCCGCCCCGTGGTTTTCTCCGCGGCTGCACCGATCCGCGTCACCGCTGCGTCGCCCCTTCGAGCCGTTGTGCCGCGGCCCGCGGTCCACCGCAGACCCGAGGCATCTGCTCTAGGTCGTGCCCGTGGCTGCGCCGACCCTCGCGCCGCCACTGCATCGCCCCGTCGGGCCGTAGCGAGCGTGGCACGTGATCCATGCCGCTGCCCGAGGCCTTCCCCGCGGTTGCACCGACCCGCCCTTCGCCGCTACACCGCCTCTTCGGGTCGTCGTGCCGCGGCCCGCGGTCCCCGCAATCGCCCCGAGGTTTTCCGCCGTCGCCCCGACCTGCCCACTGCCGCTGCGTCGCCCCTTCGGGTCGTAGTGGCGCGGTCCGCGGCCCGCCGCCGTCCCCGTGCGTCGACCTCCTGTGATATGCGCCGTGCCATCTTCCTCGGTACGGGGACACCACCGTCCGTGCTGGTCTTCGTCACGCTGTCGGTTTCCTCACCTACTTCGAGCATCGCCGCCGCGCTCCTAACCTAGCCGCCGTCGCCGCCGTCACTCTTCTTCAGCCGCCGCCGCTACCCTTGTAGCCGCCGCCACCGCCCGTCCACCTCCTTCTTCTTCGTCCAACACCAGCTCGTCGCCAGCATCGCCGTCATCTACCCCGACCACTTCGTCTACTCCAACAACCGCGGGCGACATCGGCCCCGCGCGATGGACGCCGCATTCGTTGTTGAGTTTCTTCTCTGTTGGCCCCTCTGACTTCTTCGACATGGCGTATAGCTCGTGTAGGTCCCAGTCTACGCATGCCTAGTGCTGGCAACACCGATGTGTGCCTTCATCCACGATGTGTCCCCGGGCTAGCAAGCTTGGTCGGTGCTTCGTCAACTTCTTCTTCGTCCGTCTATGCATGCCTGGTGCTGGCAACACCGTCTATGCATGACTTCTTCGACATGACCTATAGCTCGTGTAGGTCCCAGTCTATGCATGCCCAGTGCTGGCAACACCGATGCGTGCCTTCATCCACGATGTGTCCCCGGGCTAGCAAGCCTGGTCAGTGCTTCGTCAACTTCTTCTTCGTCCGTCTATGCATGCCTGGTGCTGGCAACACCGACGCGTGCCTTCGTCTACGATGTGTCCCTGGGTTTGGCAAACCCGGCGCGACGCGTCGTCAACAACGTCTTCTTCCCGGCGCACCACTACTTCGACACCACTGTGCCCATGACTGACTCGACGCCTCCTTGCGCCTGCGGCTCCTCAGCAACTTCCTCAACATAGGCTACCCCGACTCGACATCGACCATGGCGTTCTTTGCACGGCTACACCACCATACGCTCTCGGCTACATCGACAAACGGCACAAAGGACTACCGCCTTGCTTGAGCAACCTCGTCGGTTTTCACTCCAGCCACGACTTCCGCGATGCGTCGACCGTTACGACTGTGGGGGGTGTTTGTCGGCTTGCCTTCAGATTCTTCTCCAGTCTCACCGTCTGCGTCGCTACCGTTGTGATTGCGGGGATGTTGAGTATATTGATTAGATTTGAAATATAGGTTAGACTAGGAAATACTCAGGCTTGCCTTGTACTCCAAGTAGGCCATGTACTCCTATATATATACTAGTTGGATGCCCGTGCGTTGCTACGGAGTCAACAAAATGGTGTATAAAACCAAAATAACAAGCACCATTTAGCCAGTTTTTTCAGCTTGCTCTCTTTCCCGACATCATAGATCACACACGTCAAACCGTAAAGAATTCGAGGTGTCATCCCTCACCCATACAAACTCAATAATCTATGATCCTCACCTCTACCATCAATGTTCTTCTAGGTCCTTTGGGACCCTCCATCTGTTAGAAGGAAAAAAGATGTCCCCTCAGCCAAGGTAGTAGATTAATCACAAAATCTTAAAATGGGTGATGAAGGAGGAGATGATGCAATGTCAATAGTTTTCTCACATTCTTTGAAATTCTTAGTGCGCACAGAGCCAAATCATTCCTACGTAATACGTTTGTTCAACTATTAGCAGCTATCATCATTAAACATGTGGTTGGACAATTGAAAGTATGAGAGCCTCAAGATATCACGTTTGTTTTACGCTATTTCAAAATGGGCCATAATCCATGGTAATCGATAAAATTTCCCTAATCATCTACCTTTAGTCATTGAAGGGAGGAAAAGACAGAACCACCCTCACTTAAATCCCCAAAGGTTTGACTCGTCCTCCTCCATGCACCCTCTTTCGCCACTTCCTCCTCATCCTTTGGCGTAGGATACAACAGAATTGTAGTCAGTTACGGCCACCGTATGATCTTTCCAACACCTACTACAATTCTGTTGTATCTGCAAAATTGACAACTGCTAATTACCCTTTAGAAACATGTTGAGAAAATATGTAACGCCGTTGGACTATTCAACTCAAGTATATTGGATGCTATATATTCATGGATTCAGCAATACCATACACACCTGTTTAAAAAAAATGAAAATGAAGGGCAATGCAGATGATTCTCTTACTTTGATAGTTCAGAAATAACAGTTGGCAGGTTACGCAAGAGTAACCCCATGTCCCAGCTGCTCCTTCTGCTACACGCATTTCTGCTCACAAACTGGGTGACTTCCCATGCCTCCTTATATTAGATGAAGAAATACAGTGGAGTAAAGTAAGAGACTCATCTCAAACGTGGAGGAGGAAAGTAAGGAACTCACAGCAGTCGGAGGCGACGAAACGGATGTCCAGACCCATGATAGAGCGCAGCCGCGTCGGGATAGCAGGTTGCACGCGCTTACATGTCTGAGCGTCCCTGCCTCCAAAGTTGCAGGTATATGCATGCTGGAAAATAAACATAGCTCACTGTAGAATATAGTTCAGGCACCCGACTACTGATTAGGCACCGATGCGTACAAAAATCCTAGGCACAGCCAGGAAAAGTGACAAATCAACCCGGAAGCTAAAGCTGGCGCGTGCGCTTGACATGGCCTAAGTGTATTCAGCTCCCATGTTTGTCAGAGCCACCATGTCTCATCAATCCATGAGTGAACATAGTCTGAAAATATATGTGATGAAGAATGAAAGAGGAAACGTGAAACTATATATCCTCAGATGAGAGAAAAAACTAAACTTCCAGTAAATAAACGAACATACAATATTACATCAAGACTGTAGTGCCCTGATTCCTTCGTTCCATTTCCATCTTGACATCTAGCTAGTCGATCTGGTTAACAAATTTGATATTGGTGTTTCCTTGATTTGTTGGTGCCCTCGACGATTCCTCACATCTCAGTGATCGTGACATAGGATCGGAAATAGGAGGTGGATCCTCGTGTGCTCACGAGTCACGACACACGCAGGAACTCAAGTTGCCTTTGTCTCGGCCTCTCCATAGCAAGCAAACCAAAACACCTAGAAGCAGAAGACAGAGATTTCGTCCTAGCACCTGGTCAAAGGAGGCCGTGCTGTCGCTGAGCCGTCGTCGCTCAGTCGATAAGGCCGCGTCGGTCGATCAGTGTAGGTGTAAGCTGCGCTTCCCGGATCCGTTGCCTTTCGTCCAGGTCGGCGCACGCGTAGCGCAGGGGACAACGCCGGCGCACCCAGCACCAGTATAAGCCACCCATGCCGTTGCGCTGTTGCTGCGCTACAACCAGCGGAGGAGCGGCGGTGCCAGTGAGGTGGTGCCGTGGTGGTGGTTTCCGGTTTCCCCGGCGTTGGTGCGTTGGTGCAGACTGCGGAGAGCTCAGCACCGTACCAAGTACAACAAGAGTGGGGCAGCAGATCGTTGCGGCGACACGGGGAGGACGACGAGATTGGGAGATGAGATCAGCCATTGCAACGTGGAAAGGAGAACAGGATTGGTGGGGAGATTGGTGGCTGCGACCTAGGAAGGGGCATGAGAGTGCAAGAGATGGACGTGCGTGTGTCGACTTCCGATGGCATGGGATCGATCGTGGGGAGAAGCCCCGGATGGGAAAACCGAACGTGGGATCGAGAGGCGAGGTCGAACCACCCCCACGACTTTTTTGGTCGATTTTTTTAGGGTTTTTTGTCGATTGTTGGCATATGTGGGAAGGAGACCGTACGAGGCGTGGATGAAAAGATTGATTGCACCGGGTTGATTGAACCGCTTGGTGAGGGCGTGCGTTTCTTGCCTCTGGTTTTCCGAGGGTGATTGAAAAAAATCGGTGGGAGGACGTGGGTGGGAAGGTATCGATGGCCAACAATAGCAGGTGAGGTCGAACCATCACGACGTTCGATTCTCCTTTAATAGTAGAGATGCCCACGGGGCTCAAGCAATACAACAACTATTCCACCAAACCTCTCTCCCCCTTCTAACAGGTTCAACGCCTTCGCTTCGGTCTCCGAGTGAATGACATCCTCAGTCTAGACTTTGATTTAAGCATAAGGAACATTCCTTCGCTCAAGCAACTCAGAACTGACCTTTTTCCGTTTTGAAAAAAAAAAGAATTGACCTTTTCAGTAAGGTAGACAACCCTAAGGATTATTCTCAAGCCATGGGCGTGCTGAGGCGTGTTGGAGACGACCATCCGAAGAATCCTACGCTATACGCTTCATGCTGATAAATTCATCCGATGATGGAGAGGTACTCCTGCTTCTGCATTTAGTTCAGTCCCCTTTTTCTTTTGCCTTTTCTAACCATTGTTTCTTCCAATTTCACAACAAGTCGAGTCTAGCCGAGCGATGAACAAAATCCTGTGTACTCAAGGTACTAATTCCGTCCAATTGTTGTCTACATCACGCATGTGTTAGTTAGTAGTACATTCGTCCTGGTTTATTAGTCTTCATTGAATTTTGTGCCAAGTTTTGATCATAAACTTAACTAAAAAAATGTTCATGCATGTAATAAAAAATTATATCATAAACTTACCTATTTCCTTTTCTATTGTTGTGTTGAATACTGTCTAGAGTACGTAAGATAAAATTGCATGATCCTCTATTATGTTCTCGTTTTCCTCGGTTCGGTAACCATTTGATTTCTAAGGTCCTAAGTTCACTGCTTGAAAGCCAAATGGAGCACTGATGAGCCACCCTCCACTGGAGTAAAAATTCACCCGGATTGTTTGCCGCCTTAGACCCTGTTTGTTTGGGCTTTTGCTTTTGCTTTTACAACTTTTCCGCTTTGGCCAAAAAGCCATAAAAGCTCCTAAGTGGGTGCTTTTGGAGCTTTTTTTGGCTTTTGATGAATCAATATAACCTATTTGAGCTCCAAAATCTATAAAAGCTCCAAAAACACCTATTTAGAAGCTTTTATGGCTTTTTTGCCAAAGTGAAAAAGCTACAAAAGCAGAAGCAAAAGTACAAACAAACAGGGCCTTAGATCCCCTGCCACCGACGAGCGACCGATCAATTCGCCTTTAGCTTCCCCTTTCTGTATTCACGAGCCTGTGGCCTGCTGTGCTGGCCTGATGTGGCCCAACTAAGAGAAGGACTAAATGGGCCTATGGCTATTACATGGAGCTTTTAGGAAAAATAGAAAATCATATTTTGAAGTTTTAAAAATTTCGAAAACAAATATACATGAACATACTTTCTACAAAAAATATACATGAACAAACAGATGTATACTATATTCTTGTATAATTTCATGATGAAATACACTTTGGTGTGAGCTGTACAAAAAACATTATTAAGGACTTTTATAGTGAATAGCATGTGCTAGAAATACATTATTTTTTGTGTGTAGCTTTCTTCAAAACGTATTCATCATGAAAAATTACAGAGAAGTACTAGTATACATCCCTAGATTCATTTGTCTTTTTTTCAGAATTTTCAAAACGTGAAAAATATGATTTTTTTAGCTATCATCAAGAAAGAAAAAAACCCCAGGAGGCATTTCCGTACAATGAGGTCTTGATAGACGGACACAAATGCTATATCTAACCTATTGCGGGATGTAGCATCTCGTCGCCTACATGTGCCTCCAATCTGGGCTGGCCGAGTATGCTCCACCGTTGGTATGGACGATCTTCTTCTTTCGTGCCTTTCGGTGTCACCTGCGCCTCCAACTAAGAAATGGTGTCAACACATTTATATGTATAATGCTCATTGTGTACCAAGAAAATGTTCAACGTTTATTTAAAAAATGTCTACCACGTATAAAAGTCTGTACACTGTATTATTTTTAAAATGTTCATCATGGGTTAACAAAAATGATTATTGTGTATTGAATAAATACATCTTGAAAATGTTCAACATATTTTAAAAGTTTCACCATGTAAAAAAAATCTTAAACGTACTTAAAACAATATCACCATGTATTTAGGAAAACATTCGATGTGTGTTTGAAAAAATATTCAATGCTGTGTTAAAATATGTTTACATTGTATTTTTTTTAATGTTTACAATGTATTTTATATATGGTCAATGTGCATTTGATGAATGCTTAGCGTGTGTCTAAAAATGTTCGACGTATATCAGAAAAATGTTTAACAAGCTATTCAAAACAATTCAACGTGTATTTGGAAAAACACCAATGTGAATTCAAAATAGAAAAATGGTACAAATAAGATGAAAGAAATCGAAAATGGAAAACCCAACGAGAACTGATAAAATGGTACAAAGAACCACAGAGAAAAGATAGACGGAAAAACCCGGGCAGAACCTTCTCAAACCAGAGTCTTTGTATATAAAAGCTTCTAAAAGACACCCTATTGGGCTGGTCAATCAGGAGCTCTTCTTCCTGGACATTACTAGACTTCTCTCTATCTAGTTTCCTCGGACCTCTTGTTTCTGGACATCGGAGTGCTGCCGGATTATCACTTTGGAACGCGGGATTACCCCGAAGGGGTCGGCTATTTCCAATCTCGATCGCCAGATCATCATGCTTAAATTCTCGTGCCTGGGAGGTATAACCTAGCTGAGGAAATCATCACGCTTCATCGACAAGCTACACTACTTATGCTACTCTGCTCATCAGTGACTTTGATCACCCGCACCTTCATAGTAGGCGGCTAGTCGCGAACAAGGTATTAGAGAGAGAGGGGATCGAGGTGGTGACAGAGATGCTTTGGTGCGCCACCATGGAGTTGGTCTAATTTTCTGTCGGACATGAAATTGGGATAGAAAAACACTAGGACACACGAGGGTATGTTGGGTATTTAAGAAAAGGTGGCAAGTTGTTGACCGCTTGACAAACGGAATTCCATTTACATGTAATGGAAGTGGTATTTTGGCATGAAAAACTGAGATTGTGGTGCTATTTTGACAAGTCAGTTTTCACTAGTGGTATTTTGACATGTTTGTTTAGGTAGGCATTTTGGCATGTTTAATATTTTTGGATTGGGGTGCGCCGAGTCCTAGTAGTAGTGCAACACTAAGGCGACACAAAGGACCCATGTCGCTAGCTACATACAAGGTTCCTTCTCGACAAAAAAAAAAATGAATTTCATATTGTGTGGACTTAAAAATTACATATCAAATATCAAACTGATAAAAACCGTTACTACACTTGATCTTAACCAAAAGGCCTAGAAAAGTATGGGCATGTCTTATTTTGATCAGTGGTATTTTGGCTATTATCTCAAAGAGCAGTCTTGAGCCAACGATTAGCGACTGTTCCGATTCCCTAAGAGCCTTCAGGAGAGTGTAGAGCCTGTTGTGGCCCAACTAAGAGAACGACTAAATAGGCCTATGGCTATTCCAGCTGAAAAAAAAATACAATAGCTCTTTGTGGATGGGCGAGCCGCGAGGATGCTATATGTCACCCACGAAAGCTATTGGAGCAACTAACGAAGGAGCGCTCCTTCGGGAGCCTCTCCAAGTCACTTGGAATGTCTCGAGAGTGCGCCACTTGTCACGCTCTCAGCCGCCGTCACAAGTCGTGCTCTAAGCGCTTTTTTGGATTTTATTTTCTATTTTTATTTTTTGCATGCGCTTTTTGCTTTTCAGATGGTTTCCTGGGCGTTTTTAGTTCTCCAGTTTTCATTGGTTTTTCTTAGCTTTGGGGTTAAAAAAGAATATTAAAAAAAAGAATTGCGTGAAAAACGCATTTTTTTTTCTTTCGTGAGAGGCACGGCCTTGCCTCTTGGAAATAGAAAAGGCGCGTGTTTCTTTTTCCTTTCGCGCGATGCACAGTTTTGCTTCCGCGAGAGGCACGCTCCAAAATGAAAAGAAAATATGTTCTATTTTTTTCCTTTCGCGAAAGGCACGATTTTACTTCTGCGAGAGGCACAAATTTGTTTCCGTGAGAGCACCGTTTTCCTTTCGCGAGAGGCACGGTCGTGCCTCTTGAAAACGAAAAAAAACATTTATTTGAGAGGCATAAATTTGTTTCCGCGAGAGCACAATTTTGCTTCCGCGAGAGACGCGGATTTTCTTTTGCGAGAGGCACATCCCTGCATCTCGGAAACGAAAAAATGCGTTTTTATTTTATTTTCTTCTGCGAGAGACACGACCGTGCCTTTTGGAAACGGAAAAAATATGTCTTTTTTTCATTTCACGAGATGCATGGGTTTACTTCTCGGGGAGGAATGAATTTGCTTTCCGTGAGAGGCACAACCGTGCATCTTTCGGAAAAGATCTGGACGCGAGGAATCGAATGGAGAAAACATATCGAGATTTGAACGCACGGTTTAAGAAATAAAACATTTTGAATAAACGGATTTTCGGAAAAAAAAAGCTGTTTGCTTGCGACATCTGGCACATATGCAGTGTGTCACTTGTCGGAATATGGGAAGGTGGGACTGACCTTTGTAAAGGGTGCTCCTCAATTTCTGATTTCGTATATCACCATAAGGAGACGTAACTTAGTCTCGCCTTTGGCGTCTGCATATTTGGCCCGGTCCAGCAATCGAGTTTTCAGTTAGCCGGTTCTTGTTGGGGTCGCTGCTCGGCGGATGTAGCAGACGCTCGCTCGGTCGTTGTACGGCGGTTTTTCTTCTTGTTTGATGTCTACCGGTGGGAGTGTCCAGTTTTCCCTTTGTTTTTTTCTTTCTTTCCTATGCGTCTTTAAGATTTCTTTGGGTTTTAGAGGTTTTTATTTCTTTCCATTTCTATATTTCATATACGGTTTCATTGTTTTATTTTCTTTTCTTCAATACATATCTACTTTTTTTAGTATGCATTTTAAGTCTTTCCTACACGTGGGTCATTTTCTGATGCTAGTTGAATATTTTTATTATTATTTGATGAATATTTTTTTAATATATGTCAAACATTTTTTTAAATACACGTGATTTTTAAAATGATATGAAACCATTTTTTAACATTACATGATTTTTTCACATTTCTAAAATATTTTGTCAAATACTACATTTTCTGAACAATTTTACTAATACTTGTTAGAAAATTCAAATATACATTGGAAATCTGTTTAATGGCACAAAATAATTTTTAAACTATGTTGACATTTTTTTCACACTGTATAAACATAGCTTTCAAATACATGTTTTCAACATTTTTTTAATATACATGCTAAACATTTTTAAATGGACATTGAACATGTTTGTGGCAGGAAACATTTTTATAAAGTATGGTAACATTTTTTTGCAAACATTCTTTTGAAATGCCACGAACCTATTTGAACATGTGAGCATTCTTTTAAAATGCCAAGTGCAGTTTTTGAATGAAAGATTTTTGTAAGTACACGAATATTTTGTTACATTGTATAATTGTTTTGAAATGTTTGTTTCGAAGTATTTGATCATTTTTTTTAAATGTAGCAGTCATTTTCCTGAAAGTTTTCAGCATTTTTAAAAGTTACAGGAACATTTTTTGAACATGCATGAACATTTTTTGACGTGTGATGCTCTTTTAATTTGTATAATAAATATTTCATTCTATTCTAAATAAAAAATATGATAGAATAAGAAAAATAGAGAAAATGT
The DNA here is from genome assembly GCA_963921465.1 of Triticum timopheevii. Lineage (NCBI taxonomy): Eukaryota > Viridiplantae > Streptophyta > Magnoliopsida > Poales > Poaceae > Triticum > Triticum timopheevii. Next base: position 762,035,536 of record OY997263.1, read on the forward strand.
TGACTCGGTGGAAAAGTAAGAGAGAAAATGCTGGCGAACTAACCTGTGGTTGGATGGGTAGAGGGACAGTGGTATCTCCAGCCCATCAGGGTTCAAGTCCTGGTGCTCGCATTTATTTCTATATTTATTTCAGGATTTCTGGCGATGCGCATTCAGTGGGAGGAGACATTCCCGTCGATGACGATGTGCCTATGATGACTTCGTAAATTTCAAGATGATATGCCGGCTCAGTTTCCCGGTGGTGCTCATAGGGGTAGGATGTGCATGTGTGCGTTCATAGGGGTGAGTGTATGCACGTGTATATGAGCGCCTGCGTCTGTACCATGTTAAAAAAATAAAACAGAAAATGCTGAAAGTTGAAATCCCGCCCTCCATCTCGCCACAGTCGAGACACAGTCAATCCCTATATCACGGGCCCTAGTATTTAGATTTACCGTAAAACACGCTGGATTTTTGGGTGCAAACGCCCGCACCCAAAGCGAGGCTAACGGACCAGTCCATTTGAAGTTTATTTTCCGTGTCTTTCTCCCACAAGCTCAAAAAAGAAACAGTGCGTAGCTGATTTTTTTTCCTTTTTCCGTGTTTCTTTCTGTCTGTTTTCTTGAAATTTTCATTTTCCATTTTATCTTTTTATTATTTTTCATTTTTATAAAATTTTAAACTTCTTTTAAATTTGGAACCATTTTTTGGAGTCAAGAATATCTTTAAAAAATTTACAACGTTTTTAGAATTAACATACAATCTTTAAGTCATGAATATTTTTAAATTCGCCAATATTTATATTTTTCATGAACACTTTTGAAAATTCATGAAATTTTCAAAATTCGTATTTAAAAAAATTCATGAATATTTATTTAAGTCATGAACATATTTTAAAAGTCTAATTTAAAAAAATCATGAACATTTTCTGAAATCAAGGAATAATTTTTAAAATTCCAGACAATTCATCCAACTAAACACTATTGCGTACTAGCGTCGCCACCTTAGGTGACCAACGCTATCGCCCCCTAGCCTTTGGCCTCCCTATCCCTTCTTTGTTCTCATTGCCCCCTAGTGTCCAGCTTGCCATTACCGGGATGGCGCGAGCTAGCTCTAGGCGCGAAGTACCTCATTTACAGCCGGATGAGTTCAAGCCGGTACTATGCGGGCAACCTCTGGACGACACGACCAATCTCAGAATGGAGAAGGGGATCTGGAAGCATGAACGAGCTCGTGATAGTAGGTGAGCTCGGGCGACAGTAAGGACCGAGGTGGTGGGCATGTTGGGGCACCAACGATGACATGTGTCACACTTCATGCTGCAAAGACCACATCGGCGGTCTACGATCTTCATGCTGCAAAGACCACATCGGCGGCCTCCATCGTAGATTCGCCTATGCCATCCCCTTGCCTCTCTCTTCCTTCCCTCACAGGTAGCGCATTGAGTCTTCCTTCCAATACTGCACCCTTTTCTCGAATCCATGTCGACATTCTTTGCGGGTCTAGAGGTGAAGCCGCTGGTTGCTAGTGGTGGTGACCGGAGGTGCTGCGGTCGAGTGCGATAGATTAGGTGGGATAGTAATGGGATGTGAGGAATTTTACAATTCCTCATTAGGGTCGACAGACTCTACAAGAACGGCTATGTCGGCCATGATTACGAGACTTGAGGAAGGAGATGTTGTGGATGATGAACTTGGGCATGGTACAAAGGGAGAACTCGGGAGGTGGTACAGGCACCGGAGATTGGAAGAAGTCGGATGAAGAAAGGCAAGTCCCCATCACCCCCACTTTGCGGCGCAACAGGCCATGCACTATTGGAAAAACTGCTAGCCACAACTTTCGTTGGTGGCGCGCCATTTACAACCAACGCCGCTACTATTTTTGTCAAATAGTGGTGGCGTTGGCTTATTTGGTATGACAATATATAATAGGGGCATAGTGGTGGCGTTGGAAAACAGGATAGCGTCATAAGTTTATGGGATCAACAATTTGTACCAGGCGTAATATAGTGCTGTCGTGGAATAGCATGGAATGCCAACACTATTATATTTAGTTGTGGCGTGCCGTTGGTTTCGATGCCAGTATTGTTATTTTGTCAATGCCAACATTCTTATAATATTATTATTTTGGTATATTATTTTTAATAGTATATTATAGTTTACTTTTATTAAATTTTTATTATTTTAAATAGAAATAATGACATTTTTTAAATATGTACTTTGAGACACATTAAATTTACTTTTTAGTTTAAGACTTGAAATATATAGTTTTGTGCCTTCAAACATGTAGTTTGACACTTCCAATTTTTTTATTTTTAGTTTTTTATGGGGTGATCTTTTTATAGTATATTATAATCTACTTTTATTAAATTTATATTATTTCAAATGAAAATAATGACATTTTAAAAATATGTACTTTGAGACTCTAAATTTACTTTTTAGTTTAAAACTTGAAATATATAGTTTTGAGCCTACAAATATGTAGTTTGACACTTCCAATTTTTGTTTTGTTTTTTATGTGGTGATCTTTTTTATAGTGTATTATTGTTTACTTTTATTAGATTTACCTTTTTTCCCTTTTTAGTTTAAGACTTGAAATATATAGTTTTGAGATGACATTTTTTAGGTGGTGATATTTTTTCTTATTGGTCAAGCCCAAATAGTATTAGAATGTCGTGGGGGTGAAAACCAACGGGCACTAGTAGAAAAAGGCTCATTTGTCCTGAACCGGGACTAAAGTGTCGGTACTAAAGCCCCATACCTTTAGTCCCGGTTCTTACACCAACCGGGACAGATGGGGCTCCACGTGGCCGCTTTGGCTTGCCCAAGTAGGGGGGCCTTTTGTCCCGGTTGGTAGCACCAACCGGGACCAATAAGCATCCACGTGTCAGCATTTCAGGGGCTGTGTTTTTTGCTTTGAAAGGGGGGGGGGGGTGTTAGGGGTTTTTGAGGGTTTTGTAGGGTTAATTTAGGGTTTCATATATTGTGTTAGCTGGCTAATAGAGAGAAGTGTCCTCTCTTATCTCCGTGCTTGGTCGACGCTACGTACTATACGTATAGAGAGGACTCGACACGCTAGCTAGTAAGCAAATGAAGGAAACCATGAACACTAGTAGAAAAAGGGTCAAACGTGAAGCACATTAGTGCCGGTTTGATTTTGGCCCGGTACTAATGGTACCACTAGTGCCGGTTCGAACGGATTTGCATTAATGCCTGTTCGTGTTGAACCTTTAGTACCGGTTCGTGGCACAAAACGGTACTAAAGGGGTGGTGGCAGGCTGACGTCAGGCCGGGGCACCACGATCACCTTTAGTACCGGTTCGTGGCACGAACCGGTACTAAAGGTTACCTTTAGTACCGGTTCGTGCAATGAACCGGTACTAAAGGGGTCTGACATATAGTACCGGTTGGAGACACAAACCGGGACTATAGGGCAATTTTCAAACTTGAAAAAATCATAACTAAATCATCCTAATTCAAAAAAATACATATAATATATCAAAATTTGCAGAACAAAAAGGTTGATCCGCTGAAACAACCAGTTTTCCGTTTCGACAATTTTTTAAAATCACAAAATTCCAAAGGGAAATAGAGTTTTTGGGCGTTTTAGACGTTTTTTAGACGTTTTTAGCGTTTAGTGCTAGGGTTTAGATTTCAGAGTTTAGGGTTAGGTTTTATGGTTTAAACCCTTAGTTTTTACTGTTTAGCATAGTGTTTCCGATGTTTTAAGTCCCGAGTTTAGGGTTTAGGACAATTTTTGAAATGACAAAATTGTATAAGGAAAAAAAGATATGCTCTAATTTATGTTTTTTTGAATTTTGTTAAATCTTGTCAAACCGGTCAAACAACTGATTCAAGAAATATAGAGTGTTACGGAATAATTACGCAATAATATTAGTGTTACTAAATAAGTAGTTAAGCGAGGTGATTAGAGACTAAATCATCAAATAATTCAGAAAAATTGAAAATTGAAAAAAATCAAATTTTTTTCCAAAATTTTCAAAAAAAAATTCAAAAAAAAACCTTTAGTACCGGTTGGTAAAGCCTTTTTTTCATGCTTTTCCCGGCGGTCTGGAGAAAGCAGCAATCAATAGGACTTTCCTAATCCTCCCTTCCTTTCAGGAAGAACGTGAAATTCTTTTTCCTTAAATGGGAGCAGAGCAGGTTTGAAAAAGGATCTTAGAGTGTCTAGGGTTGGGCCAGGAGGGTCTCTTAACGCCTTCCTTTTTCTGCCCATCGGAGTTATTTCCCAAGGACTTGCCATGGTAAGAGGGAGAAGGGGGAAGAAGCACACTTGAAGAGCGCAGTACAACGGGGAGTTGTATGCTGCGTTCGGGAAGGATGAATCGCTCCCGAAAAGGAGTCTATTGATTCTCTCCCAATTGGTTGGATCGTAGGGGCGATGATTTACTTCACGGGCGAGGTCTCTGGTTCAAGTCCAGGATGGCCCAGCTGCGCCAGGGAAAAGAATAGAAGAAGCATCTGACTCTTTCATGCATACTCCACTTGGCTCGGGGGGGATATAGCTCAGTTGGTAGAGCTCCGCTCTTGCAATTGGGTCATTGCGATACCAACCGGTACTAAAGGTCCCCCATACCAGGGCGCGAGCTCACGCCACGTGGTGGCACTTTAGCGCCGGTTCGTGCGGTACTAAAGGGGGGGGGGCTTTAGTGCCCAAACTTTAGTGCCGGTTCCATAACCGGCACTAAAGGCCCTTACAAACCGGTTTTAAAGCTCCGTTTTCTACTAGTAGAAGTACATAAGATCGTCATGAACATATATATACAAAGAGAAGTGATCGACCTCTCCTTCTCCGAGAGATTGGTTGAACAACAAGTTTTCGTATATCTATCCGATGCTACTGGCTACATATATACAATATTAAGATCTCTTACAATATAATCCCCTAATTATATATGAACTCAGCTTCCACATGGTATTCTACGGTTTTATTGATGATGTGGTCAAGAAAGAATTCCGCTAATTCCTCTTGAATTTCTTTCATGCGATCTTGTGATAGGAGTTCATTCCGCATCCGCCATGTCTAATTTGAAGAAGGGGGTTAATACATATATATGAATGAAACTCAACAGAAATGATGGTGTAATAAAATGAAATTGTGAATATTATTGCTTACACACATCATATTGTATTTTAGAGTAGCCCCGCTTATTTTTGCAAGTTGCTTGTAGATGAATTCGCACACGTAGTATCCATAGTAATCATTCCCGGGTTCCTGCCACAAGCACTTTACGAGAAATAGAGGTCAATCAAACTGATAATTGAGCATTATAAATGGCATTGATGAAAGTAGCTAGAATCAACGGGATCGAGATGCGCGGAACTAGCTAGCTAGTAGTACTTACTTTCGGGTATGTAAATCACAGCTCCCCCGGCAGTCCCGGAGATTGTGCGGTGAATAGTTTCCAAATCCTGCTATAATGATCGATCGATCAAATTACTTGATATCAGGAAATAAACAAATTAGTTGCCGATATGGTGCGATAATGATCGATTGAACTTACTTCGTGAGCATTTTAGTCATGTCCGCATATTCCTCGCGATCTTTTCGTCTTGAGTCTAAGATGGTTACAAGTCCCTGCTCAAGCTTAATCTCTGGGAGAATATAGTGGAACCTGCGCACGCATGCATAACTCATCAATTACATTACTATAACCTCGAGTAATAAGGGAAACCGAATATGCACAAGACAGTAGCACTCACTTGAAGTTGTAAGGAAAGAGTATTGTATCTTTGGTTTGATTTATTAGCAAGGATTTGAGCAAGTTGTCCTCGGTGTCTTTGGCATGAAATTTAACCGTAAATTCATCTATGAGATTTGTGTTAATGAACCCAATACCATAGATTTCTTCTTTTCTGCATTAGACAATCTTCAATCTGCATAATATAGTGAGGATAATCATATATACATGCAATGAAAGAGCTGAGCTATATATAGAGACTTAACGATAGAAGTAGTACTTACAGACAGTAGCAAGTGACCGTTAATTTATCGAGGGCCTTTTGATTGAAAAACTGGAAGAACTCCTCAAATGGACGAGTCAACAGTTTAATTCCAACGAGGTCGTGCTCCTATTTCACTCTCAGTGTCAAAGTATTCATCCCCAAGACTCTCTCCAGGTTTTCATGTACCAATTATGGAATCTTCGCATCATTGTTGTTAGAGATCTTTCATCTTTGACCAGAGGCTTCCCGTAATGGTATTTGTGTTCGTACACCTCCATTGTATCATAGTGTACATCATCGGGCAGGTAATCTCCAAGATTGGTATTGGACAAAATCTCCGGATGATTAGTGACGATATCGCTAGACACCTTGAGCGGGAGGCACGATTGGTTCGCTTGTTCGCCGAGCTGGGCAATTTTTTTCCCAGCTCGTCGTTCTGCTCCGCTTCGATATATGACCTTTCAATAATGCACTCATAGTTGTTTTTCGGCAGAGACGGTGGTGGTTTCTTCAGGGCATCGATAGTGCGCTTTGCTTTCATCGGATCTATCTTCTGCTCCGCAGGTGGATGTTTCTTTGCTTTCACCGCTTCAAAGAAGTCCCTCACTTCGGCTTCCATGATCTTCGTGTTTTCCTCCATGGTCCTCTCGTATGGTAACTTCTCTAGAGGCTTGAGAGATGGACCGAATCTGTATTGCCTCCCGCCTCTGGCTGTACTGCTAGACGCCGGAGCAGACGGAGCGGCTGGGGCTGTCTTCTTTCCTTGCTTACGAGGCGGAGGAGAAGGACTATGATGCGTCGGAGAAGCCGGAGTGGCGGCGGGTCTTTTCCGTCCTTGCTGACAAGGCGGAGAAGGAGGAGGCTGGCTACTTGGGCGCGCTAGCGCAGGCGGAGAAGGAGGCGGAGTGCCGCCACGCGCCGGAGAAGGAGGTGGAGTGCCCTGATCACTCGCCGGAGGAGGAGGAGGAGGAGGAGGGCGTTCAGTTTGGAAGGTTGCTGAGCTCCTTCCGTCTTAGGCATGGAGTCTTCAGAGCAGAACCCAGCCGAGTCTCCCCTTCACCGGTAGGGTGGTCAAGCTCGAGCTCCTCAAATCCCTCCGTTATTTCGTCCACCGTCACCCTAGCATATCCTTCTGGAATTGGCCGGTAGTGAAAATTTGCGCCGGGTTCAAGAGGTCGAACAGAGCCGACAACAGCCTTGACTTTCAAGTTCTGCCATTGCGTCATAAGGTGGCAATGTAGAGACTCCGTGATAGCATCTATGGGGTAGCTAGCAGGAGCCGTGAAGACAAGCTCCAGCTGAAGTAGCTTGGTGGAATCCACGATGCTTCTGCACTGAGATGGCGGGGTAGCTTCGGCAGGTCGCTTGCTATGAACTGCTTCTCGTTCCTCTAGCGCTTGTACCCTTGCGTGCAGCTTCTGAAGTTGGGTATGCTCCACTTTCCTCCTCCTCTCCTGGCATTTGTAACCGTCTGCGTCCGGAAACCCAGCCTTCCACGGAATGGAGCCTGGCAAGCCTCGTGTCCATCCAGGGTTCTCAGGATTCCTGAGGGCCATTGTGAGCTCGTCGTTCTCTCTGTCTGGAACGAACATCCCTTGCTGCGCTGCGGCGATATAGTCCTGAAGCTTCATGACGGGTATTCGCAGTTGCTCGTTCGTCCAAACGCACTTCCCTGTTACAGGGTCCAAGGTTCCGCCAACCCTGAAGAACCAAGTCCGGCAACGGTCTGGCCAGTTCAATGTCTCTGGTTCGACCCCTTTATCAAGCTGGTCATTCTCAACCTTGGCCCACAACGGCCGGGTATTGAGGTAGCCACCTGACCCCGTGCGATGGTGATGCTCCTTCTTCGCAGCATTTATCTTGTTTGTCGCTGACATCTTCTTACTCTTGTCGGATGTCTTGTGGGCCACAAATGCGTCCCAGTATTATCTGATCTTCTCATACCGGCCGGTGAATTCTGGTGTCTTTTCTTTGTCGACAAACGTTGTTTTCAGCTCATTCTTCCACCTCCTGAATAGATCTACCATCTTCTTAAGAGCCTGAGACTTGATTAATGGCTCTTTAACTGGCTTCTCCGGATCCTCCTCTGGCGGTAGGGTGAAATTTGCCTTTAGCGCGTCCCAGAGATCATATTTCTGCCTATCGTTGACATAAGACACCTCAGGGTCTTCCTTCTTAGGCTTATACCATTGGTGGATGCTGATCGGGATCATGTCCCTAACAAGAACCCCGCACTGAGCAGAAAATGCTTCCTTGGTCCGGATGGGTTCAATCAGTTGGCCATCGCGCACGATTGTTGTGATCGTGAACCTTTCATCTGAGCGCAACTTTTTCTTTGGGCCTCGTCTCCTTACCGAAGTTGTGCTCGATCCGAAGGGCTAGAAAAAAGAAGAAAGACGAGAGTTAATATGTGTACATACCAAAACAATGAATGCATCAATTAGCTAGTCAGCACAGGCTTAATTAATATATATATACTTGGCCGGACTCTGTTCGGTCACCGGAGCCGTCGTCACGGTCTCCTTCTTGCACTGGCATTCGGTCACCGGAGCCATCATAATCATGTCCTTCCTCCTCCATTGTTCGATAACCATAGCCTGCTTCACCCTCTCCTTTTGGACCATCGGTTTCGTTGAGATACAACATGACATCACCTCCGGCTGCAATTATGTCCCCCAACACTAGTTCTGCTTCCTCATCTTGGACGTGCTCCATAGTTTCTGCAAATATTACAACATGGCAATTATTATGCAAACATGACAGATGGATATATTAGTGGAAAACGTAGACCTAGCTAGCTAATCACAACAAGGAATCATATTAGTGGCCTCGATGCTTCTCTAGTGTTTGCGGTGGCTGAGGGAGTCCTGGACTAAGGGGTCCTCGGGCGTCCGACCTGTTATCCATGGGCCGGACTGATGGGCTGTGAAGACATGAAGGCCGAAGACTGCACCGTGTCCGGATTGGACTCTACTTGGCGTGGAGGGCAAGCTTGGCGACCAACTATGAAGATTCCTTCTTATGTAACCGACTCCATGTAAACCCTAGATCCCCCCGATGTCTATATAAACCGGAGGGGTTAGTCCGGAAAGGATATACTCATTACCATATTCACATAGTCTAGACTTCTAGGGTTTAGCCATTGCGATCTCGTGGTAGATCAACTCTTGTAATACTCATATTCATCAAGATCAAGCAAGCAGGAAGTAGGGTATTACCTCCATAGAGAGGGCCCAAACCTGGGTAAACATCGTGTCCCCCGTCTCCTGTTACCATCGATCCTAGGCGCAAAGTTCGGGACCCCCTACCCAAGATCCGCCGGTTTTGACACCGACATTGGTGCTTTCATTGAGAGTTCCACTGTGCCGTCGATGAAAGGCTCGATGGCTCTCCTTGTCATTAAAGACAACATTACCGCAGGGGTAGTTCTGGCCCCGGGCCAAACCCTCCGGCTGGGCGACTTTACTATGATCGCCCGTTCGGCCGCGGAGCCGACGATGACCTCTCGGGCCATCGAAAATCCCCTTCGCATCAACTCCGAGCACTCCAAGAAGATGGATCTGGTTGAGTTTTCATCCTTGAACGAGCTCCTAGATCGCATCGCCGCTTTGGGAATTGCCACCGGTTACGATCAGATTGGGCCTAAAAACGATCAGGGAGAAACCGAAACTCCACCGGTCACCCACCAGATTGCGGTAGTCATGGAGCAGGACGACGAGTCTTCTTCTATATTGAAGGCGGACTATGTTCGGATCGCAGTTCATGAAGAGTCGGATACTCACCCGCGAAAGGATGCAACGAGCCCTCCGAACATAGCATCGGATGGCGGTTCCAAACAATCAGAAGATATTCCGGAACCCGGACTGTCTAGTCTGGAAGGTCGTTAGACTCCGGACAATCGGTTAGGTCGGGGTTCGGATTTAATTCCACCCACCCACCCGGACACAGAGGCTCTCATGAGCATAAAACAGCAGTCTCAGGAAAAGGTCCACCACTTCTGGGCCAGATTCCTCCTTGTCAAGGACAAGGTAAAAGATCACCGTGACAAGGACGCAATATCAGCGTTCTGCAAAAATTGCGCGGACGAAGGAATCCTCAATGCCATCAATCGCCGCCGCATACTAAAATTTGCTGAATTAGCAACTATCGCACAAAAAGACTGCGCGATGGAAAGCGCCTGGGAAACTCGGGCAGCTTGTTGGGAACCACCAGCCCCAATCCAACTTCCCCTACAGGTGAAAAGGGCGTACCCTCGTGGCACGCCCAGTCCAACAGTCAAAAAACACAAAGCCGCTATACGGCACGGCACCGTTCTGGAAGGGTGGCTCGATGGCCCATGCAAAATACATACAACAACAGATACCGTGGAAACCCACAGCCTTAGAGCATGTTGGATACTACGACAGGTAGCCAAGAGCGGCGAGGACTTCCTTATCAAGGACGCTCCGGAACAACACCCCGCAGAAGACGACGACCCAAGAGTATAGACAGTCTTCGAGACATTCGCTTCAAATAACAAGCGCAAAAGGGCACTTCGCGAGCTCGACGAAGTCTGCCAAATTGCTGTAATAAAACCATGGAACGACACGGCTATAACCTTCAACGCCGGTGACGAACCAAAGTACAGAACAGTACGAGTACCAGCCGCGTTAGTCCTTAGCCCCATTGTCGATGGGTTTCGACTCACCAAGGTCCTCATGGACGGCTGCAGCGGACTAAATCTCATTTATGAGGACACACTCCATAAAATGGAAATAGACAAGAGCCGCATCAAAAAAAGTAACACAACCTTCCGGGGAATTATTCCTAGTCGGGAGGCGCGGTGCGCAGGCAAAATCACACTTGACGTGGTATTCGGCACGCCGGAGAACTATCGGTCCGAAGAAATAACCTTCCAAGTGGCCCCTTTTAGAAGTGGATATCACGCCCTGTTGGGGCGGGATGCTTTTACACGCTTCCAAGCTATACCTCACTACGGATATATGAAGCTCAAAATGCCCGGACCAAACGGTATAATCACTCTCGTCAGTGATCCGGACATAGCACTCCGCACTAAAAACAAAACCGCATCCCTGGCCCTGGAAGCACTATCTGAAGCCCTCGCGGCCGAAGAATTAACCGCACTACGCTCCACAATGGACAGGGATGATGTGATCCTCGACAAACACCCCAAATCCACCTCATTCAAACCAGCAGAAGAAATAGTCAAATTCCAGGTCCACCCAACGGACCCCAAGAAGACAACATCTATCAAAGCTCAACTGAACCCAACCGTTGACGCCGCACTACAAGAGTTCCTGCGTGAAAACTGGGACATATTTTCCTGGCACCCTTCGGATATGTCAGGGATCCCACACAAGTTGGCCGAACATAGCCTCAACATATTAAAGGGATTTAAACCAGTCAAGCAAACACTGTGGAGCTTTTCCGAACCCAAGCGACAAGCCATGGGGGAGGAGCTGGCCAAGCTCATCGAGGCCGGATTCATTAAAGAAATCAAGCATCCGTACTGGCTGGCAAACCTGGTAATGGTACCAAAGGAAGATAAATCCTAGCGCCTATGTGTCGATTTCAAGGATCTCAACAAGGCTTGCCCTAAGTATCCTTTTCCCCTTCCCTGCAATGATCAAATCATTAAATCCATCGCAGGACACGACTCACTATGTTTCCTCGATGCATACTCCGGATACCATCAAATCAAAATGAAGGAATCTGATCAAGCTGCAACAGCATTTATTACCCCATACGAGCCATTCTGCTTCAATATTATGCCCTTCGGGCTCAAGAACGCCGGCGCGACATACCAATGCATGATCCAAACATACCTGGAGAAACAGATCGACAAAACGGTAGAAGCTTACATTGATGATGTCGTCATCAAGACTAGGCATGTCGAAACACTAATAGACAACTTACGTCTTATGTTTGATAACCTCCGGGGATATGACATTAAGCTCAACCCGGAGAAGTGTATCTTCGGCGTTCCCGCTGGAAAATTGCTGGGCTTCATAGTTTCCAATAGAGGAATGGAAGCAAAGCCGGCTAAAATCCGAGCTCTGTCACAGTTGGCTACACCAACAGACCTCAAACAGGTCAAAAAACTGGCAGGATGCGTGGCAGCTCTAAGCCGCTTTATCTCCAGACTAGGAGAAAAGGCACTACCACTCTATCGCCTCTTGTGACGCACGGGTAACTTCGAATGGACAGACGTGGCGACCGCCAGACTGGAGGAAATAAAGACCCTCCTAGCAAACAATCCAATCATGGCCGCACCAAACGCAGGTGAACCCATGCTGCTATACATATCGGCAACACATCAAGTGGTGAGCGCCGTGCTCGTCGTCGAACGAGAACAGGACGGACACAAATTCCCACTTCAAAAGCCAGTATACTTTGTATCCACTGTCCTCACACCATGCAAATCTCGATACCCCCACTACCAAAAGATAGCATACGCAGTTTTCATGGCATCCCGCAAGCTACGACACTACTTCCAGGAGTGTTCAATCACGGTGGCTTCGAGGTCCCACTAAATGACATAATAAACAACCGCAATGCCACGAGACGTATCGCCAAATGGGCCATAGAGCTACTTCCATTCGACATAACATACAAGCTGCGTCAAACCATCAAATCTCAAGTGCTGGCCGACTTCGTCGCCGAATGGACAGAGGCCGAACTCCCTAAAGAGTACGACGCATACTCAAATTGGGTCATGTATTTTGATGGTTCCAAAATGTTGGCAGGACTAGGAGCGGGAGTCGTATTAACATGCCCTACTAGAGACGTCGTCCAATATGTACTCCAAATATTATACACAGACTCCAACAACGCAGCCGAATACGAGGCCCTACTGCATGGTCTTCGGATGGCCACATCCATGGGCATACAACGCCTGGAGGTGCGTGGGGACTCGAACCTCGCGATATCTCAGATAAACGGCGACTTTGACGCCAAAGATCCAAAGATGGCAGCTTATCGCAATGCCGTATTAAAAATGTCGGCTCAGTTTGAAGGACTTGAATTTCACCACGTTGCCCAAGAAAGCAATCAAGCAGCGGACGTCCTGGCTCGCATCGGCGCTAAGCGCGACCCCGTCCCAGCTAACATCTTCTTGGAAAGGCTCTTTAAGCCATCCGTGGTGTGGCAAGCGGAGGGCGGCAACCACAGTTCAAATCCGAACACAACACCAAATCCCGAACATACAGACAGTACCAGGGGCTCAGCCACCTAAATAACACCATCGGCCCATCTCATTATGGCAGTCATTGCCCCGTGGATCGAACCCTTCTTGGCCTACATTAATAGGAAGGAGCTTTCCGACGACCAGAATGAGGGTCGCCGCATTGTCAGGTGTTCGAAGGCCTACAAGGTCCACGACGGAGAGCTCTACAAGAAAAGCACTACCGGAGTACTTCAAAGATGTATCTCCGAAGAAGAAGGGCGGCAGCTATTAGCGGAAATTCACGCTGGCCTCGGCGGACATCACGCCGCATCTCGGGCCCTCGTTAGCAAAGCCTTTTGCACTGGGCTTTATTGGCCGACAGCCCGAGCGAACGCGCATGACCTTGTCCAACGCTGCGTCGGATGCCAGCTCTTCGCCAACCAAAGCCACATGCCCCCAACTGCCTTGCAAACCATCCCCATTACCTAGCCTTTTGCGGTCTGGGGTCTAGATATGGTCGGACCCCTTAAGGGGGGAAGCCATAAGAAAAAATATCTGCTGGTTATGGTGGACAAATTCACTAAGTGGATAGAGGCTAAACCGGTTAAAACGGCTGAGTCCGGCCCGGTGATTGACTTCATATCGAGTGTTGTGCACCGTTATGGTGTCCCACATAGGATCATCACCGACAATGGCTCCAATTTCACAGCTGACGAGGTAAAAACCTGGTGCACTAATCTGGGTATTAAACTCGATTATGCCTTTGTCTATCACCCACAAACCAACGTCAAGTCGAACGAGCCAATGGTCTCATTATGAGTGGCATCAAGCCCAGACTAGTGCGGTCCTTGAAAGAATCAGACAAGCACTGGGTAGAGGAGCTCGACTCCGTACTCTGGGGGCTGCGGACCACGCCCAACCGAACTACCAGATACACACCTTTCTTCATGGTGTATGGCGCAGAGGCCGTATTGCCTTGCGATATTATTCACCTCGAGTGCGTATGTACGAAGAGAGAGAAGCCGAGCTCGATCGACAGGACAGCCTAGATGCCTTGGAGGAGGAACGTGATGTCGCAAAAGCCCGTTCAACATTCTATAAACAGCAGGCTCGAAGATACCAAAGCAGAGAAGTACGGGCCAAGACTTACAATGTTGGCGAACTCGTCCTACGCGTGCCGGAGAAGAAAAAGGACAAGCTCAAGCCCAAATGGGAGGGTCCCTTCATAATTGATGAAGTTCTCACCGGAGGAGCGTACCGTCTTCGTGATGCATCAGACAATCGCCTCGAGCCGAACCCCTGGAACACGGCCAGACTCAGAAGATTCTATGCCTAGCGCCGAACTCCTTGTTCGTCTCCTTCTCCCCTGTAGTTTCCATTATTTTTCTCTCTTTTTTGATTACCTTTTTCCTCTTCACCTTAAAGTTTCGGTACGGCTAGACCGCACACCGCTAACACATACATATTTCAAATATGCATGTCCATTATACCTGGGGGCTTCTTAGACAGAAGATTTTTATCATTACTCTTTGAGCATCAAACTCTCGACATATGAGTTCCTCCATATGTACCTTTTCTTCGCCACTATATGCATCGATATTGTTGGGGAACGTTGCAGAAAATAAATTTTTTCTACGCTTCACCAAGATCAATCTATGGAGTCATCTAGCAACGAGAGAGAGGAGTGCATCTACATACCCTTGTAGATCGCGAGCGGAAGCGTTCAAGAGAACGGGGTCGAGGGAGTCGTACTTGTCGTGATCCAAATCACCGAAGATCCTAGTGCCGAACGGGCGGCACCTCCGCGTTCAACACACGTACGGTTGGGGAAGACGTCTCCTCCTTCTTGATCCAGCAAGGGGAAAGGAGAGGTTGATGGAGATCCAGCAGCACGACGGCGTGGTGGTGGAAGTAGCGGGATCCCGGCAGGGCTTCGCAAGCGCAAGCGGGAAGGAGAGGTATTACGGAGGGAGAGGGAGGCGCCAGGAGCAAGGGTTGCGGCTGCCCTCCCTCCCCCCTCTTTATATAGGGGCCCTGGGGGGCGCCGGCCCTAAGAGATCCAATCTCCAAGGGGGGCGGCGGCCAAGGGGGTGGCTCCCCCCCCAAGCCAAGTGGGGCGCCCCCCACCCCTAGGGTTTCCAACCCTAGGCGTAGGGGAGGCCCAAGGGGGGCGCACCAGCCCACTAGGGGCTGGTTCCCCTTCCCACTTCAGCCCATGGGGCCCTCCGGGATAGGTGGCCCCACCCGGTGGACCCCCGGGACCCTTCCGGTGGTCCCGATACAATACCGATTACCCCCGAAACTTTCCCGATGGCCGAAACTGGACTTGCTATATATAAATCTTTACCTCCGGACCATTCAGGAACTCCTCGTGACATTCGGGATCTCATCCGGGACTCCGAACAACTTTCGGGTTACCGCATACTAATATCTCTACAACCCTAGCATCACCGAACCTTAAGTGTGTAGACCCTACGGGTTCGGGAGACACGCAGACATGACCGAGACGACTCTCCGGTCAATAACCAATAGTGGGATATGGATACCCATGTTGGCTCCCACATGCGCCTCGATGATCTCATCGGATGAACCACGATGTCGAGGATTCAATCAATCCCGTATACAATTCCCTTTGTCAATCGGTACGTTACTTGCCCGAGATTCGATCGTCGGTATCCCAATACCTCGTTCAATCTCGTTACCGGCAAGTCACTTTACTCGTACCATAATGCATGATCCCGTGACCAAACACTTGGTCACATTGAGCTCATTATGATGATGCATTACCGAGTGGGCCCCGAGACACTTTCAGAGATACCCGTAGTGCACCTTTATAGCCACCCAGTTACGTTGTGACGTTTGGCACACCCAAAGCACTCCTACGGTATCTGGGAGTTGCACAATCTCATGGTCTAAGGAAATGATACTTGACATTGGAAAATCTCTAGCAAACGAACTACACGATCTTGTGCTATGCTTAGGACTGGGTCTTGTCCATCACATCATTCTCCTAATGATGTGATCCCGTTATCAATGACATCTAATGTCCATAGTCAGGAAACCATGACTATCTGTTGATCAACAAGCTAGTCAACTAGAGGCTCACTAGGGACATGTTGTGGTCTATGTATTAACACATGTATTACGATTTCCGGATAACACAATTATAGCATGAACAATAGACAATTATCATGAACAAGGAAATATAATAATAACCATTTTATTATTGCCTCTAGGGCATATTTCCAATAGTCTCCCACTTGCACTAGAGTCAATAATCTAGTTACATTGTGATGAATCGAACACCCATACAGTTCTGGTGTTGATCATGTTTTGCTCGCGGAAGAGGTTTAGTCAACGGATCTGCGACATTCAGATCGGTATGTACTTTACAAATATCTATTTTTCCATCTTGAACATTTTCACGAATGGAGTTGAAGCGACGCTTGATGTGCCTGGTCTTCTTGTGAAACCTGGGCTCCTTGGCAAGGGCAATGGCTCCAGTGTTGTCACAGAAGAGAGTCATCGGCCCCGACGCATTGGCTATGACTCCTAGATCGGTGATGAACTTCTTCATCCAGATTGCTTCATGCGCTGCCTCCGAGGCTGCCATGTACTCCGCTTCACATGTAGATCCCGCCATGACACTTTGCTTGCAACTGCACCAGCTTACTGCCCGCCATTCAAAATAAACATGTATTCGGTTTGTGACTTGGAGTCATCCAAATCTGTGTCGAAGCTAGCGTCGACGTAACCCTTTACGACAAGCTCTTCGTCACCTCCATATACGAGAAACATATCCTTAGTCCTTTTCAGGTACTTTAGGATGTTCTTGACCACTATCCAGTGTTCCATGCCGGGATTACTTTGGTACCTTCCTACCAAACTTATGGCAAGGTTTACATCAGGTCTGGTACACAGCATGGCATACATGATAGACCCTATGGCTGAGGCATAGGGGACGACACTAATCTTTTCTCTATCTTCTATCGTGGTCGGACATTGAGCCGAGCTCAATTTCACACCTTGCAACACAGGCAAGAACCCCTTCTTGGACTGATCCATATTGAACTTCTTCAATATCTTATCAAGGTATGTGCTTTGTGAAAGACCTATGAGGCGTCTCGATCTATCTCTATAGATCTTGATGCCTAATATGTAAGCAGCTTCTCCAAGGTCCTTCATTGTAAAACACTTAATCATGTAGGCCTTAATACTGTCCAAAAGTTCAATATCATTTCCCATCGAAAGTATGTCATCCACATATAATATGAGAAATGCTACAGAGCTCCCACTCACTTTCTTGTAAACGCAGGCTTCTCCATAAGTCTGCATAAACCCAAACGCTTTGATCATTTCATTAAAGCGAATGTTCCAACTCCGAGATGCTTGCACCAGCCCATAGATGGAGCGCTGGAGCTTGCATACTTCATTAGCATTCTTAGGATCGACAAAACCTTCCGGCTGCATCATATACAATTCTTCCTTAAGAAAGCCTTTAAGGAATGCCGTTTTGACGTCCATTTGCCATATCTCATAATCATAGTATGCGGCAATTGCTAACATGATTCGGACGGACTTCAGCTTTGCTACGGGTGAGAAGGTCTCATCGTAGTCAACCCCTTGAACTTGTCGATAACCCATAGCGACAAGTCGAGCCTTATAGATGGTAACATTACCATCCGCGTCTGTCTTCTTCTTAAAGATCCATTTATTCTCTATCGCTCGCCGATCATCGGGCAAGTTTGTCAAAGTCCATACTTTGTTTTCATACATGGATCCTATCTCGGATTGCATGGCTTCAAGCCATTTGTTGGAATCTGGGCCCGCCATTTCTTCTTCATAGTTCAAAGGTTCACCGTTGTCTAACAACATGATTTCCAGGACAGGGTTGCCATACCACTCTGGTGCGGAACGTGTCCTTATGGACCTACGAAGTTCAGTAGCAACTTGATCTGAAGTTTCATGATCATCATCATTAACCTCATCTCTAGTCGGTGGAGGCACCACAGAAACATTTTCTTGAGCTGCGCTACTCTCCGGTTCAAGAGGCAATACTTCATCAAGTTCCACTTTCCTCCCACTTACTTCTTTCGAGAGAAACTCTTTCTCCAAAAAGGACCCGTTCTTGGCAACAAAGATCTTGCCTTCGGATCTGAGGTAGAAGGTATACCCAATGGTTTCCTTAGGGTATCCTATGAAGACACATTTTTCTGACTTGGGTTCGAGCTTTTCAGGTTGAAGTTTCTTGACATAAGCATCGCATCCCCAAACTTTTAGAAACGACAACTTAGGTTTCTTCCCAAACCATAATTCAAACGGTGTCATCTCAACGGATTTAGACGGTGCCCTATTTAAAGTGAATGTAGCTGTCTCTAGAGCGTATCCCCAAAATGATAGTGGTAAATCAGTGAGTGACATCATAGATCACACCATATCCAATAGAGTGCGATTACGACATTCGGACACACCGTTACGCTGAGGTGTTCCAGGCAGCGTGAGTTGTGAAACGATTCCACATTTCCTTAAGTGCGTACCAAATTCGTGACTTAAATATTCTCCCCCACGATGTGATCGTAAGAATTTTATCTTTCGGTCATGTTGATTCTCTACATCATTCTGAAATTCCTTGAACTTTTCAAAGGTCTCAGACTTGTGTTTCATCAAATAGACATACCCATATCTACTTAAGTCATCAGTGAGAGTGAGAACATAACGATAGCCACCGCGAGCCTCAACGCTCATTGGACCGCACACATCAGTATGTATAATTTCCAATAAGTTGGTTGCTCGCTCCATTGTTTCGGAGAACAGAGTCTTGGTCATTTTACCCATGAGACATGGTTCACACGTGTCAAATGATTCGAAATCAAGAGACTCCAAAAGTCTATCTGTATGGAGCTTCTTCATGCGTTTGACACCTATGTGAGCAAGGCGGCAGTGCCACAAGTATGTGGGACTATCATTATCAAACTTACATCTTTTGGTATTCACACTATGAATATGTGTAATATCACGTTCGAGATTCATTAAGAATAAACCATTCACCAGCGGGGCATGACCATAAAACATATCTCTCATATAAATAGAACAATCATTATTCTCGGATTTAAATGAGTAGCCATCTCGCATTAAACGAGATCCAGATACAATGTTCATGCTCAAAGCTGGCACTAAATAACAATTATTGAGGTTTAAAACTAATCTCGTAGGTAAATGTAGAGGTAGCGTGCCAACGGCGATCACATCGAACTTGGAACCATTCCCGACGCGCATCGTCACCTCGTCCTTCGCCAGTCTTCATTTATTCCGCAGCTCCTGTTTTGAGTTACAAATATGTGCAACCGCACCGGTATCAAATATCCAGGAGCTACTACGAGTACTGGTAATGTACACATCAATTACATGTATATCACATATACCTTTAGTGTTGCCGGCCTTCTTGTCCACTAAGTATTTGGGGAAGTTCCGCTTCTAGTGTCCCTTTCCCTTGCAATAAAAGCACTCACTCTCAGGCTTGGGTCCATTCTTTGGCTTCTTCCCGGCAACTGGCTTACCGGGCGCGGCAACTCCCTTGCCGTCCTTCTTCTTACCCTTGACCTTTTTGAACTTAGTGGTTTTATTCACCATCAACACTTGATGTTCCTTTTTGATCTCCACCTCCGCTGATTTCAGCATTGAATATACCTTAGGGATGGTCTTTTCCATCCCCTTGCATATTGAAGTTCATCACAAAGCTCTTGTAGCTAGGTGGGAGCGACTGAAGGATTCTGTCAATGACTGCCTCGTCCGGGAGGTTAATGTCCAGCTGGGACAAGCGGTTGTGCAACCCAGATATTTTGAGTATGTGCTCACTGACAGAACTATTTTCCTCCATCTTACAACTGTAGAACTTGTCGGAGACTTCATATCTCTCGACCCGGGCATGATCTTGGAAAACCATTTTCAGCTCTTCGAACATCTCATATGCTCCGTGTTGCTCAAAATGCTTTTGGAGCCCCGGTTCTAAGCTGTAAAGCATGCCGCACTGAACGAGGGAGTAATCATCAGCACACGACTGCCAAGCGTTCATAACGTCTTGGTTCTCTGGGATGGGTGCGTCACCTAGCGGTGCTTCTAGGACATATGCTTTCTTGGCAGCTATGAGGATGATCCTCAGGTTTCGAACCCAGTCCGTATAGTTGCTGCCATCATCTTTCAGCTTGGTTTTCTCTAGGAACACGTTGAAGTTGAGGTTGACATTAGCGTGGGCCATTTGATCTACAAGACATATTGTAAAGATTTTAGACTAAGTTCATGATAATTAAGTTCATCTAATCAAATTATTTAATAAACTCCCACTCAGATTAGACATCCCTCTAGTCATCTAAGTGATACATGATCCGACTCAACTAGACCGTGTCCGATCATCACGTGAGACGGACTAGTCATCATCGGTGAACATCTCCATGTTGATCGTATCTTCCATACGACTCATGTTCGACCTTTCGGTCTCTTGTGTTCCCAGGCCATGTCTATACATGCTAGGCTCGTCAAGTCAACCTAAGTGTTTTGCATGTGTAAATCTGGCTTACACCTGTTGTATGTGAACGTTGGAATCTATCACACCCGATCATCACGTGGTGCTTCGAGACAATGAACTTTCGCAACGGCGCACAGTTAGGGGAAACACTTTCTTGAAATTATTGTGAGGGATCATCTTATTTACTACCGTCGTACTAAGCAAATAAGAAGCAAAACATGATAAACATCATATGCAATCAAATAGTGACATGATATGGCCAATATCATATTGCTCCTTTGATCTCCATCTTCGGGGCGCCATGATCATCTTCTTCACCGGCATGACAACATGATCTCCATCATCGTGTCTTCATGAAGTTGTCTCGTCATCTATTACTTCTACTACTATGGCTAACGGTTTAGCAATAAAGTAAAGTAATTACCCGGCGTTTATGTTGACACGCAGGTCATAAATAAATTAAGACAACTCCTATGGCTCCTGCTGGTTGTCATACTCATCGACATGCAAGTCATGATTCCTATTACAAGAACATGATCAATCTCATACATCACATATATCATTCATCATATCCTTTTGGCCATATCACATCACACGGCATATGCTGCAAAAACAAGTTAGACGTCCTCTAATTGTTGTTGCAAATTTTTACGTGGCTGCTATAGGTTTCTTAGTAAGAACGTTTCTTACCTACGCCAAAACTACAACGTGATATGCCAATTTCTATTTACCCTTCATAAGGACCATTTTCATCGAATCTGATCTGACTAAAGTGGGAGAGACAGACACCCGCTAGCCACCTTATGCAACTAGTGCATGTTAGTTGGTGGAACCTATCTCACGTAAGTGTACGTGTAAGGTCGGTCCGGGCCGCTTCATCCCACGATGCCGCCGAATCAAGATAAGACTAGTAACGACAAGTAAATTGACAAAATCAACGCCCCCAACAACTTGTGTTCTACTCGGGCATAGAAACTACGCATAAACCTAACTCTGATACCACTGTTGGGGAACGTTGCAGAAAATAAAAAATTTCTACGCTTCACCAATATCAATCTATGCAGTCATCGAGCAACGAGAGAGAGGAGTGCATCTACATACCCTTGTAGATCGCGAGCGAAAGCGTTCAAGAGAACGGGGTTGAGGGAGTCGTACTCGTCGTGATCCAAATCACCGAAGATCCTAGTGCCGAACGGACGGCACCTCCGCGTTCAACACACGTACGGTTGGGGAAGACGTCTCCTACTTCTTGATCCAGCAAGGGGAAAGGAGAGGTTGATGGAGATCCAGCAGCACGACGGCGTGGTGGTGGAAGTAGCGGGATCCCGACAGGGCTTCGTCAAGCGCAAGCGGGGAGGAGAGGTGTTACGGAGGGAGAGGGAGGCGCCAAGAGCAAGGGTCTTGGCTGCCCTCCCTTCCCCCTCTTTATATAGGGGCCCTGGGGTGGGGGCGCCGGCCCTAGGAGATCCAATCTCCAAGGGGGGCGGCGGTCAAGGGGGTGGCTTCCCCCCAAGCCAAGTGGGGCGCCCCCCCACCCCTAGGGTTTCCAACCCTAGGCGCAGGGGAGGCCCAAGGGGGGCGCACCAGCCCACCAGGGGCTGGTTCCCCTTCCCACTTCAGCCAATGGGGCCCTCCGGGATAGGTGGCCCCACCCGGTGGACCCCCGGGACCCTTCCGGTGGTCCCGGTACAATACCGATTACCCCTGAAACTTTCCCGATGGCCGAAACTGGACTTCCTATATATAAATCTTTACCTCCGGACCATGCTGGAACTCCTCGTGACGTCCGGAATCTCATCCGGGACTCCGAACAACTTTCGGGTTACCGCATACTAATATCTCTACAACCCTAGCATCACCGAACCTTAAGTGTGTAGACCCTACGGGTTCGGGAGACACGCAGACATGACCGAGACGACTCTTCGGTCAATAACCAACAGCGGGATCTAGATACCCATGTTGTCTCCCACATGCTACTCGATGATCTCATCAGATGAACCACGATGTCGAGGATTCAATCAATCCCGTATACAATTCCCTTTGTCAATCGGTACGTTACTTGCCCGAGATTCGATCGTCGGTATCCCAATACCTTGTTCAATCTCGTTACCGGCAAGTCACTTTACTCGTACCGTAATGCATGATCCCATGACCAAACACTTGGTCACATTGAGCTCATTATGATGATGCATTACCGAGTGGGCCCAGAGATACCTCTCTGTCATACGGAGTGACAAATCCCAGTCTCGATTCGTGCCAACCCAACAGACACTTTCAGAGATACCCGTAGTGCACCTTTATAGCCACCCAGTTACGTTGTGACGTTTGGCACACCCAAAGCACTTCTACGGTATCCAGGAGTTGCGCAATCTCATGGTCTAAGGAAATGATACTTGACATTGGAAAAGCTCTAGCAAACGAACTACACGATCTTGTGCTATGCTTAGGATTGGGTCTTGTCCATCACATCATTCTCCTAATGATGTGATCCCGTTATCAATGACATCTAATGTCCATAGTCAGGAAACCATGACTATCTGTTGATCAACAAGCTAGTCAACTAGAGGCTCACTAGGGACATGTTGTGGTCTATGTATTCACACATGTATTACGATTTCCGGATAACACAATTATAGCATGAACAATAGACAATTATCATGAACAAGGAAATAATAATAACCATTTTATTATTGCCTCTAGGAGATATTTCCAACTGATATGACTTAAGTTTTGGCCAAGCTGGGTTGCCTGGCTCCTGTACTTATGCCCTACGTTCCCGTTAGTTCGGCTAGGGCATAAAGAGAGCACCTCTGTGATCGTTACTGCCGGGTCATCCGAATGTGTACCTCAGACTGGGTGAAGCCCAAAGCTAGCGTTCTTAAGGGAATATTCGGTCGGTGAATTAAAGACGTTTTTTCAATTACTCCATTGGTAACCTCCAGAAGTTACAGAAACGATGATCTTTTCCACCACAACTCAGACATGTACATTAATACATGCGCACCTAGGGAAAGGAACCCTTAACGGAACTATTCTCTCTTGAAGATGTTTCTTACGACTCAAACGTAATATAACATAACTAGCGGAATACAACTTGTCTGTTCAAGCAATTATGACCCCTACGCCTAGTTTTCCATGCATGCCCCGGCCTATTCGGCCGTGAGGGTATCCGGAAACACTCTACACCCTTGAGTCTGGAGGTTGAAGCGAAAAGGTCTGCCATGACAAATGCTATACAATTCAGCTAGAATTACGCAGGGCAAGGAAAATACATAGTCACTTGGACTCAAACACTTCCCTCTCTGTACCATCCAACAGGCGGTCTAACTTACAATCCTGTTGGGAATATTTGGCGGCCACCTCTACTTGGTCATATACTAAACTAACGGGAATTTCCTCCCCATTTGACCCTAATGGTCCAACCCTGGCCATGTGATTCGGGTCCAGCTTGGTATATCGCATTTTCACCATGGCCCAGGCTTCCCGCGCACCCTCTCGGCAGGCCGATATCTTCCATAGTCGGATACGCCGCCGTGCTCCCTTGAACAGCTCTACAAGCTCCTCCATACTTCCTGGAGGTTAGTCGGACGGCCATAAGGCCTTAGCCATGCTCCGCATGGCTAGCCGAGCATGCTTGTGCACCTGTGACAGCCTCTGCAGCAGATCACTCGATGATCCGGACACCTCCTCTTCAGGACGGCCCGTCAATACACCTGCAAACATGACTATATCAGTCCCATTTATCTCTGAGCTAATCCACAAATAGTTTGGACACATACTGAAGATACCGCCCCACAGTTTTTTGTTCTCCTTCACGGAAGCGGCTAGCTGGGCTCGGACATCTTTCAACTCTTCACCCAATGCAGTGTTGGAATCCTGTAGCTTGTTTTTCTCATCTCTGACGCGGGTCAGCACACGCTCGC
This sequence comes from Triticum timopheevii, assembly GCA_963921465.1. Classification (NCBI taxonomy): domain Eukaryota; kingdom Viridiplantae; phylum Streptophyta; class Magnoliopsida; order Poales; family Poaceae; genus Triticum; species Triticum timopheevii. The sequence continues at coordinate 762,060,091 of OY997263.1, forward strand.
CTGTGGCGCGTTGCCTGTTCGTCTCTTTTTCTCTCTCTTGGGCGACCTTCAGCTTCTCTTCAAGTTGATCAGACGGCCCTATTATGCGAAATCAGCAGCAACATTAGCGCAGTGGGCACACAATTATTGTTCCTTGATGGAGGGGAACAATACCAGTGGACTACTTCTTCAAGTCTCCCAGTTCGGCGGTAGCAGCTTTTAGCTGCGCCCGACACTGCTCCAGCTCTTGGGCTAGCAGACTATTCTTCTCTGCGAGGACTTGGTTGTTCAACAATCCTGAAATCAGTTGTGCCAACTGCTTTCAGTCTTGGGGGCTACGGGTATATGGCTATCCTTTTTTGACAAAGAAAACTTACCTGCACATCTGTCAGATATTGCCTCGTGGCTTTTCTAAGCCCGTCTCGATCAGCTCGGATGTATGCATCGCCCGAGCTAAAGGCATTAAATGCCTCGTCCAAGAACTTCGGGTCTCGTAAAACAGCTCTGCAGCGCCGATGATTCATGATGCTCTCTACTTCCGAGTTGGTAACAGACATATTGTCCGAACCCTCGGCCGAAGGGCAGTCCGGCTTTGTTCCTACATCGGCCCCCGTCTCCCTGACTGGATCTAAATCTTGGTTGTTGGGAGCGCGGCCGGCCGGACCCCCGGACACAGTTCGGCGAACCTTTTTCCTGTAATCAAACAAGCGCATAGGTCACAGTTGGACACGGCCACTGAAAAATATATTTATCCATACCTCCTCGATGAGGGCCGGGCGGTGCCTTCATCGGCCCTCCTCTTCGAAGACCTGCCCGGCGCAGGAACCGATTTCCTCGGTATCGTCAAATGCCTTCCCTGTAGAACGAGCGACAATGCCATGGGTGAGGCAGAGTAAGAGCACCCTTTCAGAGAAGGTGTTTCTTGATTACTTACCTGTGAAGCAGGAAGAAGGCCAGGGTAGTCGGCGATGATGGCCACTTCCGTGCCATCATAGCTTGTCTGGTAAAACACCCCCTCCGCAAGCACCACAAATACATCTGGATCCTCTTCAAACCCGGGATCAAGCTCCTGGTTGTGGTCCTCCGGCTGTGGGGCGGGACTATAAAATCCCTCGGTGACCTTTCGCCAGTGCTGTCATAAGAAAACAAACTAGAAATTTATCAAAGGCAATTCGGAGATGGAAGGAGTAAAAACAGAGGGGTCGGGCCTTACCCAACTAGGAGGGTTATACATAGAGTACCCGTCTCTGAGTTTGATGCGAAGAAATTCCTTTTCCTCCCCTTTGAACAGTTTGGCTAATATCTTAGCCAAAGCGGCAGGGGTATCCGAACCTTTCCGGCCGCAGCGAGATGCGTCGTCCTCCCCATTGTAGTGCCACATTGGAAGCCCTCTGTATTGGAGCGGCTGAACCCCTCGCGCTATGGAGATCGCCATAACCTCGATTACTGTGAGTCCGGACTGAGTGAGCTCTTTTATCCTGCTCATCAGCTGACGAACCTCCGTGCCATCTTCCTTTTCAAGACTCTGGGGACGCCAACTGTGGCATTTCTTCAGCGGGACGCGCACAAATTCAGGAAGACCCTTTTGAACCGGGTCGGGAAGCACAACATCCTCTATATAAAACCATTCGGAGGGCCATTCATAAGGTGCCTTCCTTGGTGTGCCGGATGGATATCCGATATCGGCGACGCGCCATACTTCGGCTCCGCCCACTTCAAATATTGACCCTTCGTGATTGCGTGGGACGAGACAGAACAGCTTCCCCCACAACTCGAAATGAGCACTACTAGAAAAAGGGCTATAGATGGGATTGACACTAATGGCGCACCAGACAAGCGGTGCGCCATTAGTATATACTAATGGCGCACCACCTTCTGATACGCCATTAGAGTTGAAACTACTAATGGCGCACCTGGCCCAGGGTGCGCCATTAGTATCAAAAAAAAATTTGAACTAGTGCGGCTGTCCAAACATACTAATGGCGCATCCAGACACAGTGCGCCATTACTAGTTGTAACTAGTAATGGCGCACCTATCAGAAAGTGCGCCACTAATGTTGTTTTTTTATTATATTTTTTATTCCTTTTTTTTGCAAAACTACTAATGGCGCACTGTTCCACCGTGCGCCATTACTAGTTTAAACTAGTAATGGTGCACTGTGGAACAGTGCGCCATTAGTATGTTTTTTTTTGCAAAACTACTAATGGCGCACCACCAGAAGGTGCGCCATTAGTAACCTGGATTACTAATGGCGCATTTAGAGTTGGTGCGCCATTAGTAAGTGGGCAGCAACAAGATATTTTGGACAGCCTCTCCTACCCACACTCACTTTCTCCCCACTTCATTCTCTCCACCTCCTCCTTGTCTCGGGTGCCTCCTCTTTTTCACCTCATTTCCACCATAGATTCATTCAAATTAAGTGGTTAAATTACCTTGTTTTGATAGGTAAGTAAGGGGGGAAGCTATATTTATGTTGTTCTCCCTACACCAATGTGCACATGCACTTTTTATGGCCTAGCTAGATCTATGTATGTTCGTGGTGTTGCATATGTTTGTGGTGTTGCATATGTGTTTGTGTTTGGAGGTGTACCGGTATTTGAAATGCGATAGTTGCCAATATTTTGCCGGAATGTTGATTCATTTCCGTTTCGGTGAGAATTTTGGCATTAAGCATTCTTTTTGGTCCTATTTTTAGGGAAAGTCATGCCAAATTTTTTCTTGGTTCTAAAATATTGCTTTGCTCTACCCCGCAGGCGACCATGGTCCGCACGATGACCGAAGGCATCGTGAATAGGTTTTTGAGGTCCGCGAAGGCCGAGATGCTTCAAAAGAACGAGACGAAGATAAGATGTCCGTGTCGAAGATGCAAGCTGAAGAGCCTTATTGCGGACACGGATTCCGGGCAGGTGCGGGACCACCTGCTCTTGCGTGGTTTCATGGATGGCTATCGGTGGCAAGTTGATGAAGATGACTACGAAGTCGTCCATGGGGGCCGGGCAAGAAATGAGGAAGGGCAGCAAGACAACCACCGCGGCTCGGGCGGGCGAGAAGACGAAGAATCCCCAGGAGATGATCACGACGGTGATGCTGTACACAGTCATCATGTAGAAGATGCAGGACATGATGATGAGGAAGATGGCGGAGCAGACGACGGGCATGATCATGAAGATGATGATGCCGGCGGAGTAGACGACACTGGACCATCGATGGGCTGGGTGCAGGACCCTCATATTCAAGAGCTGCTTCTCAAGCAGACGGATAACGCAAGAGCTGCCGCCCGAGAGAAAGCCAAGATGGATCAACTTGAGTTAGACGCGGTTACTCCATTGTATGAAGGATGCAGGCCCGAGGATACCCGCCTGAAAGTAACGCTCATGGCTCTGGAGATGAAGGTAAAACACAAAATGACCGACGCATGCTTCGACGAGAACATGTCATTCTGGCACGAACATCTTCCCAAGGGGAACAAGTGCCCGACCAGTTTGGAGGAGGCAAAGAAAATCGTGTGTCCTCTGGATTTACCGCACGTGAAATACCATGTGTGCATGAACAATTGCATCATTTATCGGGACGAGCATGCGGAGTCTACCATATGTCCGGTGTGCGGCGTCACTCGATACAAGAAGAAGAAGAAAGCTCCTCGAAAAGTGGTGTGGTACTTTCCGATCACTCCTCATCTGCAGTGGTATTTCACGGACCCTAAGGTAGCAAAGCTCCTGTGTTGGCACGCGGATAGGGAGGAGAAGAAGCGAGAAGATGACGCAAATGATCCGGAGATAGATAAAAAAGACAAGATGCTGAGTCACTCTAAGGATGCGAGCCAATGGCAAGCGTTGAACTTTGAAGACCCAAAATTTGGGAACGATCCAAGGAACATCATGCTGGGCGCGAGCACCGATGGAGTCAATCCGTTTGGCAGCCAGAGAAGCACACATAGCACCTGGCCTGTGTTTGTGTGGATGTACAACCTTCCCCCCTGGTTGTGCATGAAGAGGAAGTACATTCACATGAGTATGCTAATTGAAGGACCGAAACAACCAGGGAAAGACATCAATCTGTATCTGGGGCTGCTGAAAGAGGAGCTTGACACGCTGTGGAAAACGCCAGCCAATACGTGGGACGCCGCAGAGAAAGAATATTTCCCTTTGAGAGCCGCGCTGCTCACGACGGTGCACGACTATCTCGGTTACGGATATATCGCGGGGCAGGTGGTCCACGGATTTTCTGGATGCGTCAGGTGCATGGATAACACAACGTATCGCCAGCTAGATAGAGATCCGAGGTCTTCAAAAACTGTGTTCATGGGACATCGAACGTGGCTTCGCGACGATGACCCGTGGAGAAAACGCAAGGATCTGTTCGATGGTGAAACCGAACCCCGAGGACGCCCGCGTACGAGGAGCGACGAGGAAATAGACGAGCTGTTGAAAAATTGGAAAGACTGCCCACTGCCGGGAAAGAAGAAAAAGGCGCCAGAGCCGCTGCTGAAGGTATGGAAAATGAGGTCTGTTTTCTGGGACTTGTCGTACTGGAAGATCCACCGTGTGCCTCACAGCCTTGATGTCATGCATATCACGAAGAACGTGTGCGAGAGTCTGCTTGGTACCCTGCTCAACATGCCAGAGAGGACCAAAGATGGGCCGAAAGCAAGGGAAGACTTGAAATCAATGGGCATTAGGCAGGAGCTTCACGCTATATATGATGATCATGATGATGATGATGATGATGAGGCCTCGGTGTCGATAAAAACCGAAATGATGAAAGCTTAGGCTTTTAGGGTGCCTCGGTGTCGATAAAAACCGAAATGATGAAAGCTTAGGATTTTAGGGTGCCTCGGCGTCGAAAAACCGTCAATGATAAAAGCTTAGCTTTTAGGATGCCTCGGTGTCGACAAACCCTAAATGATGAGACCATGATCTTGTTCCTTGACAATAACCAACTTTTTGACCAAACTTTGTTCCTATTTAGAGAGAAACATGGCCAACAACGATGAGGCCGGGGGTTCAGGCGTCAAGGCATTCTGGGAGCTATCCCAGGAGATGGAGGAACAACCTCACTTGTATGAGGACGCCGCCTTCCCCACCGATCCTGAGACCACTGATGGTACCGCCGAGGATAACCCCACTGATGCCACCACTGATGGTGCCGCCGAGGATGCCACCACTGATGATGGCGGCGCACGCACAGATGGCAGCCAACCGAAGAGGCAATGGAAGGACCGGCGCCCGACCGTGCTCCGCACCCTCAAGGAGGAAGTTATTGAAGTGGACTCCAACGGGAATCCAACGGCGCTCGAACGAATAGTCAAGGGGTACTCGCTTCAGCTCGGGTGCATTCTCCGGAGCACCGTCTCGATCAACACCGAGAACCTGAGGCATCCTGACCGAGGGAATTTGCGCAACCTCCTCTTCACGAAGCTGCACGAACGATACAAGTTCCCCGCTGAATTTGAAAACACAAGCCTCAAAGGGAATAAAGTGAACAGTGCTGCCCTCATGAAGATGAGCACGGCCCTGTCTACTTGGAAAAGCAATGTGAAGAGAATGATCGAGAAAGGTGAGAGTTATGAGAAGATCAAGGAGAAAAATCCTTCGATCACCGAAGATGACTACAACGACTTCAAGATCAATTGCTCGAGCACCGCAAGCTCCGAATCAAGTAAGTGGGGGAAAGAAATGCGGGATCTGAACTTAGGGGAACACACACTCGGTCCCGGCGGTTACAGAGTGGCGGAGCCTATATGGGACAAGGAGGAGGCGGGCCGTGCCGAGCAAGGCCTACCGCCCCTCTTCAATAAATATGGTGACAAGCAGACCAGGAACTTTGTCAGGGCCCGGTACAAGAAGGACCCGAAAACAAAGGAGCTTACCACGGATCCGAAGACCAGGGCGCTTGAGCTTGTTCTGGTAAGGAATACACCCCCGCGTAATTAGCTCCATAGGGTTGCATTCTAATTAATGAAGCCAAATTTCTAAATGGTTCACATTCCTTCCGCAGGCGACTGAAAGCAGTAGCGCGGGGTCGACTAAGAGCAACCCTTGGGATACCACTCTAAATAGGGCGTTGAATGTAATGAAGAACAAGGATAAGCTCAGTAAGCCGACGTCAGCTGGTCGTGTGGCCGGCAAAGGCTTGTTGACAAAATGGTCGTCATACTATAACACTGGTGGGCGAAAGGAGAGAAAGACCAGCTCGGAAAGCCAGGTGCGCGAGGTTCAAGAACTCAGGGCACAGGTGGTGCGGATTCCGGAGATTGTCCAAGAGCAAGTGCAACAACAACTCGGAGCGTCGATCACCGCCATTGTGCCTACCTTGATCCAGGGGATTAGTGCGTGGATTGCGGGCGGCCAACAGGGGCCGCCCTCGATTCCTAGCTTCCGGCGGAGGCGGCATTGGTGTCTCCGACGCCGGCACGGGAGCTTAATGCACCCGGGTGTACGCCGGCCGGCACCTCTACAGCAAGCGGCCCCTCCGTCAACTACACGCCCGCCGTTGGCGGTGCCTCGACATTAGCCGAGCTCGACGCCATCATCACGGTAACTAATTAAGCCTCTCTCGGCCGAGGACTTCATCTCCTTGCCTTTGACTGGGCATCCCTGACGCCCTACATGTTTTCGCAGGGCGCCGCCGACGTTCCGTGCACTCTCTTGCACTTCGTGAACAACGAGTTGGTCGATGTCGCCAAGGGCAAAATCGTTCAACCGGGCAACCCCTTGTTCCACGGTACCCAGATGCCACCCAACTTGTTTAGGGTTCAACTGGTTCGGGTGCTGCCAGGCTGCGACGAGTTGTTACCTCCGATTCGACCCGTCGGGGCCGACGATGATGACGTGATGACCCTCAGCGCCTGCTTGAGCTGGCCCCTGCTTTGGCCGAAGAGCCAGATTCGTTTGGGGGCGGGGGACACCACCCCAAAGACAACACCGCCAGTCGTGCCGGCGCCAAGTCGGCCCCATGGCAAGACCGCCGCAACGGTGCCAGACATCCCTATGCCACTAGATCCAAACATGCATATGGCACAGGATCAGAACGACGACGACGACGATACATTTGCCAACGTCGATCAGTACTTTGCCGATCATGGGTACGGTGGCGACTTCATGGGGCCTCCTTCTCAAGAACCCAACCCAACAAAAGACGTGCGCGATCTAGCTGGTAACACGGAGAAGCCAAGTTGCAACAGGCGTCGTCTGCCGTTCAGCTCTCAGGAGACGCCTCCAGCTGCCGACTTCACCGAGCCTCAGATAGGCGAGGTGCGAAATATTATTAGCCCCAACACACTCAAGAAGGTGGTCTATGAGCAGAACTCGGTCCCATTACAAGAGAAGAAGAAGGCACGCAAAAGAAAGACTAACAAGGGTGCGGGCCAGCCAGCACCGAGTACGATCCGTGCTCAGGACGGGCCACCTGCACCTGAGGATATCTCGAGGAGGGTGCATGTGGCGGGTAGGCCGATGCTACCGAGAAATATGCTCGATGCTGCAACCGGTGTTATGCGGAGTCTGCATGACAGTGTTCTTTCTTTGGAGAAGCGGCGTCTCGGAGAGAAGGATGTGGCATACCCAGTTTTCGCGGCCAAGGTGCCAGAGGGCAAGGGCTTTGTGGATAACTCCATCGGGGGTACGATCGTCCTGTGGTTTGATGACATCCATGCTATGTTGAACCTTCATCCGCTGCACTACACCTTCGTTCGGCTATTTTCGCTGAGTATGGAGATGCGGATCATTCGCGACAAGACCCCGGACATTGTGATAGTCGACCCCTTCTACATGCGTGCCAAGATCTTGGGCAGCGCTGAGGACCGGCAAGTCGCGAGTTCTTATCTCGAAGGCGTCATTCTGGCAAACCAAGATAAGGATAACTTCCTCGTGCCTTACTTTCCCGAGTAAGTCCTCCCCTCAACCGCCCCGTAACATATGAATTCTTAGATTTCAATCGTTTTTCTTTTAACATTCCGTGTTTTCTGCAGTGACACACATTGCACGCTCATCCTCCTAAGCCCCAAATATTCCATGGCCACATATTTCGACCCGGACCGTCAGTCGAACGTAGACTACACAAATGTCAAGAAGGTTCTTGATGATGTTCTCCCCGGCTACGTCAAATCTGGAGGCACCTTCACCAGGCCTATTTGTAAGTACGGCAAGCACGTGTTCTCCCACAATACGATGTTCTGCTGCGTCAAGCAGCCGCCTGGCGGTCAGAAGGGTACCTACTACGCCATCCATCACATGCGGGCGATCATACGGGACCATCATCAACTTCTGCTACCGAGTAGACTCAAAGATGTTGGAAATATGCCCTAGAGGCAATAATAAATTGATTATTATTATATTTCCTTCTTCATGATAATCGTTTATTATCCATGCTAGAATTGTATTGATAGGAAACTCAGATACATGTGTGGATACATACACAACACCATGTCCCTAGTAAGCCTCTAGTTGACTAGCTCGTTGATCAATAGATGGTTACGGTTTCCTGACCATGGACATTGGATGTCATTGATAACGGGATCACATCATTAGGAGAATGATGTGATGGACAAGACCCAATCCTAAGCCTAGCACAAAGATCATGTAGTTCGTATGCTAAAGCTTTTCTAATGTCAAGTATCATTTCCTTAGACCATGAGATTGTGCAACTCCCGGATACCGTAGGAGTGCTTTGGGTGTGCCAAACGTCACAACGTAACTAGGTGGCTATAAAGGTACACTACGAGTATCTCCGAAAGTGTCTGTTGGGCTGGCACGAATCGAGACTGGGATTTGTCACTCCGTGTGACGGAGAGGTATCTCTGGGCCCACTCGGTAGGACATCATCATAATGTGCACAATGTGATCAAGGAGTTGATCACGGGATGATGTGTTACGGAACGAGTAAAGAGACTTGCCGGTAACGAGATTGAACAAGGTATCGGGATACCGACGATCGAATCTCGGGCAAGTATCGTACCGATAGACAAAGGGAATTGTATACGGGATTGATTAAGTCCTTGACATCGTGGTTCATCCGATGAGATCATCGTGGAACATGTGGGAACCAACATGGGTATCCAGATCCCGCTGTTGGTTATTGACCGGAGAACGTCTCGGTCATGTCTACATGCTTCCCGAACCCGTAGGGTCTACACACTTAAGGTTCGGTGATGCTAGGGTTATAGAGATATTAGTATGCGGTAACCCGAATATTGTTCGGAGTCCCGGATGAGATCCCGGACGTCACGAGGAGTTCCGGAATGGTCCGGAGGTAAAGAATTATATATAGGAAGTGCTATTTCGGCCATCGGGACAAGTTTCGGGGTCACCGGTATTGTACCGGGACCACCGGAAGGGTCCCGGGGGTCCACCGGGTGGGGCCACCTGCCCCGGGGGGCACATGGGATGTAGGGGGTGCGCCTTGGCCTATATGGGCCAAGGGCACCAGCCCCAAGAGGCCCATGCTCCAAGAGAAGAGGGAAAGGAAGAGTCCTAAAGGGGGAAGGCACCTCCGAGGTGCCTTGGGGAGGAGGGACTCCTCCCTTGGCCGCACCCTTCCTTGGAGGAAGGGCCAAGGCTGCGCCCCCCTCTCCCTTGGCCCTATATATAGCGGGGGAAGGGATAGCAAACCCATCTAATCCCTGGCGCCTCCCTCTCCCTCCCGTGACACATCTCCCTCCTCCCGCAGCGCTTGGCGAAGCCCTGTTGGAATCCCGCTACTTCCACCACCACGCCGTCGTGCTGCTGGATCTCCATTAACCTCTCCTCCCCCCTTGCTGGATCAAGAAGGAGGAGACGTCACTGCTTCGTACGTGTGTTGAACGCGGAGGTGCCATCCGTTCGGCACTAGGATCTCCAGTGATTTGAATCACGACGAGTACGACTCCATCAACCCCGTTCTCTTGAACGCTTCCGCGCGCGATCTACAAGGGTATGTAGATCCAATCCTCCCTCGTTGCTAGATGACTCCATAGATAGATCTTGGTGACACCTATGAAAATTTTGAATTATTGCTACGTTCCCCAACAGTGGCATCATGAGCTAGGTCTATTGCATAGATTCTATGCATGAGTAGAACACAAAGTAGTTGTGGGCGTTGATTTTGTTCAATATGCTTGCCGTTACTAGTCTTATCTTGATTCGGCGGCATTGTGGGATGAAGCGGCCCGGACCAACCTTACACGTACGCTTACGTGAGACCGGTTCCACCGACTGACAAGCACTAGTTGCATAAGGTGGCTGGCGGGTGTCTGTCTCTCCCACTTTAGTCGGATCGGATTCGATGAAAAGGGTCCTTATGAAGGGTAAATAGCAATTGGCATATCACGTTGTGGTTTTTGCGTAGGTAAGAAACGTTCTTGCTAGAAACCCATAGCAGCCACGTAAAACATGCAAACAACAATTAGAGGACGTCTAACTTGTTTTTGCAGGGTATGCTATGTGATGTGATATGGCCAAGAAGAATGTGATGAATGATATGTGATGCATGAGATTGATCATGTTCTTGTAATAGGAATCACGACTTGCATGTCGATGAGTATGACAACCGGCAGGAGCCATAGGAGTTGTCTTTATTTATTTATGACCTGCGCGTCAATATAAACGTCATGTAATTACTTTACTTTATTGCTAACCGTTAGCTGTAGTAGTAGAAGTAATAGTTGGCGAGACAACTTCATGAAGACACGATGATGGAGATCATGATGATGGAGATCATGGTGTCATGCCGGTGACGATGATGATCATGGAGCCCCGAAGATGGAGATCAAAAGGAGCAAAGTGATGATGGCCATATCATGTCACCTTTTGATTGCATGTGATGTTTATCATGTTTTTTGCATCTTATTTGCTTAGAACGACGGTAGTAAATAAGATGATCCCTCATTAAAATTTCAAGAAAGTGTTCCCCCTAACTGTGCACCGTTGCGAAAGTTCGTCGTTTCGAAGCACCACGTGATGATCGGGTGTGATAGATTCTTACGTTCACATACAACGGGTGTAAGCCAGATTTACACATGCGAAACACTTAGGTTGACTTGACGAGCCTAGCATGTACAGACATGGCCTCGGAACACAAGAGACCGAAAGGTCGAGCATGAGTCGTATAGAAGATACGATCAACATGAAGATGTTCACCGATGTTGACTAGTCCGTCTCACGTGATGATCGGACATGGCCTAGTTGACTTGGATCATGTAATCACTTAGATGACTAGAGGGATGTCTATCTGAGTGGGAGTTCATAAGATGAACTTGATTATCCTGAACATAGTCAAAAGGATTTTGCAAATTATGTCGTAGCACGCGCTTTAGTTCTACTGTTTAGATATGTTCCTAGAGAAAAATTAGTTGAAAGTTAATAGTAGCAATTATGCGGACTAGGTCCGTAAACTGAGGATTGTCCTCATTGCTTCATAGAAGGCTTATGTCCTTAATGCACCGCTCAGTGTGCTGAACCTCGAACGTCGTCTGTGGATGTTGCGAACATCTGACATACACATTTTGATAACTACGTGATAGTTCAGTTAAACGGTTTAGAGTTGAGGCACCGAAGACGTTTTGAAACGTCGCGAAACATATGAGATGTTTCGAGGGCTGAAATTGGGATTTCAGGCTCGTGCCCACGTCAAGAGGTATAAGACCTCCGACGATTTTCTTAGCCTACAAACAAAGGGAGAAAAGCTCAATCGTTGAGCTTGTACTCAGATTGTCTGAGTACAACAATCATTTGAATCGAGTGGGAGTTGATCTTCCAGATGAGATAGTGATGTTTCTCCGAAGTCATTACCACCAAGCTGCTAGAGCTTCGTGATGAACTATAATATATCAGGGATATATATGATGATCCTTGAGCAATTCACGATGTTTGACACCGCAAAAGTAGAAATCAAGAAGGAGCATCAATTGTTGATGGTTAGTGAAACCACTAGTTTCAAGAAGGGCAAGGGCAATAAGGGATACTTCATGAAACGGCAAATCAGCTGCTGCTCTAGTGGAGAAACCCAAGGTTGAACCCAAACCTGAGACTAAGTGCTTCTGTAATAAGAGGAACAACCACTGGAGTAGAATTACCCTAGATACTTGGTAGATGAGAAGGCTGGCAAGGTACTTAGAAGTATATTGGATATACATTGTGTTGATGTGTACTTTACTAGTACTCCTAGTAGCACCAGGGTATTAGATACCGGTTCGGTTGCTAAGTGTTAGTAACTCAAAATAACAGCTACAGAATAAACGGAGACTAGCTAAAGGTGAGCTGACGATGTGTGTTGGAAGTGTTTCCAATGTTGATATGATCAAGCATCGCACGCTCCCCCTACCATCGAGATTGGTGTTTGCCTTGAGCATAGACATGATTGGATTATGTCTATCGCAATACGGTTATTCATTTAAGGAGAATAATGGTTACTCTGTTTATTTGAATAATACCTTCAATGGTCTTGCACCTAAAATAAATGGTTTGTTGAATCTCGATCGTAGTGATACACATGTTCATGCCAAAAGATATAAGATAGTAATGATAGTACCACCTACTTGTGGCACTGCCACTTAAGTCATATCGGTATAAAACGCATGAAGAAGCTCCATGTTGATGGATCTTTGGGCTCACTCATTTTTGAAAGGATTGAGACATGCGAACCATGTTTGTTGGTAGATATGCATGAAGAAACTCTATACAGATGGATCGTTTCGACTCACTTGATTTTGAATCACTTGAGACATGCAAATCATACCACATGGGCAAGATGACTGAAAGCCTCGGTTTCAGTAAAATGGAACTAGAAAGAAACTTGTTGGAAGTAATACATTTGATGTGTGCAGTCCAATGAGTGCTGAGGCGTGTAGTGGATATCGTTATGTTCTTACTTCACAGATGATTTGAGTAGATGTTGAGTATATTTATTTGATGAATCACGAGTCTGAATTATTGAAAGGTTCAAGTAATTTCAGAGTGAAGTTGAACATCGTCGTGACAAGAGGATAAAATGTCTATGATATGATCATAGAGATGAATATCTGAATTATGAGTTTGGCACAGAATTAAGACATTGTGGAAGTTGTTTCACAACTAATACAGCCTAGAACACCATAGTGTGATGGTGTGTCCGAACATCATAACTGCACCCTATTGGATATGATGCATACCATGATGTCTCTTATCGAATTACCACGATAGTTTATGGGTTAGGCATTAGAGAAAACCAAATTCACTTTAAATAGGGCACCACGTAATGCCGATGAGATGACACCGTATGAACTATGGTTTAGAGAAACCTAAGCTGTCATTTCTTAAAAGTTTGGGGCTGCGACACTTATGTGAAAAAGTTTTAGGCTGATAAGCTTGAACCCAAAGCGGATAAATGCATCTTCATAGGACACCCAAAACAGTTGGGTATACCTCCTATCTCAGATTCGAAAGCAATAAGGGATTGTTTCTAGAATCGGGTCCTTTCTCGAGGAAAAGTTTCTCTCGAAAGAATTGAGTGGGAGGATGGTGGAGACTTGATGAGGTTATTGAACCGTCTCTTCAACTAGTGTGTGGCAGGGCACAGGGAGTTGTTCCTATGGCACCTACACCAATTGAAGTGGAAGCTTATGATAGTGATCATGAAACTTCAGATCAAGTCACTACCAAACCTCGTGGGATGACAAGGATGCGTACTACTTCAGAGTGGTACGTAATCCTGTCTCGGAAGTCATGTTGCTAGACAACAATGAACCTACGAGCTATGGAGAAGCGATGGTGGGCCTGGATTCCAAAATGGCTCGAGGCCATAAAATCCGAGAGAGGATCCATGTATAAAACAAAGTGTAGACTTTGGCAGAACGGCTCGATGGTCGTGAGGCTGTTGAGTACAAATGGATTTTCAAAAGGAAGACGGACAATGATGGTAAGTATCACCATTAAGAAAGCTCGACTTGTCGTTAAGACTTTTTCCGACAAGTTCAAGGAGTTGACTATGATGAGACTTTCTCACTCATAGCGATGCTAAGAGTCTGTTGGAATTATATTAGCGATTACTGCATTATTTATGAAATCTTGCAGATAGGATGTCAAAACATTGTTTCCTCGACGATTTTCTTGAGGAAAGGTTGTATGTGATACAACCGGAAGGTTTTTTCAATCCTGGAAGATGCTAATAAGTATGCAAAGCTCCAGCAATCCTTCTAAGGACTGGAGTAAGCATCTCGGAGTTGGAATGTATGCTTTGATAAGATGATCAAAGTTTTGGGTGTATACAAAGTTTATGAGAAACTTGTATTTCCAAAGAAGTGAGTGGGAGCACTATAGAATTTCTGATGAATATATGTTGTTGACATATTGTTGATCAGAAATGACGTAGAATTTCTGGAAAGCATATAGGGTTATTTGAAAAGTGTTTTTCAATAAAAGCCTGGATTAAGCTACTTGAACATTAAGCATAAGGATAGATCAAAACGCTTAATGGTACTTTCAAATGAGCATATCCCTTGACATGATCTTGAAGGTGTTCAAGATGGATCAGTCAAAGAAGGAGTTCTTACCTGAGTTGTAAGGTATGAAGTTAAGACTTAAAGCTCGACCACGGCAGAAGAGAGAGAAAGGACGAAGGTCGTCCCCTATGCTTTAGACGTAGGCTCTACAGTATGCTATGCTGTGTACGGCACCTGAAGTGTGCCTTGCCATGAGTCAGTCAAGGGGTACAAGAGTGATCCAAGAATGGATCACAGGACAGCGGTCAAAGTTATCCTTAGTAACTAGTGGACTAAGGAATTTTCTTGATTATGGAGGTGGTAAAAGAGTTCATCGTAAAGGGTTACGCCGATGCAAACTTTGACACTAATCCAGATTATTCTGAGTAGTAAACTGGATTCGTATAGTAGAACAGTTATTTGGAATAGCTCCAAATAGAGCGTGGTAGCTGCATCTAGGAGATGACATAGAGATTTGTAAAGCACACACGGATCTGAAAGGTTCAGACCCGTTGACTATAACCTCTCTCACAGGCATAACATGATCAAACCCAGAACTCATCGAGTGTTAATCACATGGTAAATGTGAACTAGATTATTGACTCTAGTAAACTCTTTGGGTGTTAGTCACATGGGGATGTGACCTTGAGTGTTAATCACATATCGATGTGAACTAGATTATTGACTCTAGTGCAAGTGGGAGACTGTTGGAAATATGCCCTAGAGGCAATAATAAATTGATTATTATTATATTTCCTTGTTCATGATAATCGTTTATTATCCATGCTAGAATTGTATTGATAGGAAACTCAGATACATGTGTGGATACATAGACAACACCATGTCCCTAGTAAGCCTCTAGTTGACTAGCTCGTTGATCAATAGATGGTTATGGTTTCCTGACCATGGACATTGGATGTCATTGATAACGGGATCACATCATTAGGAGAATGATGTGATGGACAAGACCCAATCCTAAGCCTAGCACAAAGATCATGTAGTTCGTATGCTAATGCTTTTCTAATGTCAAGTGTCATTTCCTTAGACCATGAGATTGTGCAACTCCCGGATACCGTAGGAGTGCTTTGGGTGTGCCAAACGTCACAACGTAACTGGGTGGCTATAAAGGTACACTACGGGTATCTCCGAAAGTGTCTGTTGGGTTGGCACGAATCGAGACTGGGATTTGTCACTCCGTGTGACGGAGAGGTATCTCTGGGCCCACTCGGTAGGACATCATCATAATGTGCACAATGTGATCAAGGAGTTGATCACGGGATGATGTGTTATGGAATGAGTAAAGAGACTTGCCGGTAACGAGATTGAACAAGGTATCGGGATACCGACGATCGAATCTCGGGCAAGTATCGTACCGATAGACAAAGGGAATTGTATACGGGATTGATTAAGTCCTTGACATCGTGGTTCATCCGATGAGATCATCGTGGAACATGTGGGAACCAACATGGGTATCTAGATCCCGCTGTTGGTTATTGACCGGAGAACGTCTCGCTCATGTCTGCATGCTTCCCGAACCCGTAGGGTCTACACACTTAAGGTTCGGTGATGCTAGGGTTATAGAGATATTAGTATGTGGTAACCCGAATGTTGTTCGGAGTCCCGGATGAGATCCCGGACATCACGAGGAGTTCCGGAATGGTCTGGTGGTAAAGAATTATATATAGGAAGTGCTATTTCGGCCATCGGGACAAGTTTCGGGGTCACCGATATTGTATCGGGACCACCGAAAGGGTCCCGGGGGTCCACCGGGTGGGGCCACCTGCCCCGGGGGGGCACATGGGCTGTAGGGGGTGCGCCTTGGCCTATATGGGCCAAGGGAACCAGCCCCAAGAGGCCCATGCGCCAAGAGAAGAGGGAAAGGAAGAGTCCTAAAGGGGGAAGGCACCTCCGAGGTGCCTTGGGGAGGAGGGACTCCTCCCTTGGCCGCACCCTTCCTTGGAGGAAGGGCCAAGGCTGCGCCCCCCCTCTCCCTTGGCTCTATATATAGTGGGGGGAAGGGATAGCAAACCCATCTAAGCCCTGGCGCCTCCCTCTCCCTCCCGTGACACATCTCCCTCCTCCCACAGCGCTTGGCGAAGCCCTGTTGGAATCCCGCTACTTCCACCACCACGCCGTCGTGCTGCTGGATCTCCATTAACCTCTCCTCCCCCCTTGCTGGATCAAGAAGGAGGAGACGTCGCTGCTCTGTTCGTGTGTTGAACGCGGAGGTGCCGTCCGTTTGGCACTAGGATCTCCGGTGATTTGAATCACGACGAGTACGACTCCATCAACCCCGTTCTCTTGAAAGCTTCCGCGCGCGATCTACAAGGGTATGTAGATCCACTCCTCCCTCGTTGCTAGATGACTCCATAGATAGATCTTCGTGACACGTAGGAAAATTTTGAATTATTTCTACGTTCCCCAACAGTGGCATCATGAGCTAGGTCTATTGCATAGATTCTATGCACGAGTAGAACACAAAGTAGTTGTGGGCGTTGATTTTGTTCAATATGCTTGCCGTTACTAGTCTTATCTTGATTCAGCGGCATTGTGGGATGAAGCGGCCCGGACCAACCTTACACGTACGCTTACGTGAGACCGGTTCCACCGACTGACATGCACTAGTTGCATAAGGTGGCTGGCGGGTGTCTGTCTCTCCCACTTTAGTCGGATCGGATTCAATGAAAAGGGTCCTTATGAAGGGTAAATAGCAATTGGCATATCACGTTGTGGTTTTTGCGTAGGTAAGAAACGTTCTTGCTATAAACCCATAGCAGCCACGTAAAACATGCAAACAACAATTTGAGGACGTCTAACTTGTTTTTGCAGGGTATGCTATGTGATGTGATATGGCCAAGAAGAATGTGATGAATGATATGTGATGTATGAGATTGATCATGTTCTTGTAATAGGAATCACGACTTGCATGTCGATGAGTATGACAACCGGCAGGAGCCATAGGAGTTGTCTTTATTTATTTATGACCTGCGCGTCAATATAAACGTCATGTAATTACTTTACTTTATTGCTAACCGTTAGCTATAGTAGTAGAAGTAATAGTTGGCGAGACAACTTCATGAAGACATGATGATGGAGATCATGGTGTCATGCCGGTGACGATGATGATCATGGAGCCCCGAAGATGGAGATCAAAAGGAGCAAAGTGATGATGGCCATATCATGTCACCTTTTGATTGCATGTGATGTTTATCATGTTTTTTGCATCTTATTTGCTTAGAACGACGGTAGTAAATAAGGTGATCCCTCATTAAAATTTCAAGAAAGTGTTCCCCCTAACTGTGCACCGTTGCGAAAGTTCGTCGTTTCGAAGCACCACGTGATGATCGGGTGTGATAGATTCTTATGTTCACATACAATGGGTGTAAGCCAGATTTACACACGCGAAACACTTAGGTTGACTTGACGAGCCTAGCATGTACAGACATGGCCTCGGAACACAAGAGACCGAAAGGTCGAGCATGAGTCGTATAGAAGATACGATCAACATGAAGATGTCCACCGATGTTGACTAGTCCGTCTCACGTGATGATCGGACACGGCCTAGTTGACTCGGATCATGTAATCACTTAGATGACTAGAGGGATGTCTATCTGAGTGGGAGTTCATAAGATGAACTTGATTATCCTGAACATAGTCAAAAGGATTTTGCAAATTATGTCGTAGCACGCGCTTTAGTTCTACTGTTTAGATATGTTCCTAGAGAAAAATTAGTTGAAAGTTAATAGTAGCAATTATGTGGACTAGGTCTGTAAACTGAGGATTGTCCTCATTGCTTCATAGAAGGCTTATGTCCTTAATGCACCGCTCAGTGTGCTGAACCTCGAACGTCGTCTGTGGATGTTGCGAACATCTGACATATACATTTTGATAACTACGTGATAGTTCAGTTAAACGGTTTAGAGTTGAGGCACCAAAGACGTTTTGAAACATCGCGAAACATATGAGATGTTTCGAGGGCTGAAATTGGGATTTCAGGCTCGTGCCCACATCAAGAGGTATAAGACCTCCGACGATTTTCTTAGCCTACAAACAAAGGGAGAAAAGCTCAATCGTTGAGCTTGTACTCAAATTGTCTGAGTACAACAATCATTTGAATCGAGTGGGAGTTGATCTTCCAGATGAGATAGTGATGTTTCTCCGAAGTCATTACCACCAAGCTGCTAGAGCTTCGTGATGAACTATAATATATCAGGGACATATATGATGATCCTTGAGCAATTCGCGATGTTTGACACCGCAAAAGTAGAAATCAAGAAGGAGCATCAATTGTTGATGGTTAGTGAAACCACTAGTTTCAAGAAGGGCAAGGGCAATAAGGGATACTTGATGAAACGGCAAATCAGCTGCTGTTCTAGTGGAGAAACCCAAGGTTGAACCCAAACCCGAGACTAAGTGCTTCTGTAATAAGAGGAACAACCACTGGAGCAGAATTACCCTAGATACTTGGTAGATGAGAAGGCTGGCAAGGTCCTTAGAAGTATATTGGATATACATTGTGTTGATGTGTACTTTACTAGTACTCCTAGTAGCACCAGGGTATTAGATACCGGTTCGGTTGCTAAGTGTTAGTAACTCGAAATAACAGCTACGGAATAAACGGAGACTAGCTAAAGGTGAGCTGACGATGTGTGTTGGAAGTGTTTCCAATGTTGATATGATCAAGCATCGCACGCTCCCCCTACCATCGAGATTGGTGTTTGCCTTGAGCATAGACATGATTGGATTATGTCTATCGCAATACGGTTATTCATTTAAGGAGAATAATGGTTACTCTGTTTATTTGAATAATACCTTCAATGGTCTTGCACCTAAAATAAATGGTTTGTCGAATCTCGATCGTAGTGATACACATGTTCATGCCAAAAGATATAAGATAGTAATGATAGTACCACCTACTTGTGGCACTGCCACTTAAGTCATATCGGTATAAAACGCATGAAGAAGCTCCATGTTGATGGATCTTTGGGCTCACTCATTTTTGAAAGGATTGAGACATGCGAACCATGTTTGTTGGTAGATATGCATGAAGAAACTCTATACAGATGGATCGTTTCGACTCACTTGATTTTGAATCACTTGAGACATGCAAATCATACCACATGGGCAAGATGACTGAAAGCCTCGGTTTCAGTAAAATGGAACTAGAAAGAAACTTGTTGGAAGTAATACATTTGATGTGTGCAGTCCAATGAGTGCTGAGGCGTGTAGTGGATACCGTTATGTTCTTACTTCACAGATGATGTGAGTAGATGTTGAGTATATTTACTTGATGAATCACGAGTCTGAATTATTGAAAGGTTCAAGTAATTTCAGAGTGAAGTTGAACATCGTCGTGACAAGAGGATAAAATGTCTATGATATGATCATAGAGATGAATATCTGAATTACGAGTTTGGCACAGAATTAAGACATCGTGGAAGTTGTTTCACAACTAATACAGCCTGGAACACCATAGTGTGATGGTGTGTCCGAACATCATAACTGCACCCTATTGGATATGATGCATACCATGATGTCTCTTATCGAATTACCACGATAGTTTATGGGTTAGGCATTAGAGACAACCACATTCACTTTAAATAGGGCACCACGTAATTCCGATGAGATGACACCATATGAACTATGGTTTAGAGAAACCTAAGCTGTCATTTCTTAAAAGTTTGGGGCTGCGACGCTTATGTGAAAAAGTTTCAGGCTGATAAGCTTGAACCCAAAGCAGATAAATGCATCTTCATAGGACACCCAAAATAGTTGGGTATACCTCCTATCTCAGAATGTAAAGCAATAAGGGATTGTTTCTAGAATCGGGTCCTTTCTCGAGGAAAAGTTTCTCTCGAAAGAATTGAGTGGGAGGATGGTGGAGACTTGATGAGGTTATTAAACCGTCTCTTCAACTAGTGTGTGGCAGGGCACAGGGAGTTGTTCCTATGGCACCTACACCAATTGAAGTGGAAGCTTATGATAGTGATCATGAAACTTCAGATCAAGTCACTACCAAACCTCGTGGGATGACAAGGATGTGTACTACTTCAGAGTGGTACGTAATCCTATCTCGGAAGTCATGTTGCTAGACAACAGTGAACCTACGAGCTATGGAGAAGCGATGGTGGGCCTGGATTCCAAAATGGCTCGAGGCCATAAAATCCGAGAGAGGATCCATGTATAAAACAAAGTGTAGACTTTGGCAGAACGGCTCGATGGTCGTGAGGCTGTTGAGTACAAATGGATTTTCAAAAGGAAGACGAACCATGATGGTAAGTATCACCATTAAGAAAGCTCGACTTGTCGTTAAGATTTTTTCTGACAAGTTCAAGGAGTTGACTATGATGAGACTTTCTCACTCATAGCGATGCTAAGAGTCTGTTGGAATTATATTAGTGATTACTGCATTATTTATGAAATCTTGCAGATAGGATGTCAAAACATTATTTCCTCGACGATTTTCTTGAGGAAAGGTTGTATGTGATACAACCGGAAGGTTTTGTCAATCCTGGAAGATGCTAATAAGTATGCAAAGCTCCAGCAATCCTTCTAAGGACTGGAGTAAGCATCTCGGAGTTGGAATGTATGCTTTGATAAGATGATCAAAGTTTTGGGTGTATACAAAGTTTATGAGAAACTTGTATTTCCAAAGAAGTGAGTGGGAGCACTATAGAATTTCTGATGAATATATGTTGTTGACATATTGTTGATCAGAAATGACGTAGAATTTCTGGAAAGCATATTGGGTTATTTGAAAAGTGTTTTTCAATGAAAGCCTGGATTAAGCTACTTGAACATTAAGCATAAGGATAGATCAAAACGCTTAATGGTACTTTCAAATGAGCACATACCTTGACATGATCTTGAAGGTGTTCAAGATGGATCAGTCAAAGAAGGAGTTCTTACCTGAGTTGTAAGGTATGAAGTTAAGACTTAAAGCTCGACCACGGCAGAAGATAGAGAAAGGATGAAGGTCGTCCCCTATGCTTTAGACATAGGCTCTACAGTATGCTATGCTGTGTACCGCACCTGAAGTGTGCTTTGCCATGAGTCAGTCAAGGGGTACAAGAGTGATCCAAGAATGGATCACAGGACAGCAGTCAAAGTTATCCTTAGTAACTAGTGGAGTAAGGAATTTTCTTGATTATGGAGGTGGTAAAAGTGTTACGCCGATGCAAACTTTGACACTAATCCAAATTATTCTGAGTAGTAAACTGGATTCGTATAGTAGAACAGTTATTTGGAATAGCTCCAAATTGAGCGTGGTAGCTGCATCTAGGAGATGACATAGAGATTTGTAAAGCACACACGGATCTGAAAGGTTCAGACCCGTTGACTATAACCTCTCTCACAGGCATAACATGATCAAACCCAGAACTCATCGAGTGTTAATCATATGGTAAATGTGAACTAGATTATTGACTCTAGTAAACTCTTTGGGTGTTAGTCACATGGGGATGTGACCTTGAGTGTTAATCACATATCGATGTGAACTAGATTATTGACTCTAGTGCAAGTGGGAGACTGTTGGAAATATGCCCTAGAGGCAATAATAAATTGATTATTATTATATTTCCTTGTTCATGATAATCGTTTATTATCCATGCTAGAATTGTATTGATAGGAAACTCAGATACATGTGTGGATACATAGACAACACCATGTCCCTAGTAAGCCTCTAGTTGACTAGCTCGTTGATCAATAGATGGTTACGGTTTCCTGACCATGGACATTGGATGTCATTGATAACGGGATCACATCATTAGGCGAATGATGTGATGGACAAGACCCAATCCTAAGCCTAGCACAAAGATCATGTAGTTCGTATGCTAAAGCTTTTCTAATGTCAAATATCATTTCCTTAGACCATGAGATTGTGCAACTTCCGGATACCGTAGGAGTGCTTTGGGTGTGCCAAACGTCACAACGTAACTGGGTGGCTATAAAGGTACACTACGGGTATCTCCGAAAGTGTCTGTTGGGTTGGCACGAATCGAGACTGGGATTTGTCTCTCCGTGTGATGGAGAGGTATCTCTGGGCCCACTCGGTAGGACATCATCATAATGTGCACAATGTGATCAAGGAGTTGATCACGGGATGATGTGTTACGGAACGAGTAAAGAGACTTGCCGGTAACGAGATTGAACAAGGTATCGAGATACCGACGATCGAATCTCGGGCAAGTATCGTACCGCTAGACAAAGGGAATTGTATACGGGATTGATTAAGTCCTTGACATCGTGGTTCATCCGATGAGATCATCGTGGAACATGTGGGAACCAACATGGGTATTCAGATCCCGCTGTTGGTTATTGACCGGAGAACGTCTCGGTCATGTCTGCATGCTTCCCGAACCCGTAGGGTCTACACACTTAAGGTTCGGTGACGCTAGGGTTATAGAGATATTAGTATGCGGTAACCCGAATGTTGTTCGGAGTCTCGAATGAGATCCCGGACGTCACGAGGAGTTCCGTAATGGTCCGGAGGTAAAGAATTATATATAGGAAGTGCTATTTCGGCCATCGGGACAAGTTTCGGGGTCACCGGTATTGTACCGGGACCACCGCAAGGGTCCCAGGGGTCCACCGGGTGGGGCCACCTGCCCCGGGGGGCCACATGGGCTGTAGGGGGTGCGCCTTTGCCTATATGGGCCAAGGGCACCAGCCCCAAGAGGCCCATGCGCCAAGAGAAGAGGGAAAGGAAGAGTCCTAAAGGGGGAAGGCACCTTCGAGGTGCCTTGGGGAGGAGGGACTCCTCCCTTGGCCGCACCCTTCCTTGGAGGAAGGGCCAAGGCTGCGCCCCCTCTCCCTTGGCCCTATATATAGTGGGGGGAAGGGATAGCAAACCCATCTAAGCCCCGGCGCCTCCCTCTCCCTCCCGTGACACATCTCCCTCCTCCCGCAGCGCTTGGCGAAGCCTTGTTGGAATCCCGCTACTTCCACCACCACGCCGTCGTGCTGCTGGATCTCCATTAACCTCTCCTCCCCCCTTGCTGGATCAAGAAGGAGGATACGTCGCTGCTCTGTACGTGTGTTGAACGCGGAGGTGCCGTCCGTTTGGCACTAGGATCTTCGGTGATTTGAATCACGACGAGTACGACTCCATCAACCCCGTTCTCTTGAACGCTTCCGCGCGCGATCTACAAGGGTATGTAGATCCACTCCTCCCTCGTTGCTAGATGACTCCATAGATAGATCTTGGTGACACGTAGGAAAATTTTGAATTATTGCTACGTTCCCCAACAAAAGATTGGGCCGCGAGCGTGTCGGCAATCCAGGACGCGGACATCAGACAAGAATTCTTTCGCATCCAGTCGGAGTTTGCGGAAATCATCCATCAAGATGTCCTTCATACCTCGGGGCAGTTCTACCTCAGAAATCAATCGTCCAACAGTGACATCGACACAATCCTACAAATGCAGGCTGACAACGCCTGTTGTTTCATGAATCCCACGATAGACGACGGCTTCATCCACGCTCCGGTCCCTTGAGTCGAATCGAAAGCAGTGATGCTGTGTCTAGTTCTGAAACATTGATTGGCTCATGTTGTAATTAAACTTTAATGAACTTGAGTATGTCTCTTTGGTTTCGAGAGTCGTTCAACTTAGATGTAATCGATGCTATTAATGTCTTGCTTTTCTCTTCCGATCGTTCTGTTGCATACTTATATATTGCTTATGTATTGTCTGTGAATTGGTACTAATGTTTCGTTTGGCTACTGCATAGCGATGCCGTGGTATGTCATGTACAAGGGTAAGGTTCCTGGAGTCTACAACGACTGGGAGGAGTGTCGGAGACAGGTTCACCGATTCAGCGGTAACAGTTATAAAGGGTACACCACTAGGGCCGAGGCCGAATCTAGATACGCCCGCTATCTAGCGGGAGAGGGGAGGGAGCGTTGGAGGAACTGGATGAAGACCAGTTTCATCGTGATGATGCTCATCGTGATGACCGCAGCTCTCTTCTATGTGATGGTAGTTTAGATGATCGATATCGACTTGTAATGTGAAGACAAACTCGCGATCTCGAGACTTGTAATATAATGTTCTATCTTTGTTTGGCCTTTTCAATTCGGAGACTAATATGATGAATTGTATTCGGAGACTAAAATGATGAATTGTATTCAGAGACTAATCTTCTATTGTATTCGATGAATCTGTTGTTGATGTGTGCTGTCTATATTTTGTCCAATTATACATTTTGTAACCTGTGCAAAAAATAGAAAATAAAAAAATAAAAAAACCTAATATTCATACTAATGGCGCATCAAATCATAGTGCGCCATTAGTATGCCAAAGAATACTAATGGCGCATCATTAAACAGTGCGCCATTAGTATGCCGAAGTTACTAATGGCGCATCCTGTTGTCGTGCGCCATTAGTATGCCAAAGCACCTGGGTATACATGGCCCCCTGGGAGGCATACTACTGGTGCACTGTTGTATATACTAATGGCGCATCTGAGGTGCGCCATTAGTATACCAGATACTAATGGCACACCAGTGGTGCGCCATTAGTAGAATATACTAATGGCGTGGTACTAATGGCGCACCCCTAATGCGCCATTAATGGCCAAATTAGGTGCGCCATTAGTAGGCCTTTTCCTAGTAGTGGAGCCTCGACGCCCAGGAATAGTTCGCATAAAGCGACGTAACCCACAATGTGAAGAATAGAGGCCGGAGTGAAGTTGTGCAGCTGGAGTCCGTAGTACTCCAGAAGGAATGGATGGATTGGAAATCCAACGCCTCTCAGCAGGTAGGGGACAAAACACACTCGCTCTCCCCTGGACGGATTGGGGAAGTCCTCTGCCTGAGTCCCCTAATTGAAGGAAGCTAGCCCCGTTCGAACAGGGACTAGATCTGCATGGGGAAGGAATCCTTGCGTTTGCAACTTCGTCAATCGGCTATGAGACATAGAACACCTCTGCCACTCGCCTTTCTCTGTGCCAGGACGAGTGGAGGAGCTGGGAACACTAGCCATGCTGGAATGGTTTCTCCTAAGGAGTCTCTAGGGATTTCTTCTGCGTAGCGCTGAATGGATCTGGGATCCAATCTCTTTAAATAGGCGCTCTTCATCGCGTGGATGGGGTGTTATTCGCAAAAATACCCTGACTTTCCACACTCGCTCGACACATGGAGGACGGAGATTATTTAACGTGCAGAAGCCAAGGAGGCGACATTGGATCAATGGCCGAATACATTACTTGGAGATCATTGAAGGGGGAACCCGCCTTGCAATGCCAAAGACAATATGTGTGCCGAGCACCTCGCTATTGAAGACTGGTTCGGGGGCTACTGAGGGAGTCCTGGACTAAGGGGTCCTCAGGCGTGCGGCCTGTTATCCATGGGCCAGACTGATGGGCTATGAAGACATGAAGATCGAAGACTGCACCGTGTCCGGATTGGACTCTACTTGGCGTGGAGGGCAAGCTTGGCGACCAACTATGAAGATTCCTTCTTATGTAACCGACTCCATGTAAACCCTAGATCCCCCCGGTGTCTATATAAACCGGAGGGGTTATTCCGGAAAGGATATACTCATTACCATATTCACATAGGCTAGACTTCTAGGGTTTAGCCATTGCGATATCATGGTAGATCAACTCTTGTAATACTCATATTCATCAAGATCAATCAAGCAGGAAGTAGGGTATTACCTCCATAGAGAGGGCCCAAACCTGGGTAAACACCGTGCCCCCTGTCTCCTGTTACCATCGATCCTAGACGCACAGTTCGGGACCCCCTACCCGAGATCCGCCGGTTTTGACACCGACAGTGGCCTCGGCAACACTTCAAGGGTTCGGGGTGGCCTCGACGACAACACTCTTTTAACTTGGTAAATTTGGGTGGCCTCGGCAGCGCTTCTAGGGTTTGGCAACTTGTGCATATTGCCAGACCCTTGACCCTCGACCGCTCGGCGATCCACGACCCTCTACGTACCATATTTCCCGACCCTCGACCCCGTCATGTCATGTTTGTGTAGTGTCAAAGGATTCAACAAAACCATGTCTTCATCATTAGGCGAAAGTAACAGGCGCATGATGGTACGAAGTTCTGCAAAGTTGTTATGGAACAGAGTCCCAGATAGGAACATTCGCTTTTTCGTACAAAGTTCAGCAAGAGCCTTCCGAATATCGCTATTTGGAAGGCCTTTGCTGAAATTCGTAGAAAAAGGCGAATTATCCTATCCGGGACTCCATTCCAGAACAACTGTGCACAACTTCATACCATCATGCCCTAGTTACTTCCGACTAATGATGAAGCCATGGATTTCTTCAATACTTTGACACTTGCTAGGGAACCTCTTGACCCTCGGCGGTCCTCGACCCTCGACCCTCGAACCCTCGACCCCTCGGTGTTCCTCGACTCTCGAACCCTAGGCCCCTCAACGTCCCTCGAACCCTTGGTGACCCTCGAACCTCTACCCTAGTTCCCGACCCCCCCCCCCCTCATGTCGAAGTTATCGGGGATGGGGTATATCGAGCCCCCCTCAAGTGGAAGTTATCGGGGATGGGGTATATCGACAACATCATACCCGATAAAAAATAAGAAGAGGAAGAAGAAGAAGAAAAAATAGGAGAAGAAGAAAGGAATAGAGGAGAAGATCGAAGAAAAAAAAGAAGAATAAAAAGAGGAGAAATAAGAAAGGAATAGAGGAGAAGAAGAAAAAACATAGAATAATTCTATTTTTTCTTCTTCTCCTCTTTTTCTTCTTCTTTTTCCCTATTCTTATTTATTTCTCCTATTCTTCCTCTCCTCTTCTTCTCCTTCTTCTTCTCCTTCTTCCTCTTCTTATTTTCCTTTTCCTCTCCTTCTTTTTCTTCTTCTTCCTTCTTCCTTGTTCCTAGATAAAACTTTTCTAAAAATGTAACTTTTGCATATATAAAAGTTTTTCTTCTTCTTTTTCTTCATCCTTCTTCCTTCTTCCTAGCTAGATATATAAAACTTTTCTAAAAATGGTAACGGTGTTGTCACCTCTGAGACGTGTTTCCAACCAACTGCTGAAAGTCCTGATGTGCTCACATGTAATCCAGTCGTCACACTGCTCTGGGTGTTTGGAGCGCAGACTGTTCTTGTGTTCATCGACATACGGGGTCACCAAGGTAGAGTTCTGTAGAACTGTGTAGTGTGCTTGAGACCAAGAATGCCCGTCCCTGCATATTATTGAGTCCCCTCAAAGCATGCCTTTTCCAGTCAGTCTCCCCTCATACCGTGATTTAGGGAGACCTATCTACTTAAGGCCAGGAATGAAGTCAACACAAAACCCGATGACATCCTCTGTTTGATGGCCCATGGAGGTGCTTCCTTCTGGCCTAGTGCGGTTACAGACATATTTATTTAGGACTACCATGAACCTCTCAAAGGGGAACATATTGTGTAGAAATATGGGGCCCAGAATGACAATCTCATCGACTAGATGAACTAGGACGTGTGTCATGATATTGAAGAAGGATGGTGGGAACACCAGATCAAACTGACAAGACATTGCGCCACATCACTCCTTAGCCTTGGTATGATTTCTGGATCGATCACCTTCTGAGAGATTGCATTGAGGAATGCACATAGCTTCACATTGGCTAATAAGATGTTTTCCGGTAGAAGCCCCCTTAATGCAACCGGAAGCAATTGCATCATAATCACGTGGCAGTCATTAGACTTTAGGTTCTGGAACTTTTTCTCTGGCATATTTATTATTCCCTTCATATTCAACGAGAAGCCAGATGGGACCTTCATATTGAGCAGGCATGCAAAGAAGATTTCCTTCTCTTCTTTGGTAAGAGGGTAGCTGTCAGGACATTCATACTGCTTTGGAGGCATGCCGTCTTTTTCGTGCAAATGTTGCAGGTCCTCCCGTGCCTCCGGTGTATCTTTTTTCTTCCCATACATGCCCAAGAAGCCTAGCAGGTTCACGCAAGGTTCTTCATCACGTGCATCACTTCGATTTAAGAGCGGACCTCTAGGTCTTTCCAGTAGAGTAGGTCCCAAAATATAGATTTCTTCGTCCACATGGGTGCGCATCCCTCAGCGTCATTCGGAACAGATAGTCCGCCGGGACCCTTTCCAAAGATTACGTGTAAATCATTGATCATAGCAAGTACGTGATCACCGGTACGCATGGCGGGCTTCTTCCGGTGATCTGCCTCGCCTTTGAAATGCTTTCCTTTCTTTCGACATTGATAGTTGATTGGAAGAAATCGATGATGGCCCTGGTACACATTCTTCCTACATTTGTCCAGGTATATACTTTCGGTGTCAGCTAAACAGTGCGTGCATGCGTGGTATCCCTTGTTTGTCTGTCCTGAAAGGTTACTGCTACCTCTTGAGCACTGCGTTGGATTTCCCCGAAGAGGAGAGGATGATGCAGCAAAGTAGCGTAAGTATTTCCCTTAGTTTTTGAGAACCAAGGTATCAATCCAGTAGGAGGCCACGCGCGAGTCCCTCGTACCTACACAAAACAACAGCTCAACGCAACCAACGCGATTAGAGGTTGTCAATCCCTTCACGGTCACTTACGAGAGTGAGATCTGATAGAGATGATAGATAATATTTTTGGTATTTTTGGTATAAAGATACAAGGTAAAATAAAAGGCAAAGTAAAAAGCAAAGCAAATATAAAGTGATTGGAGATTGATATGATGAGAATAGACCCGGGGGCCATATGTTTCACTAGTGGCTTCTCTCAAGAGCATAAGTATTTCTAGGGTGGGTGAACAAATTACTGTTGAGCAATTGACAAAATTGAGCATAGTTATGAGAATATCTAGGTATGATCATGTATATAGGCATCACATCCGAGACAAGTAGACCGACTCCTGCCTGCATCTACTACTATTACTCCACTCATCGACCGCTATCCAGCATGCATCTAGAGTATTAAGTTAATGAAAACAGGGTAACGCCTTAAGCAAGATGACATGATGTAGAGGAATAAATACATGCAATATGATAAATACCCCATCTTGTTATCCTCGATAGCAACAATACAATACGTGCCTTGCTGCCCTTACTGTCACTGGGAAAGGACACCGCAAGATTGAACCTAAAGCTAAGCACTTCTCCCATTGCAAGAAAAACCAATCTAGTAGGCCAAACCAAACCAATAATTCAAAGAGACTTGCAAAGATAACCAATCATACATAAAAGAATTCAGAGAAGATTCAAATATTGTTCGTAGATAATCCTGATCATAAACCCACAATTCATCGGTCTCAACAAACACACCGCAAAAAGAAGATTACATCGAATAGATCTCCACGAGAGAGGGGGAGAACATTGTATTGAGATCCAAAAAGAGAGAAAGAAGCCATCTAGCTACTAGCTATGGACCCGAAGGTCTGAGGTAAACTACTCACACCTCATCAGAAGGGGTATGGTGTTGATGTACAAGCCCTCCGTGATCGATTCCCCTTCTGGCGGAGCTCCGGAACAGGCCCCAAGATGGGATCTCGTGGATATAGAAAGTTGCGGCGGTAGAATTAGGTTTTTGGCTCCGTATCTGATCGTTTGGGGGTACGTACGTATATATAGGAGGAAGGAGTACGTCAGTGGAGCTTCGAGGGGCCCACGAGGCAGGGGGCGCGCCCTAGGAGGGGGGGCGCCCTCCACCCTCGTGACCGCCTCGTGGCTTTCTTGACGGAGGGTCCAAGTCTCCTGGATCATATCTAATGAGAAAATCACGTTCCCGAAGGTTTCATTCCGTTTGGACTCCGTTTGGACTCCGTTTGATATTCTGTTTCTTCGAAACACTGAAATAGGCAAAAAACAACAATTCTGCGCTGGGCCTCCGGTTAATAGGTTAGTCCCAAAAGTAATATAAAAGTGGAAAATAAAGCCCAATATAGTCCAAAATAGTAGATAATATAGCATGGAGCAACAAAAAATTATAGATACGTTGGAGACGTATCAGACATCCCCAAGCTTAATTCCTGCTCGTCCTCGAGTAGGTTAATGATAAAAAGAGAATTTTTGATGCGGAGTGCTACTTGGCATAATTTCAATGTAAATCTTCTCAATTGTGGTATGAATATTCAGATCCGAAAGATTCAAGACAAAAGTTCATATTGACATAAAAATAATAATACTTCAAGCATATTAATAAAGCAATTATGTCTTCTCAAAGTAACATGGCCAAAGAAAGTTTATCCCTACAAAATCATATAGTTTAGTCATGCTCCATTTTCGTCACACAAGAATGCACTCATCATGCACAACCCCGATGACAAGCCAAGCAATTGTTTCATACTTTAATAATCTCAAACTCATAAACCTTCACACAATACATGAGCGTGAGCCATGGATATAGCACTATGGGTGGAATAGAATATGATGATGGGGGTTATGTGGAGAAGACAAAAAAGGAGAAGATCTCACATCAACGAGGCTAATCAATGGGCTATGGAGATGCCCATCGATTGATGTTAATGCAAGGAGTAGGGATTGCCATGCAAGGGATGCACTAGAGCTATAAATGTATGAAAGCTCAACAAAAGAAACTAAGTGGGTGTGCATTTAACTTGCTTGCTCACGAAGACCTAGGGCACTTGAGGAGGCCCATCGTTGGAATATACAAGCCAAGTTCTATAATGAAAAAGTTCCCACCAGTATATGAAAATGACAAAACAAGAGACTCTCTATCATGATGATTATGGTGCTACTTTGAAGCACAAGTGTGGCAAAGGATAGTAACATTGTCCCTTCTCTCTTTTTCTCTCAATTTTTTTCTTTTTTTCCTTTTTCTTTTTTTGGGCCTTCTCTTTTTTATGGCCTTTCTCTTTTTTTATTCCTCACTTGGGACAATGCTCTAGAGAATGATGATCATCACACTTCTATTTATTTACAACTCAATGATTACAACTCGATACTAGAACAAAGTATGAATCTATATGAATGCCTCCAACGATGTACCGGGATATGCAATGAATCAAGAGTGACATGTATGAAAGAATTATGAACGGTGGCTTTGCCACAAATACTATGTCAACTACATGATCATGCTAAGCAATATGACAATGATGAATATGTCATGATGAACGGTATGGTGGAAAGTTGCATGGCAATATATCTCAGAATGGCTATGGAAATGCCATAATAGGTAGGTATGGTGGCTGTTTTGAGGAAGATATAAGGAGGTTTATGTGTGAAAGAGCGTATCATATCACGGGGTTTGGATGCACCGGCCAAGTTTGCACCAACTCTCAATGTGAGAAAGGGCAATGCACGGTACCGGAGAGGCTAGCAATGATGGAAGGGTGAGAGTGCGTATAATCCATGGACTCAACATTAGTCATAAAGAACTCATATACTTATTGCAAAAATATACAAGTCATCAAAAACCAAATCATTACGCGCATGCTCCTAGGGGGATAGATTGGTAGGAAAAGACCATCGCTCGTCCCCGACCGCCACTCATAAGGAGGACAATCAAATAACACCTCATGTTTCAAATTTGTTACATAACATTTACCATACGTGCATGCTACGAGACTTGCCAACTTCAACATAAGAACTTCTTAAATTCACAATTACTCTACTAGCATGACTTTGATATTATCACCTCCATATCTCAAAACAATTATCAAGCATCAAACTTTTCTTAGTATTGAACGCACTCAAAAGGAAGTTTTACAAATCTTGAATACCAAGCATATTATTATTATTATTAAGCAAATTACCATGATATTAAGACTCTCAAAATAATCTAAGTGAAGCATGAGAGATCAATAGTTTCTTTAAAACAAATCCACCACCGTGCCCTAAAAGATATAAGTGAAGCACATAGAGTATTCTATCAAATTCCAATTCATGTATGGCTCTCTCAAAAGGTGTGTACAGCAAGGATGATTGTGGTAAACTAAAAAGCAAAGACCCAAATCATACAAGACGCTTCAAGCAAAACGCATATCATGTGGTGAATAAAAATATAGCTCCAAGTAAAATTACCGATGGAAGTAGACAAAAGAGGGGATGCCTTTCGGGGCATCCCCAAGCTTTGACTTTTTGGTGTCCTTGGATTATCTTTGGGTGCCATGGGCATCCCCAAGCTTAGGCTCTTGCCACTCCTTGTTCCATAATCCATCAAAAGATTTCACCCAAAACTTGAAAACTTCACAACACAAAACTCAACAGAAATCTCGTGACCTCCGTTAGCGAAAGAAAACAAAAGACCACTTCAAGGTACTGTAATGAACTCATTCTTTATTTATATTGGTGTTAAACCTACTGTATTCCAACTTCTCTATGGATTATAAACTATTTTACTAGCCATAGATTCATCAAAATAAGTAAACAACACACGAA
This sequence comes from Triticum timopheevii, assembly GCA_963921465.1. Classification (NCBI taxonomy): domain Eukaryota; kingdom Viridiplantae; phylum Streptophyta; class Magnoliopsida; order Poales; family Poaceae; genus Triticum; species Triticum timopheevii. The sequence continues at coordinate 762,092,800 of OY997263.1, forward strand.
AAACAGAACCTGTCAAAAACAGAACATTCTGTAGTAATATGTAACTAACGCAAACTTCTGGAACTCCACAAAATCAGCCAAAATAGGACGACCTAGGCAATTTGTTTTTCGATCAGTAGCAATTGGAATAACTATTTTATCACGTTCTGGTGAATTTTAACAATTGTTTTTGTGAAAAGAAAGTTTCTGGAAATTACAGCAAGATCAAATAACTATCATCCAAGAAGATCCTATAGGTTTAACTTGGCACAAACACTAATTAAAAGATAAAACCACATCTAAACAGAAGGTGGATGGATTATTTATTCCTACACAAAAGCAAAAAACTAAAAACTAAAATAAAATTGGGTTGCCTCCCAACAAGGGCTATCGTTTAACGCCCCTAGCTAGGCATAAAAGCAAGGATAGATCTAGGTAGTGCCGTAGTAATAAGATAGATCGGTGAAACTCATTTCATATTCTCTATGTTCGGCAGCAAGTTTTCTTTGAGGCAAGCAAAAGTAATCAAAAGGGCTAAATTTAATAGGACAAAAGTCCCCAAGATCAATTTTAGGAGGTATAGGTTCCTCTTTCGGCCCTTCATATTGCACAACCAATTCATCATTATAAGCATTCTTTTGACAGAACTTTGTGAGCCTATACTCAAGAGAGCATCCTAGCTCATTATTTCGGATAGCCAAATCATCATTAAGTTCAGAGATTCTATCAATTAAAATATTGTTAGGCACCTTTTTTCTAAGGTTTTCATTAAAAGCAACATAGTCTAAAGATTGAAAACGCATTATTTCTTCTTGATCAAAGAGGATAGATTCTATGGAAGGACGGCCAGCGTCCACCCTATAATGTGCAAAGATTTCTTTGGCCTCTTTTATTATAAATCTTAATTCATGAGCCAAAAAGATTGTAGCGGCACGCTTAACAGAGGAATACTCGATATTAGAAAATTCTAGAAAAATCCTCTGTATGGAAGGATGCATATGCAGAAATTGCCTTTCAAGTTCAACGATAAGCATGGCAATAGCGTCCGCAAGGCTACTAGTTCTATGGAGAATAGAACCGTCCATAGATGGCAAAGCACCGGCACAAGTAAAGAAATCTTCAATAACTCCTTTTCCAATAATATTACCACTACCGATTCGAAATCTTTTTGTATGATAGGTAGGGGATTCTTCAGCAGGAGCTTCAGAATTTTCTACGATATTATTATCGCCCGTATCGGCAATAATTTCCCCAATTTTAGACATAGCGACATAGAGGGCGAAGAGCAAAAAGAAGGCGAGCAAAAAAGGAGAGGGCGAATAAAACGACAAGGGTGAGGTGGGGGAGAGGAAAACAAGAGGCAAATGGCAAATAATGTAGTGCGAGAGATAGGGATTGTGATGGGTACTTGGTATCTTGACTTTTGCGTAGACTCCCCGGCAACGGCACCAGAAATTCTTCTTGCTACCTCTTGAGCACTGCGTTGGATTTCCCCGAAGAGGAGAGGATGACGCAGCAAAGTAGCGTAAGTATTTCCCTTAGTTTTTGAGAACCAAGGTGTCAATCCAGTAGGAGGCAACGCGCGAGTCCCTCATACCTACACAAAACAACAGCTCAATGCAACCAACGCGATTAGGGGTTGTCAATCCCTTCACGGTCACTTACGAGAGTGAGATCTGATAGAGATGATAGATAATATTTTTGGTATTTTTGGTATAAAGATACAAGGTAAAATAAAAGGCAAAGTAAAAAGCAAAGCAAATATAAAGTGATTGGAGATTGATATGATGAGAATAGACCCGGGGGCCATAGGTTTCACTAGTGGCTTCTCTCAAGAGCATAAGTATTTCTTGGGTAGGTGAACAAATTACTGTTGAGCAATTGAGAAAATTGAGCATAGTTATGAGAATATCTAGGTATGATCATGTATATAGGCATCACGTCTGAGACAAGTAGACCGACTCCTGCCTGCATCTACTACTATTACTCCACTCATCGACCGCTATCCAGCATGCATCTAGAGTATTAAGTTAATGAAAACAGAGTAACGCCTTAAGCAAGATGACATGATGTAGAGGAATAAATTCATGCAATATGATAAATAACCCATCTTGTTATCCTCGATGGCAACAATACAATACGTGCCTTGCTGCCACTACTGTCACTGGGAAAGGACACCGCAAGATTGAACCCAAAGCTAAGCACTTCTCCCATTGCAAGAAAAACCAATCTAGTAGGCCAAACCAAACCAATAATTCGAAGAGACTTGCAAAGATAACCAATCATACATAAAAGAATTTAGAGAAGATTCAAATATTGTTCGTAGATAATCTTGATCATAAACCCACAATTCATCGGTCTCAACAAATACACCGCAAAAAGAAGATTACATCGAATAGATCTCCACGAGAGAGGGGGAGAACATTTTATTGAGATCCAAAAAGAGAGAAAGAATCCATCTAGCTACTAGCTATGGACCCGAAGGTCTGAGGTAAACTACTCACACTTCATCGGAAGGGCTATGACGTTGATGTAGAAGCCCTCCGTGATCGATTCCCCTTCCGGCGGAGCTCCGGAACAGGCCCCAAGATGGTATCTCGTGGATACAGAAAGTTGCGGTGGTGGAATTAGGTTTTTGGCTCCGTATCTGATAGTTTGGGGGTACGTACTTATATATAGGAGGAAGGAGTACGTCGGTGGAGCTTCGAGGGGCCCACGAGGCAGGGGGCGCGCCCTAGGAGGGGGGGCGCCCTCCACCCGCGTGACCGCCTCGTGGCTTTCTTGACGGAGGGTCCAAGTCTCCTGGATCATATCTGATGAGAAAATCACGTTCCCGAAGGTTTCATTCCGTTTGGACTCCGTTTGATAGTCTGTTTCTTCGAAACACTGAAATAGGCAAAAAACAACAATTCTGGGCTGGGCCTCCGGCTAATAGGTTAGTCCCAAAAGTAATATAAAAGTGGAAAATAAAGCCCAATATAGTCCAAAATAGTAGATAATATAGCATGGAGCAATAAAAAATTATAGATACGTTGGAGATGTATCAGACATCCCCAAGCTTAATTCATGCTCGTCCTCGAGTAGGTAAATGATAAAAAGAGAATTTTTGATGCGGAGTGCTACTTGGCATAATTTCAATGTAAATCTTCTCAATTGTGGTATGAATATTCAGATCCGAAAGATTCAAGACAAAAGTTCATATTGACATAAAAATAATAATACTTCAAGCATATTAACAAAGCAATTATGTCTTCTCAAAGTAACATGGCCAAAGAAAGTTTATCCCTTCAAAATCATATAGTTTAGTCATGCTCCATTTTCGTCAGACAAGAATGCTCTCATCATGCACAACCCCGATGACAAGCCAAGCAATTGTTTCATACTTTAATAATCTCAAACTCATAAACCTTCACGCAATACATGAGCGTGAGCCATGGATATAGCACTATGGGTGGAATAGAATATGATGATGGGGGTTATGTGGAGAAGACAAAAAATGAGAAGATCTCACATCAACGAGGCTAATCAATGGGTTATGGAGATGCCCATCGATCGATCTTAATGCAAGGAGTAGGGATTGCCATGCAAGGGATGCACTAGAGCTATAAATATATGAAAGCTCAACAAAAGAAACTAAGTGGGTGTGCATTTAACTTGCTTGCTCATGAAGACCTAGGGCACTTGAGGAGGCCCATCGTTGGAATATACAAGCCAAGTTCTATAATTAAAAAGTTCCCACCAGTATATGAAAATGACAAAACAAGAGACTCTCTATCATGATGATTATGGTGCTACTTTGAAGCACAAGTGTGGCAAAGGATAGTAACATTGTCCCTTCTCTCTTTTTCTCTCAATTTTTTTCTTTTTTTCCTTTTTCTTTTTTTGGGCCTTCTCTTTTTGATGGCCTTTCTCTTTTTTTTATTCCTCACTTGGGACAATTCTCTAGAGAATGATGATCATCACACTTCTATTTATTTACAACTCAATGATTACAACTCGATACTAGAACAAAGTATGACTCTATATGAATGCCTTCGACGGTGTACCGGGATATGCAATGAATCAAGAGTGACATGTATGAAAGAATTATGAATGGTGGCTTTGCCACAAATACTATGTCAACTACATGATCATGCTAAGCAATATGACAATGATGAATATGTCATGATGAACGGGATGGTGGAAAGTTGCATGGCAATATATCTCGGAATGGCTATGGAAATGCCATAATAGGTAGGTATGGTGGCTGTTTTGAGGAAGATATAAGGAGGTTTATGTGTGAAAGAGCGTATCATATCACGGGGTTTGGATGCACCGGCGAAGTTTGCACCAACTCTCAATGTGAGAAAGGGCAATGCACGGTACCGAAGAGGCTAGCAATGATGGAAGGGTGAGAGTGCGTATAATCCATGGACTCAACATTAGTCATAAAGAACTCATATACTTATTGCAAAAATATACAAGTCATCAAAAACCAAATCATTACGCGCATGCTCCTAGGGGGATAGATTGGTAGGAAAAGACCATCGCTCATCCCCGACCGCCACTCATAAGGAGGACAATCAAATAACACCTCATGTTTCAAATTTGTTACATAACATTTACCATACGTGCATGCTACGAGACTTGCCAACTTCAACACAAGAACTTCTTAAATTCACAATTACTCTACTAGCATGACTTTGATATTATCACCTCCATATCTCAAAACAATTATCAAGCATCAAACTTTTCTTAGTATTGAACGCACTCAAAAGAAAGTTTTAGAAATCTTGAATACCAAGCATATTATTATTATTATTAAGCAAATTACCATGATATTAAGACTCTCAAAATAATCTAAGTGAAGCATGAGAGATCAATAGTTTCTTTAAAACAAATCCACCACCGTGCCCTAAAAGATATAAGTGAAGCACTAGAGCAAAACTATAAAGCTCAAAAGATATAAGTGAAACACATAGAGTATTCTATCAAATTCCAATTCATGTATGGCTCTCTCAAAAGGTGTGTACAGCAAGGATGATTGTGGTAAACTAAAAAGCAAAGACCCAAATCATACAAGACGCTCCAAGCAAAACGCATATCATGTGGTGAATAAAAATATAGCTCCAAGTAAAATTACCGATGGAAGTAGACAAAAGAGGGGATGCCTTTCGGGGAATCCCCAAGCTTTGACTTTTTGGTGTCCTTGGATTATCTTGGGGGTGCCATGGGCATCCCCAAGCTTAGGCTCTTGCCACTCCTTGTTCCATAATCCATCAAAAGATTTCACCCAAAACTTGAAAACTTCACAACACAAAACTCAACAGAAATCTCGTGAGCTCTGTTAGCGAAAGAAAACAAAAGACCAGTTCAAGGTACTGTAATGAACTCATTCTTTGTTTATATTGGTGTTAAACCTACTGTATTCCAACTTCTCTATGGATTATAAACTATTTTACTAGCCATAGATTCATCAAAATAAGCAAACAACACACGAAAAACAGAACCTGTCAAAAACAGAACATTCTGTAGTAATATGTAACTAACGCAAACTTCTGGAACTCCACAAAATCAGCCAAAATAGGACGACCTAGGCAATTTGTTTTTCGATCAGTAGCAATTGGAATAACTATTTTATCACGTTCTGGTGAATTTTAACAATTGTTTTTGTGAAAAGGAAGTTTCTGGAAATTACAGCAAGATCAAATAACTATCATCCAAGAAGATCCTATAGGTTTAACTTGGCACAAACACTAATTAAAAGATAAAACCACATCTAAACAGAAGGTAGATGGATTATTTATTCCTACACAAAAGCAAAAAACAAAAAACTAAAATAAAATTGGGCTGCCTCCCAATAAGGGTATCGTTTAACGCCCCTAGCTAGGCATAAAAGCAAGGATAGATCTAGGTAGTGCCGTAGTAATAAGATAGATCGGTGAAACTCATTTCATATTCTCTACGTTCGGCAGCAAGTTTTCTTTGAGGCAAGCAAAAGTAATCAAAAGGGCTAAATTTAATAGGACAAAAGTCCCCAAGATCAATTTTAGGAGGTATAGGTTCCTCTTTCGGCCCTTCATATTGCACAACCAATTCATCATTATAAGCATTCTTTTGACAGAACTTTGTGAGCCTACACTGGTAGAAAAAGGGCCTATAGTCCCGGTTCGTAAGGGCCTTTAGTCCCGGTTCCTGAACCGGGACTAAAGTGTCGGTACTAATGCCCTGACCCTTTAGTCCCGGTTCAATCCAGAACCGGGACTGATGGGCCTCCACGTGGGCAGTGCGCAGAGCCCAGGCAGGAGACCCTTTGGTCCCGGTTGGTGGCACCAACCGGGACCAATAGGCATCCACGCGTCAGCATTTCTGTGGCTGGGGTTTTAGTTTTTTTTTGGTTTTTTCTTTTTTATTTCTACATTTTTTTGGTTTTTTATTTTTTATTTCTACTTAAAACTAAATACTTACAGTTTTTTAGTGATTTCTTTTTGCTTTTAGGTCACAAAAATTATAAACTTTCTGTTAGTGCCATTAGTTTTATATTTTGAATAGTTTAAATTTGAATTTTTAAAAATTTGTGTGAATCACTAGTTTATGAATAACTTTACTATAAAAATAGAATTTTTTTCTATTTATTTTTTGTTTATACTTACAACTAAATACTTATAGTTTTTTAGTGATTTCTTTTTGATTTTAGGTCACAAAAATTATAAACTTTCTGTTAGTGCCATTAGTTTTAAATTTTGAATAGTTTAAATTTGAATTTTTAAAAACTTGTGTGAATCACTAGTTTATGAATAACTTTACTATAAAAATAGAATTTTTTTTCTTCTTTGCTATTTATTTTTTATTTATACTTACAATTAAATACTTATAGTTTGATTTTAGGTCACAAAAATTATATTCTTTTTGCTATTGAAGAATATTATAGTTTTATTTTAGTTGATCATAACATAATATTTTAATTGATTGTTTTTATTTTCATAAAAGTTTTGTAGTTCATTCTGTTTGCTATTAATTCATTCTTTGAGCTAAATGACTCTGAAATTGGAAAGCATTTCAAAATGAACTCTGAAAAGGTTGAAAGTTGGCATGGTATCATCATTTCACCCACATAGCATGTTCCAAAAAGTAGAGAGGGTTACGACAAAAACTTGATGCACTTCGTGTACAAAATGGACAATCACTTTCGAAGTATCAAAGTTTCGAACCATAAGACATGAAAGCATTTCAAATGAACTCTGAAAAAGTTGAAAGTTGGGATGGTATCATAATTTCACCCACATAGCATGTGCATGTACAAAACGGACAATGGTAGCATGTTCGTCTGTTACAAATTTGGCATGGTATCATCATAATAGTTGCGGGAGAAAGTCTTCACTTTTTCTTCGCTTGTGTCATTTGCTTATTGCGCCGTAACCATGGATAATCTTCATTGTTTATCAGGATGCTTGGGTCAGCCTTGACATTGAAGGGAGGAATTTCATGAAACTTTTCATAATCTTCAGACATGTCTGTCTTGCCGTCCACTCCCAGGATGTCCCTTTTTCCGGAAAGAACTATGTGGCGCTTTGGCTCATCGTATGATGTATTCGCTTCCTTATCTTTTCTTTTTCTCAGTTTGGTAGACATGTCCTTCACATAGATAACCTGTTCCACATCATTGGCTAGGACGAACGGTTCGTCAGTGTACCCAAGATTTTTCAGATCCACTGTTGTCATTCCGTACTGTGGGTCTACCTGTACCCCACCGCCAAACAGATTGACCCATTTGCACTTAAACAAAGGGACCTTAAAATCAGGTCCGTAGTCAAGTTCCCATATGTCCACTATGTAACCATAATATGTGTCCTTTCCGCTCTAGGTTGCTGCATCAAAGCGGACACCGCTGTTTTGGTTGGTGCTCTTTTGGTCTTGGGCGATCGTGTAAAATGTATTCCCATTTATCTCGTATCCTTTGTAAGTTAATACAGTCAAAGATGGTCCCCTGTACAACAAGTACAACTCATCACAAACAGTGTTGTCACCTCTGAGACGTGTTTCCAACCAACTGCCGAAAGTCCTGATGTGTTCACATGTAATCCAGTCGTCGCACTACTCCGGGTGTTTGGAGCGCAGACTGTTCTTGTGTTCATCGACATACGGGGTCACCAAGGTAGAGTTCTGTAGAATTGTGTAGTGTGCTTGAGACCAAGAATATCCGTCCTTGCATATTATTGAGTCTCTTCCAAGAGTGCCTTTTCCAATCAGTTTCCCCTCATACCGCGATTTAGGGAGACTTATCTTGTTAAGGCCAGGAATGAAGTCAACACAAAACCCGATAACATCCTCTGTTTGATGGCCCATGGAGATGCTTCCTTCTGGCCTAGCGCGGTTACGGACATATTTCTTTAGGACTCCCATGAACCTCTCAAAGGGGAACATATTGTGTAGAAATACGGGCCCTAGGATGACAATCTCGTCGACTAGATGAACTAGGACGTGTGTCATGATATTGAAGAAGGATGGTGGGAACACCAGCTCGAAACTGACAAGACATTGCGCCACATCACTCCTTAGCCTTGGTACGATTTCTGGATCGATCACCTTTTGAGAGATTGCATTGAGGAATGCACATAGCTTCACAATGGCTAATCGGACGTTTTCCGGTAGATGCCCCCTCAATGCAACCGGAAGCAGTTGCGTCATAATCACGTGGCAATCATGGGACTTTTGGGTTCTGAAAATTTTTTCTGGCATATTTATTATTCCCTTTATATTCGACGAGAAGCCAGTTGTGACCTTCATACTGAGCAGACATCCAAAGAAGATTTCTTTCTCTTCTTTCGTAAGAGCGTAGCTGGTAGGACCTTTATACTGCTTCGGAGGCATGCCGTCTTTTTCATGCAAACGTTGCAGGTCCTCCCGTGCCTCAGGTGTATCTTTTGTCTTCCCATACACGCCCAAGAAGCCTAGCAGGTTCACGCAAAGGTTCTTCGTCACGTGCATCACGTCGATTGAGGAGCGGACCTCTAGGTCTTTCCAGTAGATTAGGTCCCAAAATATAGATTTCTTCTTCCACATGGGTGTGTGTCCCTCAGCGTCATTCGGAACAGCTAGTCCACCGGGACCCTTTCCAAAGATTACGTAGTGTAAATCATTGACCATAGCAAGCACGTGATCACCGGTGCGCATGGCGGGCTTCTTTCGGTGATCTGCCTCGCCTTTGAAATGCTTGCCTTTCTTTCGACATTGATGGTTGGTCGGAAGAAATCGACGATGGCCCAGGTACACTGTAACATCCCAAAATTCTAAATTTTGGAATGTTATAATAAATAGATAGATTGATTGATTGTTTGATCGATTGTCTGAAAGTGAGTGAATTCGAAACTTTTTGAAAGTTAAATGAGAGGGAATAAAATGACTTTCCCAAACTTTCATATTTCCTTTCTGATCTCCGTGATTTTCCAATTCTTTTCAACCCAAAGCCCTAGAGAGAAGATTACATGACTTCTTCCATTTAAATTAAATGAAAAGGGTTGTTGAAAATATTTGAATTTCATTTGATAATATTTTTCAATTCTGAAACTTTAAGCAACTCAATGATTTTCACGAGAGAAGATAAAATGACTTCTTCAAATTATGAAATATGAGTTGGTTGTTTCAGAGGATCAATTTCAAGTCCTTTTGGAATTAATTTCCAATTTGGATTTATTTGAGTTTTATTCAAATTATTTTTCTCCGAAAATAAAATATATGGAAATTAGGGTAACATGATTCCCTACAACAGAAAATTGGAGAGAAATAAATTTTAAATCATTTTGGTATTTAAAAAAATGATTTTTGTTGGATTTTAATAGACCAGTAGCACTCTTTGAATTATTAGAATTTGTGTGTATTTTATTTAATGCTAGAAAAATGTTCATGTCGTAGAAAATCGTTTTCTGAAAATTTTGATATATAATATGCCTATATAATTTTGTTTGATTTTCGTTTTCCAATTTATATCGTTCCGTTTAAAAAAAAACTGCGCGCGCACCTGGAACTAACTGTCGCCTACGTACGCATCATAGTACTAGCGAGCGCCCTATTTTTTTCTTTATCCTATATGGGCCAGGCCCAGCCAGTTTTTTTTCTCTTCTTCTTAGGCTGAATTTTGCAAAAAGAAAAAAAAACTGCAGCGTGCGCGGCCGAAGGCCTTTAGGCCCATCGCCTCTTTTCTTCTCTGTTTTGTTTATTTTCGTCTATGTTTAGTCCCACATTGTCTAGCCTTTGACCTCTAAGCCTCTTTTCTACTAATAAATATAGACCCATAGAGCCTTCAAAAAAAATCATCCGGTTCGGGTTAAATCAATATTTTGGTTTGACTAGATTCATTTAAGAAAAATATATTTCTCCTCTCTGACGCGACTTCTGAAAATTATCTCTTCCTCCAAAGTAGTCTTTTCTCTGCCTTATAAAGGTATTTTTTTTTCTTTTTATACCTCCGTAGTTTATTATTTTTAGACTAATATGATAAAATAATTAGATTATCAATTAGTCTACGTATTTATATATTAGACCCTAGCCCGTACCTATTTTTTCTTCCGTAAAACAGCTTGGCCCTGATTTTTCAAATAGCCATAACTTTTTACTCGTTTGCCCAAATCCAACGAAACCAACGCCCACTTCTTCGTTATGATCTCCTCTATCCAGTAATCCAACTCAAACATGTTTTTGAAAATTTTAAAATTTGAATTAGATCAGATTTGAATTCAAACTTCTTTTGATCATATCTTTTTATCCGTAACTCCGTTTGAGTTGATTCTTTTTGCAAATCGAAGCTCTTGACCTAAATTTTTTGATAAGGCCAAATTCACATAATTTTGGTACTGTTAGAAATTGTTTTATGTTGCAAGAGCTATTTGCTTGGTTTTGATATTTTCCGAATCGACTTCTTCGATCTTTCTGGTCTTCTGAGTGATTGCTTATGTGTGGTTACTATTATTTGATTACGATAGATTGACCGGAGTGTGACGAGTAGAGCTATCAAGATTTTTGAGTGCGAATCATCTTCATCAACATTGCTGGCAAGTTCACACTTTGATCATACCTCTTACTACCCAGTTTTATTTGCATTAGATCAAACCTCAAACATTGCATGATTAGGATCTTATTAAATTATGGGATTGGGAAGTAGTTGATGAGGTAGGAACCTATTTCCCTGTTACTATCAAACCCTTGGGAGTTACTTCTACGTGTTGCTTATATTGCTATGCTATGCTCGTAGACGTGGTTTGGGTATGAGTGAAATCCATGACAGATGTGAGATTGTAATTAATGGTTTACTTAAGGTGGCAACTTAAACACACATCTGGGTGGATTGAGGCACCTGGTTATTCTAGGATTGCCTGTCTAGGCATCTAGGTAATCCAGGACTTGCCTGTTTTCTTTTGGACCGCCACCCAGGCTCAAAGGGATCACGAGACTATTCATACTAGAAACTTCTGTGTGCAGCCACAAGCTATTATGGGCTCTAGCATAGTTGACTAAGTCGTGCGAACTCTTACAGTGGTAGACTAGCAGATGTAGGGGATGTAGGTGGTACGATCTACCCGATCGTAAGGTGCTAGCACTTTTGCAAGGCTATGTCTCGATCATCCGTCTTCTTAAACACCATGTAGTGCGAGAAACCAAACGGAGGCGATCGAGTCTTGTGGGAAAAAGTGCGCAAACCTCTGCAGAGTGTATAAACTAATCATGATTAGCCGTGTCCCCGGTTATGGACATCCTGAGTATCTAGTTCTTGGATTATCCTGTTGATCTCATCATGTTACTTTAAATGAATATTGTTGGGTTTAATGATGTTACTTAATTGGGATTGCGAATGCTGTCAACCATTCTCAATGTTCAACAACCACCATGATAGTTAAATAAAAATTTATTCCTTTGCAGTAGGGAAAAATTGGCTTTTCGCAAAACCTTATAACCATAGAGCTTTTCCACCAGCCATATATGCATGTAGTGATAGCCATTGTTCATCATTTCTCTCTATGGTGTGAATTTGCCAGTACATTCAATGTACTGACCCTTTGTGGCTGCAACGTCTCATGTTGCAGGATTATCTTACGATGAGTAAGTGATACGTTAGGGTTACGATTTTCTACACTCAACTTTGCCGTTGGTGTTGATGGGAATCCACAACCTTGTTACTTCCGCTATATGGATTGAGGTAATAGTATTTTACGTTACTTATACATGTGATTTACCTCTGTTATAAATCCTCGAGTACTGTGTGTGTCAGCATACCGATCCAGGGATGACACTTAAGCACAGAGACTTGATCCATTCGGGTCAGGTCTCTACATACACACTCTTCCTGCATTTGTCCAGGTATATACTTTCAGTGTCATCCAAACAGTGCGTGCATGCGTGGTATCCTTTGTTTGTCTGTCCTGAAAGGTTACTGAGAGCGGGCCAATCGTTGATGGTCACGAACAGCAACGCCTTAAGGTTAAATTCCTCCTATCTGTGCTCATCCCACGTACGTACACCGTTTCCAGTCCACAGCTGTAAAAGTTCTTCAACTAATGGCCTTAGGTACACATCAATTTCGTTGCCGGGTTGCTTAGGGCCTTGGATGAGAACTGGCATCATAATGAACTTCCGCTTCATGCACATCCAAGGAGGAAGGTTATACATACATAGAGTCACGGGCCAGGTGCTGTGATTGCTGCTCTGCTCCCCGAAAGGATTAATGCCATCCGCGCTTAAAGCAAACCATACATTCCTTGGGTCCTTTGCAAACTCATCCCAGTACTTTCTCTCGATTTTCTCCACTACGACCCGTCAGCGGGTGCTCTCAACTTCCCATCTTTCTTTCGGTTCTCACTATGCCATCGCATCAACTTGGCATGCTCTTCGTTTCTTAACAGACGTTTCAACCGTGGTATTATAGGAGCATACCACATCACCTTCGCAGGAACCCTCTTCCTGAGGGGCTCGCCGTCAACATCACCAGGGTCATCTCGTCTGATCTTGTACTGCAATGCACCGCATACCGGGCATGCGTTCAGATCCTTGTATGCACCGCGGTAGAGGATGCAGTCATTAGGGCATGCATGTATCTTCTCCACCTCCAATCCTAGAGGGCATACGACCTTCTTTGCTGCGTATGTACTGTCAGGCAATTCGTTATCCTTTGGAAGCTTCTTCTTCAATATTTTCAGTAGCTTCTCAAATCCTTTGTCAGCCACAGCATTCTCTGCCTTCCACTGCAGCAATTCCAGTACGGTACCGAGCTTTGTGTTGCCATCTTCGCAATTGGGGTATAACCCTTTTTTGTGATCCTCTAACATGCGATCGAACTTCAGCTTCTCCTTTTGACCAATGCATTGCGTCCTTGCATCGACAATGACCCGGCGGAGATCATCATCATCGGGCACATCGTCTGGTTCCTCTTGATCTTCAGCAGCTTCACCTGTGGCAGCATCATTGGGCACATCGTCTGGTTCCTCTTGATCTTCACCAGCTCCCCCCGTTGCAGCATCACCGTATTCAGGGGGCACATAGTTGTCATCGTACTCTTCTTCTTCGTTGTCTTCCATCATGACCCCTATTTCTCCGTGCCTCGTCCAAACATTATAGTGTGGCATGAAACCCTTGTAAAGCAGGTGGGAGTGAAGGATTTTCCGGTTAGAGTAAGACCTCGTATTCCCACATTCAGTGCATGGACAACACATAAAACCATTCTGCTTGTTTGCCTCAGCCGCATCGAGAAACTCATGCACGCCCTTAATGTACTCGCGGGTGTGTCTGTCACCGTACATCCAATGCCGGTTCATCTGCGTGCATTATATATAATTAAGTGTCCAAATTAATAGAAGTTCATCATCACATTAAAACCAAAGTGCAAACATAGTTCTCATCTAACAACATATAGCTCTCCAGAGCATCTAATTAATTAAACCATACATTGAAACTATGTAAAACATTTCAATGCGAAAACAAATGTGATCATAATCGCAACCCAGGTAACAATTGATCCAACGGCATAATGATACCAAGCCTCGGTATGAATGGCATATTTTCTAATCTTTCTAATCTTCAAGCGCATTGCATCCATCTTGATCTTGTGATCATCGACGACATCCGCAACATGCAACTCCAATATCATCTTCTCCTCCTCAATTTTTTTATTTTTTCCTTCAACAAATTGTTTTCTTCTTCAACTAAATTTAACCTCTCGATAATAGGGTCGGTTGGCATTTCCAATTCACATACATCCTAGATAAATAAAATCTATGTCACGTTGGTCGGCATAATTTTCATAAACAATAAATGAACCAATAGTTATAAAGATAATATACATACCAAATCCGAATCATAGACAGGACGAGGGCCGACGGGGGCGGATACCAAAGCCATCGCACTATATAAGATGCAATAATAAATGTAAGAAAATGATGCAAGTATCTATCTAAACATACAAGTAAGAATATTTTTCCTTTCAGAAAGAAGATAAGAACAAGAGGCTCACCACGGTGGTGTCGGTGATGAGATCGGCGCGGGTGATCGACGGCGGTGAAGACGGGGATGGGGCGTGACGGACCGCTAAATCTAGACAAATCTCGAGGAAAATGGAGCTTGGAGGTCGAGCTTCGAGAGGAGAAAGCTTAAGTAGTGTGGCTTGGGCATTCCATCGAACACGTCATGTGCATAGGAAGTGAGCTAGAGCACCACAAAGCCCTCTCCCCCTTGGCCAGAAAAAACAGAGCACTGTGCTCTGCTCTTGCGCGAGGGGGTATATATAGGCACCTCATTGGTCCCGGTTGGTGACATGAGCCGGGACTAAAGGGGAGCCTTTGGTCCCGGTTCAAGCCACCAACCGGGACCAATGGTGGTGGGCCAGGAGCGAGGCCCATTGGTCCCGGTTCATCCCACAAACCGGAACCAAAAGGTCTAGATGAACCGGGACCAATGGCCCACGTGGCCCGGCCGGCCCCCTAGGCTCACGAACCGGGACCAATGCCCATATTGGTCCCGGTTCTAGACTGAACCAGGACTAATGGGCTGACCCGGCCTGGACCATAGCCCTGTTTTCTACTAGTGCTATACTCAAGAGAGCATCCTAGCTCATTATTTCGGATAGCCAAATCATCATTAAGTTCAGAGATTCTATCAATTAAAATATTGGTAGGCACCTTTTTTCTAAGGTTTTCATTAAAAGCAACATAGTCAAGAGATTGAAAACGCATTATTTCTTCTTGATCAAAGAGGATAGATTCTATCGAAGGACGGCCAGCGTCCACCCTATAATGCGCAAAGATTTCTTTGGCCTCTTTTATTATAAATCTGAATTCATGAGCCAAAAAGATTGTAGCGGCACGCTTAACAGAGGAATACTCAATATTAGAAAATTCTAGAAAAATCCTCTGTATGGAAGGATGCATATGCATAAATTGCCTTTCAAGTTCAACGATAAGCATGGCAATAGCGTCCGCAAGGCTACTAGTTCTATGGAGAATAGAACCGTCCATAGAGGGCAAAGCACCGGCACAAGTAAAGAAATCTTGAATAACTCCTTTTCCAATAATATTACCACTACCGATTCGAAATCTTTTTGTATGATAGGTAGGGGATTCTTCAGCAGGAGCTTCAGAATTTTCTACGATATTATTATCGCCCGTATCGGCAATAATTTCCCCAATTTTAGACATAGCGACAGAGAGGGCGAAGAGCAAAAAGAAGGCGAACAAAAAAGGAGAGGGTGAATAAAACGACAAGGGTGAAGTGGGGGAGAGGAAAACAAGAGGCAAATGGCAAATAATGTAGTGCGAGAGATAGGGATTGTGATGGGTACTTGGTATGTTGACTTTTGCGTAGACTCCCCAGCAACGGCGCCAGAAATTCTTCTTGCTACCTCTTGAGCACTGCGTTGGATTTCCCCAAAGAGGAGAGGATGACGCAGCAAAGTAGCGTAAGTATTTCCCTCAGTTTTTGAGAACCAAGGTGTCAATCCAGTAGGAGGCCACGCGCGAGTCCCTCATACCTACACAAAACAACAGCTCAACGCAACCAACGCGATTAGGGGTTGTCAATCCCTTCACGGTCACTTACGAGAGTGAGATCTGATAGAGATGATAGATAATATTTTTGGTATTTTTGGTATAAAGATACAAGGTAAAATAAAAGGCAAAGTAAAAAAGCAAAGCAAATATAAAGTGATTGGAGATTGATATGATGAGAATAGACCCGGGGGCCATAGGTTTCACTAGTGGCTTCTCTCAAGAGCATAAGTATTTCTTGGGTGGGTGAACAAATTACTGTTGAGCAATTGACAAAATTGAGCATAGTTATGAGAATATCTAGGTATGATCATGTATATAGGCATCACGTCCGAGACAAGTAGACCGACTCCTGCCTGCATCTACTACTATTACTCATCGACCGCTATCCAGCATGCATCTAGAGTATTAAGTTAATGAAAACAGAGTAACGCCTTAAGCAAGATGACATGATGTAGAGGAATAAATTCATGCAATATGATAAATACCCCATCTTGTTATCCTCGATGGCAACAATACAATACGTGCCTTGCTGCCCCTACTGTCACTGGGAAAGGACACCGCAAGATTGAACCCAAAGCTAAGCGCTTCTCCCATTGCAAGAAAAACCAATCTAGTAGGCCAAACCAAACCAATAATTCGAAGAGACTTGCAAAGATAACCAATCATACATAAAAGAATTCAGAGAAGATTCAAATATTGCTCATAGATAATCTTGATCATAAACCCACAATTCATCGGTCTCAACAAACACACCACAAAAAGAAGATTACATAGAATAGATCTCCACGAGAGAGGGGGAGAACATTTTATTGAGATCCAAAAAGAGAGAAAGAAGCCATCTAGCTACTAGCTATGGACCCGAAGGTCTGAGGTAAACTACTCACACTTCATCGGAAGGGCTATGGTGTTGATGTAGAAGCCCTCCGTGATCGATTCCCCTTCCGGCGGAGCTCCGGAACAGGCCCCAAGATGGGATCTCGTGGATACAGAAAGTTGCGGTGGTGGAATTAGGTTTTTGGCTCCGTATCTGATCGTTTGGGGGTACACACGTATATATAGGAGGAAGGAGTACGTCGGTGGAGCTTCGAGGGGCCCACGAGGCAGGGGGCGCGCCCTAGGAGGGGGGCGCCCTCCACCCTCGTGACCGCCTCGTGGCTTTCTTGACGGAGGGTCCAAGTCTCCTAGATCATATCTGATGAGAAAATCATGTTCCCGAAGGTTTCATTCCGTTTGGACTCCGTTTGATATTCTGTTTCTTCGAAACACTGAAATAGGCAAAAAACAGCAATTCTGGGCTGGGCCTCCGGCTAATAGGTTAGTCCCAAAAGTAATATAAAAGTGGAAAATAAAGCCCAATATAGTCCAAAACAGTAGATAATATAGCATGGAGCAATCAAAAATTATAGATACGTTGGAGACGTATCAGTTACTGAGAGCGGGCCAATGTTGATGGTTACAAACAGCAACGCGTGCAGGTTAAATTCATCCTGTTTGTGCTCATCCCACACACGTACACCGTTTCCATCCCACAGCTGTAAAAGTTCTTCAACTAATGGCCTTAGGTACACATCAATGTCGTTGCCGGGTTGCTTAGGGCCTTGGATGAGAACTGGCATCATAATGAACTTCCGCTTCATGCACATCCAAGGAGGAACGTTATACATACATATAGTCACGGGCCAGGTGCTCTGGTTGCTGCTCTGCTTCCCGAAAGGATTAATGCCATCCGCGCTTAAACCAAACCATACGTTCCTTAGGTCACCTGCAAACTCGGCCCAGTACTTTCTCTCAATTTTTCTCCACTGCGGCCCATCAGCGGGTGCTCTCAACTTCCCGTCTTTCTTACGGTCCTCTCTATGCCATCGCATCAACTTGGCATGCTCTTCGTTTCTGAACAGACGTTTCAACCGTGGTATTATAGGAGCATACCACATCACCTTCGCAGGAACCCTCTTCTTGAGGGGCTCGCCGTCAACATCACCAGGGTCATCTCGTCTAATCTTATACCACAATGCACCGCATACGTGCATGCGTTCAAATCCTCGTACGCACCGCAGTAGAGGATGCAGTCATTAGGGCATGCATGTATCTTCTGCACCTCCTATCCTAGAGGGTATATGACCTTCTTTGTTGCGTATGTACTGTCGGGCAATTCGTTATCGTTTGGAAGCTTCTTCTTCAATATTTTCAGTAGCTTCTCAAATCCTTTGCCAGGCACAACATTCTCTGCCTTCCACTGCAGCAATTCTAGTACGGTACCAAGCTTTGTGTTGCCATCTTCGCAATTGGGTACAACCCTTTTTTGTGATCCTCTAACATGCGGTCGAACTACAGCTTCTCTTTTTCACTTTCGCACTGTGTCCTTGCATCAACAATGACCCGGCGGAGATCATCATCATCGGGCACATCGTTTGGTTCCTCTTGATCTTCAGCAGCTTCGCCCGTTGCAGCATCACCGTATTCAGGGGGCACATAGTTGTCATCGTCCTCTTCTTCTTCGCTGTCTTCCATCATAACCCCTATTTCTCCGTGCTTCGTCCAAACATTATAGTGTGGCATGAAACCCTTATAAAGTAGGTGGGTGTGAAGGATTTTCCTGTCAGAGTAAGACTTTGTATTCCCACAATTAGGGCATGGACAACAAATAAAACCATTCTTCTTGTTTGCCTCAACTATTCGAGAAAATTATGCAGGCCTTTAATGTACTCGGAGGTGTGTCTATCACCGTACATCCATTGCCGGTTCATCTGCGTGCATTATATATAATTATGTGTGTCAAAAACCATTACAGATTCACATGGATAGATAAGTGACCAAATTAATAGAAGTTTATCATCACATTAAAACCAAAGTACATACATAGTTCTCATTAAACAAAATATAGCTCTCCAGAGCATCTAATTAAACCATACATTGAAACTATGTAAAACCTTTCAATGCAACAACAAATGCGATCATAATCACAACCAAGGTAACAATTGATCCAATGGCATAATGATACCAAGCCTCGGTATGAATGGCATATTTTCTAATCTTTCTAATCTTCAACCGCATTGCATCCATCTTGATCTTGTGATCATCGACGACATCGGCAACATGCAACTCCAATATCATCTACTCCTCCTCAATTTTTTTTATTTTTTCCTTCAACAAATTGTTTTCTTCTTCAACTAAATTTAACCTCTCGACAATAGGGTCGGTTGGAATTTCCGATTCACATACATCCTACATAAATAAAATCTATGTCACGTTGGTCGGCATAATTTTCATAAACAATAAATGAACTAATAGGTATAAAGATAATATGTATACCACATCCGAATCATAGACAGGACGAGGGCCGACGGGGGCGGATACCAAAACCATTGCACTATATAATAGCAAGCAATAATAAAAGTAAGAAAATTAGACAAGTATCTATCTAAAGTAAGATATTTTTCTTTCAGAAAGAAGATAAGAACAAGAGGCTCACCACGGTGGTGCCGGCAACGAGATCGGCACGCGCGATCAACGGCGGTGAAGACGGGGACGAGACGTGACAGACTGCTAAACCTAGACAAATCTCGGGGAAAATGGAGCTCGGAGGTCGAGTTTCGAGAGGAGAAAGCTTAACTAGTGTGGCTCGGGCATTTCATTGAACACCTCATGTGCATAGAAGGTGAGCTAGAGCACCACAAAGCTCTCCCCTCGCCGGCCAGCAAAAACAGAGCACTCTGGAGTGCTCTGCCGCGGCGATGGGGTATATATAGCCACCTCATTGGTTCCGGTTCGTGGCTGGAACCGGGACTAAAGGACCCCCTTCTGTCCCGGTTTTGGGCCAGGAGCGAGGACCATTGGTCCCGGTTCGTGCCTAGAACCGGGACAAATGTGTCCACATGAACCGGGACAAATGCCTCCTGAGGCCCGGCCGGCCCCTAGG
This sequence comes from Triticum timopheevii, assembly GCA_963921465.1. Classification (NCBI taxonomy): domain Eukaryota; kingdom Viridiplantae; phylum Streptophyta; class Magnoliopsida; order Poales; family Poaceae; genus Triticum; species Triticum timopheevii. The sequence continues at coordinate 762,112,705 of OY997263.1, forward strand.
CGCACGAACCGGGACGTATGCCCCCATGTGTCCCGGTTCGTGACAGAACCGGGACTAATGGCCTGTCCAGGCCCCAACCAAAGCCATGTTTTCTACTGGTGGGAGGCAACGCACCCCCTCGACCCACTCCCTCTCTCTACCATGCTGCTATGTTCCGTTCCCCTTTCTCTCCCCCTCTCGCTGCTCGTCGTGGCCGCTTCGATTCCGGCCAATTCCGGCGATTGCCGTCGTTCTCCGGTCCCAAGGTACACATCTAAGCCTCCCACTCTCATCTGGTCCATTTGGATTTTTTCAATTAGAAGTGTGTTTTGCATCTAAGCCTCCCACTCTCATCTGCTAGGGTTTCAGCGACGGCGACCGAGTAAACTGTAGGCGACCCTCGGCTCCAACCCATGTGAGCATATCATCCCTCCCTCTTTTGCTGTAGATCACTGCCATTGTAATTTTTTAATTTGCATTGTCGGCATTCATCACTGCTAGGCAGCAACAATGTGATGTAGTTGTCTAGAATTAAGGTAGATATATTTTTCAATCTTCGGTTAGCACTAGCTGTAGAAACTAGAAGTGCAACCTGTCAATCAAATTAAGGTAGGTATATTTTTTAAGTCATCATCTTTGGAAGCATCTAAATTCTGAAACAAAGTGTTTGAGTTGCTGTTGTAATCCATAAATATCTTGGGGAAAATCTGTTGTGCACTACTTTTTCAACAAAGAAAATTTTCAGTCGAAAGTAATGCTCCAAGTTAGGTGTGGCAAAATAGTTGATTATCCAAATAAAATTTCCACTCGAAAGTAATGCTCCAAGTTAGATGTGGCAAATATAGTCACAATCCAATAGTTCTATACATTACATTGCTATCTAGTTTAATTAGTTCTATACATGCTATCTAGTTTAATTACTTCTATACATTGCAATATTTATTCAGTGATATGAAATTGCATATTATCTTGATCGTATACGCATTGTGTTTGTAGGTCATGGCCAATTCTGAAGGTAACAACGAATCGGTGTGTGCTGTGGACATGGCTAACAATGAATTCTTAAACACTTATGAGTATGTCATCAAGAGCATGCAAGGGGAAAATGACGAGCTAAAGGTGGAGATTAAACAACTAAATAAGGAGACTGTTCGGCTCATTCAGGATACTAATCAGCTTAGGGATGAGAAGGATAAGCTTGTCGAGGATCATGATAAACTGAAGGAGGAGAGGAGACATCTCAGGCTGAGAAGATTGACCTAAAGATGAACATAGATCATTTCAGAAGAGAAGGAGAGGGGGATAGAAAGACGCTTCTTCAACTGGGCATACTCCTTGATGAAGACTAGTTCATCTTATTATTTGATGATGATCGAGTAACTAGAGTACTTGAGTGAGAAACTTTTGTGAAATTTAATTAATATCAACTTGTTGAGTTCATGAGCCTCTTTTGTAATGACTATCTATTAAGAAAGTACACAGTGTTGATGAGTATATTGTGTTCAATACTATCTATTAAGTAAGTAGATAGTATTTAATGAGCAATTTTTTTATTACAAAAAAACCATTTGCTGACGTTGGACAAGTAGGGACGCCAGAGTTATGATGAACTTAGTGCTGGCGCTGGACTGGTTACACGCCAGCACGATGTAAGATACTGCTGCTAGGTTTCGTAGTAATTTCAAAAAAATTCCTACGCACACTCAAGATCATGGTGATGCATAGCAATGAGAGGGGAGAGTGTTGTCTACGTACCTACGCAGACTGACTGCAGAAGCGTTGACACAACGTAGAGGAAGTAGTCGTACGTCTTCCCGATCCGACCGATCCAAGCACCGTTACTCCGGCACCTCCGAGTTCTTAGCACGCGTACAGCTCGATGACGATCCCCCGGGCTCCGATCCAGCAAAGCTTCAGGGAGGAGTTCCGTCAGCACGACGGCGTGGTGACGATCTTGATGTTCTACCGACGCAGGGCTTCGCCTAAGCACTACAACGATATGACCGAGGTGGAATATGGTGGCAGGGGGCACCGCACACGGCTAAGGAACGATCACGTGGATCAACTTGTGTGTCCATGGGGTGCCCCTTGCCTCAGTATATAAAGGATGGAGGAGGAGGAGGCCGACCAAGGCAAAGGTGCGGCCAGGATGGGGAGTCCTACTAGGACTCCAAGTCCTAGTAGGAGTCCACCAAGAGGGGAGGAAGGGAGAAGGAAGTGGAGGAGAAGGAGAGGTGGCCGGCCCCCTTTTCCCTAGTCCAATTCGGACTAGAGGGGAGGGGGGGGGGGGCGCAGCAGGCCCTTTCTCCTCTTCCCACTAAAGCCCATCAAGGCCCAATACTTCTCCCGGCGAATTCCCGTAACTCTCCGGTACTTCGAAAAATACCCGAATCATTCGGAACCTTTCCGATGTCCGAATATAGTCGTCCAATATATCGATCTTTATGTCTCGACCATTTCGAGACTCCTCGTCATGTCCCCGATCTCATCCGGGACTCCGAATTCCTTCGGTACATCAAAACTCATAAACTCATAATATAACTGTCATCGAAACCTTAAGCGTGCGGACCCTACGGTTCGAGAACAATGTAGACATGACCGAGACATGTCTCTGGTCAATAACCAATAGCGGGACCTGGATGCCCATATTGGCTCCTACATATTCTATGAAGATCTTTATCGGTCAGACCGCATAACAACATACGTTATTTCCTTTGTCATCGGTATGTTACTTGCCCGAGATTCGATCGTCGGTATCCAATACCTAGTTCAATCTCGTTACCGGCAAGTCTCTTTACTCATTCCATAATACATCATCTCGCAACTAACTCATTGGTTGCAATGCTTGCAAGGCTTATGTGATGTGCATTACTGAGAGGGCCCAGAGATACCTCTTCGACAATCGGAGTGACAAATCCTAATCTCGAAATACGCCAACCCAACATCTACCTTTGGAGACACCGGTAATGCTCCTTTATAATCACCCAGTTACGTTGTGACGTTTGGTAGCACCCAAAGTGTTCCTCTGGCAAATGGGAGTTGCATAATCTCATAGTCATAGGAACATGTATAAGTCATGAAGGAAGCAATAGCAACATACTAAACGATCGGGTGCTAAGCTAATGGAATGGGTCATGTCAATCAGATCACTCAACTAATGATGTGATCTCGTTAATCAAATAACAACTCTTTTGTCCATGGTTAGGAAACATAACCATCTTTGATTAACGAGCTAGTCAAGTAGAGGCATACTAGTGACACTCTGTTTGTCTATGTATTCACACATGTATTATGTTTCCGGTTAATACAATTCTAGCATGAATAATAAACATTTATCATGATATAAGGAAATAAATAATAACTTTATTATTGCCTCTAGGGCATATTTCCTTCAGTCTCCCACTTGCACTAGAGTCAATAATCTAGATCACATTACCATGTGATTAACATCGATAGTTCACATCATCATGTGATTAACACCCATAGTTCACATCGATATGTGACCAACACCCAAATGGTTTAATAGATTCAGTAATCTAGTTCACATTGCTATGTGATTAACACCCAAAGAGTACTAAGGTGTGATCATGTTTTGCTTGTGAGATAATTTTAGTCAACGGGTCTGTCACATTCAGATCCATAAGTATTTTGCAAATATCTATATCAACAATGCTCTGCACGGAGCTACTCTAGCTAATTGCTCCCACTTTCAATATGTATCTAGATCGAGACTTAGAGTCATCTAGATTAGTGTCAAAACTTGCATCGGCGTAACCCTTTACGACGAACCCCTTTTTTTCACTTCCATAATCGAGAAACATATCCTTATTCCACTAAGGATAATTTTGACCGCTGTCCAGTGATCTACTCCTAGATCACTATTGTACTCCCTTGCCAAAATCAGTGTAGGGTATACAATAGATCTGGTACACAGCATGGCATACTTTATAGAGCCTATGACTGAGGCATAGGGAATGACTTTCATTCTCTTTCTATCTTTTGCCGTGGTCGGGCTTTGAGTCTTACTCAACTTCACACCTTGTAACACAGGCAAGAAACTTTTCCTTTGACTGTTCCATTTTGAACTATTTCAAAATCTTGTCAAGGTATGTACTCATTGGAAAAACTTATCAAGCGTCTTGATCTATCTCTATAGATCTTGAAGCTCAATATGTAAGCAGCTTCACCGAGGTCTTTCTTTGAAAAACTCCTTTCAAACACTCCTTTATGCTTTACAGAATAATTCTACATTATTTCCGATCAACAATATGTCACTCACATATACTTATCAGAAATGCTGTAGTGCTCCCACTCACTTTCTCGTAAATACAGGCTTCACCGCAAGTCTGTATAAAACTATATTCTTTGATCAACTCATCAAAGTGTATATTCCAACTCCGAGATGCTTGCACCAGTCCACAGATGGAACGCTGGAGTTTGCACACTTTATTAGCTCCCTTTGGATTGACAAAACCTTCTGGTTGCATCATATACAACTCTTCTTCCAGGAATCCATTCAGGAATGCAGTTTTAACATCCATCTGCCAAATTTCATAATCATAAAATGCGGCAATTGCTAACATGATTCGGATAGACTTAAGCATCGCTATGGGTGAGAAGGTCTCATCGTAGTCAACCCCTTGAACTTGTCGAAAACCTTTTGCGTCAGTCTTTTTCTTGAAGATCCATTTATTCTCAATTGCTTGCCGATCATCGGGCAAGTCAACCAAAGTCCATACTTTGTTCTCATACATGGATCCCATCTCAGATTTCATGGCTTCAAGCCACTTTGCGGAATCTGGGCTCACCGTCGCTTCTTCATAGTTCGTAGGTTCATCATGATCTAGTAGCATGACTTCCAGAACTGGATTACCGTACTACACTGGCGCGGATCTTACTCTGGTTTACCTACGAGATTCGGTAGTAACTTGATCTAAAGTTACATGATCATCATCATTAGCTTCCTCACTAATTAGTGTAGTAGTCATAGGAACAGATTTCTGTGATGAACTACTTTCCAATTATGGAGCAGGTATAGTTACCTCATCAAGTTCTACTTTCCTCCCACTCACTTCTTTCGAGAGAAACTCCTTCTCCAGAAAGTTTCCGAATTTAGCAACAAAAGTCTTGCCTTCGGATCTGTGATAGAAGGTGTACCCAACAGTAACTTTTTGGGTATACTATGAAGACACACTTTTCTGATTTGGGTTTGAGCTTATCAGGATGAAACTTTTTCACATAAGCATTGCAACCCCAAACTTTGAGAAATGACAACTTTGGTTTCTTGCCAAACCACAGTTCATACGGTGTCGTCTCAACAGATTTAGATGGTGCCCTTTTAACGTGAATGCAGCTGTCTCTAATGCATAACCACAAAACGATAGTGGTAGATCGGTAAGAGACATCATAGATTGCACTATATCCAATAAAGTATGGTTATGACGTTCGGACACACCATTATGCTATGGTGTTCCATGTGGCATGAGTTTGTGAAACTATTCCACATTGTTTTAATTGAAGGCCAAACTCGTAACTCAAATACTCTTCTCTACGATCAGATCGTAGAAACTTTATTTTCTTGTTATGATGATTTTTCACTTCACTCTGAAATTCTTTGAACTTTTCAAATGTTTCAGACTTATGCTTCATCAAGTAGATATACTCATATCTGCTCAAATCATCTGTGAAGATCAGAAAATAATGATACCTGTCGCGAGCCTCAATATTTATCGGACCACATACATCAGTATGTATGATTTCCAACAAATCTGTTGCTCGCTCCATTGTTCCGAAGAACGGAGTTTTAGTCATCTTGCCCATGAGGCATGTTTGCAAGCATCAACTGATTCATAATCAAGTGATTCCAAAAGCCCATCAACATGGAGTTTCTTCATGCGCTTTACACCAATATGACCTAAACGGCAGTGCCACAAATAAGTTGCACTATCATTATTAACTTTGCATCTTTTGGTTTCAATATTATGAATATGTGTATCACTACGATCGAGATCCAATGAACTTGTTTCATTGGGTGTATGACCATTGAAGGTTTTATTCATGTAAACAGAACAACAATTTATTCTCATACTTAAATGAATAACCGTATTACAATAAACATGATCAAATCATATTCATGCGCAACGCAAACACCAAATAACACTTATTTAGGTTCAACACTAATCCCGAAATTATAGGGAGTGTGCGATGATGATCATATCAATCTTGGAACCACTTCCAACACACATCGTCACTTCACCCTTAACTAGTCTCTGTTTATTCTGCAACTCCCGTTTCGAGTTACTAATCTTAGCAACCGAACTAGTATCAAATACTGAGGGATTGCTATAAACACTAGTAATGTACACATCAATAACATGTATATCAAATATACTTATGTTCACTTTCCCATCCTTCTTATCCGCCAAAAACTTGGGGTAGTTCCGCTTCCAGTGACCAGTCTGCTTGCAGTAGAAGCACTCAGTTTCAGGCTTAGGTCCAGACTTGGGTTTCTTCTCTTGAGCAGCAACTTGCTTGCTGTTCTTCTTGAAGTTCCCCTTCTTCTTTCCTTTGCCCTTTTTCTTGAAACTAGTGGTCTTGTTGACCATCAACACTTGATGCTCCTTCTTGATTTCTACCTCCGCAGCTTTCAGCATTGCGAAGAGCTCGGGAATAGTCTTGTTCATCCCTTGCATATTATAGTTCATCACGAAGCTCTTGTAGCTTGGTGGTAGTGATTGGAGAATTCTGTCAATGACGCAATCATCTGGAAGATTAACTCCCAATTGAATCAAGTGATTATTATATCCAGACATTCTGAGTATATGCTCACTGACAGAACTGTTCTCCTCCATCTTACAGCTATAGAACTTATTGGAGACTTCATATCTCTCAATCCGGGCATTTGCTTGAAATGTTAACTTCAACTCCTGGAACATCTCATATGCTCCATGACGTTCAAAACGTCTTTGAAGTCCCGATTCTAAGCTATTAAGCATGGTGCACTAAACTATCAAGTAGTCATCATATTGAGCTAGCCAAACGTTCATAACGTCTACATCTGCTCCTGCAATAGGTCCGTCACCTAGCGATGCATCAAGGACATAATTCCTCTGTGCAGCAATGAGGATAAACCTCAGATCACGGATCCAATCCGCATCATTGCTACTAACATCTTTCAACACAATTTTCTCTAGGAACATATCAAAATAAACACAGGGAAGCAACAACGCGAGCTATTGATCTACAACATAATTTGCAAAATACTACCAGGACTAAGTTCATGATAAATTTAAGTTCAATTTAATCATATTACTTAAGAACTCCCACTTAGATAGACATCCCTCTAATCCTCTAAGTGATCACGTGATCCAAATCAACTAAACCATGTCCGATCATCACGTGAGATGGAGTAGTTTCATTGGTGAACATCACTATGTTGATCATATCTACTATATGATTCACGCTCGACCTTTCGGTCTCCGTGTTCCGAGGCCATATCTGTATATGCTTGGCTCGTCAAGTATAACCTGAGTATTCGGCGTGTGCAACTGTTTTGCACCCATATTATTTGAACATAGAGCCTATCACACCCGATCATCACGTGGTGTCTCAGCACGAAGAACTTTCGCAACGGTGCATACTCAGGGAGAACACTTCTTGATAATTTAGTGAGAGATCATCTTATAATGCTACCATCAATCAAAGCAAGATAAGATGCATAATAAGATAAACATCACATGCAATCAATATAAGTGATATGATATGGCCATCATCATCTTGTGTTTGTGATCTCCATCTCCGAAGCACCGTCATGATCACCATCGTCACCGGCGCGACACCTTGATCTCCATCGTAGCAACGTTGTCGTCTCGCCAATCTTATGCTTCCACGACTATCGCTACCGATAAAGTAAAGCATTACATCGCGATTGCATTGCATACAATAAAGCGACAACCATATGGCTCCTGCCAGTTGCCGGATAACTCGGTTACAAAACATGATCATCTCATACAATAAAATTCAGCATCATGTCTTGACCATATCACATCACAACATGCCCTGCAAAAACAAGTTAGACGTCCTCTACTTTGTTGTTGCAAGTTTTACGTGGCTGCTACGGGCTTAAGCAAGAACCAATCTCACCTACGCATCAAAACCACAATGATAGTTTGTCAAATAGACTCCGTTTTAACCTTCGCAAGGACCGGGCGTAGCCACACTTGGTTCAACTAAAGTTGGAGAGACAGTCGCCCACAAGCCACCTATGTGCAAAGCACGTCGGGAGAACCGGTCTCGCGTAAGCGTACGCGTAATGTCGGTCCGGGTCGTCTCGTCCAGCAATACCGCCGAACCAAAGTATGACATGCTGGTAGGCAGTATGACTTATATCGCCCACAACTCACTTGTGTTCTACTCGTGCATATAACATCAAACCATAAAACCTAGTCTCTGATGCCACTGCTGGGTTTCATAGTAATTTCAAAAAATTTCCTACGCACACTCAAGATCATGGTGATGCATAGCAACGAGAGGGGAGAGTGTTGTCTACGTACCTACGCAGACCGACTGTGGAAGCGTTGACACAACGTAGAGGAAGTAGTCGTACGTCTTCCCGACCCGACCGATCCAAGCACTGTTACTCCGGCACCTCCGAGTTCTTAGCACACGTACAACTCGATGACGATCCCCCGGGCTCCGATCCAGCAAAGCTTCGGGGAGGAGTTCCGTCAGCACGACGGCGTGGTGACGATCTTGATGTTCTACCGACGCAGGGCTTCGCCTAAGCACTACAACGATATGACCGAGGTGGAATATGGTGGCAGGGGGCACCACACACGGCTAAGGAACGATCACGTGGATCAACTTGTGTGTCCATGGGGTTCCCCTTGCCTCAGTATATAAAGGATGGAGGAGGAGGAGGCCGGCCAAGGCAAAGGTGCGGCCAGGATGGGGAGTCCTACTAGGACTCCAAGTCCTAGTAGGAGTCCACCAAGAGGGGAGGAAGGGAGAAGGAAGTGGAGGAGAAGGAGAGGTGGCCAGCCCCCTTTTCCCTAGTCCAATTCGGACTAGAGGGGAGGGGGGGCGCAGCAGTTCCAATATATCGATCTTTACATCTCGACCATTTCGAGACTCCTCGTCATGTCCCCGATCTCATCCGGGACTCCGAACTCCTTCGGTACATCAAAACTCATAAACTCATAATATAACTGTCATCGAAACCTTAAGCGTGCGGACCCTACGGTTCGAGAACAATGTAGACATGACCGAGACATGTCTCTGGTCAATAACCAATAGCGGGACCTGGATGCCCATATTGGCTCCTACATATTCTACAAAGATCTTTATCGGTCAGACCGCATAACAACATACGTTGTTCCCTTTGTCATCGGTATGTTACTTGCCCGAGATTCGATCGTCGGTATCCAATACCTAGTTCCATCTCGTTACCGGCAAGTCTCTTTACTCGTTTCGTAATACATCATCTCGCAACTAACTCATTGGTTGCAATGCTTGCAAGGCTTATGTGATGTGCATTACCGAGAGGGCCCAGAGATACCTCTCCGACAATCGGAGTGACAAATCCTAATCTCGAAATATGCCAACCAACATCTACCTTTGGAGACACCTGTAATGCTCCTTTATAATCACCCAGTTACGTTGTGACGTTTGGTAGCACCCAAAGTGTTCCTCTGGCAAACGGGAGTTGCATAATCTCATAGTCATAGGAACATGTATAAGTCATGAAGAAAGCAATAGCAACATACTAAACGATCGGGTGCTAAGCTAATGGAATGGGTCATGTCAATCAGATCATTCAACTAATGATGTGATCTCGTTAATCAAATAACAACTCTTTTGTCCATGGTTAGGAAACATAACCATCTTTGATTAACGAGCTAGTCAAGTAGAGGCATACTAGTGACACTCTGTTTGTCTATGTATTCACACATGTATTATGTTTCCGGTTAATACAATTCTAGCATGAATAATAAACATTTATCATGATATAAGGAAATAAATAATAACTTTATTATTGCCTCTAGGGCATATTTCCTTCAACTGCTGACGTGTCAATGTTGGGGAATGTTGCAGAAAATAATTTTTTTTCTACGCTTCACCAAGATCAATCTATGGAGTCATCTAGCAACGAGAGAGAGGAGTGCATCTACATACCCTTGTAGATCGCGAGCGGAAGCGTTCAATAGAACGGGGTTGATGGAGTCGTACTCACCGTGATCCAAATCACCGATGACCAAGTGCCGAACGGACAGCACCTCCGCATTCAACACACGTACGGTTGGTGAAGACGTCTCCTCCTTCTTGATCCAGCAAGGGGGAGGGAGAGGTTGATGGAGATCCAGCAGCACGACGGCGTGGTGGTGGAAGTAGCGGGATCCCGACAGGGCTTCGCCAAGCGCAAGCGGGGAGGAGAGGTGTTACGGAGGGAGAGGGAGGCGCCAGGAGCAAGGGTGCGGCTGCCCTCCCTCCCCCCTCTTTATAAAGGCCCCTAGGGGGGCGCCGGCCCTAGGAGATGCATCTCCAAGGGGGGCGGCGGCCAAGGGGGTGGCTTGCCCCCCAAGCCAAGTGGGGCGCCCCCACCCCTAGGGTTTCCCAACCCTAGGCGCAGGGGAGGCCCAAGGGGGGCCGCACCAGCCCACCAGGGGCTGGTTCCCCTCCCACTTCAGCCCATGGGGCCCTCCGGGATAGGTGGCCCCACCCTGTGGACCTCCAGGACCCTTCTGGTGGTCCTGGTACAATACCGACTACCCCCGAAACTATCCCAATGGCCGAAACTTGACTTCCTATATATAAATCTTTACCTCTGGACCGTTCCGGAACTCCTCGTGACATCCGGGATCTCATCTGGGACTCCGAAAACCTTTCGGGTTACCGCATACTATTATCTCTACAACCCTAGCGTCACCGAACCTTAAGTGTGTAGACCCTACGGGTTCGGGAGACACACAGACATGACCGAGACGACTCTCCGGTCAATAACCAACAGCGGGATCTGGATACCCATGTTGGCTCCCACATGCTGCTCGATGATCTCAATCAATCTCGTATACAATTCCCTTTGTCAATCGGTACGTTACTTGCCGAGTGACCACACACTTGGTCACATTGAGCTCATTATGATGATGCATTACCGAGTGGGCCCAGAGATACCTCTCCGTCATACGGAGTGACAAATCCCAGTCTCGATCCGTGTCAACACAACAGATACTTTCGGGGATACCTGTAGTATACCTTTATAGTCACCCAGTTACGTTGTGACGTTTGGCACACCCAAAGCACTCCTACGACATCCGGGAGTTACACGATTTCATGATCTAAGGAAATGATACTTTAACATTGGAAAAGCTTTAGAAAACGAACTACACGATCTTGTGCTAGGCTTAGGATTGGGTCTTGTCCATCACATCATTCTCCTAATGATGTGATCCCGTTATCAATGACATCTAATGCCCATAGTCAGGAAACCATGACTATCTGTTGATCAACGAGCTAGTCAACTAGAGGCTTACTAGGGACATGTTGTGGTCTATGTATTCACACATGTATTACGATTTCTGGATAACACAATTATAGCATGAACAATAGACAATTATGATGAACAAGGAAATATAATAATAATCATTTTATTATTGCCTCTAGGGCATATTTCCAACAGTCTCCCACTTGCACTAGAGTCAATAATCTAGTTACATTGTGATGAATCGAACACCCATAGAGTTTTGGTGTTGATCATGTTTTGCTCGCGGAAGAGGTTTAGTCAATGGATCTGCGATTCAGATCCGTATGTACTTTGCAAATATCTATGTCCTCATCTTGAACATTTTCACGAATGGAGTTGAAGCGACGCTTGATGTGCCTGGTCTTCTTGTGAAACCTGGGCTCCTTGGCAAGTGCAATAGCTCAAGTGTTGTCACAGAAGAGAGCGATTGGTCCCGATGCATTGGGTATGACTCCTAGGTCGGTGATGAACTCCTTCATCCAAATTGCTTCATGCGCTGCCTCCGAGGCTGCCATGTACTCCGCTTCACATGTAGATCCCGCTACGACGCTTTGCTTGCAACTGCACCAGCTTACTGCCCCACCATTCAAAATAAACACGTATCCGGTTTGTGACTTGGAGTCATCCAGATCTGTGTCAAAGCTAGCGTCGACGTAACCCTTTACGACGAGCTCTTCATCACCTCCATAAACGAGAAACATATCCTTAGTCCTTTTCAGGTACTTCAGGATGTTCTTGACCGCTGTCCAGTGTTCCATGCCAGGATTACTTTGGTACCTTCCTACCAAACTTACGGCAAGGTTTACATCAGGTCTGGTACACAGCATGGCGTACATGATAGACCCTATGGCTGAGGCATAAGGGACGACACTCATCTTTTCTCTATCTTCTGCCGAGGTCGGACATTGAGCTGAGCTCAATTTCACACCTTGCAACATAGGCAAGAACCCTTTCTTGGACTGATCCATATTGAACTTCTTCAATATCTTATCTAGGTATGTGCTTTGTGAAAGACCTATGGGGCGTCTCGATCTATCTCTATAGATCTTGACGCCTAATATGTAAGCAGCTTCTCCAAGGTCCTTCATTGAAAAACACTTATTCAAATAGGCCTTAATGCTGTCCAAAAGTTCTATATCATTTCCCATCAAAAGTATGTCATCCACATATAATATGAGAAATGCTACAGAGCTCCCACTCACTTTCTTGTAAACGCAGGCTTCTCCATAAGTCTGCATAAATCCAAACGCTTTGATCATTTCATTAAAGAGAATGTTCCAACTCCGAGATGCTTGCACCAGCCCATAGATGGAGCGCTGGAGCTTGCATACCTTGTTAGCATTCTTAGGATCGACAAAACCTTCCGGCTGCATCATATACAATTCTTCCTTAAGAAAGCCGTTGAGGAATGCCGTTTTGACGTCCATTTCCCATATCTCATAATCATAGTATGCGGCAATTGCTAACAAGATTCGGATGGAATTCAGCTTCGCTACGGGTGAGAAGGTCTCATCGTAGTCAACCCCTTGAACTTGTCGATAAGCCTTAGCGACAAGTCGAGCCTTATAGATGGAGACATTACCATCCGCGTCCGTCTTCTTCTTAAAGATCCATTTATTCTCTATCGCTCGCCGATCATCGGGCAAGTCTGTCAAAGTCCATACTTTGTTTTCATACATGGATCCTATCTCGGATTGCATGGCTTCAAGCCATTTGTTGGAATCTAGGCCCGCCATTGCTTCTTCATAGTTCGAAGGTTCACCGTTGTCTAACAACATGATTTCCAGGACAGGGTTGCCGTACCACTCTGGTGCGGAACGTGTCCTTGTGGACCTACGAAGTTCAGTAGCAAATTGATCTGAAGTTTCATGATCATCATCATTAACCTCCTCTCTAGTCGGTGGAGGCACCACAGAAACATTTTCTTGGTCTGCGCTACTCTCCGATTCAAGAGGCAATACTTCATCAAGTTCCACTTTCCTCCCACTTACTTCTTTCGAGAGAAACTCTTTCTCCAGAAAGGACCCGTTCTTGGCAACAAAGATCTTGCCTTCGGATCTGAGGTAGAAGGTATACCCAATGGTTTCCTTAGGGTATCCTATGAAGACGCATTTTTCCGACTTCGGTTCGAGCTTTTTAGGTTGAAGTTTCTTGACATAAGCATCGCATCCCCAAACTTTTAGAAACGACAGCTTAGGTTTCTTCCCAAACCATAATCCATACAGTGTCGTCTCAACGGATTTAGACGGTGCCCTATCTAAAGTGAATGTAGCTGTCTCTAGAGCGTATCCCCAAAATGATAGCAGTAAATCAGTGAGTGACATCATAGATCGCACCATATCCAATAGAGTGCGATTACGACGTTCGGACACACCGTTACGCTGAGGTGTTCCAGGCGGCGTGAGCTGTGAAACGATTCCACATTTCCTTAAGTGCGTACCAAATTCGTGACTTAAATATTCTCCCCCACGATCTGATCGTAAGAATTTGATCTTTCGGTCACGTTGATTCTCTACCTCATTCTGAAATTCCTTGAACTTTTCAAAGGTCTCAGACTTGTGTTTCATCAAATAGACATACCCATATCTACTTAAGTCATCAGGGAGAGTGCGAACATAACGATAGCCACCGCGAGCCTCAACGCTCATTGGACCGCACACATCAGTATGTATAATTTCCAATAAGTTGGTTGCTCGCTCCATTGTTCCGGAGAACGGAGTCTTGGTCATCTTCCCCATGAGGCATGGTTCGCACGTGTCAAATGATTCGAAATCAAGAGACTCCAAAAGTCCATCTGTATGGAGCTTCTTCATGCGTTCGACACCTATGTGACCAAGGCGGCAGTGCCATAAGTATGTGGAACTATCATTATCAACCTTACATCTTTTGGTATTCACACTATGAATATGTGTAACATTACGTTCGAGATTAATTAAGAATAAACCATTCACCAGCGGGGCATGACCATAAAACATATCTCTCATATAAATAGAACAACCATTATTCTCGGATTTAAATGAGTAGCCAACTCGCATTAAATGAGATCCAGATACAATGTTCATGCTCAAAGTTGGCACTAAATAACAATTATTGAGGTTTAAAACAAATCCCGTAGGTAAATGTAGATGTAGCGTGCCGACGGCGATCACATCGACCTTGGAACCATTCCCGACGCGCATCGTCACCTCGTCCTTCGCCAGTCTTCGTTTATTCCGCAGCTCCTGTTTTGAGTTACAAATATGAGCAACTGCACCTGTATCAAATACCGAGGAGCTACTACGAGTACTGGTAATGTATACATCAATTACATGTATATCACATATACCTTTAGTGTTGCCGGCCTTCTTGTCCACTAAGTATTTGGGGCAGTTCTGCTTCCAGTGTCCCTTTCCCTTGCAATAAAAGAACTCAGTCTCAGGCTTGGGTCCATTCTTTGGCTTCTTCACGGCAATTGGCTTACCGGGCGCGGCAACTCCCTTGCCGTCCTTTTTCTTACCCTTGCCTTTCTTGAACATAGTGGTTTTATTCACCATCAACACTTGATGTTCCTTTTTGATCTCCACCTCCGCTGATTTCAGTATTGAATATACCTCAGGAATGGTCTTTTCCATCCCCTGCATATTGAAGTTCATCGCAAAGCTCTTGTAGCTTGGTGGGAGCGACTGAAGGATTCTGTCAACGACCGCATCATCCGGGAGATTAACTCCCAACTGAGTTAAGCGGTTGTGCAACCCAGACATTTTGAGTATGTGCTCACTGACAGAACTATTTTCCTCCATCTTACAACTATAGAACTTGTCGGAGACTTCATATCTCTCGACCCGGGCATGAGCTTGGAAAACCATTTTCAGCTCTTCGAACATCTCATATGCTCCGTGTTGCTCAAAACGCTTTTGGAGCCCCGGTTCTAAGCTGTAAAGCATGCCGCACTGAACGAGTGAGTAATCATCAACACGCTGCTGCCAAGCGTTCATAACGTCTTGGTTCTCTGGGATGGGTGCTTTACCTAGCGGTGCTCTAGGACATATTGTTTCCTGTCAGCTATGAGGATGATCCTCAGGTTCCGGACCCAGTCCGTATAGTTGTTGCCATCATCTTCCAGCTTGGTTTTCTCTAGGAACGCATTGAAGTTGAGGTTGACATTAGCGTGGGCCATTTGATCTACAAGACATATTGCAAAGTTTATTTAGACTAATTTCATGATAATTAAGTTCATCTAATCAAATTATTTAATGAACTCCCACTCAGATTAGACATCCCTCTCGTCATCTAAGTGATACATGATCCGACTCAACTAGACCGTGTCCGATCATCATGTGAGACGGACTAGTCATCATCGGTGAACATCGCCATGTTGACCGTATCTTCCATACGACTCATGTTTGACCTTTCGGTCTCTTGTGTTCCAAGGCCATGTCTTGTGTTCCAAGGCCATGTCTGTACATGCTAGGCTCGTCAAGTCAACCTAAGTGTTTTGCATATGTAAATCTGGCTTACACCCGTTGTATGTGAACGTTAGAATCTATCACACCCGATCATCACGTGGTGCTTCGAGACAATGAACTTTCGCAACGGCGCACAGTTAGGGGGAACACTTTCTTGAAATTATTATGAGGTATCATCTTATTTACTACTGTCGTACTAAGCAAATAAGAAGCAAAACATGGTAAACATCACATGCAATCAAATAGTGACATGATATGGCCCATATCATATTGCTCCTATGATCTCCATCTTCGGGGGCGCCATGATCATCTTCGTCACCGGCATGACACCATGATCTCCATCATCATGATCTCCATCATCGTGTCTTCATGAAGTTGTCTCGTCATCTGTTACTTCTACTATTATGGCTAACGGTTTAGCAATAAAGTAAAGTAATTACATGACGTTTATGTTGGCACGTAGGTCATAAATAAATTAAGACAACTCCTATGGCTCCTGCCGATTGTCATACTCATCGACATGCAAGTCGTGATTCCTATTACAAGAACATGATCAATCTCATACATCACATATATCATTCATCACATCTTTTGGCCATATCACATCACACGGCACATGCTGCAAAAACAAGTTAGACGTCCTCTAATTGTTGTTGCATGTTTTTACGTGGCTGCATTAGGGTTCTAGCAAGAACGTTTCTTACCTACGTCAAAACCACAACGTGATATGCCAATTTCTATTTACCCTTCATAAGGATCCTTTTCATCGAATCCGATCCGACTAAAGTGGGAGAGATAGACACCCGCTAGCCACCTTATGCAACTAGTGCATGTCAATCGGTGGAACCTGTCTCACGTAAGCGTACGTGTAAGGTCGGTCCGGGCCGCTTCATCCCACAATGCCGCCGAATCAAGATAAGACTAGTAACGGCAAGTAAATTGACAAAATCGACGCCCACAACATCTTGTGTTCTACTCGTGCATAGAAACTACGCATAGACCTAGCTCATGATGCCACTGTTGGGGAACGTTGCAGAAAATAAATTTTTTTCTGCGCTTCACCAAGATCAATCTATGGAGTCATCTAGCAACGAGAGAGAGAAGTGCATCTACATACCCTTATAGATCGCGGGCGGAAGCGTTCAATAGAACGGGGTTGATGGAGTCGTACTCGCCGTGATCCAAATCACCGATGACCAAGTGCCGAACGGACAACACCTCTGCGTTCAACACACGTACGGTTGGGGAAGACGTCTCCTCCTTCTTGATCCAGCAAGGGGGAGGGAGAGGTTGATGGAGATCCAGCAGCACGACGGCGTGGTGGTGGAAGTAGCGGGATCCCGGCAGGGCTTCGCCAAGCGCAAGCGGGGAGGAGAGGTGTTACGGAGGGAGAGCGAGGCGCCAGGAGCAAGGGTGTGGCTGCCCTCCCTCCCCCCTCTTTATATAGGCCCCTAGGGGGGGCGCCGGCCCTAGGAGATGCATCTCCAAGGGGGGGCGGCGGCCAAGGGGGGTGGCTTGCCCCCCAAGCCAAGTGGGGCGCCCCCACCCCTAGGGTTTCCCAACCCTAGGCACAGGGGAGGCCCAAGGGGGGGCGCACCAGCCCACCAGGGGCTGGTTCCCCTCCCACTTCAGCCCATGGGGCCCTCCGGGATAGGTGGCCCCACCCGATGGACCCACGGGACCCTTCCGGTGGTCCCGGTACAATACCGATTACCCCTGAAACTTTCCCGATGGCCGAAACTTGACTTCCTATATATAAATCTTTATCTCCGGACCATTCCGGAACTCCTCGTGACTTCTGGGATCTCATCCGAGACTCCGAACAACTTTCGGGTTACCGCATACTATTATCTCTACAACCATTGCGTCACCGAACCTTAAGTGTGTAGACCCTACGGGTTCGGGAGACACGCAGACATGACCGAGACGACTCTCCAGTCAATAACCAACAGCGGGATCTGGATACCCATGTTGGCTCCCACATGCTCCTCGATGATCTCATCGGATGAACCATGATGTCGAGGATTCAATCAATCCCGTATACAATTCCTGAGGGAGTCCTGGATTAGGGGGTGTTCGGATAGCCGGACTATACCTTCAGCCGTACTCCTGGACTATGAAGATACAAGATTGAAAATTCCGTCCCGTGTCCGGAAGGGACTTTCCTTGGCGTGGAAGGCAAGCTTGGCGATACGGATGTTCAGATCTCCTACCATTGTAACCGACTTTATGTAACCCTAACCCTCTCCGGTGTCTATATAAACCGGAGGGTTTTAGTCTGTAGGACAACATACACATCAACAATCATACCATAGGCTAGCTTCTAGGGTTTAGCCTCTCTGATCTCGTGGTAGATCTACTCTTGTACTACCCATATCATCAATATTAATCAAGCATGACGTAGGGTTTTACCTCCGTCGAGAGGGCCCGAACCTGGGTAAAACTTTGTGTCCCTTGCCTCCTGTTACCATCCATCCTAGACGCACAGTTCGGGACCCCCTACCGAGATCCGCCGGTTTTGACACCAACATTGGTGCTTTCATTGAGAGTTCCTCTGTGTCGTCACCGTCAGGCTCAATGGCTCCTACGATCATCAATAGCGATGCAGTCCAGGGTGAGACCTTCCTCCCCGGACAGATCTTCGTCTTCGGCGGCTTCACACTGCGGGCCAATTCACTTGGCCATCTGGAGCAGATCGAAAGCTACGCCCCTGGCCGTCAGGTCAGATTTGGAAGTTTAAACTACACGGCTAACATCCGCGTGGACTTGATCTTCGACGGATTCGAGCGACTGCCGAGCGTGCCGCGCTGGCCCGACGAGCATGATCTAGCTCTGCCGCCGAACAGTGCCCTGGAGGCCGCACCCGCATCGGCTTCGACCCTTGAGTCGGAGCCAACTGTGCCGATCGAGGATGGACGGTTGGACTCCACCTCGGGGGCTGCGATCTCAACGACGATTGAGCCAAACACCAGCCCCATGCTGCGCGAGATTCGTGACTCCAAGGAGCCGGACTCCTCTCCGGACTCCGTACCCTCCGCATCCGATTGGGCGCCGATCATGGAGTTCACGGCCGCGGACGTCTTTCAGCACTCGCCTTTCGGCGATATCTTGAAGTCACTGAAGTCTCTCTCTTTATCAGGAGAGCCCTGGCCGGACTATGGCCAGCAAGGGTGGGGTACGGACGATGAAGAAATTCAAAACCCACCCACCATCCACTTTGTAGCCACTATCGATGACTTAACCGACATGCTCGACTTCGACTCCGAAGACATCGACGGTATGGACGCCGATGAAGGAGATGATTAAGAACCAGCGCCTACTAGGCCCTGGAAAGCCACCTCGTCATATGACATATACATGGTGGACACCCCAAAAGAAGGAGATGGCGATGGAATAGCGGAGGACGACCCCTCCAAGAAACAGCCTAAGCGCCGGCGTCTGCAACGCCGCTCAAAATCCTGCCAACACAAAAACGGCGATTCCAGCACGGGAGATAATAATACTCCAGAAAGTGCCGAAGAAAATCCCCTCCAGAAAGATTCAGCACAGGAGGATGGAGAAACCAACCCCCATGAGAGAGAGGTTGACAGAGAGGTCGAGGACGATAATTATATGCCTCCCTCCGAAGACGAGGCAAGCCTCGACGACGGAGAATTCGTCGTGCCAGAGGATCCCGTCGAACAAAAGCGTTTTCAACACAGGCTTATGGCCACAGAAAGAAGCCTCAAGAAAAAACAACAACAACTTAAAGCTGATCAAGATTTGCTAGTCGACAGATGGACTGAAGTCCTTGCGGCCGAAGAGCATAAACTCGAACGCCCCTCCAAGAGTTACCCAAAGCGCAGCTTGCTACCCCGATTAGAGGAGGAAGCACTTGATGCGGCCGACCGGCCACCTCGTGGCCGCGACAGAGAGGCCTCTCGGCCCCCCACACAAGCCGCACCCCGTACCAAGGCACGGGAATTTGCGCCGGACTTACGAGATATGTTGGAGGACAAGGAAAGGCAAACAAGATCGATCTATGGATCGCGGGGGCGCCCCACGGCTCGAGACGGTAACCGTCACGCCGGACAAAAATTCGGCAGGGCCGAACACAGTAGACAAAGCTCATTGGAGCTACGTCATGATATCGCCCAATACAGAGGCGCCGCACACCCACTGTGCTTTACAGATGAAATAATGGATCATCAAATCCCCGAGGGTTTTAAACCCGTAAACATTGAATCATATGATGGCACAACAGACCCTGCGGTATGGATCGAGGATTATCTCCTTCATATCCACATGGCCCGCGGCGACGATTTTCATGCCATCAAATACCTCCCACTCAAGCTTAAAGGACCAGCTCGGCATTGGCTTAACAGCTTGCCAACAGGATCAATCAGTTGTTGGGAGGACCTGGAGGCCGCATTCCTCGACAATTTCCAGGGCACTTTTGTGCGAACCCCAGATGCCGATGACCTAAGTCACGTAATTCAGCAGCCAGAGGAATCGGCCAGGCAATTCTGGACACGGTTCCTAACAAAGAAAAATCAAATAGTCGACTGTCCGGACGCTGAGGCCCTAGCCGCCTTCAAGCACAATATCCATGACGAGTGGCTGGCCCGGTGAAAGAACATGCGGTGCCCCCATGTTTGGTTTTGGTAATTGATGACAATCTCTATGGACTAATGGTTGCCTTGAGTTATATTTGAAGGTTTTGTCCATAGGATTTTCTTGGAGTACATGTGTTGATTTCAATGAGAGTTTGTGTCGACCAAGGTGTTATTCAAGGAATTATCCAAAGATTGGTCATGTGAGAGTTGAGCTTATTGCAAGCATGTCTTGAAGAAGAAGATTGTGTGATCATTCATGTCTACCTTCAAGACATCATCCAAATGAAGAGAATTGGAAAGGTTCAAGGTTGATCAAGACTAAGTCAAGAGTGAATCAAGTTGATCAACTAACAAAGCGCAGAAGATGTACCGAGAGGGATCAAGTGATCCCATGGTATGGTAGCCATTGTCAATTACGCTTTGTATACCAAACCATGGTCTTCGTGAGGGTTCTTTGTGGGGTTAGGTTGCGGTGTGCAAGTTCAAGTGGAGCATCACAAAGAGATCAAATGCTTGAAGCTTACCGTCCTTTGTGGTGACAATGGACTTGTGAAGATGTGTGGAAGAGTGGCTCACCCATAGTGGAGTATGGGGGAGCAATCAACTAGTCTTCATCGAGCCAACGCAATCAAGAAAGGTGGTCCAACTTGAGGGAGTCAAGATCGTCATCATCTAGCTCAAGTGGACCATGTGCAAGGCAAAGGTTTGCCCTTGATAGGTTTTCTATTTTACCGGTCTCATGATGGTAGTTGGGAGACCGGGTTGTAGGATTGGTTGCCGTACTATCAAGGGGGGCTCTCGATGAGTAGCTTGACCGAATCATTCGTAGAGAGCTCAAACCATTGCATCCTTGCATCATTTTTCTTGGTTCTTGTTTGGTTCTCTTTGTGAGTCTTAGAGCTTATGGTCATCTTGATGACAAGCTTGAGTTCATCGAAAACGGAGTTCGCATGCTTCTTCTATGATGTTTTCGATGTTGGAGGTTTTGCCGGTTCTTCTCGGTTGGAGGTTTCACTCCTCTTTTGGAGGTTTCACATGCTTCTTCTATGATGTTTTGATGCTACTCGTCGTCTTGTTTCCAACAAGCTTGAGTTTGCTCAATTCGGAGCTCATATGCAGAAGTTATGGCAGTTCTTGTTTTCTTGAGTCTGGTTTTGTCAGGGTCCCAGCGGTAGTACCGTGGTACCCAGCGGTAGTACCGCTGAGGGGTCACAAGCGGCAGTACCGCTCCGCAGTGGTAGTACCGGCAGTGACTCCGCAGCAGTACTACCGCTGGCTTACCAGGTCCCTACCGCGTCGATTCGAGGGGTCTTTTTCTATGTCAGATTGTGCGGTACCTCGCTGCGGCAGTAGTGCGGCAGTACCGCTCCTTAGTGGCAGTACCACCCTTCCTCCATGGTAGTACCGCCCGGTTCCCTCTTTCCCTTTACCTTCGTTCTGCACGGCAGTACCGCCGAAGGGAGCGGTAGTACCGCTTAACCCAGCGGTAGTACCGCTGACTCCTGCGGTACTACCGCCCCAAGGTTCATGTTTTGTTGCTTTTGTTCCCTGTTTCTTCCACCTGAGCAGTAGTACCGCTCGTGGAGCGGTAGTACCGCTCGTGTGCGGGCTGAGCACATAACGGTTGGATTTTCCCCCTCCTATAAAAGGGGGTCTTCTTCCCCATTGAACCTTATCCTTTGAGCTCGTGTTCTTCCCCCATTGTTGACCTTCTTCGAGCTTGCTAACTCTCAATCCCTCCATGGATTCTTGCTAGTTTTTGAGGGAAAAGAGAGAGGAGATCTAGATCCACATTTCCACCAATCACTTTCTCCTCCATGTGAGGGGAACCCCTTGGATCTAGATCTTGGAGTTCTTTGTGTTCTCTTTCTTGTTCTTCCTCTCATTTTCCTCCCTAGCATTAGTTGCTTCGGTGGGACTTGAGAGAGAAGGACTTGGGCACTCTGTGTGCCCTTGCCATTGCATTTGGTGCATTGGTTTGAGTTCTCGACGGTGATACGTGGAAGTTACAAGTTGAGAAGCTTATTACTCTTGGGTGCTTGGTACCCTTGAGCTTGTTCCTCTTGGGTGCTTGGGCGCCCTAGACGGTTGGTGGTGTTCGGAGCTCAATCATTGTGGTGTAAAGCTCCGGGCAAGCGTCGGGGTCTCCAATTAGGTTGTGGAGATCACCCCGAGCAATTTGACAGGTACCGGTGACCGCCCCCAAGGGTTGCCAAAGTGTACGGGTTCGGTGACCGCCCCCAAGGGTTGCCATTTGTACGGGTTCGGTGACCGCCCTCAAGGGTCCCTTAGTGGAATCACGGCATCTTGCATTGTGTGAGGGCGTGAGGAGATTACGGTGGCCCTAGTGGCTTCTTGGGGAGCATTGTGCCTCCACACCGTTGCAAACGGAGATTAGCATCCGCAAGGGTGTGAACTTCGGGATACATCGTCGTCTCCGCGTGCCTCGGTTATCTCTTACCCGAGCCCCTTTACTTATGCACTTTACTTCATGATAGCCATATTGTTTCTTGTCATATATCTTGCTATCACATAGTTTCTTATCTTGCTTAGCATAAGTTGTTGGTGCACATAGGTGAGCCTAGCTGTTTTAGGTTTTGTGCTTGACAAATTAACCGCTAGGTTTATTTCGCATTTGTTAAAGCCTAAACCATAATTATTTTAAAACGCCTATTCACCCCCCCCTCTAGGCGACATCGACGATCTTTCACCCGGCACCTCGGACAGGAAAAGCCGAAATCTATGGCAGCACTCACGACACTCATGACCCGCTTTTGCGCGGGAGAAGATAGCTGGCTCGCTCGTAGCAACAATATGGCCAAGAACCCTGGAAGTTCGGACACCAGGGACATTAGTGACAGGTCGCGTCGCAACAAGAAGAAGCGCCGCATTAACGGCGATAATGCTAAGGATACGTCAGTTAATGCCGGATTCAGAGGCTCTAAATCCGGTCAGTGGAAAAAGCCATTCAAAAGGAATCCTAGGGGCCCGTCCAGCTTGGACCGAATACTCGACCGCTTGTGCCAAATACATGGCACCCCCGAAAAGCCGGCCAATCACACCAACAGGGACCGTTGGGTGTTCAAGCAGGGAGGCAAGTTAAGCGCCGACAATGAAGAAAAGGGGTTGCATAGCGATGACGACGAGGAGCCCCGGCTGCCGAACAACAAGGGACAGAAGGGTTTTCCCCCACAAGTGCGGACGGTGAACATGATATACACCACCCACGTCCCCAAAAGGGAGAGGAAGCGCGCGTTAAGGGACGTATACGCGGTAGAGCCAGTCGCCCCAAAGTTCAACCCATGGTCCTCCTGCCCGATCACCTTTGATCGAAGAGACCATCCCACTAGCATCCGTCATGGCGTATTTTCCACATTGGTTCTAGACCCAATTATTGACGGATTTCATCTCACTAGAGTCCTCATGGACGGCGGCGGCGGCCTGAACCTGCTTTACCAGGACACAGTGCGGAAAATGGGCATAGATCCCTCGACGATTAAGCCCACCAAAATGACCTTTAAAGGCGTAATACCAGGTGTAGAAGCCAACTGTACAGGCTCAGTCACACTTGAAGTGGTCTTCGGATCTCCGGATAACTTCAGAAGCGAGGAGTTAATCTTCGACATAGTCCCATTCCGCAGTGGCTATCATGCACTGCTCGGACGAACCGCATTCGCCAAATTCAACACGGTACCGAACTACGCATAGCTTAAGCTCAAGATGCCAGGCCCTCGTGGAGTAATGACGGTCAATGGAAACACCGAACGCTCCCTACGAACGGAGGAGCACATGGCGGCCCTTGCAGCGGAAGTACAAAGCAGCCTCTCCAGGCAGTTCTCCAGTCCGGCCATTAAACGTCCGGACACCGTCAAGCGCGCCCGGAGTAACCTACAACAAGACCGCCTGGCATGTTTCGAGCAGGCGTAGCAATGCGGCCCCAATCCCAGCCCTCGCAAAAACGCGACACCAGTACTTCGCGTACATAACTACGCTCTAGAAATACCATGGACATAGGGGGAGGGGCACCATCACGGCACGCCCAAAACACGGCTTAAACCGCACCAGGGGCTGCCGATTTCTTTTTTTACTTTTCTCTTACTTCCAGGACTCTACTCTTCGGAAGGCCTGTTCGGCAGTTCAATTGCCGCACAAACGATGCAAGAACCAGGGAAGCAGACAAGCCGCGCCGCATTACGGAAATCCCAGGTAGTCTCTATCACGAGCAGTATACCTGTTTCACATACTATTCCGCAGCTTGCCCCGGGAGCAGACATGTTAAATAGTCCAACTTTTCGTTTATCGCACTACTTGTATCGTTCTGCTTTGATCGCAGCTATTTTTAATAAACAATGCATAGCTTTTGTCTATTTTTGCATTACCTTTTTATATATGTTCCTTAATGACATGTTGCACCCGTAAAATTTGGTACGGCCAAAATACGCCAGGGGCTTCAGTACCCCTCAATATGGTGTGAGAAGTCCGAACACTTTCACAAGTGTGGCACCCCAAACTTATAGCATTATATGCATCGGCTCCGAATCATGTCTTGGGTCAATAGTTGGGTTTGCCCGGCTCCTATGTTTTTTTTGGTGCCTTACGTTCCGCTATATCAGCTAAGGTAGCACTAGGAGAACCACTGCGATTGTGCCCCAGTTGAGCTGGGCCGAGCACCGCAGTGGAGAAAGCTAAAACTGACTGTCATGATGAAGCGAGAGCTGGTCGCTGTTCGAGAGGTTTTTTCGAGTCCCTAAAGACTTATGCCGCTTAGGGCGAGGAGCCGGCTTTGTCCGGCCAAGGCGTGGATAGCGCCCCGAACTCGGTCTTCCGAATACTAGGGGCTTCGCCAAAATTTAAAATTATAGAATTCGATGGCTAAGTGAGAGTGTTCACGCATTATAGTCCGATTGCCTCGTTCGTTGGTCTGAGCGCCTCCCTCGAAGGACCCAAATATGGGAAAAAGAGCGCCCAGGTTTATCCCCGAATACCCCAGCACTAGCGGCAAGGGGGCAGAAGCCGATGACTCGCCATCTCTCAGTATTGATAAACAGCCGCACAGAAGGTAATATTTTAAATTCAAGCAGCATTGCTCAGCGCATATGAACAAGTTTTCAGCGCATAGGACAAAACCGAGCGAGTTTTACTCAAAAATAACATCCCTAGTACATTCATCCGCCACAAGGCGGGCACCCTTCAAAACATCCTTATAGTAATTTTCGGGCTTGCGATGCTCTTTCCCCGCTGGTGGCCCGTCCTTCACAAGCTTCTCCGCATCCAGCTTCCCCCAGTGCACCTTAGCACGGGCAAAGGCCCTACGGGCACCTTCAATACAGACGGAGCGCTTGAGGACTTCGAGCCTTGGACAGGCCTCCACCAGCCGCCGCACCAGCCCGAAATAGCTAACAGGCAGAGCCTCTCTAGGCCACAGCCGAAATATGAGGCCCTTCATGGCCCGTTTGGCCGCCTTGTGGAGCTCGACCAGTTGCTTCAGCTAGTCGCTCAGGGGCACGGGGTGTCCGGCCTCAGCATACTGAGACCAGAACACCTTCTCCGTCGAGCCGCCCTCCTTGGCTCGATAGAATGCAGCGGCATCGGATACACTCCGAGGAAGATCTGCAAATGCCCCTGGAGAGCTCCGGATTCGGGTAAGTATAAAGTAACTCACGTTTATGTGTTTACTTTGCATAAAGAATGCCTTACCCGCCGCTATCTTCTTCACCTCATCCAACTCCTGGAGGGTCTTCTGGGATTCGATCTTGGCAGACTTGGCATTTTCAATCGCCGCCGCGAGCTCGGACGCTCACGTCTTCGAGTCAAGCTCCAAACTCTCATGTTTCTTCATGAGAACCTGGAGCTCTTGCCGCACTTTGCCAACCTCGACCTCAAACTTCTCCCGCTCGGTGCGCTCCGCGGCCGCACTCTTCTCGGCCTCGAGCAGCGCTTGCTTAAGGGACGCCACCTCAGACGTGGCCCCTACAATAGCCATGTTAATCCAGTCATTTTTTGCAGTTGCACATTTTTTTATACATATTCAAACAAGGTATTTCTTACCTTCCTTCTCCTTGAGCTGCTTCTTGGCACGCCCGAGCTCTTTCTCGGACTTCTCGAGGCTCTGCTTCAGCGTGTCCACTTCCACAGTCAGTACGGCGGACGCCAGCAGAGAAGCCTGCATATGCATATTGATTCCGTTGCTAGACTCCTGCGAATTTTTGATCCTCTATTCGGCTTTTCTTCGCGAACGCCCAACAGAGCATCAGGGGCTACTGTCTATGCGGTAATATTATTTACACATTATTTACTTACCTAAAAGCCTCTCAAGAGGCTTGTACAAGATTCGTTCAGTCCGCTCTTGGCAGACTGAACCTTCTGGACCACCGCACTCATAATAGTGCGGTGCCCCTCGTCGATGGAGGCGCCTTCGAGCACCTCCAACAGATTGTCCGGCGCCCCTGGTTGGACGGGGGTCACCGGCACAGTAGGCTTGCTCCTCTTGGAAGGAGGTCGCCCGCTGGACTCTGGAACCTTTGAAGGTTCTGGAGCGGTGTCCGGCCTTGAGCCAGACTTGGAGCCCCGGGGGGTTTCATCCCCTTTACTCCTGGAGTCCGGGAGGTCGCCTTGCGGTGCCTCCAGGACCACCTCCTCCCGGCTTGGAACCTGTTCGGACAACACCTCGGTGTAGTCCGTAGGGCGGTGGGAGGAAGTCGTCGGAAGTGAGTTCACATCCGACGGGTCCAGGGAGCTGCTCGACGACGCGTCGAGCCGGTCTCTGGGTGGGCTGCATAAGCATATTCGGCGTAAGGGAAAGCTGTGCAATAAACGAGTACTATGAATTACTCCGGTATCCGGATACTTACTATTTCGCCAGGGGCTTGGCCCTTGGCTGCCACTCCTCTTCGTCGTTGTCGGCGTTGGGGGAGTAGTCCGGAGGAAGGGTTTTCCCCTTCTTGGATCCCCCGGCCTCCTCAGAGAGGGTGGCCTTCCTTTTCTTCTCTCCTCCCGCTGGAGGGGGAGAGGTTTCTTCTTTTCCTCCTCGTCTTCACGAGAGGAAGGCGCTTCGGGACCGTCGGATGATGAATCCGACACCTCCTAGCGCCGGGCACTCTTTCGAGTCCCCGTGGCCCTCTTCGTGGCCTTCTTCTCCAGCACCACATAGGGCGCCGGAACCAGCAGCTTCGCCAAGCGAGCGTCCACTGGGCCTTCGGGCAAAGGAGCCGGACAGTTGATCTGTCCAGACGTCACCTCCCAATCTTGTCAAAGATAAGGGAGCTTAGATCCCGCATAGAGTCAAACTATGGAAAACTGATACCCTGTAAAAGGATAAAAACAGCTTACCGCATGAGCGTGATGCTAAGCACTGAACCCGCGATCCTCGGCAGCGGAAGCGGGAACCTCGACGCCCTTGAAAAGCATCCTCCAGGCATCTTCGTACGTCGTGTCGAAGAGCCTGTTTAGAGTTCGATGCTGCGCCAAGTCAAACTCCCACAAGTTGAAGGCCGGTCGTTGACACGGGAGGATCAGGCAGATGAGCATAACCTGGACTACGTTGACAAGCTTGAGCTTCTTGTCCACCAGGGTTTGGATGCATGTTTGGAGTCCGGTCAGCTCTCCTTTTTTACCCCAAGACGGGCCTGTATCCTTCCAGGAGGTGAGCCGCGTAGGGGGGCGGACCGAAACTCAGGGGGTGCGACCCATTCGGCGTCGCGTGGCTTGGTGACGTAAAACCACCATGATTGCCACCCCTTCAGGGTCTCCACAAAGGAGCCCTCGAGCCATAGAACGTTGGCCATCTTGCCAACCATGGCGCCGCCGCACTCCGCCTGGCTGCCACGCACCACCTTCGGCTTGACGTTGAAAGTCTTAAGCCATAGGCTGAAATGGGGGCGGATGCGGAGGAAAGCCTCGCACACGACGATAAATGCCGAGATGTTGAGGATGAAGTTCGGGGCCATATCGTGGAAATCCAGGCCGTAGTAGAACATGAGCCCCCGGACAAATGGATGCAGAGGGAAGCCCAGTCCGCGGAGGAAATGGGGGAGGAATACCACCCTCTCATGGGGCCTAGGAGTGGGGATGAGCTGCCCCTTTTCGGGAAGCCGGTGCGCGATGTCGCTGGCTAGATATCCGGCCTTCCTCAGCTTTTTGATGTGTCCCTCCGTGACGGAGGAGACCATCCACTTGCCTCCCGCTCCGGACATGACTGGAGAAGGTTGAGGTGGTAATGCGGACTTGGGCACTGGAGCTCGAGTGCGCAAGAATGGATAGGCAGAGGAGGAAGAAGGCGTGGGGTGAAAAGGTGGATCCTTATCCCCTTATATGGGTGGACGCGACTACATGTCCCCACCAGCCTGGTAAAACTTGCTTATCTCCAAGCGTCGTAATCAAAGGTGCGGTTGGGTTACCCATGCCCGTATTGATGAGAATCCAGGAATAAGGGGACACGATCTCTTCTTTGACAAGACGTGCCAAGGAAACCGCCTCGCATGACGCGCCGAGGTGGGATAATTAAACGACTCGGATAAAGGCTTGGCCGTGGTGTGTCGCACCACGGAATACGTCAGCAGATTAGATTTGTGTAAATATTATTATTCTCTCTATGGCAATATGTGGAAACTTATTTTGCAGAGCCGGACACTATCTTTGTGTTTAAAATCTTCCATGAAGTACTTGGAGGAGGAACCCGCCTTGCAATGCCGAAGACAATTTGCGCGCCGGACCCGTCGTCATTGAAGCCTGGTTCAGGGGCTACTGAGGGAGTCCTGGATTAGGGGGTGTTCGGATAGCCGGACTATACCTTCAGCCGGACTCCTGGACTATGAAGATACAAGATTGAAGACTCCGTCCCGTGTCCGGAAGGGACTTTCCTTGGCGTGGAAGGCAAGCTTGGCGATACGGATGTTAAGATCTCCTACCATTGTAACCGACTTTATGTAACCCTAACCCTCTCCGATGTCTATATAAACCGGAGGGTTTTAGTCCGTAGGACAACATACACATCAACAATCATACCATAGGCTAGCTTCTAGGGTTTAGCCTCTCTGATCTCGTGGTAGATCTACTCTTGTACTACCCATATCATCAATATTAATCAAGCGGGACGTAGGGTTTTACCTCCGTCGAGAGGGCCCGAACCTGGGTAAAACTTCGTGTCCCTTGCCTCCTGTTACCATCCGTCCTAGACGCACAGTTCGGGACCCCCTACCTGAGATCCGCCGGTTTTGACACCGACAATTCCCTTTGTCAATCGGTACGTTACTTGCCCGAGATTAGATCGTCGGTATCCCAATACCTCATTCAATCTCGTTACCGGCAAGTCACTTTACTCGTACCGTAATGCATGATCCCGTGACCAAACACTTGGTCACATTGAGCTCATTATGATGATGCATTACCGAGTGGGCCCAGAGATACCTCTCCGTCATACGGAGTGACAAATCCCAGTCTTGATCCGTGTCAACCCAACAGATACTTTTGGGGATACCTATAGTATACCTTTATAGTCACCCAGTTACGTTGTGACGTTTGGCACACCCAAAGCACTCCTACGGCATCCGGGAGTTACACGATCTCATGGTCTAAGGAAATGACACTTTAACATTGGAAAAGCTTTAGCAAACGAACTACACGATCTTGTGCTAGGCTTAGGATTGGGTCTTGTCCATCACATCATTCTCCTAATGATGTGATCCCGTTATCAATGACATCTAATTCCCATAGTCAGGAAACCATGACTATCTGTTGATCAACGAGCTAGTCAACTAGAGGCTTACTAGGGACATGTTGTGGTCTATGTATTCACACATGTATTATGATTTCCGGATAACACAATTATAGCATGAACAATAGACAATTATCATGAACAAGGAAATATAATAATAATCATTTTATTATTGCCTCTAGGGCATATTTCCAACAGTCAACTGACGCCACCACTATTTCTAAACAATAGCACCATATTGGCGGCGCTGGGTGTCTACGCCCGAAGGCACTATTTGCCACGCCATAGCTAGGCTTTTTTCCACTAGTGATGGCATCCCCTCCTAGAGCCTGGCGAAGATGGCCGCGGGCGCTTTGCCCTCAAGGTTAAGGAGTAGCCGGCGGAGCAGAGCGT
This sequence comes from Triticum timopheevii, assembly GCA_963921465.1. Classification (NCBI taxonomy): domain Eukaryota; kingdom Viridiplantae; phylum Streptophyta; class Magnoliopsida; order Poales; family Poaceae; genus Triticum; species Triticum timopheevii. The sequence goes on from OY997263.1 coordinate 762,143,347, forward strand.
GTTGTCCTGGTTGTTGTGACGCCCTGCATCACATCACGTCGAGCAAGCCCATCATCGCCTACTTGGAGTTTTTTGGTGAATGATGAAGGAGAATGGGGAGAGATTAAGACACTTTAGTATGACATGTGAGACTAGAAACATTATTTTGCCAGTTGGATGCCACATTAATATTGAATAGTCCATTGAAATCTGACGTGGTGTAAAACCACCTTCCAAACCTCTAGGGTAATATAAACAGTATCGATATGGGGGTGCAGTCTAATCGGTTTCATAGTTCGGGGTTGTGGATTAAACTAGAGCACTGAGTTTGGGATTGAAATATTCACTTCTCTATCTATTACCTCGGTTCTGAAATATAAGGTGTGTTAGTCTTTTCAAAAGATAAACATGTCCATGTTTGACCAAGTTTCTAGAAAAATATATCAATATTTACATTACAAAATTTGTACAATTTCATCCATCATGGAATATTTTAACTTTTAGGTATTGCAGATGTTGATGTTTTATTTAATAATCTTGGTCAAACATACTAATGTTTTGATTTCACGAAAATTGATGAGCCAGAATGATTTCTTTGGCCGCTTTGGACTTTTGAAAACGAAGCACTTGTAATAATTCCTTCCTCAAAAGGGGTTTACTAGATACAGAAAACGAGGCAGCACTTGTAATTATAATTGTTTCTCCTTAATAAATTTTAGAATTCTGATAATTTCCGTTCGAGAACAAGCATACATATAAGACGCACATAAATATAAGATAGCCAATGGATGCACGAGAATAAGCACACGCATATCACCCAACTACTTGCGCTTCGGTTTCTTCCTCCCGCGCGCAAGAAGGTCAGTCAGCACAGAAGGACAGCTCGCTTCCACGTGTTTATACCCTTCCGTCTCCAGCACAGCGTCAAGAACAGCAGGGGTCTTGACGATGAACTTGACGCACCTAGACTTGAGCTCTGAGCAGTTGTGCTGCTCGGCTAATGCCAATGTTGTCGGAGCCGTGTTGACGTCGATGCCGCTGGCGAGCCTGCCCGCGCAGATCAGCTCGAGCCTGTCCAGACCATACCTATCTGCGGCTGCCAGCAGATGTTGTGCCATCGTCGTCGCCTCCTCCTTCTGCTGGCCGAAGTCCGGCGCCGTATCGGTGTAGATGAATCGGAGAAGCGTCTTGAACACTGCCGCCTCCATGTCCTTAACTTCGACACGATGTGACCTCTTCTCCATCATTTGCCCGTAGAACTGGGCCATGAACACGGGGGACCTCGCGGCGAGTACGGCCTTGTGGGCCACGTAACACTCGCCGGACACGAGGAATGTGACGTCCACGCCCTTCTCGCTCTGCAGGAGCTCGCCGAAGTGCAGGCATCGGGATTTCTTTAACCGGGAACGTTTGCACTGGTAATTCCTTGAGGACGGTGATGGTGCACTGCAGAGTCAGGGCATCGTCGGTGATATAACCCGATGCCTCTAGATCACATCTTTTCATGAGCATCAATTTAGATGAGCGCTCTGAGTCATACATGAACTTCCCTGACACGGTCTTCTGCTCGGATGGAGTGAGAATTCCTTTCGGATCTACCGACCGGCAACCGAGATTTGCCCTCACATAATTGTTGTTGTGGGAGCGACTTCGGAAGACAAGCTCCAATGCTACCGACCATTGGAGATCAAGATGGATGCAGATTTCCCAATCATACCCGTCGACGTTCCATCTGGATTCGATGGAATAGCTGCTGCTCGAGCCTATGTTATTGGTCGCGCAGTACCCGTCGATCTTGAGCAGCTGCACCAAGCGCGCGGCATCAGTGATGCTTGTTGTCGAGACATCGTCCATGGCAGCCGAAACCCGGACGGCGTGACGGTGGTTGTTGCGCTTCTTCTTTGCGGGACAACGACGTCTTGAATGAGTCCCTCGGCAACCCTAGCTATGACGCTTTGAGGGTAAGATTGCTTCATCCCACTACCAGAAAAACCTGTTTTGCCGACGGCCATATCTATGCCGACGGCCCCCGTCGGCATATATGGGCATACCCCGACGGCCCAATAAAAGCCGTCGGCGTATAACCATCTATGCCGACAGGGGCCGTCGGCATAGATAAGCCGTCGGCGTTTCTCCGAATATACCGACGGGGGCCGTCGGCATAGAGCAGGCCGTCGGCATATCGCGTGGGCCCGTCTACCCGGGCGGCGAAGGCAGTTTGACGGCGTCAGGATACGCCGACGGGCTAACGGTGGCCGTCGGCATAGCTACGCCGACGTCATCGATCCGCCGCGCCGCCACGTCATCGATCCGCGTCATTCGCCGGTCCCGTGGGGTGGCATTTCTATGCCGACGGCTAAGGCCTGGCCCATGGTTTTTGCCACGTCATTGATCCCCGCCCTACGCCACGTCATCGATCCAGGGCTCTACCGTTCCGTGGCCGTAGCTATGCCGACGGCTTTGCCGTAGGCATAGATTTCTAATAATATTTTTATTTTTCTGTATTTTCTCTTATTTTTTTATTTTTTTTCCAATACTAATTTCATTAACTTAAATGTACAGAAAACATATATCGATTGCCTCCCACAAGGGCCTTCTTCCGTCGTGTCACGGAGAGGTTAGATGGGACGGGCCGGGTACCTGTGGGGGGTAGCAATGCCGCCAGGTGTTGCGGTGGGCCCTCCTACAGTTGTGGAAACGTGGTGGCAGGCGCAGGCATGCGTTTTCGGGGTGTGCCCCCTCCCCACTCACGGGCGTGGATGCCGCCGTGCCCCGGAGGGGGGAAACGGCCACGTCGGGCCGACGCAGAGGGAATCTTGGGGTGGGTTGTGCCGGGACTGTGTTGGGGGTGTAGCTATGGCTGGGCTATGACAACAAGGTGAAAAGGTCCACCGGTCAAACTACGTCCAGCGGAAGTCAAAGGGATAGACCCGGCGGTCGTCTGTGTCAGGGTTAGACGGGACGGGGTACCTGGGGGGTAGCAATGCCGCCAGGTGTTGCGGTGGCCCTCCTACGGTTATATAAGCATGGTGGCAGGCGTAGGCACCCGGCACACGGCTTGTATGAGGTCCCGGTGCGACACTCCGGTGGCATTGCTACCCCCTAGGGCCGCCGTCCCGCCTAACCCTGTAGCGTTTGACCACGGGATCTACCCCTTTGACATTGCACGGACGGGCTTTGAGCAGTAGACGTATCCACCCGGTTGTGTAAGGTCAGCCCATAGGCCCACGACAACATCTGGCCCGGATGTTGCTCCAAAGTGTTCCTATGGGCTAACCTAACACAACCGGGTGGGGAGGTCCACTGGTCAAAGCCCGTCCGTGCAAAGTCAAAGGGCTAGATCCTGTGGTCAAACGCTACAGGGTTAGGCGGGACGGGGGCACTGGGGGGTAGCAATGCCACCGAAGCATCGCACCGGGCCCTCATACATGCGGGGTGGTGTGGTGGCATGTCCGAAGAGGCGGGACGCGTCTCCGGTGCGTGGCCTCCCCTCACGGACGGCGATGACATGGTAGTAGACGTTCTGCGGTAACGATGCGGCGTCAATATTACTAAATACTCGGAGCGCGATAAAATCATGAGTTCTTTTGCACGACTTGGGCACATGTGTTATAGGAACGATGGTATTTTTTCATAATTTTTGGTGATGGAGAAGTATCCGAAAAATTCCCTCTACGCGGATTGCCCTTCACGCGTCTACGGTTGTGGCCGGCGGCCTCCGGGGGCTAGCATGCCGCCAAATCTTGCATAGGCGGCCTCTCACAAGTCTGGAAGTGTTGCGGCGGTTGCAAACGCCCGGCACGCGTGTCCGGGGTGTGCCCCCCTCACGGACGGTGCCGCCGCCGGCACCTGGAGGGGGGAAACGGATGCGTGGGGTCTACACGGAGGGGATCTTGCTGTGGGTCTGGCTCGGATGTTGCTCCAAAGTGTTCCTATGGGCTGACCTAACACAACCGGGTGGGGAGGTCCACTGGTCAAAGCCCGTCCGTGCAAAGTCAAAGGGCTAGATCCCATGGTCAAACGCTACAGGGTTAGGCGGGACGGGGGCACTGGTGGGGGGTAGCAATGCCACCGGAGCGTCGCACCGGGCCCTCATACATGCGGGGTGGTGTGGTGGCATGTCCGAAGAGGCGGGACGCATCTCCGGTGCATGGCCCCCCCTCACGGACGGCGATGACATGGTAGTAGACGTTCTGCGGTAACGATGCGGCGTCAATATTACTAAATACTCGGAGCGCGATAAAATCATGAGTTTTTTTGCACGACGTGGGAACATGTGCTATAGGAACGATGGTATTTTTTCATAATTTTTGGTGATGGAGAAGTATCCGAAAAATTCCCTCTACGCGGATTGCCCTTCGCGCGTCTACGGTTGTGGCCGGCGGCCTCCGGGGGCTAGCATGCCACCAAATCTTGCATAGACGGCCTCTCACAAGTCTGGAAGTGTTGTGGCGGTTGCAAACGCCCGGCACGCGTGCCCGGGGTGTGCCCCCCTCACGGACGGCGCCGCCGCCGGCACCTGGAGGGGGGAAACGGATGCGTGGGGTCTACACGGAGGGGATCTTGCTGTGGGTCTGGCTCGGATGTTGCTCCAAAGTGTTCCTATGGGCTGATCTAACACAACCGGGTGGGGAGGTCCACTGGTCAAAGCCCGTCCGTGCAAAGTCAAAGGGTTAGATCCCGTGGTCAAACGCTACAGGGTTAGGCGGGACGGGGGCACTGGGGGGGGGGGGGGGGGGTAGCAATGCCACTGGAGCGTCGCACCGGGCCCTCATACATGCGGGGTGGTGTGGTGGCATGTCCAAAGAGGCGAGACGCGTCTCCGGGGCGTGGCCCCCCCTCACGGACGGCGATGACACGGTAGTAGACGTTCCACCTCTGCCGCATCGTTACTGCCTCTTCGAACATGCCACCACACCACCCCTCATATATGAGGGCCCGGTGCGACGCTCTGGTGGTATTGCTACCCCCACCAGGGACCCCGTCCCTCTGTGTAGACCTCACGGGCGTGGCTGCCGCCGTGTCCCGGAGGGGGGAAACGGCCACGTCGAGCCGACACGGAGGGTATCTTTGGGTGGGTTGGGCCGGGATGGTGTTGGGGGGTGCAGCTATGGGCTGGGCTACGAAGATCAGGTGAAAAGGTCCACCTGTCAGACCTAGTCCGGCGCAAGTCAAAGAGCTAGATCCGGCGGTCGTCTATGTCAGGGTTAGACGGGACGGGGTACCGGAGGGGATAGAAATGCCGCCAGGTGTTGCGGTGGGCCCTACTACGCTTGTGGAAGCATGGTGGGCTATTTTTTACATTGTGCTGAGAGTCACACATATGTCGTAATAAAAAAATAAAAAATGCAAATTATCTATGCCGACGGCGGCTTAGCCGTCGGCATAGCAGCGCGCACGACCACGGATCGATGACGTGTCAAAGGGCCAGGCCTATGCCGACGGCCAAGCCGTCGGCATAGGTTGCCCTTATCCGCTGCGGTTCGCCCCGACCACCCATTCCCCATCTCTCCCCCTTCCTCCCGACCCACACCCGCGCTGCCGCCGGAGCCTCTGCTCCGCCCTTCCCTCGCCCTGCTCCACCGCCGCCCCACCCGCGCTCTGGGCCGCCAGCGCCCTTCCCTCGCCACTCGCCGTAGCCGCCCCACCCGTGCTCCGCCCCGGCCTCGTCGTCTCGGCTCGCGCCGTCGCCGCGCTTCCCTTGCCGCGGTGGGGCGCGTGGAATCCTCCCCGGCCACCCCTCGCCCGTGCCCTCGTCGAGCTCTATTCGGCCGGACCTCCCCGAGCCCACTCCTCCCTCAACGCCGCCCGACCGTCACTCCGGCCGGCGGCTAGGCTGCACCGGCCCTCCTCTGCTGCTGCTCCAGCCGGCCTAGCCCGAGCCCGAGCTCCCCTCCGCCTCCCCCTCCGTGCCTGCCCCCCCCCCCCCCCCCCCCCGCCCCCTAGCCGGCCCTTCCCCACGGTGAGATCCTTCCCTCCCTCTTGGAAGCAATTTTTTTAATTTAGTTAGATGATAGATGGATGGATGCATTATGTATGATGATAGATGGTTATATGGATGGATGCATGCATTATGTATGATGATAGTTAGATGATAGATGATTTGATGATAATCAGAAATGTGAGAAACGCAAGAAATGAAAAAAAATGGATGATAGATGATGATGTTGATGATGATAGATTATGATGTTAATGATGATAGATGATGATGTTGATGATAGATGATAGTGCTTTTTTTATGCCTTGATAATTTTTAGATGATGATGATGATAGATTTCCATTTTTTGCGAAAGAGATGATAAATGATGATGATTGTTGGATCATGATAAATGATGACGATGATTATTTTTTATGCTTCGATGATTGTTACATGATGATAGATGATGACGGCGATGTTCTTAAATTTTGTCACGGTGCAGGTTCTGTGGTGTTCCATCTTGGTGGAGTGATCGTCGTAGGAGCTGTTGGACCCCGATTGTCCCTCCACTGTTCAACTACTTCCTCTACAGCCGAGGGTGAGCTATGAATAATGTCACTTGATTTCATTCTCAAGTCAACTGACGTAACCTAGGCGTCTCCCGTCCGAAAGGGTTGCATCGATAAATATGCATTCAATTGCATATTTATCACCGCAGCTCTTTCGGATTGTCCAGCGTTTTCCATGGACAGCCCGAGGATGTGTAGATTGGGTATGTTCTCCATGTTCTACCCCGTTCCGAGACAGGATTTTGGCGGCGCCTCCCCATTGTTCTCCGGAGCACATTCTCTCGGCTATTTGCCGAGACGTGTATCTGGAGAACAGCGGGGAGGTGCTGCCGAAATTTTGTCTCGGAACGGGGTAGAATGGAGAACGTACTCAATTACACATCCTCGGGTGGGATTAGGACCCATCTTTACCTATTAGAGATGTAGGTGGATTAAACGCAGTAGAAACTGAAAATTTGATGTGATTAATTTAAGTGAATCCTGAATTATGTTGTGTGGGTTGCAAAAAAAGCAGAGGATGGCAGATAATCAGTGGATGTACAGTGGTTTTATCTGTCGGAATCGAGTAACATCAGAGTGGATCGCGAAAACCGATGTGTATTTGAAGGAGATATTCCGTCCTCCAATGAGAATTATCCCACCATGCCCCTGTGCGAGATGTGCCGGACGTCATCGTAGAAATCAGACGGACATGAGTGAGCACCTTCGCACGCACGGATATATGCCAAACTTTGACATGCCGCCGATAAACATAGCCGAGCAGGACCGTGGTAGAGAGGAGGTGATGCGACAACGGATCGATGGATATGAGGACGACGGGGTCAGGGACATGCTAGATGATGTCATTGTTGCAGAAACAGCAAATGCGACACCTTCAGAGAATGAACCGGAGGAGCCGGAGGCAACCGCAAAGGCCTTCTTGGAGGTCTTGGCCTCGTCGAAAAAACCTCTTTATGCGGGTGCGAAAATATCTCAGCTGGATGCCATCTCGCAACTGATTGCAGTCAAGGCTGAGTACGGCTATAGCCAGAAATGCTTCGAAGCATTCCTGGGAGTATGGGCTAACAGCCTCCCTGAGGGTCATGAACTGCCGAAAAGCATGTACAATACAAAGAAAATCATGAAGGCACTCTCTATGGATTATGAGAAAATAGATGTTTGCCCGAAGAATTGCCTTTTGTTTAGGCACGAGTATGCGGATGACAAGTACTGTAGGAAGTGCGGTTCGTCTCGGTACATTGAGGTGGTCGGTGAGGATGGTGAGAAAAAGCAGCTAACCATCCCCATTAAGGTCCTTCGGTATCTTGATTTTATAAAAAGACTGCAGCGCCTTTTCATCACGAAGGAGTCTGCCAAAATGATGAAGTGGCACAAGGAAGGTATAAGGTACAATCCAAAAAAAATCGTACATCCACCGGGAGGGGAAGCATGGAAGTCATTCGATGAAGAATACCCCGAGGAAGCAGCCGAGGCTGGGAATGTCAGAATAGCCATATCAGGTGATGGGTTGAATCCATATGGTATGTCGTCCAATCCATACAGCTGCTGGCCTGTGTTTGTAATTCCGCTCAATCTTCCTCCCGGTGCCCTAATGCAACAGAAGACCATGTTCTTGTCGCTCATCATTCCGGGGCCTGACTACCCGAGGAAGCAATTGGGTGTGTTTATGCAGCCGCTTGTGGATGCTTTGCACCATTCTTGGTACTTTCCGAGGTTGACATACGACCGGGATCTGCAGAGAAATTTCTTGATGGAAGTTTGGTTGCACTATTGCATGCATGACTTTCCCGGCTATGCTCTATTCTGCGGATGGTCTACAAGTGGTAAGATGCCATGCCCAGTGTGCATGCAGGCTCTGCGAATGATTTGGCTGAGTAAGGGTGGCAAGTATGTAGCCTTTGACCTGCATCAGCAGTTCCTCCCTCCAGACCATCCAGACAGGGAAGACAAGAAGAACTTCACGAAAGGCCGGGTTGTTCATGAAGTAACCGAGATTCCAACATTTTCGGGGGCAGATGTTCTTGCTCAGCTAAAAGCTCTCAAGCCTAAAGTCAAAGGCAAAGGCAAAGGCAAAGCCAAAGGCTTCGAGGGATATGGTGAGATGCACAACTGGACGCACATTACCCCCTTCTCGCAGCTTCCCTATTTCAAGGACCTCAAACTTCCATACAATATTGATGTGATGCACACCGAAAAGAATGTGGCAGAGTCCCTTTTCCACACGATCCTCAACATTCCTGATAAGACGAAGGATAACGTAAAAGCTAGAGCCAATCAACAGAGAATTTGTGATAGACCACGCCTGAACATGATGCCTCCCACAGGCGGTCGAAAAAACTGGTTCAAGCCAGATGCCGATTTTGTCCTTAAACCGCCAGAAAAAAAAGAAGTACTTATCTGGCTGAAACAAATTTTGAAGTTCACCGATGGTTATGCATCGAATATAAGTAAGGGAGTCAATCTTTCAACGGGCAAAGTGACCGGCCTAAAGAGTCATGACTACCATGTATGGATTGAGAGGATAATGCCGGTGATGGTTCGAGGCTATGTCCCCGAGCATGTCTGGCGAGTGCTTGCCGAGCTTAGCCATTTCTTCCGCATGCTCTGTGCTAAAGAAGTAAGTAAAGAGGTGATTGGAAAATTGCATAAGAAGGCACCGGAGTTGATAGTCAAGCTAGAGAAGATCTTTCCGCCAGGCTTCTTTACTCCGATGACACATCTCATTCTGCACCTCGCGAACGAGGTATTGTTGGGGGGCCCTGTGCAAAATCGCTGGCAGTACGGCCCTGAGAGGCAGAACAAGCATCTCCGACGGAAATGTGGAAACAAAGCTAAGATTGAAGAATCCATAGCTGAGGCAGTTATCCTAGAGGAGGTGTCAGACCTCAGGACATCATACTATCCAGACCACGTTCCCCATCTTCATAACAAGGTGCCTCGATACAATATAGAAGAGCCCAAGTATCAACCCAGGCTCGATCTATTCAACGCGCAAGGTGGGAGGGCTGGGGCCTCGAAATCTTATAACATGCCACGACAAGAGTGGGAGGACCTCATGTTCTATATCTTGCACAACATCAAGGAAGTTGAGGAAGTGTGGATGAGGTAATACCACTACACCATTCCTTTATGTCTTCCACATCATCATGTTTCATGTTCACTTAGTCCCGGTCTAACACCGCTTATCTTTTTTTAGTGATTTCGTTCAAGAGGAATCGACGGGAGTGAATCCTCCTACTGAGGCGGAGGCACTTACTCTTCTCCGTCATGGAAACCCTGGACGTAAAAAATTTGTTGCTTGGTTCATGGAGAAAGTAATTTTCCACACTCCCCTATTAAATACCTACTTCAACATTTATTAGTTAACCGAACTAATGCATGCAACAATTTCCATTATACTTGTAGGGAAAAGATCCGAACATATCTATGGATGATGAATTGAGATGGGTTTCCATGGGTTTTGACCCTGCCGTCATGACATGTAAAAAGTATGATGTGAATGGGTATCGCTTCCATACAAAGGAGCACCAAAACAGCCGCCCCGATCCCAAAACTATAAATACTGGAGTGTACACCCCCGGTCAAAATTCAGTAGACTACTACGGAAGGGTACAAAATATATACGAGGTTAAATTCCGCCAGGGGCGTGAGACCCTAAGTCTGCCTGTGTTCAAATGCTGATGGTTCGATCCGCGGGAGGGGGTAAAACATACGCCTTCCATTGGTTTGGTCGAAGTTAAACCATCAACCGTCTATGCCGGAGCCGATCTCTTCATTGCGGCTACCCAAGCTACACAAGTATATTATCTGCCTTACCCATGCCAGAAAGTGTATCTAAAGGGTTGGGAAGTTGTGTTCAAGGTGTCGCCACATGGTAAGCTACCAGACCCGAATGAAGACGATTACTACAACATTAACCCCATGACATACGAGGGAGTGTTCTATCAAGAGCAACCTGATGATGATGATGATGTGGTTAGAAACGATGACGCTAGACCATTGGGTGATGATGATGTGGACCCAAACGTCGACGATGCACGGAATGATGGTGAGACCATTGTCAATGAAAATGACATACTTATGCTAGAAAAGTTAAACGAAGACGCTGACGACGAGGAAGAGCCTCCACCTCTGTCGGACAACGAAGATGATATGATTGATAGTGATGATGAGACGGACCGAGAAAGAGGTTACAACAGTGATGATTCATATGGGTTCTAGCAGATGTACGTTTCAAGTATTTTTTTCTATAGTTTAGGAATATGCCTTTTTATGCATTTTTATCAATGTGTTTATTATCATGCCTTTTTCTTCATTTCATTAATTTACTAATTGCTTTTTCTCTTTTCAATGCAGGTTCGTGGAACATCGGCAAGGGGAAGGCCAGCGGCGTGGGTTTCCTACGCAAGGTCGTCGGCCTGCCTAGTCGGAGTGGTCGAGCACGTAATCCTCCCCTCGGCTACTTGACGATGACTCCTCATAGGGAGGTCGAGGGAGAGGTGCCCCTAGAGGAGGAGGGGGCGGGGGGAGAGCCTCTAGAGGACGAGGTGCTGGGGGGAGAGCCACTACAGGGGGTCGCGGCCAGAAAGAGCGCACCCTCACCGACTTAGGGGTGTTGTCTTTGAGGACCTCCTCTAGTGAGGTACCCTCCTCTAGTGAGGTACACTCTAGGGAGGAGGAGGAGGAGGAGGAGGAGGAGTTGGTGGTGGAGGATGAGGAGGTTGGGGAGGGGGAGGCAGGCGAGGAGGAGGGTGGTGGCGGGGATGATGGTGGTGGCGGGGATGATGGTGGTGATGGGAAGGTGGTTGACAAGAAGGGGTGGCTGCGTGGTAACGCAAAGCTACCAAAGCAGGTTCCGGCTATTGAGGAGCAGAAGTGGCTCATTGAGCCCACGGGAAAAGAGTAAGTGGTTCATTATTTTGCTTGTCACATGCTTATTCCGGTTGTTATTTATTTTGCTTGTCACATGCTAATAGTTCGTTCTTTTGCAGCAACTGGATATATTCTAAAGGGGTCCGTATTCCCAACGGCCTCATCACCGTCTTGCTGAAGTTATACTGGCCGGGGTTGTACTGTCCGGATCCAGTCAGGCAGTCGGCTCGTCAGGTTTTGGCCACGAGCTGGGACCACTGGGAAGCGGCCCGCCACGCGGACCATGAGACCCATGCCAAGGCCGTGATCACTACTTTCTGGGTGAGTTCTCTTCAGAAGAACAAGTCCATTCTAGTTTCATGAAAATGATTTAACTCATGGCTTCTTCCATTCTTGTTTCATGCATGATTGTAGAAATTCTATCGAGTTCTTCCGGAGCACAGGGCTAGAGCGGACCAGATCGTGCTGCGCCAATGCAAGAAGAAGGCCCGCCAGATGCAGTACGAGGTGCGCTATGTGGCCATCTCCACATACTACCACGACTATCTTGGTGTGAAGATGACCAAGGAAGAAGCGCGGAGGATTTGCATTACCTTGGAGAGGCCCGAGTTCTTGGCGGTAAGTATAAAAGATTTTTCATTATGCTTTCATTACCTTGTGGTACATTATGCTTTATGCTTCCATAACACCAATTTGGACACACCTACATGCCCTTATGCTTTTATTATGTAGGTGTGTCCAAATTGGTGTTGTGGAAAAGATGAGTGCTGGGCGGCATTGGTGGATCTTTGGTGTGATGAGGCTGGAGCCTGGGCGGCTATGAGAACCAAAAATAAGGCTAACCGAGGGACGGAGGGAGTACATGCTCAGGGAAACCAAAACCACTATCTCCACAAGGCAGTTAATGTATGACTAACCCCATTAAACATTCTTCTTCTTCTATTTACCATAACTTTCTTATGTATGACTAACCTCTGTTTGGTGGTGCAGGAGGAGAAACTGAAGCGGCCGCTCTCAGACATGCAGGCGTGGGAGATCGCCCATATGCGGAAGGACTCCAAGCCTGGCGAGCCCGAGTACTACGGCAAGAAGACCGCGGGGAGGAAGCAGGCCTACTCCGAAGCGTATCTGAAGTTGCATCCTGACACACCTGACCCCATTGCGGCGCCTCTGGACGATAGGGCGGTGGTGACCATGGGGCCCAAGGAGCACGGTCGGGAGGCGGTTCTCGATGCTGTGATCACTCCTAGTATCTCCTACACACAGCTTCGTCGGATCGACCCGAGCCTGAGCCAGCACACGAGCCAGCCAGTGACCAGTACACAGTCCCTCTTTCAGGAGCAACAATCTGTAAGTATTTTCCATCTTATCTTCATTGCTCACTTTATTTTCCACATTTAGTAGTTTTATGAGTTCCATCATGTCATACCGTAGGCCTACATGGAGTACACACGCCAGGAGACCATGGCGTGGCATCAGAGGCTTTATGAACACCAAGTGCAGAGGGATAGCCAGATGCAGCAGGCTTTTCAGGATATGGCGGCCGGCAGGTGTCCTCAGTTCCCTCCAGCACAACCAGTGCTGATGAGCTTTGAGGAGTTTGTGGCACAGAACGCTGGCCCCTCGCCGGTTAGTTCATCCCCAATCTATGCACCCAAAGCATGTCATGCCTTTCAACACAGTCATATATCCTGTGCATATGTCTTTTCAACATCCAGGGAACAGGTGGATCTTCCGTTGGCGGTGGTCTTCGCAGCACTCCGGAGACACGGAGCCCGACCACTCCGATCCACGGAGGCGGAGGCGGAGGTGGAGGCGGAGGCGGTCTTGGCGGTAGCGCTGCCGCTAGCAGTGACGACCTGGGCTTCGGCCGTCTTGGCGGTGACGACCTCCGCGGTGCTCGATGATCCTAGTGTGTGGTGATGATGCTTGAGATGACTTGTGTGTGGTGATGATCATTTAGATGACTTGTGTGCTTCTCTATATGCTTATGCTTATGTTGGTTGTGATGATGTTCATTTAGAGACTTGTGTGTGATGATGCTTATGCATATATTGTTGTGATGGTGCCGGATGATATCCCGTTGTGTTTTATATGTCTATCCCATCATATATATCTGCTGATATGTGCTGTTATTTGAATTGAATTGATTTGAAAACAAACAGAAAAAAGAAAAAAAAAGCAAAAGCAAACTATGCCGACGGCTAGGCCGTCGGCATAGGGCTAGCGTGAGCTCCCAGTAGCTGACACGTGGCACCTATGCCGACGGCCTAGCCGTCGGCTTAGTTTAAAAACTGTGCCGACGGCTAGGCCGTCGGCATAGACGCCCACGTGTCAGCTACTGGGAGCTCTGTATGAAGGACTATGTCGACGGCCTGGCCGTCGGCTTAGTTTCAAACTATGCCGACGGCCCGGCCGTCGGCATAGCCCTGGTCCACGAGCAGCGGCTGGTCGCCATGTGGCACCCCTATGCCGACGGTCTAGCCGTCGGCATAGGTTTTGACTAAGCCGACGGCTAGGCCGTCGGCATAGGGGTGCCACGTGGCGACCAGTCGTTGGGCAGACTTGACGGCGGCCGCCGTTAGGCGTGATAGTTGCCGATGGCCGGGGCCGCCGGCATAGATGTACGGCCCCCGTCGGCGTATCATATATGCCGACGGCTTTTCTATGCCGACGGCCTCCCTGGCTGTGCCGACGCATATGTTGCCAACGGCCCTATGCCGACGGGGGCCGTCGGCATAGGTCTATCCCGACGGGACTCAGGCCTATGCCGACGGTAGGGGGCGATTCCGGTAGTGTACGGCCGGCAAGATAACAAATGAGAAGAGAAGGACCTGAGAAGAACAACAGTACTTCAGAGAGCGCTGAGGCAACTCTTTCATGTCGAGGAGGCACTGAAAGCTAAGATAAATCAAGTGACGAAATATACAACACCGCCCAACTACTACAGGAACCTACCGAAGGACCTCAACGAGGCCGTCGAGGAGAGCGCAATATCTAACCGCCAGTGGGCTACAAGTGTTATATAACGAGACCCAACCGCCCCACCTTGACGGACGATGGGACGACACTAGCAGGCATGGTTCCGAGGTGAAGGACTGTCGGCATAGAGGCACGACATCAGTAGCTCTATAGCAGGCCTCAAGACCGAATGAGGGGAAAGCAATCCATTAACCGGAGTCTCAGCTTCTCGAAATTTTTACCAAACGGGGCAGCGTCCTGGTCCACCCTCAGGACAAGTTGGACGGCTCGTCGCCTGGCTGCTAAATACCAGAACCCATGTGACTACACCAAGTACGGGGACGTACATGCGTTTGATGTGCGTCATGCCATGGCCACACTAGAGGTGCAACCCACCCAGTCTGCTTTTATAGGCATGGTGATGGAGCACATTGTCCCATATGGCTTTAAGCCTATCAGTATCGAACAATATACGGATCAACGGACCCTTACGTCTGGATCGAGGACTATACCCTCGCCGTCCACGGAGCAGGAGGCGATGATCTTCATGCAATCAAATACCTGTCGTGGTTATGAGCTGTACACAATATGGCTAGTACCTAACAACCTTCCCACTTACTCCCAGCTCTTGTGAACCCAGCTCAATAGAGCGGCCCATTACGTCGTGTCACTCACGTAGTTTGTTTTTCTGAGGGAATCATGGGCACGACTATGTCTTGCTTAACCGCGAGTCCTGGCATAGCCTCGCCTCAAGGAATACCCCACTGGGTCGGCCAGTAGCGAGCTCGAGCGAAGGCTTCGATCGTTTCTTTCAATTTTCCTTGCGTTCATTCATTTTTTAGTTTTTTTATATTTTTTAAATGTTCTTAATACATATATTTCAAAATTTCATTTTAGTTTTTCAAAATAATCATCATTTCCAAAAATGTTAAAGAGCTGTAAAACATTTGTGAAAGCAATTTAGGAAAAATGTTGATAGAATTCAAAAAACAAATAGTGACATTTAAAAATGTTTAAATCATATTTAAAGAAATGTTTAAGACATATTCTAAAATAATTCCAAAACTTTTATTAAAAAAATTTCAATAATGCATTTAAAAAATACTAAACGTGTGTAAACAAATGCTCCAAATGTATACACAAAATATATAATGTGTATGAAATAATGTAGACATCAAAGCATATATTTGAATAAAATGTTAACCATGTATCTAAAAAATAAAAATGCTAACCGTATAAAAAATAAATGTTTTCAGCTGTGTACAGGAAATGTACAATGTATTTAAAAATAGGCATTCTAAACATATATTTAAAAAACTTTTAATTATGTATTTGTAAAATGCTGAAAATGTGTAAGAAAATATTCCTTATCCATAAAAAAATATACATAATTATATGAAGAAAAGTAGACATCAAAACTTATAGTTTAACAATGTTGACATGTATTAAAAAAAATCTTCAAAGGGTACAAAAAAATGTTTCAAATGAATAAGAAATATGTGAAAAATATATAAAAATAAACATAAAACATATATTTGAGTTAAAAAGTTAAATATTTAATTAAAAATGTTAACCATGTATTTTAAAATGTTCAACATGTACAAACAATATATTGTCGATGTATATAAAAAGTGTACATCTTGAATTGAAAAAAGATAATAATAATAAAGAAAACCGAAGAAGACATCAAATAAAACACATTGAAAAGGAAAGAAAACAAAAAAACAATTATACAACCAAAAGAAAATGATAATTGTGATCAAGAGAAGCAAATAAAAAATAAAAACCGTAATGAAAAGCGAAAAAGGGAAGAAAAGAAGAAGATCAATGGAAAGCAAAGAAAATTGTAATGGTAATACAAAAAAAACCGTAAAGAAAAATCCTGAAAAAGAAGGAAATAAAAACTATGATAAAAACTGGACTAATTCAACCCATAGTAAAAAAGGAGGAAAAAAGACCCAAATAAATTCTAGAGTGAGAGTGCGAGCCAAGGAAAGAAAAGAAAAACTATGGAAGGGGTCGGCCCAGAAAACCCAACTACACATTAAACCTTGAGGCGAGACGTAATTCAAATCAATACGTGCTACACATAGCCCTGCCGAGAAACTGTGACTCGCCTAACTTTTTTGTTGTTGGAGAATGTTGCATATGTAACTCGTGTTTCTTTTTGAGAAACACATGTAATTTTATTCATACTTATAACAATTATATGTACACTGATTCGGATCTAAGATCCAAGAAAATACACAGTACCTCCCATGACTAAGAATTACAATGAAATTTCTTAGAAACACCTTCTTCGTTGCATCAATCTTTTCTAGAAAAAATACTCCAAAAACTTCGGTAAAAAGGCTGCAATTGGACTGGAACAACGATGTTGGCACGTTTTCACCTACACGAACATTACCAATAATGATTTTTGAAAGCACCATGGGTCGCCCATCCAAAAAGATGGAAGCCTTGATCGGTGAACATAGTTGGGCTGGGTATGATCCCCTAGAAGTGCAGGATGTCGGATCACAATATCTTCATCATGAAGTCGATGAAACACTTCAAATTCACAATGAATCAAACCGATAGAAAAACTTTGACACACCAACCTAAACTCATCGGATCCGAGTAATCGGATCTGCGAGGACAGAAAACTCTCTAACCTCGTGGCACCGCCAAAAGAACGCGAGTAAATTTATTCTCACAAAATACGATGATCATTAGACGATGACGAAGATTGTAGCATTCTGAAGATGCAAGGTCCCCTCACGCGTCTCTTAGAAAAAGGTCACTTAGGTCAAGCTTTTTCTACATGGGCCTGGCCTAACATGCAACAATACATATGACTCTAAAAAATGCAAGCGAGAGCATGGCGATATTTTCCTTTTTCCTTTTGTTTTTCGCTTGGGTTTTTAATATATTAAGCTTTTGTTATTTCAAAAATATTCATTAATTATTTTTTCGTGAATCTTTAAAAATGATCAAGAATTTGAAAACAAATGTTCATGAATTTTAAAAATATTCACGACTTCGAAAAACTTTTACAGATTTGAAATGATCCCGGTGAATATATTTTTCATAAATTAAAATATATTCATATTTTGTTTTATATAATTCTGAAATTATCCAAATGTTAATAAATTCACAAAATGTTTGTGTATTTTAAAAATGGCTATGCATTCTTAAAAGGTTTCATAAATTTTAAAAGTATTCATAGATTTGATTTTTTTGATGAATTTTGAAGAATGTTTATAAATTTGAAAACATGTTTGCAAATTAAAAAAAGTGTTTGCTTTTTTTCATGAATTATAAAATATGTACAAAATTGAAAATATCACGATGAATTTAAAAGGTTCGTGATTTGTTTATGAATTTAGAATATATTCAATAATAAAAAAATGTGAATTATTCTAAAATGAAAAAAGATCCAAAAGCTTTTCAAAACCAGGTTAGAAGCTTCGTAGAATCGACCAAAGTGAAAGGCTCAGTCGCCTCTAATGAAGCGACCCACTTATGGACGCTAGTGTGCAATTGCCATGATATGTATGGTTCTCATTTGCAAAAGGAATTTCGTTTTTGGGCAGATATATTTGTAAACATTTCTGTTCCTACCAAAATGTTTGGAGACGTTGGCTTATGGGTTTTGTCCTTGTAGCCAGTACCTAACTCCTCTCCCAATCCCCTCAAAAAAGAAAAAAACTGCTCTCGCAATCACTCCTACCAGCTCACCATCCCCTCAAAATAAAATATTCCCTTCATTCTAAATTACTTGTCGCAGAAATGGATGTATCTAGAACTAAAATACATCTAGATACATCCATACCTGCGACAAGTAATTCGGAACGGAGGGAGTAAAAACAGCCCAATAGCTCAGCTCACTAGAGCCTATACCGGGCCAGTGCCATGAGCCTAGGCAATCAGTGGCAAACAGCACAACAGACAAGTAGCTCAGGGAGCGCGGCCTCGATGAGTTCGCACATGAGTTCGATGAGACCAGGTGCATGGGTTCGTTGATTTGTTTGTTTCGCTGAGGAGTCCGATGAGACTTGGTCATACACGCACAGACATGAAATGTTTATTCACAAGAAACAAACAAACAAACATATCTTATCATAAGCGTCGGGACAGGCAAGCGCTTGGTATAGAATACTGTTGGGACGACTCGGGGTAACCTAACACATGCTAGGGAACATGCATTATTGGTGATTCATTATTTGTTTGTTGTGACGAGCATATGTCGATCCTGTCAATTACACGTCCACTTGCATCTGTCGGCGCATCATGTATATCTTTTTTGCTGCTATGGACGACCACGACGGCGATGTCGACAACACCCACTTTGCTTAGTTCTAAGTTAGAGTATCTTCAATGATTCGGTACCAAGGGTGGGCTATAATACGCTGGCTTATCATTTCCTATTATACCATGTCTTGGTACCTCTTTCTAAATGTTTTTTTTTTGTCATTTCTGGCCATGCTGTGATGTTTTTCTTTCTTTCTAAAAGATGTATGCCCGATGCATGACCAGTTGTTATGCATGCTTTGCTATTAATTTAGGTAACTACGTAACACATATGTTATGGATACTGTCTTATTTGTACGTATGTCATAATTCTCCACATGATACTGTGGCCCTTTATTGGATTATCCTCCTAATTCTCCACATGATACCGTGGCCCTTTATTGGATTATCCTATAACCAACTACAACTAATCTTAAACCAGCCGGTGCCCTGGTGTTCTTGTCCTATTGTCAGCAACTTCATAAAGCACATCTCAACTTGTATCCCTCGAAGATGTAACCGTCATGTGGTCAAATTATAAGACAATTGGGTGGTTGCTGTCAATCAAGAAACTGGACCACTTAGAGCGACATATATATGTCACATATTTTAATTTGATAGACACTAATCTCGTCAAATGCACCTAAATACTCCATACCTGCTCGTTGTGAAGTCTATAACCTTTCAGCCATTAGTGATGAGGGACACTTCACCACTCCAAATATAAAAACTTAATCTCTACTAGAAAGTAGTTTGGTCTTTGGAGCCTGGGGAATAGGCAATAATGAGCAGACCGGGGAACTAAAAGAGGTAATGATGTTATCTTTTAGTGCATACAAAGAGGGATATGTAACTTACATTCCATACAAAGAAGGCATGCGATCTTGGATAGCCAATGCATATATTTTGCTGCTATGGACGGCCACGACGACGATGCCGACAACAACGTCTGTCGTCGCACTAGTTCGAAGCTATCTTCAAGGATTTGGTGCTAGGTGTGGGCTGTAAGACGCTAGTTGGTGTCAAATTATAAGACAATTTGATGGATGGTGTCAATCAAGAAACTTTTTTTTGATAATCAGGGGCCTCCCCCGGTTCCTTCTTCATTGAGGAAAAGAAACCATACACGTGTCTGAATCTTATTACTCAATCAATAAACTAAACCACTGAGAGCGACATATGTCAGAGGGTGTTTGTTTCCAGGGACTTATTGGTTTAGGGACTTAAATAAGTCCCTATAAGTCCCATCTAAACCAAACAGGAGGGACTTATAGCGACTTAACATGGGCATTTGGGACTTATGAAATAAGACTCTCAAGGAGGGACTTATAGTTATAATATGGTCTTCTACTCCATGTTAAGTCCTAGGAACCAAACAAGTAGGAACTTTTTAGGGACTTCAGACTTATAAATTGGGACTAAAAAAAGTCCTAGGACTTATGTGTTAAACATCACGTATATTGCATATGCGCCATATACCTTGGGTGACAAGTTAGGTAGTTAGAGATAGAGTTGTTTTATTGTTTTAACTTCTTATCTCTTCTCCCTATCCCGCATGTATCTCTGGGGTTCGTTCTATCGATCCCCCTCTCTGTAACGCCACGAGACGCCTCTCGTACGACATCAATAAATACCTGCGGCTCTCCCTGTTTGGAGAGTAGGAACGCTTCCATATTTCACATGGTAATCAGAGCCATCTTCTTCCATCTCGTCTAGCCATCTCCTTCCTTGAACTCGACTATGTCGACATCCTCATCCGTCGTTTCCTCCGGTCTCAACAACAATGTCTCCGAACCACTTAGCCGATCCAACTACATACTCTGGCGTGCTCAAGCCCGCTCCCAGATCATGGGGGCCGGTCTTTTTGGGTACATCGACCAAACCATAGCTGCACCACCAAAAACCCTAACCAGCAAAACCTCTGAGGGCAAAGATCAGGTTGTTCCAAACCCCGCCTATGCGCCTTGGTTGATTCAAGATCAACAGATCAACGCCTACCTGCTCCGCAACCTCTCCAAGGAAGTATTAGTTCAAGTAGCTTCCCTAGAAACTTCTGCCGCCATATGGTCAGCTCTCGCCAATATGTTCTCTGCTCAATCTAGATCCAAAGCCAATCATGTCCGCATATCCCTCACCACCGCCCAGAAAGGAAACCAATCCGCCTCTGTCTACTTTGGGCACATGCGTGGCCTCGCCGATGAATTAGCAGCAGCAGGAAAACCCATCACAGAGAATGAACTTGTCTCCCACAACATATCCGGTCTTGACATGGACTATCAGCCAATAATCTCCGCACTTGATGTGCGCCCTGATGATGTCACAGTCGATGAGCTCTTCGGCATGGTGGCCACTTTCGACCAGAGGGTTGAGATGTTCCAGGGCATGGGTGCGGGTGCCTTCAAGTCGTCAGCAAACGCCGCGTCGGGCGACCGAGGAGGTGGCTCGGCCAAGGGCTACCGCGGCGGCGGCAACGGTGGCGGCCCCTACACCAACAACGGCGGCGGCGGAGGCTACCCCAACAACGGCGGCAGCGGTGGTCCTCGTCGCGGCACTGGAAACGGTGGCGGCGGCCACTACCCCAACAACAACGGCGGCGGCGGAGGCTACTATGGCGACCATGGCAACCACTATGGTGGTGGCGGTGGCGGCTCCAACAACAACTACCAGGGAGGAGGCCGACCCTTCTACACCAACAATAGGGGCGGTCAAAACCACTACAACAACACTTTTCGCGGGTATGATGAGTATGAAGGCAAGTGTCAGATTTGTAAGAAAACTAATCACATAGCAAAGCAATGCAAGTGGCGATATGCTGAAGATAAGAAGAAGGTTGCTGCCGCAGCCAACACATCCTATGGTGTTGACACCAATTGGTATGTGGACTCTGGAGCAACGGATCACATCACCCACGAGCTCGAGAAGGTCACAATGCATGAGAGATACCATGGGCAAGATCAAGTTCATAATGCAGATGGAACAGGTATGGAGATAAGCAATACTGGTCATTCAATTATTCATTCCCCACATAGAGATATTCATCTTAATAATATTCATCACTGTCCTAGTTCATCAAAGAATCTCTTATCTGTTCATTGCATTGCTCTTGACAATCATGTGTTTTTAGAGTTTCACCCCTTCTTTTTCTTGATCAAGGATCAGGTCATGAGGCAAATCCTCTACCGAGGTAGATGCATGGACGGACTCTACCCGTTGATTCCCAAAGTTAGCAGATTCAATAAACAAGTTTGTGCCGCCATTAAGCTCTCCTTAGAGCGATGGCATGCCCGTTTAGGTCATCCTTCCTTTACTATTGTCAAGCAAGTACTTAGCAAGAATAAACTCCCAGTTGTTGGAGAGCATAATTCTAAAACAATTTGTGATTCGTGCCAAAGAGCAAAAAGTCATCAGTTACCATATCCTGTCTCAACTAGTGTTTCTACCAAACCATTACAACTCATTTTTTCTGATGTGTGGGGCCCTGCTCCTATCTCTGTTGGTAAACATGCATATTATGTTAGCTTCATTGATGACTTTAGCAAGTATACGTGGATTTATCTTTTCAAGAAAAGATCCGATGTATTTCAAGTTTTCCACAACTTTCAAGCACTTGTTGAAAGAAAGTTTGATAGCAAAATCAACGCCGGCCAGTCTGACTGGGGTGGTGAATATGAGAAACTCAACTCATTTTTTCAGAAATTGGGAATATCTCATCATGTTTCATGTCCTCACGCTCATCAGCAAAATGGGTCTGCTGAACGCAAACACAGACACATTGCTGAAGTAGGCCTCGCATTACTTGCTGCCGCATCCATGCCACTGAAATTTTGGGACGAAGCCTTTCTCACCGCTGTACACCTTATCAATATTCTGCCTAGTCGTGTTATCAAGAATGAAACTCCTACCGAACGTCTTTTGCATGTCAAACCTGACTATGCACCACTTCGTGTGTTTGGGTGCGCTTGTTGGCCCAACCTTCGTCCCTATAACAATCGGAAACTTATGTTTCGATCAAAACAATGTGTTTTTCTTGGCTACAGTGCACAACACAAAGGAGTCAAGTGTTTAGATGTTTCCACCGGACCAGTGTATATCTCTCGTGATGTGGTTTTTGATGAGACTCAATTTCCTTTCTCCACTCTTCATCCTAGTGCCGGAGCTCTCCTTATAAAAGAAATTCTTCTCTTTCCCTCACATCTCTTTGGCGCAGCTAGTGGGGAAGAAAATAATTGCAATGTTCAATATTTGTCTAACTCTCCTAATGGTGTGCCTGAGTTTACTGTTGCAGCAAGTCCCAGCAAAGAAAATGATGCAAATCCACCAGAAAATCAAGAAGAAATTGATGCTATAGTGCAACATTTTATGTGCACGGGTTCCCCTGGCATATCTGCTTCGGGATCGCTGCCCTTTGCAGTGCGATCGCCTTCGGGATCCTCCCAGGAGACCGCGCCAGGCGCGTCAGGAGCAGCGCACACAGTCACCGCGGGATCCGTGCGGTCGGCGGGGCCTCCACCAGGGTTTCCCAACCCGGTGCATGCATGCCGGCCCAACCAGCCAGAGGCCTCCGCGTGGCGGTCCTACCCACCCGGGCCCTCCACTCGCGCGGCCTCGCCCGACCACCCGCGCACGGACGAAGCTACGCTCTTTCCCGAGGTGGATCCATCTGACTCCTCGGTCGGTGAGGCCCACGATGCGTCCTTGGGATCGGGCGCTGTCAGCGCTCCCGGATCGCCTTCGGGATCCATCGCGGCTGCGCCTTCTACAGCACCACCTACGCCACCACGCACCAGGTTACAAAAAGGAGTCATCACAAGAATTAATTACAAGAATATTTCCAAATATGGTCTCACATGTTTAACAGGAGAATCAAGCGAGCCTAAGACTTTAGCTGCAGCTCTTGGTGACTCGCGCTGGAAACATGCAATGGAGGAAGAAATCTCTGCTTTGCACCGTAACAAGACATGGCATCTCGTCCCTCGTCAAGAAGGTACAAATCTCATTGACTGCAAATGTGTTTACAGAATTAAGAGGAAATCTGATGGTTCCATTGATCACTACAAAGCCCGCCTAGTTGCAAAGGGTTTCAAACAACGCTATGGCATTGACTACAAGGACACCTTCAGTCCTATCGTCAAAGCAGCTACTATTCATCTTGTGCTCTCTGTTGCTGTTTCCAGGGGATGGTGTCTCAGACAGCTAGACGTACAGAACGCGTTTCTTCATGGTGTTCTGGAAGAAGAGGTGTACATGAAACAGCCTCCTGGCTTTGAGGACAAAAATGCACCGTTCCATGTCGGCAAGCTTGATAAGGCACTCTATGGACTCAAGCAAGCCCCTCGCGCATGGTACTCGCGGTTGAGTATGAAACTGCAAGCACTTGGTTTTGCTCCTTCCAAGTCTGACACATCTCTGTTTATTTACAACAAGTTTCATACTACCATGTTTGTTCTCATCTATGTCGATGATATTGTCGTTACTAGCTCATCTAGTGCCGCAGTGACAGCCTTGTTAAATGATCTCAGAATAGACTTTGCTCTCAAAGACCTAGGAGACCTGCACTACTTCCTCGGTATTGAAGTTCAGAAGACTGAGCATGGCATTCATCTGTCACAAGGAAAATATGTTACTGATCTCTTAAGTAGAATTGGCATGCAGGATTGCAAACCCTCACCTACTCCTTTGTCTAATTCAGAACCTCTCTCCCTGACACCAGGAGAACTCCTGAATCAGGAAGACAGTACCAGCTACAGGAGTATTGTTGGTGCACTCCAGTATTTAACTCTGACGAGACCTGACATCTCCTTTGCAGTCAACAAAGTTTGTCAATTTCTGCATGCGCCTACCACAACTCACTGGACAGCAGCAAAACGTATTCTGAGGTATGTAAAGAATACAGTAAGTATGGGTCTCATGATAAATCGATCCTCCTCCACTCGAGTCAGTGCCTTCTCTGATGCGGATTGGGCTGGGTGTGTGGATGATCGTCGGTCCACGGGGGGATTTGCTATCTTTCATGGACTAAATCTGATTCTTGGTGTGCAAAGAAACAAGCTACTGTGTCCAGGTCCAGTACTGAAGCTGAGTACAAAGCATTGGCAAATGCTACCGCTGAGATCATTTGGGTTCAAGCCATCTTAAAAGAGCTTGGAATATTGCAAACTGAAACTCCACTTCTTTGGTGTGACAATCTTGGAGCAACTTATTTGTCTGCCAATCCAGTTTTCCATGCCAGAACCAAACACATCGAGATAAATTTTCATTTTGTCAGAGAAAGAGTTGCCAACAAAGAGTTAGAGATTCGGTTTATTCCATCCAAGGATCAACTTGCAGACGGATTCACAAAGGCACTACCAACCAGGAGTTTTGAAGAATTTCATCGTAATCTCAACCTAGTTTGGTTTTGATTATGGGGGAGTGTTAAACATCACGTATATTGCATATGCACCATATACCTTGGGTGACAAGTTAGGTAGTTAGAGATAGAGTTGTTTTATTGTTTTAACTTCTTATCTCTTCTCCCTATCCCGCATGTATCTCTGGGGTTCGTTCTATCGATCCCCCTCTCTGTAACGCCACGAGACGCCTCTCGTACAACATCAATAAATACCTGCGGCTCTCCCTGTTTGGAGAGTAGGAACGCTTCCATATTTCACATTATGAACCAAACAGGGCCTCAGATATTTACTTGGTATTGTGGTTGTTGCTAATATTTTCTATAAACTCCATCAAACTCTACAAAGTCTAAAGTAGGACGGAAAAAATATGCAATGTATTTTTAAATGGCGGGAGTATGAGATCAGAAACAACACCATTTTTTTGCAGGCATGAAACAGCAATAATTAACACATAATATAAAATCATGCACATTTTGTAGCATACCAAGCATATGTAGATTCATTTTATTACAATATAATATAAAATCATGGCAGGAAACATGCATTATTTGCGAGTCATTTCTATGTTGTGACGAGCATATACTGATCCTACTCGGTAACTTGCAGCTGTCAACACACTATGTATAGTTTTTCTTGTTATATGGGTGACGGCCACGACGATGATGATGCCGATGCGACAACGTCTGGCGTCAGACACTTGTTTGGGTCGAAGCTATCTCCAGTGATTTGGTACCAAGGGTGGGCTGTAAAATGCTGTTTTATCATTATTAAAACTGGATTTGATATATTCACATAATAAATGAATACACGATTAGAGCATTTAATTGATTCAATGGGAGAAAAGTATGTGTCATTTGTAACTATCTACCAAGTTCTTGAGATAGGATGATCATCAACCAATGCAACTTTTCACCAAGTATTCTAATCTAGTATAGTAGCTTAGTCAAAAATTCCGAATTATTTTGCACGGTAACCGGCTAACTGCCGAAACAAGGTATCTTTTTTTGTAAGGACTAACTGTAGATCTTTCTAGACCCTGCTTAGGTAGGTACATGAAAAAATAATCCGTTTTGCCTAAAGCATTGGTGCTTATTGTTATAGTAGAGGTGCCTAAGGCCTTGTACAATGGGAGGTGCTTAGGGAGATGCTTAGAAAAATAAACCGAGTTCTTATTAAGCACCGGTGCTTATTTCTACGGGACAGACACTTAATTAAGCGTCTACCCTCTAGAAATAAGCACCGGTGCTTAGAAAAAACTGATTTATTTCTCTAAGCACCTCCACCAAGCACCTTGCTTTGTACATGGCCTAACTAAGTGTTTGCCTTGCACAACTAGCACCGGTGCTTAAGTAAAGACAGGTTTATTTCTCTAAATACCTTGCATTGTACCATATCATAGTAGGTCTTGGTACATCTACTCAAATTGTGTACTATAATTTTTATCATGTTATGCATGCAGTGTGATTGTATTTAAGCATCTACAATTGTACTGTGTTAAAAAGAACATGTATGCAGTTGTCTTTTACTAGACATCTCACATACAACTTTGTCTTATTTGTATGTCTTAATTGCTCTGAATATATACCTACTAATGAAGTATGGATTGCTTCTGTTCGTTCACCGTCCAGAACCCTCCTCTGTTTTCAGGTAATTAACACGCCATCCACATTTAAGTGAGACAAAGAACCATAGAAACCCCCCACCATTTTTTTGGTAAATAACCTGTGCTCAACCTTTAAGTGACAGAAAACAAATTGTTTTTCTGTTTTAGCGAAAACCCCCTGCCGTTTCTATAATTAACTCATTGTCCATCTAGAACAAATATTACTTTTTAAAAATAACCCATATCATTTAAACCCAAACTCCAATTTTAATAGTCCACAGCCCGTTTTTTATATTATTTTATATTATGCTTTGTCATTACTGTGTAATCTAGATTATTGACTCTAGTGCAAGTGGGACACTGAAGGAAATATGCCCTAGAGGCAATAATAAAGTTATTATTTATTTCCTCATATCATGATAAATATTTATTATTCATGCTAGAATTGTATTAACGGAAACATAATACATGTGTGAATACATAGACAAACATAGTGTCACTAGTATGCCTCTACTTGACTAGCTCGTTAATCAAAGATGGTTAAATTTCCTAGCCATGGACAAGAGTTGTCATTTGATTAACAGGATCACATCATTAGGAGAATGATGTGATTGACTTGACCCATTCCGTGCTTAGCACTTGATCGTTTAGTTTACTGCTATTGCTTTCTCCATGACTTATACATGTTCCTGTGACTATGAGATTATGCAACTCTCGGATACCGGAGGAACACTTTGTGTGCTACCAAACATCACAACGTAACTGGGTGATTATAAAGGTGCTCTACAGGTGTCTCCGATGGTGTTTGTTGAGTTGGCATAGATCTAGATTAGGATTTGTCACTCCGATTTTCGAAGAGGTATCTCTAGGCCCTCTCGGTAATGCACATCACAATAAGCCTTGCAAGCAATGTGACTAATGAGTGAGTTGCAGGATGATGCATTACGGAACGAGTAAAGAGACTTGCCGGTAATGAGATTGAGCTAGGTATTAAGATACCGATGATCGAATCTCGGGAAAGTAACATACCGATGACAAAGGGAACAACGTATGTTGTTATGCGGTTTGACCGATAAAGATCTTCGTAGAAAATATAGGAACCAATATGAGCATCCAGGTTCCGCTATTTGTTATTGACCGGAGACATGTCTCGGTCATGTCTACATATTTCTCGAACCCGGAGGGTCCGCACGCTTAAAGTTCTGTGACGAACGGTATTATGAGTTTATGTGTTTTGATGTACCGAAGGTAGTTTTGAGTCCCAGATATGATCACAGACATGACAAGGAGTCTCGAAATGGTCGAGACGTAAAGATCGATATATTGGACGACTATGTTTGGACACCGAAAGGGTTCCGGGAGGTTTCGGACATATACCGGAGTACCGGGGGGTTACTGGAACCCCCTGAGAGTATATTGGACCTAATGGGCTTTAGTGGAGAAGAGGAGGGGCGGCCAGGGTAGGCCGCGTGCCCCCTCCCCCTCTAGTCCGAATTGGACAAGGAGGGGGGCTTTCCTTCCTCCTCTCTCCTTCCCTTCCCCCTTCTCCTACTCCTACTAGGAAAGGAGGAGTCCTACTCCCGGTGGGAGTAGGACTCCCCCCTTGGCGCGCCCTCCTCCTGGCTGGCCGCCTCCCCCTAGCTCCTTTATATACGGGGGCAGGGGGCACCCCATAGACACAACAATTGATCTGTTGATCTCTTAGCCGTGTGCGGTGCCCCCCTCCACCATAATCCACCTCGGTCATATCGTAGCAGTGCTTAGGCGAAGCCCTGCGTCGATAGCATCATCATCACCGTCACCACGCCGTCGTGCTGACGAAGCTTTTCCCGAAAGCTCTATTGGATCGTGAGTTCGCGCGACGTCACCGAGCTGAACGTGTGCTGAACGCGGAGGTGTCGTACGTTCGGTGTTGAGGACCGGTCGATCATGAAGACGAACGACTACATCAACCGTGTTGTTATAACGCTTCCGCTTACAGTCTACGAGGGTACGTAGACGACACTCTCCCCTATCGTTGCCATGCATCACCATGATCTTGCGTGTGCATAGGAATTTTTTTAAATTACTGTGTTCCCCAACAATAAAATGGTAAGATTTTTTTACTATTACGACATCCGTGCTTCTTTTGCATAAATTCTTCTAAAAGTCAACTATACATTGCTAACTACGAAGTTATTACTATGTTTTTCAACAGATAATCCCAAATGATTGTGTGCCTCATCTGATGATGTTTCCGAAAGGTTGCGTTGATGTTATGAACTTACTGCCAGGTCATCCTACGCATCACAGCTGTTCATACCAGATTTCAAAAACCGATCAACACATGACAATCAAAGATTGGACAAAATGTATGGTCAAACGTACGGAGGTACTTGGAAGCAAAAGGAAGTGAAGCGCAAGAATTGGAGACAGGATGATCTGCATTCTCCATAATGGTGAGTCAGGGCCTATCTTGTTTTATGCTATTTTACCTTAAAGAGGGTATTTGGGTCCTACCTAATACTCATGATCATGTGCTAAGAATAATTAAGTAGGGTTGGTTAGATGACTATGACAATGATGATCGTATGACTTGTTATTAATAACGAGTAGAAGTTGTATGATGATGATGAGTAGGACTTGTTATTATGATGATGCATTATGCGAGTATGAAGAGTTATTATATATCGGCGGGTGAAATGAACATGGATTAGATTGAAGTGAAGGCAACATGTGATGCATGTCGAAAGTAGTACTAATCCAAACTTGATCAAGTTAGGATTAGTATTACTTTCGACATGCACCACATATTGCCTTCACTTCAATCTAAGCCATGTTTAGGCATAGCAGTAGCGCTGGTAAACCAAGCACGAAGATAAGAGAGGTCTCTATTACGTAGCTAACACCCTAAATTAACCCACCCTCTTTCAGAAAAAACAAAAACCTCAGCTCATGCCAGCTGCTGACGCGTGGATGCCTTTTGGTCCCGGTTGGTGCTACCAACAGGGACCAAAGGCCCTCCTGCCTGGGCTCGCCGCAGCGGCCACGTCGAGGCCCATCTGTCCCGGTTGGTATAAGAACCGGGACTAAAGGTGTTGGGCTTTAGTACCGACCCTTTAGTCCCGCTTCCCCAACCGGGACAAATAGGCCTTCTGAACCGGGACAAATGGGCCTTTTTCTACTAGTGTGTTAAACAACGGTTTGGATAAGTTATTAGCTCTGCCTTGTTTTATTTCCTTGATACGATGTTTGGAGTCGATAAAATGCCATTTATCGGAAGAAAATAGTGAAGTTTTGATTTGTGGTAGTAAAATAAAATGTACAATAAGTGAAAAGATTTGTCTTGATCTTAGAAACATTTAAATGAAATAATAATCCGGTGAACGCGAGTAACTTAACAAATGGTAAATTGAATAACATGTGGTAAACCTTATTACAATGAAAACGATCGCACAAACAAATTGAAGAGGCATCAATCATAAGTTTTGTTTTTAACGAAAAGGGGGAGCCCCTGGCCTCTGCGCATCGGTTGATCAGCTTAAGTTGTTGCGCAGATCTAGGCAGCAAAGCACAAAGTGACTCCACTGTTAATTTGCACTGCAAATAATCAAAGAGGATGATTTATGAAATGAAAGATACACAATATTCAAGTGAAGACAAAAGAGGGGTAGAAACTCACTGTGTTTGATTAAGTCCGCGCTAATGAGCGCTTTCAACAAGCGAAACGACTGGCGTATTGCGATGGCCTCTTGCAGCTTGTTGCAGTTTAGCTATTATTGTTTGGTCGACTTGTGGATGGAGCGCGACTTCCTTGAGTTGGTCCATCCATGTGATGTCGATGCCGGGAGGTCCAGGAATAACATGCAGATCTTGACAGAGAATATGAAGTGACACAAGTTTAGGCAGCGGGCGAGCTATGATTGCCAATTCCATGCTTTGCTTGCACTCGACGCATATCCGCTCAATGCTTATGAGGTGATCAGACAGTATCTCGACGCGCCTGAGGTTATCTTCAACAAGCTTGAGGTATTTCAGTCCCCTCACCGTGCTCAGCCCGTCTCGGATATCCGTCCAGCTCAGACCAGTGGAGCAAAGACATAGCTCCTCCACAGCACGTAGCTGTGCAACAAACTGAGGGAATTTGCTCAGTTCGCCGCGCAGCTTGAGCGAGTCAAGCCTGCCCTTCTTGTTAGCATCAGAGCGTATAGTATTTATGAACTCACCCGAGCATTGCCGGAAGTCCATGGATAGGGACCGGTTAAGATCGGGCTCATTGGTGCCATCACGGATGAACTTCGTAACGGCCAGTGAAATAGTATCCAGATTTTTCTGACTTGAGTCGAATTTGAACCATATCTTCACCTTCCGCAGCCGCCTCATACGCATCATCAGTTGTGGAAATCCTGGACTCCCACTGGTGACAAATCCTGCTAGCGTCTCCAGCACACTCTTGTCTCTCAGGAACCTCTTTAATCTCCATCCCAATATGGTGTTATCTGTTTTGGATAGCTCAACCCTCCCAAACAGGTGCTTCAATCTGGGCAGCAGGAGGACCTCTTTGAACACCGTCACTGTTTCGGTTCCACTCAGATGGAGGGTCTCTAGCTGATCCAGGTGCTTGATTTTGCTTGTAATGGAAGGAATGCTGTCCAAATTGATGCTCAGATATTTCATCAGCTTCTGCTTGTAGATAGCCTGGATATGATCTTTACTCATGTGAGCACACTCTTCCAGATCCAACACTCGCAGTAATTCATACTTGGTGAAATCTAAAACAGCTTCATAACTGGCGATATTCGCCGCTCCAACAGGGAATACCGCCAAGGTCCGGAGACGAGATAAATCCTGAGGCAGATTCAGTTGGCCACTTGCCGGAGGATGAACAGATAGCCTGCGGGCGACTTGCCCCTGCAACGATGTGCGCTGCTGGGATGGTTGCGCCGCGCCGTCGCAGAACAGTATGAAATTCTCGGACGTTGACTGTTGGCAGATGTACCGGAACAACACATCTGTAGGTTGGCATCTCCTCACCTCCCCGTTGTTGCTTCTCCGGACGGAATCGAAGATACTGGAGTTGGTGAGAATTTTCATGTTCTCCAGAGCGTCTTGTTCTCCCAATACTAGTCCTTCAGCCAGCCATCTCCTTGCCAGCGGCTTAGTCCTGACAGGATGATTACGAGGGAACAAGCACAAATAGAGCAAGCAGTTGAGGTTATAATCACCAAGATTCTGAAGCTCTATGGGGACAACAAGAGCAGCCTCTGGTACTTGTGCAGTCCTCCTGCCCTCCCCTTCTGCAGGGAATCTAAACCTGTGTATCCTTTCCGTCGTTTCAATTGATCTATTCTTGAGGTCAACAATCTGGTTGGCAAAATCGGTGCGGGTCGTCTTGTTAGCATCAAAGCAGTCTATGCAGTCTTCAATGTCATATGCCAAGCGCCTCAGTTGTGCAATCAATACTGTCTGCAAACCAAGCAGCAAGCATGTGTGTCTTGATATCTTCAATAACACCACCAGCAACAAGAAAAAGCTTGTATTTAGGAGAGAAAAAGAGAACTAACATGTTCGCGATTAGGACCGTGAAGTTCAATGGCAGCTTGGATCGCCTCGAGATCATCTTTGATGAACCTAACATTAGCTCTAATTTCTGGTTCCTTCTTTAATTTCTTTTCCATCAGCACACAGAGCTTCGAGACGACCACACCAGCTACCGCGCTAAACGCGGCTACACCAAACTCCATAGATCTATGTTTCCTTGCCTCCACAGATTGCTCCTCCTCCCTACATCTGCACGCTCAGCAAAGTGGGGTTAGTGTTCCCGTAATGAAAGGGTGGTGGAGAAGGGATACCTAAACCTGTAGTGGATCGCTCGGCATCTTGGGTGCTTCGGAGGTTTTTCCCATCGGCTCCAAAGAATCAACGGAGAATTTGTTAGGTGACCTTTTTCCTGAAACCATCTAAATTAGTAGTCAACCATCGCTGGCTTTCTCTCATGAGGCTCTACTAGAGGACTCCATAATTTAAGCTAAGGTAATTTCATAATTGGAATCAGGGTGTAAATACAAAGTGTAGTGTTTTTTCACACGCAGACACTCTTACTACGCACACACACTCATCCCTATGAACGGACGTACGCACACCCAACCCTATGAGCATCTCTAAGAGACTGAGCCAACACACCATCTTGAGATTGCTGAAGGTGACTTCATAGTAACAGGAACGTCTCCTCCCACTAAACAAACATCGCCGGAAGCTTGAAATAAATCAGAGAAATGCGAGCACCAGTGCGAAGGAACCATCTAATCACATGCAGAAGATATAATCGTCTACTAAGCCTTTTCATATATGGTTTTCGGGAAAATAGTCACCACGAAACAGTTTTTAAAAGGAAAAAATGTATTAGTGCCTATTCAGATATGATATTAAAACATGGCACAAAAATTTAATGAATTGTCGTTGTGCCACAAACGATTGTGAAGAAAATATCCACAAGCCCTGGTGCGTCTACTTCCTGAGTTGCCTCCGGGTTACCCCTCGTTGTCGACTCCTTTGAACCATTTCTCCCTCTATGGGACACCATTTTACCATATCATCAAGAACATAGAGGAGACTCATGTAACCCTTTGAGGCTAACCAGTTTGCATGTCATCAACAATGGCTAGAAGATTGTTGTACCCTTTGGGGCCAACTAATTGGGGGTGAGTCGCAAAAAGATGGCAACTCTAGAAAGACATTCATCCAGCCTATCACATTCCATCTGGTACATTGCCACCATCTAGTCTATTGCGATGCATGTCTGTCACAGGTCTGGTCTTGCCTCTTCCGCCAGCCAAGTGGGGTGGTAATGCTAGGAAGGCCTTGTTTGTTGCGGCTTTAATCTGATTCGAATCACCTAGGGATTCACTTTAGTGGCAAAGCTGATTCATAGTTATATAAGATCATATTTGTTTCAGATTTGATTGGATTCAAATCACCCGTAGATTCGCTTTAGTGGTAAAGCTGGTACACAGAATCAACTCCGCCACCGAAGTACACTTTGAGGCGCTTCAACAAATTGCACTAAAAATGACCCAATCCAGATTGAGCTTCACTGGCAAAGCTGATTTGAAATAGTTGTTTGTTTCAGATTTCAGATTCAGTTTCACTAGTAAAACTGATTCAAAATAATTGTTTGTTTCAGATTCCAGATTCAGCTTCACTGACAAAGCTGAATCTGGTTCCTGAAGCTCAAACAAACATGGCCTAAATTTAGGCTCATAGCCTCTGCTTCCTCTCTGCTAGGAAGTTGTTGCCCCACACACACCCCAAGTGCAAGGGTTTGCAGCAAGCAGCGATTTCTCTTAAACGACCTCGAGATTTATCGGTACAACAGGAGGTAGCGAAAGCAACCAATGATCAGTACCTGCGCACATAAATACAAAACCTCCTTGCGTCCCCAACATGTCTAATGAGTTTGTTAATCTCACTGGCTATGCTAGTTATAAAATGAATTAAATGCAACGATGGAAAGATTCGATGGAAACTAATAGGAAAGTAAAAACAAAGAATTAAAACAGTGTGAATTGAGACTTAAAGCTTGTGGAAGAAAATGATTCAGGATTCATAGGTTCACAAGAGGTCTCTCTCAAAAAGATAATCAAATTACAATTGGGCAACAATTAAAATACAATATTTATGAGTATGAATATTCATGGCATAATTAACATATGCGCATCAGCTCGGTAAATCGATAGACCATGATCCAATTGTATCTATAGCTGATACTCCACTCAAGACCGCTAACCAACATGTATCTTAAAGTATTAAGTAAAATCAGAGTATTGCAATGAGCATGGTGACATAAAGTGGATGATATATTGTCGTCACCTTGTGTTCAAAGGATAACTACACAACCAGATTTTTATTCCTAGTGGCAACAATACAATACATGCCTTTTTCACTTTCTATCACCACGGTAGCTTATTTGCATGGTAGAACCCAACTATCATACACAACTCCATCTAAAGATCAAACCCCAAACTTACCCAGAGAGAGAATAGATCGGATAACATATATGAATAAGAATTATGCAGCACAGAACCCAAATATATCTCATGAAGATTCATGAATAAATCTGATCATAAAGTGACAATTCATCATATCCCAACAAACACACTGATAGATTACATCAGATGAATCACAATCATGTAGGGCAGCTCATGTGATCTTTGAATTGAGGAGAGAGAGAGAGAGAGAGAGAGAGAGAAATCTAGCTACTACTATGGACCCATATTCCAAAGGAACTACTCACGGGCAAACATGGTGACCTTCAAGTGGATGGAGACGGCCTCCGAGATGATTTTCCTCTTCGGCAGAGTCCCGAATATGGCCTTCGGATTGGATCGCGAAGGAACAGCGGTGTGCGGAAATGAAAAAATCAGGGTGATAAATTCTTGACGATTTTCGAAAGTATATAAAGGCACGGATTCCAAGAGGTGGTAGAGGCAGGGCACTAGGGGGCACGCGCCATGGTGATGCACAACCCCCCCCCCCCAAGCCGGCCCGGCGCGTGCTAGCCGCAAGCAGCCCCTAGCAAATGTTAGTTACCCTTGGAAGCTTCTGGACTTTATATTGATGCAATTTTTTAGCCAGATAAAATTGATTTTCCCAAGAAGTCCAAAAACAAAAAAAAACAATAGCCCGCACTGGGCACTGGATTATTAGGTTAGTCCAAAAAATTAATAGGAAATGATCTAAATTGGGGCCGAAAGTATGCTAATTTAATATAAATATGGCATGAAACAATCATAAATTATAGATATGTTTGAGACATATCAACCTCATGTTTCTAGTGTGGCCTTGGTTATAACATGAGATCAAGGGCACTTTGTGACACTTGTGACGTGGTTCGCACCGATGACGTGTGAGGAATGTGTTCGCTGGATTCCAAGAGGGAACTCATAGACGAGGGGTGCATTTGCGGGGCGGATTTATGTATTGGCAACTCTGAAGGAGCAACAACGCTTGATTTGGCGCCGCCAAGGTTCCCCAATCCCGGCCGAAGTGGCGTAGCTGTTGATTTCGGTAATTAGGGAACACTCATGGGAGATTATAAAATGGATGATAAGGAGAAAATAATTGGAAGTGCCTCGCCGAACTGAATCCGCATGCCAATGGAGCCATGGATTTCAGAGGCTTTCATGTCTTCTCTATTTTTGTTGCCACCAACCCGTCTAGTTCGACCAAGTCTTCTCTGACACCATCTACTCCGACCTTGTCTCCTCCGGCCATGTGTGTAGATCGGGCCGCTAGGCCGCAAAGAAGAGAAGACTCATGTGAATTACATTGTGATCGATGTGTCTTTCTAGTTTGTGAACTCTACAGTGACTATCAATCTAATCTAGTAGGTGTATTTCTTTATGGTGGCACTAATATTTTTTGTTAATTCAGTTGAGTTTTTGATTGATTAGCCTTTTTAGTTTGTTTCTAATTTGGAAACAACTGACAAAAGAAACCATGGTTCTATTATAGACTACAAAAGTAAAATTAAAAAAAATTGAAGTCAAGTGAAGGCAACAAACAACAGTGCTGATGACACCATGGTTTATTACATCGCAAGGAAGCAAACATATACAAACATGAAACACAATAAAATAGGATGGAAACTTAAACTTGACACTTAGCGCCTTTTGTTGCTCCTCTCCTCATGTTGTTCTTGTTGTTGTTGTTGTTGTTGTTGTTGTTGTTGTTTTTGTTCACTCCTACTCTCACGGCTCCTTGAACTTCAGAAGATGGACTTCATGTGCACAAAAGAGAGAGGGATAACTATCCATAAAACACGTGAAGATGTGTGTCTTGATCGTCTGTTAAGTTGGGTAAAACTGTAAACACGACGTGGGATAAAATTCATTTTTGTTTCACACCCTCCTTTGGCGTCAATAAAATCAAGTCACAGTGCCCCAGAACCGAACTATAAGTCGTGCGACCATATTTGCCTTTATGTGAAGGCCTTAGCCCGGGCTACAGTTATCTCTCTTACGTGTGTCACCAAAGCGGAAACGTTGGACGGTCAGTATCTCCTTGACCGGAAGTTTGTCGTCCAAACTTTGATGGTCTTGGATGGATTAAAGCGCTGATTGGAAAGTTTATTGAATCCCAAAGTGGATAAGTTGTAGCACGGGGTGGCAGGGTCCCAGTTTCCCTCTCCCAGGACTACCCTGCAGGGTGTCAGTGATATGGTAGGAGGGGCATGTTGTAAACAGGGTTTGTTGGACATGATTGTCCATGGTATGGGTAAAGTGTAAAAGCTCTGCAGGATGTTCAATCTATTCGAATGGCCGTGGCCGTGATGAAAGACAATTTATGGTTTAAGGCACTATTTTTAATAAAAATAAATCAAAACATGAGTTCACAAGAGGTAAAGTATTTACAGAGCATAGTATTGGTAATTGGGAAAGTATTTGGTTTAAGGCAAAGAGTATGGCCAATTGGATTTCACTGACTTTACAGTAAGGCCACATGGATTTGTGACGGACTAAGTTATGACCACTTGGTTTACACTGACATTAATTTAGTGATGGTCGAGTTTGGGGAAAGACTTTAGTGATACTACTTCGCTTGTAAGGTCGTATCATTTTCACAGTCAGTTGGATCGTAATGGCATGAAAGGTCATAGTGTTGTTCTGACCTGATCATGAGAAGGAGTCTCAGTGAGTCAGGTGTAGCAGAGAAGGGGCATTGAGTTGATGGATGGAACAATTCACATATTTTCACTCGTCACGGAAGATAAAGGGGTAGTTAGTTTCAAGTTTCTTGTGCGTATGTTTGAATAGATAGCGTTACTTTGTGCTTAAGCTTTGTTATTACTTGTTTGCTTGGATGTTATGTAATTTGTTGTCTTGCAAGTATATTCAAAATACTTACCAAGCCTTGCATGTGGTCCGATTCTAGAGAGGATCAGCAAGCTAGATGGTCGCCCCAGCTAGTCTTGTGAGTTATGAGGCCCAGCCAAAGTTGTGGACGTCTTCAACATAATCGTCCGCTGCTGTTTAGTCTTTTATTTTCGCTTATTTACATCGGGGAGTTATATGTCGTAGACTTCTGTAACTATGTTGTATACTTCGTATTATTAATACAGTCATGTTTCGAATTGTGCACGTCTTGGGCTGGCATGTCCAGGCATCTGTCCAACGCCGGTCGGAGTGCCACAGCTACCTCATGACCTTTTATTGTTCGGCGTATACTTTGTTCAGTTGTTGCTTTATATATAAAGGTGGTGCAACAGCCTGTTTCAAGATTAGAGCATCTCTAGCAAACTCCTTAAAAGCGATCAAACCCTTATAATTTTCAGGTTTTAAGGTTTTGGGCAGAAAAAAAAATGTCCATATCAGATCCTGTAAAAGTGGTCTGACCCTTAAATATTTTAAAGGGCACCGAAAACCCACACGCGAGACCCATATATTTGAAGGCTCGAAGGCCAAACTGAGGGTGGCCCTTATACCGGTCAAACCTCGCTGCGAAGGATGCGTCGCCGCAATTCTAGCACATACCTCACCGGAATCAGCCGCCGCCGGTTCGATTTGGGGCCGGAGAAGGGTGGGGCGAGGTGGCTGGGATGAGGGCCACCTCGCGGATGTGACCGGCCATCGTCGGGAGCGTTCAGGGGACGGCGGGGAATGAGGAGGTGAGACGGAGGAGGACGGCGTGGAGCATCTCTGAGAGGAATCTTCATTTTTACAGTGCCGTTTGCATGGTCTGTTCTGCGGGAGGTAAAATCGATCCTTAAAACACGTTTCTTGTGACCCTTATCACGGTTTTAAAAGCCCGCGAAATAAGGAGTATGCTAGAGATGCTTTTATTATACTTAAAATTAGGGAAAGGGGGTGGAGATGCTTTAGAGACTTTATTTTGGATGGATTAGAGTAGCACCCAAGCCCCTTTCTCTCCGTCCCGTAGCCAGGGGCGACGAGCAGGGGCCTGGCCCCCCTCAACGATCAACAATTTTAATAGAAGCAACTAATAATTATCAACAAGATTTGATCAATATACGTACTCGGCCCCTCCTATACTTGAATCCTGGCTCCGCCACTGCCCGTAGCGTGTGAAGAGGGGCTGTTTGGGTCGTGTTGTTTCACTTTATCCACGCCCTAAACCTGAGAGCCTCCGCGTGGTGCTCGTCAACGTCGAGATTTCCCTGGTAAAGTTTCCCTTTCTTGCATATTCTCTTGGGCTTTCTTTCTCTAATAACAAGGGTACGATAAGAAACTTAATCATCTGGATCTTACTTCAGCCGGAGATGGATGTTCTTGTTGACTAATTCTTGACACTGTGGTCAGGGCGAAGATGGAGGATCCTGATCGTGATATGGAGATGGATGATCCTGATCCTGCTTCTCTTCAAGCAGCGATGGAGGTTCCTATCACAGCTTCTCTAGGGCCCATGGGCCCTCTCCTCCGGAAACTCCATTCCATCGGTCCTGAAGAGTGTCCGCAAGATGAGATCCGTCCTCTCATGGAGTTATTCATCTCCCTGAAGGATCTGTCGGACGACGACGATGCTAGCTTCACCAGCGGATGGTGGATGAAGATAGTTCGGGAGCTTTGCTACGACATGGAGGATCACCTGGACGAGTTCGTTGGGGCCGGCACTGATCTCGATTTTTCAGAACTACTTGCTCGCGCAAAGGATGCGAGTGAAAGACGCCAACGTTTCCAGTGGTTTCCTCTCAAAACCATCAAGCAAGCGGACCGAGGGGGATCCGGGGTCAACCGGCTCACCTCCGAAGCGAACGCCGAGCTGCCAGTTCCGATCTATGGCCGTAGCAAAGCTGGTGTTGTGGAGCTTCCAAACAGACTTGTCGAGCTGCTGGCTTTAGACGGCGACGACAAGCAGACACTCAAGGTGATACCCATAACTGGGTGTGCAGGTACAACCTATCTTCAACACGAATTTCTCCCCCAGGCCCCAGCTATCCTCGTTTCTTCCACCTAGAGCCCCTCGCCCGTCCTTTTGTCCCCATCGGCCCCTCCCCTCTCCTCCCCGGCCGCTGTCGCCGGCGACGAGTTAGGTAGGTGAGGAACCCACCCTTCCTTTAGCGTAGCTTATTTGTGTAGCCTTTTTTGTCCTTAATGGCATCTTGGGGATTCAGCTTGTTGATTTGGAGGATCCAGCGAGTTGTGTGAGGATTTTACTCGGAGCGGTGGCCCGCGTCATCTTGGGTAGCCGCCTTCCTCTGGTCAGATCCGTATCTACCCCTCAAAACAA
The DNA here is from genome assembly GCA_963921465.1 of Triticum timopheevii. NCBI lineage: Eukaryota > Viridiplantae > Streptophyta > Magnoliopsida > Poales > Poaceae > Triticum > Triticum timopheevii. The sequence goes on from OY997263.1 coordinate 762,183,136, forward strand.
CCTCCCTATGCTAGATCACGCTGCACCTGATTTCCTTTTCTTCCCCCCGATCTTGGGTCAGGAAAGAGATATCCTTTTTTTTTTCTTCAGAAAAGAGGACTACTCCGACGTCTGCATCAAACGATGCGCACACCCATTTTACTAAATAAAGTATCAACATAGTACCAGATTCAAAACAAGCAGCAGCAAATCAAAAAGAATCAAAACGCCACAACCCACAAAAATAGGGCCAGATGACTAAATACCTATTTTAATATTGGACCATCATTCCAACCGATTGTAAGTATATCGTGCTACCGTCTTCGAGCAGTTGTACCCATAGACCATACACTCCATGACTTCCGCACGGGAAAGAGATATCTCTGCCCATTGTTCTTCTACTTTCTTGTAGCGTGCTTTTTTTTCTCTTTGGATTCCTGCTTCCCTTGCCATCCCTTCAGCCATTTCCACCACAACCATACGAGTTTCCTATGAGGCTAGTCATAGTGGGGAAATAATTTAGACTAATAACATGTTTTTTTTTGTCGGGTCAAATATCATGAATATATTACCAGTTTATATTAATACCTTCATAGTAGATAGTGTCATAGGTGTGATAACATAGATACTCCCTCACGAGTAATATAGGAATATCTTTATTTATTATTTTGTAAAGTCATTTTTCATTGGGAAGCGATATGTGATGGTATACTATGTTCTTTTATTTGTCTCTCTTCTCTCTAATTATCTATCACATTATTATTATTTTTATTTACGTGACATTCATCTTACTACCTATGTTTTTTTTCAAGATCTTACTACCTATATTACTCCCACTATAATAACTAGTCTAATATAGAGCTGCCTCTTCTACTCCTTCCTAGTCGGAGCTGGTTGCCTCTAGTCGTTGCATGCCTCTCTTGTTTTATCATGGCAGTGCCTTTTATTTCTCTAGTGATGTTCTTCCTAATTCCATACATCGGAGGAAAACCTTCCCATGTCAAAGCTGTCCTGTTTGGTCGTTGTCGTCCTTCTCTAACCTCCATCTTGGAGGCCCGCCTTTCGGTCATGGGATGCAGTGACTTATCGTCTTCCGCACCGACGTTGCTCAAATGGTTTTTGAAGTTGTTTGTCCATTTAAGGGGCATTTTCCTACAGCTGCTGAAGCTCCTGGATCATCGTCTTCTCCAGCTCCAACTTCCAAGTCTCCTGTTCGGCAAACATTCCGAGGCCCCAATCCCGGTCTTCCCCTTCGTTCGCCGGTGGCAGCTAGAGATGGCGTCTGTTCGCGGCGGTCTCTCTGGTCGATGGCGAAGCGGCATGGCTGCCATGTGTCCTACCGTCTGGGTAGCATGTCATTCACAGAAGGCTCATCTCGCAATATGGCATGGCTGACTTTATCAACGTATGCCACCATGTGGGGAGTCTCTGCCATGTGGGTAGCGTGTCATTCACAGAAGGTGCTCATCTCCACATGGTGACATACTTTGAGAGTCCCTGCCACGTTTCCCACAAGGGCTGATCTTTCTTTTCTTTTCTCATGCCCTTGTATAATTCTGTGGACTGTAATCTCTCATGGGACCTGTTCGATATTTGGTCTCACTGTTCGTTAATGGAATCAGGTTTTTGCTGTTGAAAAAAACTCGAATTTCATGTTTTTCCTTTTCTATTAATAGAATGTATGTTTTGTCCAAAAAAAACTAATAGGATATATATCAGGTTTCTCATGGAGTTTCCCTTATTTTTCTTCTTTTTGGATTTGCAGGTGCTGGAAAGACAACAGTAGCCAGAACCTTGTTCCACAATCACGGTGGGAAGTTTCAGTGCCGCGCTTTCCTAATTGTGTCTCGGAATCCAGACATGAGGGCATTTTTCACCAACATGATCTCACAACTTAAGGCGCCATTACCCCTTGGCTTTCCTGATGTGCCGGACCTTATTGATGCTATCAGTAAACATCTGCAAGGCAAAAGGTAACTAGAGCAACTCCAACAGCTTCTTCAAAAAATGACTGTAAAATTTTGAGGAAATTGTCCGAGAGCTACTTTTGTCAGTTCCCGTAACTTCCTTCCCCTGAACCCGTTTTTATTTTATTTTTGATTAAACAAAATTAGAAAGTTCCCTAGGACCTGCCAGTCAGTGATATGCGTGGCGGCCACCCGCGAGGGGCGATGCGTCGGTCATAGGCCCGAGGCAGCATGGGCGCGGATGCGGTCAGCGGCAGTGTTCCGACGCATGGCAGTGGTGGCGGCAACATTTCGACATGGGCGGTGGTGGCGGCGGCGTTCCGGCAAAGTTCCGGCAGGGTGCACAATGAAGTGTTAGGCGGTTACTAGCCCGCCAAAACTTTACGGGAAGATGGTCTTCCCGTAAACCTGCGGGAAGAAATGGTCAATTTTATAGGATCCTCTATAGTTATGGCCACTTACGGGAGCTGTTGGAGAGGCTTTTTTGTCCGAACTTTCTGTAAGCGACAGTTATTTTAGAAATAGGGGAGCTGTTGAAGATGCTCTTAATCTTTACCATCATTCAAGTAAACAAATTGTCTGTCCTAAAAGAAATCACAGAAATATTTCAGATGTTGTTTTGGACTGTTGAGGCCAATTAATACATGAACATCTCTTGTGTTTTTATATGACATGTGAAATTGTGTGTGTGTGTGTGTGTGTGTGTGTGTGTGTGTGTGTGTGTGTGTGTGTGTGTGTGTAGATATTATAGATTTTTACTAATTTTGTGGACGTATACTAAATTTAGCACATGATTCAGAAAAATTAGGTATTGCAATCACGTATTTCAATATGTAGGTCTGTATATTATTTCGTTATTTTAATTCATTGATTTAAAGAGGGACTGCGAGATTAATGGGCAAATGTTTTTGTTTTTGTGGCATTGTCAATATGTCCTTTTTTTGTTCACCTGTCATGTATTTTTAGTATATATTATAAAAACATTACAACTTGTGTGCACAGATGCCAAATTTAGCACATTGTCCCACTAAAATATTGGATCTTAACTATTTATGTACAGTATGTGTGGTCTCCATATTAGTATGTTACGTTTGACCTAACATAAGACTTGTGCAGGTACTTCATCGTAGTTGATGATTTATGGACTGCATCAGTATGGGATATTATTAGCGGTGTTTTTCCGAGTGGTGATCGTTCTAGCAGAGTAATTACAACCACACAAATTGATGATGTAGCACAGGCATGCTGTAGTTATGAGCAAGACTATATATATAAGATGGAACCTCTTAATGATCATGAGTCTAGAAAGTTATTCGTCAGTACAGTGTTTGGCTCTGAAGATGGTTGTCCAACAGATATTAAACTAGTTTTATACGAGATTATCAGGAAATGTGGCGGTTTACCATTAGCAATTATAAATATGGCCACTCTCTTTGCAAGTGAATCAAACAACGTAATGGAAAAATGGAAGCACATACAGGATTCTTTGCCGTCCACTTCGGACATGATCTGCAATAGTCTTCCACACCTTATGTACAATAGTCTCCCACCTCGTTTGAAGACATGCTTGCTATATCTCAGCATGTATGCACAGGGCTGCGTGATCAAGAAGGATGAATTGGTGAAGCAGTGGGTGGCTGAAGGTTTTCTCAGTCCTGTGGCTGGGAGAGACACGGAAGAGATTGCTGACAGCTATTTTGATGAGCTTGTCAGCAGAGGAATGGTCCAAGCTGTGGACACCGATAATAATGGCAGGGTGTTGTCTTGTACTGTTCACCAGATGGTACTGGACTTTATTAGGCAGAAATCCATGGAGGAGAATTTCATTATCACTGTGGACTATTTTCAATCAACTCTTGCACTTCCTGACAAAGTACGCCGATTATCCGTCCAGTTTGGAGGGGTAAAAGGTGCATGCATGCCACAAAGAATCGTAACATCCCAAGTCAGATCACTTATGTTTTGGGGTTTCTTTAAATGTGTACCTTACATTAGGGATTATGGACTTCTTCGAGTTCTGATTCTTCATATTTGGGCTGATCGAGACAAGAAGAGTTTTGACCTCACCACAATCGGGAAGCTATTTCAACTAAAATATCTCAAGATTGAGTGTAATATCACCATCAAGCTTCCAGGCAAGATTCGAAAGCTGCAATACTTGGGTACACTGCAAGTAGATGCAAGATTATCGGCTGTTCCATCAGATATTGTTAATCTGAAGAGATTACTCCACCTCCGCATTCCAAGCGAGTGTATACTTTCCCGTGTACTTGCCCAACTGACATCTCTTTGCAGTCTGGGGTATTTTGATATCGGCAGTCACTCAGAAGAAAATGTATTGCATCTTGGACGGCTGACCAATCTTCAGGATCTTCAGCTCACATGTTCTACCGTACAGCCAGGAGAAAAACTGGAAAGGAATGTGCAACACCTAGGCTCTATTCTTGAGAAACTCACCGCCTTGCAGTCCATAACTCTGGTACCAGCTGCTTCAGGCTCCTCTTGTGTAAATATCCCTGAGGATGGTTTCAACATGGCGTCTCCTCCTCCGAACCTGCTTCTTCGGAGGATCGAGCTGTCACGGCGCTGTTGCATCTTCTTCAGCCTACCTGAGTGGTTTGGAGAGCTCAGGAGACTCTGCGTTCTTAAGATTCCAATTAGGGGGTTGTCGATAAATGATACTGATATGCTGAAAGGACTCCCCGCCCTCACTGCTCTCACACTGTATGTCCAGACAGTTTCTGAAGAAAAGATCATCATCGACAAGGGTGGATTCCAGGCACTCACGTACTTCAAGTTCATGTGTGCTGCGCCACGCCTGTCCTTCGTACAAGGGGCAATGTCTAAAGTGCAAACGCTAAAGCTAAGCTTCAACTCAAACAAAATGAAGCCACATGGCCTCGGAAACGTTAGCTTCCGTTGTTGGCCCAGTCCCGATGCCGAGTACTTCCGGCGACGGCGATACGACCGACGACGAACGACGACAAAGCGAAGCGACGCTGACTGACTTGGTTCCTGCCCCAAGCTGGCTCGATCCGTCCCGATCGATCAAAGCTAGCACAGCTAGCTACGTAGCCCGGAGTTGCTCACGTACACGAATCTCCTACACAAGTACGCACGTATACAACAGCTGAATCAATCGCTGGATTGAATCACGCCGGAAACTAAACACACACGTACGCACACGTGAAGATTGGCTGATTGCCAAAGGCTCGTATCGAGCCTTGTGTATATTGATTCAACTCACGGTACGTTAGATTACAAGGGGCTGGTCCATATATATATATACTAGGCTAACCTAGCTACGTACATGACCGAGTTGGCCAGGAATACTAATCCTAGTTGGACTAGGAATCCTACCAAACCACCACGTACACATGCCGTGTACTACTAATTCGTGTTTAAGTCTAACATTCACCCCCCTAAACACGATGTGGTCACATTACAGATCGAACGCCGATCCTTCTTCTCATCTCCAAAAGCTTCTCTCGATCCAAAGCCTTGGTTAGCATGTCCGCCAGTTGATCATCGGTGCGAATGTTGTTGACCTCCATCTTACCTTCTTCCACGCAGTCCTTTATATAGCGATACATCGTATCAATGTGCTTGCTCCTATCATGCCGCACTGGATCCTCGCGTAGAAAAGTTGTCGACTCGCTATCAACATTGAACACCATTTGTTCTGGATCTCGATCCATGAGATCACCGTGTAGCCGTCCTAGCCACACACCTTGACATTCTGCTTTACTTGAAGTCGATGTCACCACTTTCGGTCTTCGTGATAGCCAGCTTACTACGCTTTCACCAAGGAAATATGCTACGCCCGAGGTACACTTACGGTTGCCAACAATTCCTTCCTTGTCACTACCACTGTAGCTGAGTAGTTTCACCATCTCCTTCTTGCTAAGTTCAAGACGAGGTTCCATTGAAGCGACAATGTGATTGCAATCTTTCATGCCACGGGTTTCAAGTACCTTCTTTGCATATGCCTCGTGGCATACTATGATCCCCTTCGGCCTTTGATGTACCCCGATCCCGAGGTAGTAACTCAAAATACCAAGATCATCCATCTTGAAAAGCTCCTTCATTTGTAGCTTGAACTTTGCAATCACCTCTTCATCTGCTCCGGTAATCAATAAGTCATCGACGTAGATGCCAACTAGTAGACGATCCCTTCCTTCACCTCTCTTGTACATTGTATGCTCTAGTGGGGCTTTCTCAAATCCAAGAGAAATCATCATCTGATCAAGTTTGATGCTCCATGCCCGAGAGCCTTGCCGTAGCCCGTACAAGACTTTGTGTAGCTTTAATACCTTGTGTTCCTCTCCCTCTTTGATGAATCCCGGTGGCTGATTCACATACACATCTCCTTCTAACTCGCCATTCAAAAACGCGGGTTGTACATCCATGTGATGTATCTTCCATGATTCCTGAACCGCGAGAGCGATGAGTAATCTCACCGACTCCATCTTTGCAATGGGCACGAACACTTCTTCGAAGTCCACACTTTCCTCTTGCACATACTCTTTGGCTACTAGCCTCGCTTCGTGCTTCACACAATTTTCTTTGACATCCTTCTTGATCTTGAATACCCACTTCAGATCCATGGCATTTTCATTGTCGTTGGGTGGAGGATCCACGAGCTCCCATGCATTGTTATCGTGGATCAACCTCAACCCCGCTTCCATAGCCTGACGCCAACACTCCTTCGTATTTGCGTCCTTAATTTCCGCCGGTTCCTTGACGCTTGTTAGACACCGTCGCCCACTCTTTTCCTCCATCACCGGGTCAAGCGTCCGAAGAATTTTCTCCGAATATGGGTGTAACACCGGTTGTGGCAATATGGATGTGGGTGTTGGTGCCTTCTCCTCCATTGTCGTCCGAGGAGACATCTCATTTTCTACTATGCACATTTCTTTTGGCATTGTAAAAATCCCAGCCCAAGCTCCACGTGTAGCACCCCTTGGGTTTCTAGCATGGCCACCGCGTGAAACCAGTGCACCCCGTGCACATAGAATTGCCGCTGCATCTTCGCCTCCATATTCTGGCCGTTCTGGCCTCCACCTTTGCCTTGGTTGGGATAGACCACCATGTGATCCACCAGCTCCTGGTCCACTAGGACATAGTGGCATACCACTAACGCATGTACCGAGTATGCTGTTGTTGCTTCCTGGTGCACACGAAGTAGCACTTGGGTCACGCCCATCTTTGGTTTCTGGGCCATCTACACAGATGCCCGTGGCCTGTACTTTCGGCCTACTCAGCAAAGCATCGGACCGAGCGTTGGCGTTGCTTTTGCCTTCGAGCTCGGTTCCTTCTTGTGCTGTGTTGCCTGCTGCTTCTTCTGATGGTGCCCTGGCTGAATATCCTCCAAGCGTCGTGGATGTGACCGTTGCAGTAGCACTTATGTCAGTAGCATCGACATAAGTTCTCGGATTACCATCGATGTCTGCAGCAAGACTGCTTCTCCATGGCCGACCACACGCGGCAATCGCTGCGTCCGCTCCAGCAAAGTTAGCACTTATGCCCGTAACATCGACGTAAGCTTCGGAATCACTGCCCATGTCCGTAGCGTCGACATGATTTTCCGAACCATGATCTTGATAGTGAACTTTTTCTTCATGGAGCACAACAATTTCTTTAGCCGACGCTTGAAGAACCGGGTCCACCTTGTCCACCAGTTCACACATCAACATCATGTCACTTTCATCACCTTGCTGGGCCATGAGCGCCTTCTGCTTCGGTGCTTCCTCGCAGTCAGCCTTGAAGTGACCAAGAAGGCCACAGTTATAACACCTCACTTTCCTGATGTCAAACTTCCTCCTTGGTGGTGCAGGTGCAGCCTCATCGTCTGAGTCGTCGTCCGAGTCGGTGAAGTTCTTTCTCGTCGAACGCTGCTTCCCCTTCTTCTTGCTACTGCTTATGGATCCGCCTCGCTTTTCCAGGGCGATCCACTGCGCCTTTGTGAGCATCACAAGCTCGTCGTTCTTCCCGTCCCTAAGACTGTACCGCATACGCTCATCGTGAGCCTTGTACCGTCCGACAAGATCGTCGATGGAGAGAGTCGCGAGATCGACGCACTGCTCGATCGCCGTGACAATTTGCAGGTACCGGGGAGGGGCCGCGCGCAAGAACCGCCGGACAACCGAGGCCTCCGTGAGGTTCTCTCCAAGCGCGCGAATCCGATTGACGAGAGTAGCCACCCGTGAAGCGAACGCATCCACGGACTCATCATCGCCCATGACCAAAGTCTCGTAGTTCCTTAGGAGAGTTTGGAGATTGGCTTGCTTGACACGGGTGTGTCCCTCGAACATGAGCTTCAGCGTATCCCACACCTCCTTCGCCGTTGCTTTGGCGATTAGGTGCTGGAGGACATCCATCGGCATCACCGAGTAAATCGCTGACGCCGCCTGCCGATCCTTCCGGTGCTCGGCTCCCTCCTTCTTGAACGCGTCGCCTCCGGGATCCACCGCGTTCCATAGCTCGTTGGCGCGGAGACCACACTCCATGAGGGCCTTCCAGACCCCGAAGTTCTCGCGATCAAACCGTGGATACGACGAACTCGCCGGAGCAGCAATTACTTTAGCTGCACCGGAGTACTCCACCAGCTGCTTGGTCTTCTCGTCGTCCGCCATGATCCTCCGTTACTAGAAGATCAACCTTGCTCTGATACCAATTGTTGGCCCAGTCCCGATGCCGAGTACTTCCGGCGACGGCGATACGACCGACGACGAACGACGACAAAGCGAAGCGACGCTGACTGACTTGGTTCCTGCCCCAAGCTGGCTCGATCCGTCCCGATCGATCAAAGCTAGCACAGCTAGCTACGTAGCCCGGAGTTGCTCACGTACACGAATCTCCTACACAAGTACGCACGTATACAACAGCTGAATCAATCGCTGGATTGAATCACGCCGGAAACTAAACACACACGTACGCACACGTGAAGATTGGCTGATTGCCAAAGGCTCGTATCGAGCCTTGTGTATATTGATTCAACTCACGGTACGTTAGATTACAAGGGGCTGGTCCATATATATATATACTAGGCTAACCTAGCTACGTACATGACCGAGTTGGCCAGGAATACTAATCCTAGTTGGACTAGGAATCCTACCAAACCACCACGTACACATGCCGTGTACTACTAATTCGTGTTTAAGTCTAACATCCGTCACTTGACAGGCCTTACGGAAGTCTCTCTAAAACTTGGGGTTCGGCCCGATGACGATGTCAACATAAAAGGTGTCGAGTCTGCATTGAAAGTTGCCGTCAAGTATCACACAAACTCTCCTATAATCAGCGTACAATTCATAGATGTGATTTTTGAAGGAGAGGAGGAAAAGAGTACCGCGACTGAAGTAAGACAGGGAAAGCTACAAGATGTTTCCGCGTCCTCTGGGCTGGCGACGGATGATCCTGATGCTTATATTAAAAAATACCAGTCTTTTGATCGACAGAGAGAGAGGCTAGGAATGGAGAAGTACGAGCATGTCCAGGAGACTGGGTCGGGCAACTTTGCGGTGGCCAAGCTGATGCGTAACCGGGACACCCGCGAGCTCGTCGCCGTGAAGTTCATCGAGAGAGGCAACATGGTACGTTCTTCAATTCGAGTATATATGTGTGCTGTGTGTGTATGATGATCGATCGAGTCTCTTCTCATTTGCAAAAAGATCAACGAGAACGTGTTCCGGGAGATCGTGAACCACCGGTCGCTGCGGCACCCCAACATCATCCGCTTCAAGGAGGTGGTGCTCACGCCCACGCACCTGGGCATCGTCATGGAGTACGCCGCCGGCGGGGAGCTCTTCGAGCGCATCTTGGACGCCGGCCGCTTCCACGAGGACGAGGCGCGCTACTTCTTCCAGCAGCTCGTCTGCGGCGTCAGCTTCTGCCACGCCATGCAGATCTGCCACCGCGACCTCAAGCTCGAGAACACCCTCCTCGACGGCAGCCCCGCGCCACGCCTCAAGATCTGCGACTTCGGATACTCGAAGGTCTTCTTATTCTTCTTCCTCCTCTGTTTCTTCTGATCAATCATGGTGGTTCTAACCAAGAGCATCGAACCTTCGGTCGGACAGTCGTCGGTGCTTCACTCGCGGCCCAAGTCGACGGTGGGCACGCCAGCGTACATCCCGCCGGAGGTGCTGTCGCGGCGGGAGTACGACGGGAAGCACGCGGACGTGTGGTCGTGCGGGGTGACGCTCTACGTCATGTTAGTGGGCGGCTACCCGTTCGAGGACACCAAGGACCCCAAGAACTTCCGCAAGACCATCGTGCGGATCATGTCGGTGCAGTACAAGATCCCCGAGTACGTGCACGTCTCGCAGACCTGCCGCCACCTGCTCTCCCGCATCTTCGTCGCCGACCCGCGCAAGCGCATCACCATGGCCGAGATCAAGGCGCACCCCTGGTTCCTCAAGAACCTGCCCCGCGAGCTCAAGGAGGAGGCGCAGCAGGCATACTTCAACCGCCGGCACGTCGACGCCGCTGCCTCCTCCAATGATAGCGGCGGCGCCGGTGGGAGCGCCTCCTCCAAAGGCGTCGTGGAGGCTCCCGGACTGGTATACTCGGCACAAAGTGTGGAGGATATCATGAAGATTGTGCAGGAGGCGCAGACGGTGCCCAAGCCCGAGAAGCCAGTGTTTGCATACAGCTGGAGCACTCGTGTTGGCAAGGCCTCTGATGACGATGGCGATGACAACCAGGAGGGGGAGGGGGAGGGGGAGGAGTATGGCGAGGACGAGTTGACATGACGGTGCAAAATGTTCACGCCAGTGCAGACTTTGGCATAGGCATGAAAACACATTAGCTTCTTTTTTTTGAGACAAAGAAAACACATTAGCTAACGAGAGAAGTCCATATTTTATCTCTGCGTTATATCATTTGTGTAGGATTCAATCCTAAACTTTGTAACCGTCGAAGTTTCAACCTTGTATTGTCAAACCTGTGTAAGATCCAACCTTGACCTCTCCGCAAACCGGTTTCCGTTGAACTAGGCTGGTTTTGACCATTTGACCAAAGAGGCTTTTAGAGAAAGGGAAACGCTTTACGCAGCCGGACGACCGGCTAAGACTATCCACAATAGGAGTAACATAATTAGTAACATCACACATATCTAGATAAAATAAATGATGTGACAAGTAATAAATGAAGAAAGAGAGGCATGTAGTAACATAGATGTAGTAACATAGCTAGTTACTAGGGAAAATAATCCTATACGACCCAGGTCGTACGAAGCTAATCGTGAGACCCTCTCCTGTGCACGACGCGTGGCGATACGAATCTCAAAGCAGCAGCTGGTGGCGATAGCTTCTCGTTCTCTGCAAATCCCGATTCAATCTCGAAGGCCCCCAAATTCCGGCCGCCGGCGTCACATCGCCGCCGGCGTCCTCCTCGACGCCAAGCACACATCCCCAGATCGGTGCAATCTGTCCCCGTCTGCGACCCAGCTCGCGGCACCGCCCCCAACCACTTCTTGCCGCCGGCCACGGCGATGCCCCTGGCGCCTCCACTCGCGCCAACGCCGGCGCACTACGCGGGCTGCACCCGCCCCTTGGCTACGGCCAAGCTTCTCATGTGCTGGTTTGTTGTTCTCCTTCTATGGCCTCCCTCCTCAGCTTGGCTCCGCCGGATGTGGCCTAGCTACTGTAAATTGATCTGCTGGCTGCAACTTGCAAATAACTTCAAGTTCAGAGCATGTCGGCTCATCTGCTAGTTGCAACACAAGCACATGGCTATGCGCACTCTCCATTTGCAACCTTTTATTCTGCTGGATTTGCTTGTGCTGAAGTTATTCTCTTATTCGTTGACAAAGCATAGAAGAACCAAGAGGAAGATGATCAGCAGGATGGCAAAAGGAAGATAGAAGAACTAAATTAGAATCTGTTGTTGTGTGTGCCTCTGTCGATCAAGATTCAGTGCTTTATAGAAATGTCTGTGAGATTTGTTTCACTCAACGAGACCGAACAATCAGAACTCAAGTCAAGTAGCTTAGGATAGTTGATGATTTTTTTTTTTCATTTTTCTTCTGAATCTGTTGGTGTACACTGTGAATTAAGAAAGAATTCCTTATTTAACACTGGGTCTAAATTTTATGCCCTATTTGACATCGACAAATAATTTCTTCCCTATATAGCAACGAGTCTAAATTTTATGCCTTTTATAACACTTCTGTATATTTTTAGCCTAAATGACACTTGAAAAGACCATTTTGCCCCTCAAGTGGTATGTTTGGGCGCACGTGCTGTTCCATGATTTCTTGATCATCTTTATTAATAATTATTATACTATTAATTGTTGGATTTTCTTATGGAGCTCACATAATCTATTTTGAATATCTGAGTTTTCTTTTAGGGAACCACTAGGGATCAGAGTACCGACCCCTAGCTTTTCGTCAGATCAGTGGATGGCCGTTGGATGAAACTTTGTGGAGCGTTGGATCCATCCCTTCAACAGCGTCCACTTAATTTTCTGGACAGCTGCTAAAACAAACTTCCTGTATACATGTAGCTTCCATATACGAGGTCCTATAATCACGTCTGATAACTCTCCTAGCAGTTTCCAAAACAAGATTTCCTTAATTCACGTTGCTTCCATACGGGGTTCCTATAATCACGTGTGGCTGTGTATACAAACGATGCTTCCTTCCATTTTATACTTGATTGCATTATATAATAAACATGCTTCCAAAAATACAGGCCATGCTTCTTAATTCCGTATCACATTTTTGGCAAGCAGTATCATGATTCCTTTTGTGCTGTGAAGCATCTACTGATGCACTTTGAAACACAATTTTATGGTGGTTGATGCCAGAAAAAGTAGTACCAAAACATATATATGCAGAGGCTGGGAAGCTTATTGTACTTAACTTAAAAGCATGATACATATGATACCGAAGCACATGCCTGTTACTGAAAACAAAGGAAGCACATGCAGAGGCACTAGGAATCGCACTATCTAAGATGGGGCTGGTCACTTCAAAGCATCAGAGACGAAACCGTTGGATCGGCAGTCACCGCAACGCGTCTAGAGAGCCGCGATTGACCACGTCGGCAAGGGAGCACTCCGCCAGAGCACGCTGGCAAGATCAGAGATGCAGCGCTGCTGTGTGCGTGCTCCTGCCGATGCGTGCGTGTGCGCTACTGCCTCATTGATGTTGTGTGTATACTACTGCGCCTCACACACACATATATCACATGAGGAGTAAACGAGTCTTTTTAGATGTCATTTAGGCTCAAAAAAGATGAAAGTGTCATAAAGGGCATAAAATTTTAACTCGTTGTTAGATAAGGAAGAAAAAGTTTTTGAGTGTTAAATAAGGAAACAAAATTTAAGATAGTGTTAACTAAGGAATTCTCTCTTGTACTTAAGACATCACTTAAGAAGTTCTTCACCACATGTAAATTCTTTTGGAGCTTCCAAGGATATACACATTTTGGGTTGCCAATTATAAGAGTTAATGGAGTGCTTTAAAATTTGATGTTTGTGGGTTCTGAAATGATAATATTGTGGAAATCGCAAGCACTACCGTGTCATGTACTGTCTTGATCAATAGTTATTTTATAGTTGTTTGTCATTCATTTTATGTGTTTCCACTTTCGCTTTTACTATAACAAGTGCAGCTTGAGTTTCTATATAAACAGAAAATTTCTTTGAATAGCATGTACTGCTTGTGTGTGTCGGTCAAGTCTTTCAATGGGCCAAGCCCAAAAAACAGTGCAAAATAAATTACAAATGAAATATAATATTCCAAAAAAATGTCTGTCACCATAAAAATGATTCCATTTTAAAAAGTATTCTTGAAAATAAAAAAACACCTTCTCAAAATAAATATATATTCATGTTTTTCTGAATAACAAAAAATAATATTGATTGAAAGACTATTCAATAGACAACTACTCTTTCATCAGGACAAATATTGCTAGGGTACGTCCAAATTTCATGGTCCAAAAGGAAATAACCTTATTTCTAACATTTGCAAAAATTGAATTAAAAAGTGTTGCATAATGGCGTATGAAGTAAGTTATGTTTACAACAAAGTGAGCTTGTCCTAGTGGATGGCGTGCGTGGCATGTATATTGGCGTGCGTGCCAATAGAATCTGGATATAGAGACCTCCTAGTCTTGGGAGCAACTAACGAAGGAGCGCTCCTTTGGGAGGGTCCCCAACCGTCATTTGGGATGGCTGAGAATGCGTCACTTGGCGCACTTTCAGCGGCCATCAAGTGTCGTGTTTTGGCCGCTTTCTTCTATTTTTTTCCACACGCATTTTCGGCTTTTTAGATAGTTTTTTCTTGGTTTTTTGGTTATCCACTGGTCTTTCTTAGCTTTTGGCAAAAAAAATTAAAACAAAATCTTTTTGCATGAAAAAACGTGTTTTTTTTACTTCCGCAAGGGGCACAGTTTTGCTTCCGCGAGAGGCACGGCGTGTCTCTCGGAAACAGATAAAATGTGTTTTATTTTTTCCTTACGCGAGAGGCACGGTTTTGCTTCCGCGAGAGGCATGGTCGTGCCTCTCAAAAACGATTTTTTGTCTTACGCGAGAGGCATGGTTTTGCTTCTGCGAGAGGCACGGATTTGCTTTCTCGATAGGCACGGGTGTGCCTCTTGGAAACGAAAAAAACGTCTTTTCTTTATTCCTTCCGTGAGAGGCACGGATTTACTTCTTGTGGAGGCACACATTTCCGTTTGCAATAGGCACAGTCGTGCCTCTTTCTGAAAGGAAAAAAAATCGTGCTCCCGGTTCAGTTTTTTCGTTTGGTTTTTTTCGTGAAAATAAGGTTTGTCAAAACCTATCAATATGGTATATAGTTTTGAAAATCTCGACGCGAGAATCCAACGGTGAAAACGGTCTGAGATTTGAACGCATGATTTAAAAGATAAAATGTTTTGAATAAACGAATTTACGGAAAATAGGAAAACTCTCAGGTTGTGATAAGTGTCGGTGGGAGTGATCTTTGGAAGGAGTACTCCTCAATTAGTGTTTTCGCCTAGTCCTAGTCACCACCTGTGATGGTAGTTAGGGCGTGTTTGGTTGACATCTCTATACTAGGTTGCATTGCATGTGACGGTGAGTTGGGCCTGCTTAGTAGATACGCCCACCTGTGTTGTCCACCAGGGCCGCCCCCTAGGAGACTAGCCTCACCGTCCCCTAGCCTTTGCCTTCCCGATCATCTCTTTACTTCTTTTTGGACCCCCTAGGCTCTAGCTTGCCAATCTCGGGATGGCCGGCAAGTTCTGGGTGCGAAGTACCTCATTACAATGGGGTAATTTGAGTCGGTGCTATGCGGGCAACCTTCGGAGCATGGGATGACGCCACCAATCTTATGATGGAGAAAGGGGTCTGGAGGCATGGATGAGCTCATGACAGCGGGTGAGCTTAGGCCAATACCAAGGAGGCCGAGGTGGTGGGAATGTGGGGCATCACTGTCGGCACCTGCTCTCACACTTCACACTGCAAAGACCACATTGGCCGCCTCCATCGTAACGTCGGGTGTCCCACCCCCTTGTTGCTCTTGTCCTTTCCTCATAGGGATCGTGTTGGGTCAACGTTCTAATGGTCATACCTTTTCTGGGTCTTGGTCGACCTTCTTTGCGGGTCCAGAGGTGAAGCAGCTGGTTGTCGTGGGCAGGGCAAAACAATATTCATCATGTATTTGAAAAATGTTCAACTCATATCAAAAATATGATTCACACATATACAAAAAGCTAACAACGTGTATTGAAAAAAAAATAGACATGAGAGAACAAGGAGAAAGAAAAACCCAAAGAAGCTAGTTAAGAAACTCAAAATAATCGAAAACAAATGCACGTAAGGTTCTAAAACTAGTCCGTACTGGTGTGTAGAACTTTCCCAAAACTGGTTTAATGGGCCGACCCACTAAGGCTAGAGCGGAACCAGCGCCAGAGGCGAGACAAGATATTGCCCTGATAAAACCCATTCTGATTCAAAAAAAAAATAGTAAACATTCTACTCCCATCAGATATTGCCCATCACGTTTCGTCCCTTTCTCGACATTCCAATAGCTCCAAAGGCATGTGTGAGGGCTATGTCTTATTTATTGCAAGAGATAGCCTTCCCTCGCCTTGCTTTTGTAACGGGCTGACCCAACACTATAGCTTCATGGAGCAATTTTATGAATGTTCTATGGATCGATTTTAGAAGATTCCACGTGGTTTTTCTTCTTTTGTTTCTATGTGTTTTATGTATTGATTTTCATAAAAAAAGTGAGAGTGGCGTTTTGGCACACGGAGCGTGCGCTCCTGGTTTTTCAAATGTGTTTTAAACATATTTTGAAATGTCAAAAAATTCCATACAAAAACTTGGTGCGTGCGTCTCGGTATTGTACATGAGCCACAAAAAATGCTTTTCCAAAGACATCCTTTTGTCTTTTTTACACGAGCCACAAAAAATGTCGGTTTTCTTCGAAACTTGACGTGCACACATATAATGTCGAGATATATGCGCTAAATTTTTGTTTCTAAAATTTTCACACTTTGAAATATTGTTTTCGCGTGTAGGAGCGCGCGCTCCCAGGAGCACCAACGGATTTCCCAAAAAAGTATATTATTTTATTTTCCAACCCTTTCCGCCTTTTTTTTGTTCCCCTTGTTTCCTTTTGTCAAATCCATGTCATTTAAATACAAGTTCAAAAATTTTCCTATACACGAAGAACATTTTTTTGAAAGATGTTGAACATTTTCCTAATAAATGATGAACATGTATTCAAATACGTGTTTGAATATTTTCTGAATATATTTAAAAAATTGTTCAATAAATGTTAAACAATTATTTTGATGTTTTAAATTTATTTATTAAGCTACGTGAATATTTTTATATTGTATAAACATTTCATAAAAACGTCCAAAACATAAGTTTTAAATGTGTGAACATTGTTTTAATGGCAGAACCATTTTTTCAATGATAAAAAACTAGTACTGCAGTGAACCTCAATTAGTTACTGGGGTGAACATTTTTGATAATGTATATATCTAGAAAAATGCCAACTTTTCTTGAATTTCTGAACAAATTTTCAGAGACAGGAACATTTTTTGAATATGTGAACAAAAGAAATGAAAATTTGAACAAAAAGTGTTTTTGATTATTTATTAATTTTTGATCAAATTATGAAATTTTAAACAAAATTTAAAACTGTGAACATTTTTTTAATGTATGAAATATTATTTGAAAAGTGGAACATTTCATGATATTTGGAACAAAAATTTTAAACTACGAACAGTTTTTGAATTCGTGAAGAATTTTTCTTTAAATGGAACATTTCAAGAAATTCTGAACAAAAGTTTGGAAACGCAAACATTTTTGAAATTCTTGAAAATTTTCTGAAGCTCGAACATTTTTTTAGTTTCTAATCAAAATTTGAAATCACAAAAAATGAAATATACCATGAAATGCCAAACAAATATTTCAAATGAAGAAAATTTATTGAAATTCCTGGACATTTTCTGAAATGTAATCATTTTTTGAATATCTGGCCAAACTTTGAAACAGTGAACGTTCATGAACATTTTTAAAATTTGTGCAAATAAATTAAAATAAAAAAATATTTTGGAATTCCTGAATTTTATTTGATCTAGTGAAAATTTTTTGAAGGAGGTACATTTTTTGAAATTCCTTTATGCTTTTTGATAGTCTAACTTTTTTCGAATTTGTGAGTAAATTTTAAAATAGGAACATTGTTTGGAAAATCTAAACAATTCGACCAAAGTATTAAAAAGAAAATCAACTTGAAAAAGTAAAAAACGAAAACAGGTAATAAAAAAAGAAACAAAAAAGAGAAACAGAAAAGAAAAGAGAAACAAATAAAAAAACAAAAATAAATTTTAAACATAAGAGGAAACCCATAACAGAAAAATACGGAGTTTGAGCTTTCTGAAAACCAGGATCCGTGTACACGCTAAATTGGTACATGGGCCGGACCATTGCGATCGCTTCGTCCATTGCTAATTGCGAAACAACGTCATCTTGAAACAATGAGCGTCCGTTAGGGAATTCCGCAAAGACGTGCTCACAGGCGGCATGAGCGAAGCCGCGTCACCAAGCAGGCAGCTAGGTGTGCGTATGGCCCATGCATCCTCAGCCTTGTGGCCGGATGGGGCGCCAGATTTTGTTCATGCGATGATTGCCAGCGGTTTGGCTGGTTGTTCTGGATAATGAAATAGAGAGTATTCCGGCTCAAAAACAAAAGAAGCAGGCAGCTAGGGAAAGTGACCCATAGTGGGGAACTGGATTCGGAGATTCGGAAGGTCACAGGCCGTGAGAGCAGAGGAGTATGGTTTCTCAAAAAAAAAATACCCGGAGGGGTATGATCACAACCAAAACTTGGTCATGCACGTAGAGAGTTGAAAGGTTCCCCCAAAATAAACAAATCTTCTCAACTTCTCTGTACGCCCATGCTTTCTTTTTAATCCTATATTGTGACAGGACCATGGATGTGTATACTACATTTTCCCGGCGCGTAGTTTCACTGCAAGACAAATCGAGCCTCAAGGTGCGTCTTCTCTCCAAAACTGCACATTTGAAATTTGTGCCACCACTGCAAGTTGTGTACTCATCCATTGGTTAAGACGGATCAAAGTCTCCTCTCGGTGTATATGATTGGTTGCCGTTAGGTATCGCCCTTCTGCATTGGTCGAGACGGATCAAAGTCTTCGCTTACCTGACGCTAATTTTAACTACCTTGTGTATAAAAGTCGAGACGGATCAAAGTCTTCGCTTACCTGATGCTAATTTTAACTACATTGTGTATAAAATTGTACAGTATGTATACGGTTCATATATAATATATATGATCGAGTTAGTTTAAGTTGTATTATTGTACCTGACACATGCATTATTGGCCTTATGGGTGTCAGCTACCAGTTGTAAATCTGACTCAGCATATATTGATCCTCTCAATTATCTGTCCTCAGCAACAACTACTTGCATGTATCCGCAAAAAGAGAAAAAAACTACTTGCATGTGTCAGCTCACCATGTATATGTTTTTGTATCACAACAACGACCACTGGTATATGTAGTTGTTTTAGCTATTGAATGATTGGGTACCAGTGTTAGCTGGTTTATCAATATCAGAACTGGACTTCAACATGTTTTGATATTTACGACAACAGTGCAAATGAATGATTGGATATAATAATAAGGGGGTTATCGAGATAGGATTAGCAGCCAATACAAGTTGTGCAATACAAGTATTTCCATTGCACCTCAAAAAAATATACAAGTATTTCCATTCATTCACTTCTTGCATTAGTTTGTAGACAACCAAAACATATTGCACTTTTGTGTTTAATTTTTGAATTGGACTGTTAATTTGATTTGTCATAAGGATTTCATATAGCATACTCCCTCCGTTTTTAAAAGAGTGTACTTCCAACTTTGTAAGAGGGTCAAACTATCTCAAAATTTGACCGACTTTGTGCAAAAATATATCAATATTTGTGAAACTAAATAGGTATGTATGATGAAAATATATTTTATCATGAATCAAATGCTACTAATTTGATGGCATAAATATTGATGTATTATTGTATAAATACGGTCAAAAATAAAAAAAATTGACTTCTCAACAAAGTTGGAAGTACACTCTTTCAACCACAGAGGGAGTAGCTTACAATGTGGTACTCCCTCCATCCGAGTTTGTAGTAGGAGCACCGGTCTTAGGTCTTTAATTTAATTTAATTAACCACATGTATTTATGTCTTTAATTTAATTAATCAAATGTATTGAGATCTTCAGTATGTCTCCTCTCTCGGAACTTGTACTTTGAATAATTGTACTACCACTGCAAGTTGTGTACTCAGCCATGGGCGCAGCCTTATAGGTGAGCAATGCATCCCAACTGCCGCCTTGCCGAACTGATAGTGAAGCAAAAAAACTAGAAGTCATGGACATGAAGGGGAAGGGATTTCAATGGCCATGAGGAGTGGTATGAATCTCTGTATTTTCATGTTGTGAATTTGTGACGTAGATTTTTATAGAACAGCTAAGCAATCTACAATATAGTGATCTCACATTATTAGTGGCAAAATTCATGTGAATTGCAAAATTGGCTAAATAAAATTTGAGTTAATTGTCAGTAGCTCCAGTCATCAAAGAGCCTATGAAAGTAGCAATATTTTGAACTGCGGCCCACTTTGGGAAACTGGATTCGGCAGGGTCGCAGGCCGTGAGCAGAGGAGGATCGCGCTACCCCTCAAAAAGAAAAAGAAAAAGGAGGATCGCGCTGATTTATTTGATTTGCAGAGGAGCTCTCTGTACGAGTGTTTTCAATCGTTTTTTTTTTGGGCGAATGAGTGTTTTCAATCCTATCGTCACTAGTAGAAAACAGGGCTTTGGTCCAGGCCGGGTCAGCCCATTAGTCCAGGTTCAGTCTAGAACCGGGACCAATGTGGGCATTGGTCCCGGTTCGTGAGCCCGGGGGGCCGGCCGGGCCACGTGGGCCATTGGTCCTGGTTCGTCTGGACCTTTTGGTCCCAGTTGGTGGGACGAACCGGGACCAATGGGCCTCGCTCCTGGCCCACCACCATTGGTCCCGGTTGGTGGCTTGAACCGGGACCAAAGGCTCCCCTTTAGTCCCGGTTCATGCCACCAACCGGGACCAATGAGGTGCCTATATATACCCCCTCACGCAAGAGCAGAGCACAGTGCTCTGTTTTTTCTGGCCGAGGGGGAGAGGGCTTTGTGGTGCTCTAGCTCACCTCCTATGCACATGAGGTGTTCGATGGAATGCCCGAGCAACACTACTTAAGCTTTCTCCTCTCAAAGCTCGACCTCCAAGCTCCATTTTCCTCGACATTTGTCTAGATTTAGCGGTCCGTCACGCCCCGTCCCCGTCTTCACCGCCGTCGATCACCCGCGCCGATCTCATCATCGACACCACCGTGGTGAGCCTCTTGTTCTTATCTTCTTTCTGAAAGGAAAAATATTCTTACTTGTATGTTTAGATAGATACTTGTATCATTTTCTTACATTTATTATTGCATCTTATATAGTGCGATGGTTTTGGTATCCGCCCCCGTCGGCCCTCGTCCTGTCTATGATTCGGATGTGGAATGTATATTATCTTTATAACTATTGGTTCATTTATTGTTTATGAAAATTATGCCAACCAACGTGACATAGATTTTATTTATCTAGGATGTATGCGAATCGGAAATGCCAACCGACCCTATTGTCGAGAGGTTAAATTTAGTTGAAGAAGAAAACAATTTGTTGAAGGAAAAAATAAAAAAAATTGAGGAGGAGAAGATGATATTGGAGTTGCATGTTGCGGATGTCGTCGATGATCACAAGATTAAGATGGATGCAATGCGCTTGAAGATTAGAAAGATTAGAAAATATGCCATTCATACCGAGGCTTGGTATCATTATGCCGTTGGATCAATTGTTACCTTGGTTGCGATTATGATCGCATTTGTTTTTGCATTGAAATGTTTTACATAGTTTCAATGTATGGTTTAATTAATTAGATGCTCTGGAGAGCTATATGTTGTTAGATGAGAACTATGTATGCACTTTGGTTTTAATGTGATGATGAACTTCTATTAATTTGGACACTTAATTATATATAATGCACGCAGATGAGCCGGCAATGGATGTACGGTGACAGACACACCCGCGAGTACATTAAGGGCGTGCATGAGTTTCTCGATGCGGCTGAGGCAAACAAGAAGAATGGTTTTATGTGTTGTCCATGAACTGAATGTGGGAATACGAGGTCTTACTCTAACCGGAAAATCCTTCACTCCCACCTGCTTTACAAGGGTTTCATGCCACACTATAATGTTTGGACGAGGCACGGAGAAATAGGGGTTATGATGGAAGACGGCGAAGAAGAAGAGTACGATGACAACTATGTGACCCTTGAATACGGTGATGCTGCAACGGGGGGAGCTGGTGAAGATCAAGAGGAACCAGACGATGTGCCCAATGATGCTGCAACGGGTGAAGCTGCTGAAGATCAAGAGGAACCAGACGATGTGCCCGATGATGATGATCTCCGCCGGGTCATTGTCGATGCAAGGACGCAATGCATTAGTCAAAAGGAGAAGCTGAAGTTCGATCGCATGTTAGAGGATCACAAAAAAGGGTTATACCCCAATTGCGAAGATGGCAACACAAAGCTCGGTACCGTACTAGAATTGCTGTAGTGGAAGGCAGAGAATGCTGTGGCTGACAAAGGATTTGAGAAGCTACTGAAAATATTGAAGAAGAAGCTTCCAAAGGATAACGAATTTCCCGACAGTACAGACGCAGCAAAGAAGGTTGTATGCCCTCTAGGATTGGAGGTGGAGAAGATACATGCATGCCCTAATGACTGCATCCTCTACCGCGGTGCATACAAGGATCTGAACGCATGCCCGGTATGCGGTGCATTGCGGTATAAGATCAGACGAGATGACCCTGGTGATGTTGACGGCGAGCCCCTTAGGAAGAGGGTTCCTGCGAAGGTGATGTGGTATGCTCCTATAATACCACGGTTGAAACGTCTGTTCAAAAACGAAGAGCATGCCAAGTTGATGCGATGGCACAGTGAGAACCGAAAGAAAGATGGGAAGTTGAGAGCACCCGCTGACGGGTCGCAGTGGAGAAAAATCAAGAGAAAGTACTGGGATGAGTTTGCAAAGGACCCAAGGAATGTGTGGTTTGCTTTAAGCGCGGATGGCATTAATCCTTTCGGGGAGCAGAGCAGCAATCACAGCACCTGGCCCGTGACTCTATGTATGTATAACCTTCCTCCTTGGATGTGCATGAAGCGGAAGTTCATTATGATGCCAGTTCTCATCCAAGGCCCTAAGCAACCCGGCAACGAAATTGATGTGTACCTAAGGCCATTAGTTGAAGAACTTTTACAGCTGTGGAATGAAAACGGTGTACGTACGTGGGATGAGCACAGACAAGAGGAATTTAACCTTAAGGCGTTGCTGTTCGTGACCATCAACGATTGGCCCGCTCTCAGTAACCTTTCAGGACAGACAAACAAAGGATACCATGCATGCACGCACTGTTTAGATGACACTGAAAGTATATACCTGGACAAATGCAGGAAGAATGTGTACCTGGGCCATCGTCGATTTCTTCCGACCAACCATCAATGTCGAAAGAAAGGCAAGCATTTCAAAGGCGAGGCAGATCACCGGAAGAAGCCCGCCATGCGCACCGGTGATCACGTGCTTGCTATGGTCAATGATTTACACTATGTAATCTTTGGAAAGGGTCCCGGTGGACTAGCTGTTCCGAATGACGCTGAGGGACACACACCCATATGGAAGAAGAAATCTATATTTTGGGACCTACCCTACTGGAAAGACCTAGAGGTACGCTCCTCCATCGACGTGATGCACGTGACGAAGAACCTTTGCGTGAACCTGCTAGGCTTCTTGGGCGTGTATGGGAAGACAAAAGATACACCTGAGGCACGGGAGGACCTGCAACGTTTGCACGAAAAAGACGGCATGCCTCCGAAGCAGTATAAAGGTCCTGCCAGCTACGCTCTTACGAAAGAAGAGAAAGAAATCTTCTTTGAATGCCTGCTCAGTATGAAGGTCACGACTGGCTTCTCGTCGAATATAAAGGGAATAATAAATATGCCAGAGAAAAAGTTTCAGAACCTAAAGTCTCATGACTGCCACGTGATTATGACGCAACTGCTTCCGGTTGCATTGAGGGGGCTTCTACCGGAAAACGTCCGATTAGCCATTGTGAAGCTATGTGCATTCCTCAATGCAATCTCTCAGAAGGTGATCGATCCAGAAATCGTACCAAGGCTAAGGAGTGATGTGGTGCAATGTCTTGTCAGTTTCGAGGTGGTGTTCCCACCATCCTTCTTCAATATCATGACGCACGTCCTAGTTCATCTAATCAACGAGATTGTCATCCTGGGGCCCGTATTTCTACACAATATGTTCCCCTTTGAGAGGTTCATGGGAGTCCTAAAGAAATATGTCCGTAACCGCGCTAGGCCAGAAGGAAGCATCTCCATGGGCCATCAAACAGAGGATGTTATCGGGTTTTGTGTTGACTTCATTCCTGGCCTTAACAAGATAGGTCTCCCTAAATCGCGGTATGAGGGAAGACTGACTGGAAAAGGCACTCTTGGAAGAGACTCAATAATATGCAGGGACGGATATTCTTGGTCTCAAGCACACTACACAGTTCTACAGAACTCTACCTTGGTGACCCCATATGTCGATGAACACAAGAACAGTCTGCGCTCCAAACACCCGGAGCAGTGCGGCGACTGGATTACATGTGAGCACATCAGGACTTTCAGCAGTTGGTTGGAAACACGTCTCAGAGGTGACAACACTGTTTGTGATGAGTTGTACTTGTTGTCCAGGGGACCATCTGTGACTGTATTGACTTACAAAGGATACAAGATAAATGGGAATACATTTTACACGATCGCCCAAGATCAAAAGAGCACCAACCAAAACAGCGGTGTCCGCTTTGATGCAGCAACCGAGAGCGGAAAGGATACATATTATGGTTACATAGTGGACATATGGGAACTTGACTACGGACCTGATTTTAAGGTCCCTTTGTTTAAGTGCAAATGGGTCAATCTGTTAGGCGGCGGGGTACAGGTAGACCCACAGTACGGAATGACAACAGTGGATCTGAAGAATCTTGGGTACACTGACGAACCATTCGTCCTAGCCAATGATGTGGCACAGGTTATCTATATGAAGGACATGTCTACCAAACCGAGAAAAAGTAAAGATAAGGAAGCGAATACATCATACGATGAGACAAAGCGCCTCATAGTTCTTTCAGGAAAAAGGGACATCCTGGGAGTGGACGGCAAGACAGACATGTCTGAAGATTATGAAAAGTTTCATGAAATTCCTCCCTTCAATGTCAAGGCTGACCCAAGCATCCTGATAAACAATGAAGATTATCCATGGTTACGGCGCAATAAGCAAATGACACAAGCGAAGAAAAAGTGAAGACTTTCTCCCGCAACTATTATGATGATACCATGCCAAATTTGTAACAGACGAACATGCTACCATTGTCCGTTTTGTACATGCACATGCTATGTGGGTGAAATTATGATACCATCCCAACTTTCAACTTTTTCAGAGTTCATTTGAAATGCTTTCATGTCTTATGGTTCAAGGTTTTATGTGTTGAGGCAAATGGATCAATATGTCAGGAGGCGGGGTACAGGTAGACCCACAGTACGGTATGACAATAGTGGATCTAAACAATCTTGGGTACACAGACGAACCCCTAGCCAATGATGTGGCGCAGTTATTGTCCGAAACTTTGATACTTCAAAAGTGATTGTCCATTTTGTACACGAAGTGCATCAAGTTTTTGTCGTAATCCTCTCTACTTTTTGGAACATATTATGTGGATGAAATGATGATACCATGCCAACTTTCAACCTTTTTAGAGTTCATTTTTAAATGCTTTCCAATTTCAGAGTCATTTAGCTCAAAGAACGAATTAATAGCAAACAGAATGAACTACAAAACTTTTATGAAAATAAAAACAATCAATTAAAATATTATGTTATGATCAACTAAAAAAAACTATAATATTCTTCTATAGCAAAAAGAATATAATTTTTGTGACCTAAAATCAAACTATAAGTATTTAATTGTAAGTATAAATAAAAAATAAATAGCAAAAAATAAAAAAAATTCTATTTTTATAGTAAAGTTATTCATAAACTAGTGATTCACACAAATTTTAAAAAAATACAAATTTAAACTATTCAAAATTTTAAAACTAATGGCACTAACAGAAAGTTTATAATTTTTGTGACCTAAAATCAAAAAGAAATCACTAAAAAACTATAAGTATTTAGTTGTAAGTATAAATAAAAAATAAATAGAAAAAAATTTCTATTTTTATAGTAAAGTTATTCATAAACTAGTGATTCACACAAATTTTTAAAAATTCAAATTTAAACTATTCAAAATTTAAAACTAATGGCACTAACAGAAAGTTTATAATTTTTGTGACCTAAAAGCAAAAAGAAATCACTAAAAAACTGTAAGTATTTAGTTTTAAGTAGAAATAAAAAAATAAAAAACCAAAAAAATGTAGAAATAAAAAAGAAAAAACCAAAAAAATGCCACCTACTGGGCCTCCACGGCCTGAATACGACTAGAAACCCTACATGGGCCAGGATTCAGGCCCGCAGAAGGCCCAATAGGCCCACATGCAGTAGCAAGTTTAGGCCCGAAAGCCTGCATTAGAGAGGAGCCGAATGGGGAGGCACACCAGCGCTTATAAACAAGTGCCGGCGCCCTTCAGCTAGCGATGTGGGACTAAACTTTTGGGCGCGGGGCAGCACAAGGCCATTGGTCCCGGTTGGTGGCACCAACCGGGACTAAAGGGGGCATTGGTCACGGTTCGTGGCACCAACCGGGACCAATGCCCCCCTTTAGTCCCGGTTGGTGCTACCAACCGGGACCAAAGGCCGCCGCTTCCCGCCCTTTGGGCTACTGAAAAGAGGCCTTTGGTCCCGGTTGGTGGCACCAACCGGGACTAAAGGGGGGCATTGGTCACGGTTGGTGCCACGAACCGTGACCAATGCTCCATCTATATATACAGCACTTGTGAAAATTTTGGTTCAGTTCTTCAATCCCGCCCCGACGACGCCGCCAGGCTGCCCCTCTGCTCGCCTCGCCGTCGCCGCCGTTGCCCCTGCCCTGCCCCCGAGCGCGCCCTGCCTCGCCGTCGTCGCCGGCCGCCCGTCCACCGCCCCCGAGCACCCCTTGCGCCGCCGAGCCCATCCGCCGCCCCCGAGCACCCTCTACGCATCGCCGTGCCGCCGTTGCCCCTGCCCCGCCCCCGAGCGCGCCCTACCTCGCCATCGTCGCCAGCCGCCCGTCCGCCGCCCCCGAGCACCCCCTGCGCCCCCGAGCCCGTCCGCCGCCGCCGAGCGCGCCCCGCCGTCGCCCTCGCCCTCGCAGACCCCGAGCCCGTCCTCGTCGCCGTCGCCCCCGACGCCGGCCGCCCGCGTCTCCTCCCCGATCCCTCCGGGAGAGGTAGCTACCGCCCCATCCTCCCCCCTTCCTTCCTTCCCTGCTCCTTAATTTGCAAAATATTGAAATGATGTAGATGTATGTATGTATGTATGAGTTGGGGAGAAAGTTTATAATTTTTGTTCATATATACTGTAGATGTATGTATGATGAATTTTGATATTTTTTTTGTTCATATATAATGTAGATGTATATGTATGTATGGAATGATATCGATGGATGTATGTATATAGAACATTCGTAGAAAATATGACGAATCCGATATGACCAATGTCCCCCTCCGGTTCACTCGGGAACACTAACTATCTCGGAGAAAAAAATGTTATCGGGGAAAAAAATGTTATCGGGGTCGAGGGTCGTCGAACATGAGAGGAAGAAGAGGATAAAAAAGAAGAGGAAGAAGAAAAAAAAAGAGGAGAAGAAAGAATAGAGGACTCCTCTATTCTTTCTTCTCCTCTTTTTTTTTCTTCTTCTTCATCTTTTTTTTATCGGGAACGAGGGTCGTCGAGGGTCGCCGAGCGGTAGAGGAAGAAGAGGATAAAAAAGAAGAGGAAAAAAAAAGAGATTTCTTCTCCTCTATTCTTTCTTCTCCTCTTTTTTTCTTCTTCTTCCTCTTTTTTTATCGGGAGCGAGGGTCGCCGAGGGGTCGAGGGTCAAGAGGGGGTCGACGGTCGCCTAGGGGTCGAGGGTCGAGAGGGGGTCTAGGGTCGCCGAGAGGGGAGAGGAAGACGAGGAGAAATAAATAAGAAGAAGAAAAAAGAAGAAAAAGAAGAGGAGAAGAAGAAAGGAATAGAGGATAAGAAGAGAAAAATAGAATAGAATTCTTCTCCTCCTCTTTTTTTTCTTTTTTTTTCTTCGACACGTGGGGGGGGGGGTCGAGAACGCCGGACATTCATGAGAGAGGCGAGGAAGAAGGGGAAGAAGAGGGAGAAGAGGAGAGGAAGAAGAGGAAGTCTTCTCCTCTATTCTTTCTTCCTATATGTATTAGTTTTTTTATTTAGGTTGTTAATTAGTAGATATTAATTTTGTTCATATATGTATGGATGCATGTGATATGTATGTATGTATGTATGTATCGGGTATGTCGTTGTCGATATACCGCCTACCCGATAACTTCGACATGAGGGGGTCGAGAGGGGGTCTAGGGTCGCCGAGGGGTCGAAGGTCGTCGAACATGAGAGGAAGAAGAGGATAAAAAAAGAAGAGGAAGAAGAAAAAAAAAGAGGAGAAGAAAGAATAGAGGAGTTCTTTCTTCTCCTCTTTTTTTTCTTCTTCTTCCTCTTTATTTTATCGGGAACGAGGGTCGTCGAGGGTCTCCGAGCGGTAGAGGAGAAACCCTACATAGAAAGTATCGTCGGTGTGAGATACATGTACCGTCGGTGTCGGACACTACATCCACATCCCACAAGTGGCGCGGGCTTCGACGCCCACGTCACTTGTGGGACGTGGATGTAGTGTCCGACACCGACGGCCACATGTATCTCACACCCACGATACTTGATATTTAGGGTTTCCTCTACCGTTCGGCGACCCTGACCCTCGACGACCCTCGTTTCCGATAAAATAAAGAGGAAGAAGAAGAAAAAAAAAGAGAAGAAGAGAAGAAGAAGCAAAAAAAGAGGAGAAGAAAGATTTCTTCTTCTCTTTTTTTTCTTCTTCTTCCTCTTTATTTTATCGGGAACGAGGGTCGTCGAGGGTCGCCGAGCGGTAGAGGAGAAACCCTAAATAGAAAGTATCGTCGGTGTGAGATACATGTACCGTCGGTGTCGGACACTACATCCACGTCCCACAAGTGGCGCGGGCTTCAACGCCCATGTCACTTGTGGGACGTGGATGTAGTGTCCGACACCGACGGCCACATGTATCTCACACCCACGATACTTGCTATTTAGGGTTTCCTCTACCGCTCGGTGACCCTCGACCAAAGGGGGGCATTGGTCACGGTTCGTGCCACGAACCGGGACCATTGCTCTGGTTTGTGAGGAAAGAAAGAAGAAGAGGAGAGGAAAAGGAGAGGAGAAATAAATAAGAAGAAAAAAAAGAAAAAGAAGAGGAGGAGAAGAAAGGAATAGTGGAGAAGAAGAGAAAATAGAATATATTCTATTTTCTCTTCTTCTCCACTATTCCTTTCTTCTTCTCCTCTTTTTTTTTCTTCTTTTTTTTCTTCGATCTTCTCCTCTAGCTATTCCTTTCTTCTTCTCCTCTTCTTTTTATCGGGAACGAGGGTGTCGAGGATCGCCGAGGGGTCGAGGGTCGGGAACTAGGGTAGAGGGTCGAGGGTCGTTAAGGGGTCAAGGGTCGAGGGTTTCAGGGTCGAGGGTTTCAGGGTCGAGGGTTCGAGGGTTCTATAGGGTCGAGGGTCGAGGGTTCCAGCAGGGTCGTCTAGGGGTCGAGGGTTCCAGGGTCGTCGAGGGTTCGAGGGGTCGAGGATCGCCGAGGGGTCGAGAGAGGTTTCCTAGTGTCAAAGTATTGAAGAAATCCATGCCTTCATCATTAGCCGGAAGTAACCAGGGCATGTTGGTACGAAGTTCTGCAAAGTTGTTCTGGAATGGAGTCCCGGATAGAATAATCCGCCTTTTGGTATGAATTCAGCAAAGGCCTTCCAAATAGCGATATTCGGAAGGCTCTTGCTGAACTTTGTACCAAAAAGCGAATTATCCTATCTGGGACTCCGTTCCAGAACAACTTTGAAGAGCTTCGTACCATCATGCACATGTTACTTTCGCCTAATGATGAAGACATGGTTTTGTTGAATCCTTTGACACTACGCAACCTCCCGACCCCTCGGCGATCCTCTCGAACATGAGAGGAAGAAGAGGATAGAAAAAGAAGAGGAAGAAGAAAAAAAAGAGGAGAAGAAAGAATAGAGGAGTTCTTCTCCTCTATTCTTTCTTCTCCTCTTTTTTTTCTTCTTCTTCCTCTTTTTTTATCGGGAACGAGGGTCGTCGAGGGACATAGATGTAGTGTCGTCGTTGTCGATATATACCCCCTTCCGATAGCTTGCTATGATTAGGTAGCTAGTTCTATGTTTGGCACTAATATATCCATCTGTCATGTTTGAATAATAATTGCCATGTTGTAAATATTTGTAGAAACTATGGACACCGCCCGAGACGAAGCAAAAGAAGCGTTGTTGAGGGAGATAATCGCAGAAGGAAGTGATGCCGTCTCGTTGTTTCTCAACGACACCGATGGTCTGAAAGGAGAGGGTGAACAAGCTGGCTACGGTGACCTAATGCCGGTGCAAGAAGAAGAACATGAGGACGGCTCCGGTGACCCAATGCCGGTGCAAGAAGGAGACCGTGATGACGGCTCCGGTGACCGAACCGAGTCCGGCCAGGTATATATATATATTAGTTAAGCCTGTGCTGACTAGCTGATTGATGCATTCATTGTTTTGGTATGTACACATATTAATTAAGTCTTTGTTCTTTTTTCTAGCCCTCCGGATCGAGCACAACTTCGGTAAAGAGACGAGGCCCGAAGAAAAAATTGAGCTCGGATGAAAAATTAGAGATCATAGCAATCGCGCCCGACGGCCAACCGATTGAACCCCTCCGGACAAAGAGCGCATTTGTTGCTCAGTGCGGGGTTCTGGTTAGGGACAAGATCTCGATAAGCATCCAGCAATGGTTTATGCCGGCTACAGAAGAACCTGAGGTGTCTTATGTCAATGATATGCAGAAAAATGATCTTTGGACTGAGCTGAAGTCAAATTTCACCCTACCCCCAGAGGATGATCCGGAGAAGCCAGTTAAAGAGCAATTAATCAAGTCTTTTGCTCTTAAGAGGATGGCAGATCTATTCAGGAGGTAGAAGAAAGAGTTGAATAGGTTTGTCGATAAAAAAGAGACACCAGAATTCAAGGGCAGATATGAGAAGATCAGAGATCACTGGCCCGCATTTGTGGCCCACAAGACATCGGAAAAGAGTAAGAAGATGTCGGCGACAAACAAGCAAAATGCTGCGAAGAAGATGCTTCACCATCGCACGGGGTCAGGTGGCTACCTCGTAGCCCGGGCTAAGTGGGCCAAGACTGAGAATGATCTGGTTGCTAAAGGGATCGAACCAGAGACAATTAGCTGGCCAGACCGTTGCCGGACTTGGTTCTTCGGGGCTGGCGGAACCTTGGACCCTGTAACAGGGAAGTGCATTTGGATGAACGATCAAATGGACATACCAGTCAGAAAGCTTAAGCAGTATATCGAAGCAGCGCAGCAAGGGAAGTTCTTTCCAGACAAAGAGAACGACGAGCTCACAATGGCCCTCGGGAATCCTGAGCACCCTGGACGGACACGAGGCACGCCAAGCTCCATTCCGTGGAAGGTTGGGTTTCCGGACGCAGGCGGTTACAAATCCCATGAGAGGAGGAAAAAAGTGCAGCAGACCCAAATGCAGGCGCTGCAAGCAAGGGTAGACGCGATAGAGGAACGAGAAGCAAATCGCTGCAAACGTACTGCCGAAGCTTCCCCCGAAGCTACCCCGCCATCTCAGCGCAGAAGCAGCGTGGCTTCCACCGAGCTGCTTCAGCCGGAGCAAGCCTTGACGGCTCTTGCCAGCTATCCCGTGGATGCTATAACGGAGTCTCAAAATTGCCACCTTATGATGCAATGGATGAATTTGAAGGTCAAGGCGGCTGTTGGCTCTGTTTATCCTACTGAACCCGGCGCAACTTTTCACTGCCGGCCGATTCCAGAAGGATATGCTAGGGTGATGGTGGATGAGATAACGGAGGGATTTGAGGACCTCCAGCTTGACCACCCTACCGGTGAAGGGGAGACTCGGCTGGGGTCTGCTCTGAAGACTCCATGCCTATGGCGGAAGGAGCTCATCAACCTTCCGAACTGGACGCCTTCGCCTCCTCCTCCTCCTCCGGCGAGTCAGGGCACTCCGCCTCCTCCACTGCCTCCTCCTCCGGCGAGTGACGATCAGGGCCCTCGGCCGGCTCCTTCTCCGGCGCGTGGCGGCACTCCGCCTCCTTCTCCGCCTGCGCCGACGCGCCCGAGCAGCCAGCCTCCTCCTTCTTCGCCTTGTCAGCAAGGGCGGAAGAGACCTGCCGCCGCTCCAACTGCTCCGGCGCGTCATAGTCCTTCTCCTCCGCCTCTTCAGCAAGTAAAGAAGACAACCGCTCCGTCTGCTCGGTCGGCGTCTAGCAGTACAACCAGAGGCGGGAGGACATACAGATTCGGTCCTTCTCTGAAGACTCCAGAGAAGTTACCATATGAGAGGACCCCGGAGGAGAACACCGAGATCGCGCGAACCGAAGTGGATGACTGGTTTCAAGGGTTGAGAGCAAAGAGACATCCACCTCCGAAGGAGAAGGTAGATCCGGTGAAAGTGAAGCGCACTCTGGCTGCCCTGACAAAACCACCGAAGTCTCCGCCGAAAGGAAACTATGACCGCATTATTGGAAAGGAATTTGCCGAAGCGGAGCGGTCGGGAAGTACTGTCAGTGATCAAAGGCTGAAAGAACGACGAGCTGGGAAACAAATTGCCCAGCTCGGCGAACAAGCGAAGCAATCGTGCCCCCCGCTCAAGGTGCCTAGCCACAACGTCGCTAATGATCCGAGGATGGTGCCCGGTTATAGCAATCTTGCAGATTACCTGCCCGACGAAGTACATTATGAATCCATGGACATGCAGATACAAAGATACGAGTACGGGAAGCCTCTCGTCAAAGATGAAAGATCTCTATTAACGATGATGCAAAGATTGCATGATTGGTACTTGAAAATCTGCAGAGACTCTGGGGGGAGGAGTACTTTGTACGTGAAAGTTAAAAAGGAGCATGACCTCGTTGGAATTGATCTGTTGCCTGTTCCATTTGAGGAGTTCTATCAGTTTTTCAATCAATTGGCCCTCGATAAAACAACGGTCGCCTGCTACTGTCTGTAAGTAGTACTACTTCTGTCATTAAGTTTCTCTATATAGCTTATCTCTTTCATTGCATGTATTTATAATCATCCTCACTATATTATGCAGATTGAAGATCGCCGAATTGAAGAAAAGACAAGTCGGTGATATTGGGTTCATTAACACATATCTCATAGATGCAACTCAGGTTAAATTTCATGCCGCAGCTACCGAGGCCAACTTGCTACGATCGTTCGTAATAAATGAAAACAAAGATATAATACTCTTTCCTTACAACTTCAAGTGAGTGTTACTGTCTTGTGCGTATTCGGTTTCCCTTATATATTAGTCAAGGTTATAGTAATGTAATTGATGAATTATGCATGCGTGTGCAGTTTTCACTATATTCTCCTAGAGATTAAGCTTGAGCAGGGACTAGTAATCGTCTTAGACTCAAGACGAAAAGATCCCCAGGACTATGCAGACATGACTCAAATACTCGAGAAGTAAGTTAAATCGATCATTATCCACCATATCAGCAACTTTGTTCATTTCCTGATATATCAATTAATTGTTTTCTTTGTCCGGCAGCATTTGGAGAAAATTCACCAGAAAAGCTCCGGGACTGCCGAAGGAGCTGCAATTTAGACACCCGAAAGTAAGTACTATAGTAGCATTTTAAGCGCATCTACTAGTCATTCAAGCGCTAGTTTCATCAATACCATTTGGCATTCTTGCTTATCAGTTTGATTAACCTCTATTTCTTGTAAAGTGGTTGTGGCAGAAACAAGGGAATGATTTCTGTGCATACTATATTTGCGAGTCCATCTGCCACACGACCTGTGAGCGAGGCTACACTGACGAACAATATGAAGTACGTAAATAACAACATTCACAATTTTATTTTATTACCATCATTTGTGTTGAGTTTCATTCATTCATATATATATGTATTGACCCCCTTCTTTAAATTAGATGTTTCGGAAGCGGGATGAACTCCTAGCACCAGCTCGCATGCGAGCAATTCAAGAGGAATTGGCGGCATTCTTTCTTGACCACGTGATCCCTGAAGATGGAGAATTCTATGTGGACCCTGAGTCCGTATGATTATATTTGTAAGAGATAATTATTATATATATGTAGCCGGTAGTGTCAGATAGATATACGAGAACGTGTTGTTCGACCAATCTCTCGGAGAAGGAGAGGTGGTCGATATCACTTCTCTCTGTATGCATATATGTTCATGACGATCTTCTGTTTCCTTCGTTTGCTTACTAGCTAGCCAGCGTGTCTAGTCCTCTCTATACGTATGTATAGTACGTAGCGTCGACCAAGCACGGACATAAGAAAGGACACTTCTCTCTATTAATTATAGCTAGCTAACACAATATATGAAACACCTAAATTAACCCCCCAAAACCCCCAACCCCCCCCCCCCCCCCCCCCTTTAAAAAAAATAAAAACCCCAGCCACAGAAATGCTGACGCGTGGATGCCTGCCACCAATCGGGACCAAAGGGTCTCCTGCCTGGGCTCTGCGCACTGCCCACGTGGAGGCCCATCAGTCCCGGTTCTGGATTGAACCGGGACTAAAGGGTCGGGGCATTAGTACCGACACTTTAGTCCCGGTTCAGGAACCGGGACTAAAGGCTCTTACGAACCGGGACTATAGGCCCTTTTTCTACCAGTGCGTGAGAGGCGCATGGATGTATGTACAGGAGCTCTCTGTACCATTCTTTTGGCGTGCAATTTCACGGCAAGACAAATCGAACAGGTGCAGTGCAAGTCTCCTCTCGGAAACCTCACCTTCAAAAATTGTACTCATACTACAAGTTGTGTACTCGTCCGTTGGCCAAGGCATATCCAAGTCTTCTCTCGGATTAGTTATAGTTGGTTGCCGTGAGCTACCGCCCTTCCGTTCATTGGAAATGTGAATTTTGATTTTGCTAACCACATGTTCCATGCGGTCCTTGTACTAGTCTCTTGATGTAACATTTGGGCTCTTTTCTTGTGGTATTCAGATCCAAGCCCGGTGGCCATCAACAAGAGAAGACTGAGTGAGCCATGGATCTGGCCATGGGGGCCATGAGCTCCCTCCTCGGCAAACTGGGCGAGGTTATCAAGGAGGAGTACAAGCTACAGAAGGGAGTCAAGAAAAAGGTCCAGTCCTTCTCTGCCGAACTGGATGTTATGCGTGCTGCCCTTTGCAAGGTGGCAGAGGTGCCGCGAGATCAGCTCGATGATCAGATCAAGTTTTGGGCAAATAATGTTAGGGAGCTCTCTTACGACATGGAGGACGTCGTTGACTCTCTCCTGGTGCGTGTTGAAGGCTGTGAGCCCGATGCTAATCAGACCAGCTTCAAGAAGCTAATGGCCAAGATGGTAAACGTGTTTAAAAAGGGCAAGGCTCGCCATGAGATTTCGACAGCAGTCGAAGAGATCCACAAGCAGTTGCAAGATGTCACCACCCGACATAAAATGTTTGATTTTGCTAACCTACCTGCAGCAAAAAGGACCACCACTGACCCTTTCTGGGAGGTTTTTTATGGAGACAAGAAGAATATCATCGTCCTAGAGAAAGCAAGGGACGATATTATCGAGAAGATCAGTGACGGCGACCGTGTGTCCAAGGCGCATCTCAAGATACTCTCAGTTGTTGGATTTGGAGGATTGGGCAAGACTACACTTGCGAGAGAAGTATATGATGCCCTTCCAACAAAATTTGATTACAAAGCTTTTGTGTCTGTGTCTCGGAATCCCGACATGAAGAAAGTATTAAGCAATCTTCTCTTTAAACTTGACAACAGAAGACATGCTAGACTGAATGCAGCAAACTTGGATGTAGAACAGCTCATCAACCTAGTCCGAGAATTGCTTAGCAAGAAAAGGTACGTCATCCACACAAGCTGGCACATACACCTCCAGTACTTTTTTTTCGAAAAGGGGGGGCTCCCCGGCCTCTGCAACACCTCCAGTACATAATACATTATGACTTCTTGTGTTCCCTAGATGTACATGATCTAAGCAATATCCATAGTGTCAATCCTGACCAGAAAGGCGATTATAATTTAGTCAAATTAAGAAAGACATCATGCATACTATATAACTAACTCGTGGGTGACACATATATTTATCTTTATATTTTTTGCGAATGTAATTATCTTTATATTTGATATTGAATTTATATACTTGGTGTAGTTCACTAGATAAGGGAGAACGCCATAGCTCCAAAATCGTCTCACCTTATTTTTCATGCATTTCCCACTATACATCCCTATGTATGTTCCCACACACCTCTGGTTTTTCTCACTATGCCTACCGTGGCCTCTTACCCCCAGTGGGACTCCTTGTCATGCTCAACTTCATCCTTTAACTTACTTTTTTCTATATTAAATCTATACTGTTCTTTACAACTTACTAACAGATTAAATCTCCACCATTATCGCTAGATCAAATTTTGACCATTTTTGTTAACTTTGTAAAATGTCAACTCTAGAAATAATATTACTTCAATATTATAATATATTTTGACAACCTCATATCATGTGTAAGGATTGATTTCTACATGATTATCCATTATAAGTCAATATTATACTAGTATCAGAGGATATGTCTTTCGCCATTATCATATTTCTCAACATATTTGTTTTCATGGACATAAATCGTAGAAACTTCAAACACAATGTTTTGTAACCAGAAACTCCCAATGGGGAGCATATACGTGTCGGGACACTAAAATGCGCTTTAATTCCCTCTTGTATAAGTAACAATATTCGCTAGTTTCGCCTAAGGTGGTTTGTTTCTTTATTAGCTTTTAATATAGTATTGCTTTTTATTAGTCGATATGTTTGTGACAAGAGTAAATGCATCGCCGTACTGCACTAGGTCTAATTGCTTTTTTGGAGGGGTCTAATTCCTATGATCGACATGGTTTTCTTATTTTAATCGAGGTGCATACATGCATTAAATGTGGTAGTGTGCACACTGTTCCATGGGGCAGTGTTGCCTTGATTTACATATGTATATGTGTGATAGTAGTATTGGTTGTTAGTTAGTATTGATCTCCCCAAAATTTCAAACATTCATATCCAAGTCAAACACCATCTACTGCTCAAGTGGTAACAGTAGTACCTCGCTGGAATATTGAGGTAGTTGACATGCTTTCATGTTCTTGACAACTATTTTGGTTTGTTTCGCTAACTTGTAGCTCTTGCTTTGCCATGTGCATAGGTACTTTATCATTATCGATGATCTATGGGATAAAGAAGCATGGAGAACAATCAGATATGCACTTCAGGATCATGAGTGTGGAAGTATAATAATTACTACAACCCGCCAGGTTGAGGTATCTAAAGAATGTTGCTCTTCTAAAGAGGATATGATTCATCAGATGAAACATCTCTCTGATGATGACTCCCAGAAACTTTTCTATGGAAGAATATTTTCAAGTGAGGTGTGTCGCTCTGGATTCGAGGACGTATCTGCAAAGATCTTGAAGAAGTGTGCCGGGGTACCATTAGCCATCATCAGTCTGGCAAGTTATTTGGCTAATAATCAGAAGAACAACCAAATTGACCAATGGTATGTTTTGCTGAACTCTATTGGCCGTGGACTTGAAAAAGGTGATGATCACGTAAAGGAGATGAAGAGGATATTGTCATTGAGCTTTTATGCCCTCCCTTCTCATTTGAAGACTTGCTTTTTATATCTAAGTATCTTTCCAGAAGATCATCAAATTAGCAGAGATCGGTTGATAAGAAGATGGATTTGTGAAGGTTTTATCCAAGTAAAAGATAAAACTGATAGCCTGCTTGAGCTTGGAGATAGCTACTTCAACGAGCTAGTAAACAGAAACATGATCATGCCGATAAACATACATGCTGATGGTAGGGTTGAAGCTTGTTGCGTACATGATATCATGCTGGATCTTATATTTGAATTAGCAAGTGGAGAAAACTTTGTGACTGTACTGGATGTTATCAAGGGAAGCGCACCTTTGGAAAAGAAGTTCCGCAGATTGTCCCTCCAGAAGAGCATGACAGATCTCACCAATGCTCAGATGGCTACCACAAGCATGTCACAAGTGAGGTCTTTTACGTCTTTTAGTCCTGCTGTTAGTAAGATCCCCCCTCTCACTATATTTCAACTTTTACGTGTATTGGATCTGGAAGGTTGTGATCTTCGAAAAAGCCCTGGCGTTGATCTTAGGCATGTTGGGAAGTTGTTACATTTGAGATACCTAGGGTTAAGAGGCACAAAGGTTGGGAAGCTCCCGATGGAAATAGGAAAGCTACAGTTTTTGCAGACACTAGACTTGCAATGGACCAATTCAAAAGAATTGCCGTCCAGTGTTGCTCAGCTGAGGCATTTGATGTGCCTTATCCTTGATTTAGGTATGCCACTACCAAACGGGTTCAGCAACCTGAAATGCCTTGAACAGCTGACGGGACATGGAGTGGGCATTTTTACTGAAGACAGCGCAAAAGAGCTGGGCTATCTGATCGGGCTAAGGGAGCTCGCCTTTCATTGGGATGTACAATGGCGTACGGGCTATCTGACAACAGTTAAAGCTTTGTTTGAGTCCCTAAGCAATCTGCACAAACTCGAGAGTCTAGAGATCTCTGCTATTCCTTGGGTTGTTAACCTTATGCTGGAGCTGGATTGGGTGCCGTTTCCAAACCTCCGCAGGCTTAAATTAGAAGGACTTTTCTCGAGCTTGCCTACATGGATTTGTTCTTCATCACTTCCCCTACTTTCCTACCTTGATCTAACAACCTCGGGGGAAGTGCAATCCGGGGCTATTGAGATCCTTGGAATGCTGCCGGCTCTCCGTTATGTCAACTTCAGCGTATCCATGTTCAGGGTACAAAATACATTGGAAAATTTGGTGCTTAGTTCTGGTGCCTTCCCCAACGCAAGAGTGTGCCTTTTCCACAATATTTTACTGCTGCACCCTACAATCCAACCAGGAGCTATGCCAATGGTTCAACGCCTTCGCTTCGGTCTCGGAGTGTATGACATGCTCAGGCCTGACTTTGATTTGAGCATAAGGAACCTTCCTTCGCTCAAGCAACTCAGAATTGACCTTTACGATAGTGGAGTCAAACATGATTATTACCGAGCCGTGGACATGCTGAGGCGTCTGGCAGACGACCATCCCAAAAATCCCACCCTTCGTGCTGATAAATTCAACGGATGATGGAGAGGTAACCCTGCTTTTGCATTTAGTTCAGTCCCCTGTTTCTTTAGGCGTGTCCAACAATTGTTTCTTCCAATTCAGGCCGAGTCGAGTCGAGCCAAGCGATGACCAAAATCCTGTGTCCTGAAGGTACTAATTCCGTCCAGTTGCTTTCTACATCACGCATGTGTTAGTTAGTAACTAGTACTCGCATTATTCTTTCAGCATCTTCTTCAGCTCTCCACTGTCCGTTTACTTCAGCATCTTCCTTGTGCAACCTGCACTGTATGTGATTCTTTGTCTCTGCCTTTGGTTTCAGCTAGCAGGAGGTGACTTCGTCGGCGGCATCGACTCTATCGTGCAAGTCTGCATCTTCCTGGCCCCAGTTCCATGTTTCAGAGTATCTGCATCTTCAATTCATGTTCTTTCTATGTCATCAAGATGAACTTCTGTGTGCTTTTGCATGTACTGTTTATTTGCTGAACCTTGTTTGCTCAGTGTGTAATAAGGCTAGTTTGGTGGTGCGCCAGGTTTTTTGTCCCGTAGGTTATGTTCCCAGCGAATGTAACTAGAGGGTTTTCCTGGTGTGCGTCGAACTCAGCGAACCTATTTCCCTTTCTATTGTTGTGTTGAATACTGTCTACATTCTTCTAAGATAAAATTGCGTGATCCTCTGTTATGTTCTTGCTTTCCTCGGTTCAGGAATCATTACATTTCTAAGGTCGTAAGTTCACTGCTTGAAAGCTACCTTCGTGGTTTGTTGTTGGCTTGTTTGCCTGGTGCCGATGCTGCCTTCGTGGCTGCTTTAAGGCTCCTTGTTAATTCCTTTCTCAAAATCGATAAAACAAAGGTGTAGTCAGTTCATTTATTTGGATGCTTCACTTTCTAGTGGTACAAATGCAGACAAATTTTCTTCATCAGCAGTGAGCTGATCAGTTATTAGTTTAGTTCAGAGTTAGTGTTCCACTGGCGACAACACGGTGGTGTACTTTTGATTTTTACATTAAGATCTCAAGCAGGTACTTCTGACAAGAACGATAATATATGATCTCACTATATTTGCCAAAACCTTGTACACAGCAAGCTGAAGGTACTTCAGCTTAGTCTATACAGAGTAACAAGTATCGCATATTTAGGTATATATAATATGCACCAATACTTTCACTTGTGAATTTTCTTAAATTTGAACAAATCTAACTAAAAATGGCTTTTAATTCTAGAATTTCTAGGGTAAATTACAGAGAATAGCTCACCTAGTAACCGCGTGCCGCCGGTGGTCACCCGCCGTCGCCGATCTGCTGCTGCTTGCTACTTTTCTGGTTCTAGCCTTGCGGCAGCTAGGGAACTCGCCGGTACTGCCCTCTTGGCTATGGAGCGCCGACGAGCCACCGTCCACTGGACTAAAAATCGCTCCGGAGGGGTCGCCGCCTTAGATCCCCTGCCGCCGACGAGCGACCCATCAATTCGGTTTCAGCTTCCCGTTTCTGTATTCACGAGCCTGTGGCCTGCTGCGCTGGCCTGATGTGGCCCAACTAAGAGAAAGACTAAATGGGCCTATGACTATTACATGGAGCTTTTTAAAAAAAATTAGAAAATCATATTTTGAAGTTTAATTTTTTTCGAAAACAAATATACATGAACATACAGATGTATACTATATTCCTGTATAATTCATGATGAAATACATTTGGTGTGAGCTGTACAAAAACAGAAAATTATGGACTTTTATACTGAATAGCATGTGCTAGAAATACATGATTTTTTTTGTGTAGCTTTCATCAAAATGAATTTCATCATGAAAATTTACAGAGAAGTACTATACATGCCTAGATTCATTTGTATTTTTTCAGAATTTTCAAAACATGAAAAATATGATTTTACTCCCTCCGTCCCAAAATATAAGAACGTTTTTTATACTATGCTAGTGTAAAAAACGTTCTTATATTTTGGGACAGAGGGAGTAGCTTTTATCAAGAAAAAAAAAGCCCCGGCAAGCATTTGCGTACAATGAGGTCTTGATAGATGGGCACAAATGCTATATCTAACCTATTGCCAGATGTAGCATCTCGTTGCCTATATGTGCCTCCAATTTGGGCTGGCCGAATATGCTCCAGCATTGATATGGATGATCTTCTTCTTTCGTGCCTCCTGGCGTCGCATGCGCCTACAACTAAGAAATGGTGCCAACACATTTAAAATATATAATTTTCATTGTGTACCTAGAAATGTTCAATGTTTATTCAAAAAATGTCCACCACGTATCGAAATCTGTACATTGTATTATTTTTAAAATGTTCGTCATGGGTTAAGAAAAATGATCATTGTGTATTGAATAAATTTCCACTATGTATCTTAAAAATGTTCAACATATTTAAAAATTTCACCGTGTATGTAATTTTTTTAAACATATTTAAAGAAATATCACCATGTATTTAGGAAAACGTTCAATGTGTGTTTGAAAAATTATTCAATGCTCTGTTAAAATATGTTCACATTGTATTTTCTTTTACATGTTCACTATATATAAAATACATGGTGAACATGTAAAAGAAAATACAATTCACCATGTATTTTAAACATATTTGACGAATGCTCAGTTGTGTCTATCTGAAAAATGTTTAACATGCATTCCAAAACAATTCAACATGTATTTGGAGAAACACCGATGTGAATTCAAAATAGAAAAATGGTACAAATAATATGAAATAAATAGAAAATGGAAAGCCCAACGAAAACTGATAAAATGGTATAAAAACACAGAGAAAAGATAAACGAAAAACCTATCCAGAACCTTCGCAAAACCAGACAGAAGGTTCCGCAAACCAGAGTCTTTATACATAAAAGCTTCTAAAACCCAACCTATTAGAACGCGGGATTACCACTTTGGAATGCGGGATTACCTTAGAGGGGTCGTCTACACCGCTTAAAATCTCGATCGGCGGATCATCTTGCTTAAATTCTCGTGCCTGGGAGGTATAATCTAGTTGAGAGAATCATCATGCTTCACCGACAAAGCTACACCGCTTATGCTACTCTGCTCATCAGTGACTTTGACCACCCACACCTTCGTAGTGTTCTTGGGTGTAATCATGTAGCCTAATTTTTTTGTAGCATGTCCCGCTACAATGCAGTGGGTGCCGATCGGCGGCCAAGACACAGGGGCCAAGGGAATAGGGAGATCGGCCTGGAGCAGCGGCGAAAGGAGGCAGGCGGCTAGTCGCGAACAGGGTACTAGGGAGAGAGGGGATCGATGGCTAGAAGCCGGCGCTGACAGAGATGCTTTGGTGCGCCCCCATGGAGTTGGGCTGATTATCTATGGGAGAAAAATTGGGGTAGAAAATCACTAGGCCACACGAGGGTATATTTTGTATTTAAGAAAAGGTGGCAAGTTGTTGACCGCTTGACTAACAGAATTCCTTTTACATGTAATGGAAGTGGTATTTTGGCATGAAAAACTGGGATTGTAGTGCTATTTTGACAAGTCAGTTTTCACTAGTGGTATTTTGACATGTTTGTTTAGGTAGGCATTTTGGCTTGTTTTGATTCTTTTTTATTGGGGTGCGCCGAGCCCTAGTAGTAGTGCAACACTAAGGCGACACAAAGAACCCATGCCGCAAGCTACATATGGGGATTCTTCTCGACAAAAAAGAATTAACTTCATATTGTGTAGACTTAAAATTCTACATATCAAATATCAAAGTGATAAGAACCGATACTACACTTGATCTTAACCAAAAAGCCTAGAAAAGTATAGGCATGTCTGATTTATATTAGTGGTATTTTGGCTATTATCTCAAAGAACAGTCTATGAGCCTTCACGAGCGTGTAACGTCATCCTTCGGCCTGTTGTGGCCCAACTAAGAGAAAGACTAAATAGGCCTATAGCTAGTCCGGCTCAAAAAAAAAAAATACAATAGCGCTTTGTGGATGGTCGAGCCGTGAGGATGCTATATGTCACCCACAGAAGCTATATCAAGATGTAACCCAGTCTCGCCTATGGCGTCTGCACATTTAGCCTGCTCCAGCAATCGAGTTTTCAGTTAGCCGGTTCTTGTTGGGGTCGCTGCTCGGATGTAGCACACGCTTGCTCGCTCGTTGTACGGCGGTTTTTCTTCTTGTTTGGTGTATACCGGCGGCGGTGGGTGTGGTCCGGTTTTCACTTGTTTTTTTCTTTCTTTTTCTATGCTTCTTTAAGGTTTCTTTGGGTTTTAGAGGTTTTTAATTATTTCCATTTTTATCTTTAATATACAGTTTCATAGTTTTTATTTTCTTATATTCAATACATATCTACTTTTTTTCAATATGTGTTTTACATTTTTCATACACATAGAACATTTTTTGATACTAGTTGAATATTTTGTCAATACATGATGAATAATTTTTTCGAATACATGTCAAACATTTTTTAAATACACATGATTTTTTAAATGATACAAAACATATTTTCAATATTATATGAATATTATTTTACATTTCTTAAAGAGATTGTCAAATACTACATTATTTGAACAATTTTATTAATACTTGTTAAAAAATTCAAATCCAAATATACATTGAAAGTTTGTTTGATGGCACAAAACCATTTTTAAACTATGTTGAATTTTTTTCACACTGTATAAACAAAGTTTTCAAATACATGTTTTGAACATTTTTTTAATATACTTGTTAACATTTTTCAAATAGACATTGAACATGTTTATGGCAGGAAACATTTTTTGTAAACATTCTTTTGAATGCCAGGAAACATTTTTTGTAACCATTCTTTTGAAATGCCTGGAATCTATTTTAAATATTGAACATTATTTTTAAATGCCAAGTACAGTTTTTAAACGACAGATTTTTGAAAGTACGCGAACATTTTGTTACGTTGTATAATTGTTTTGAAATGTGAGAAATATTGGTTCAAAACATGTGATCATTTTTTAAATGTAACAGACATTTTTCTGAAAGTTTTCAGCATTTTGAAAAGTTGCAGGGACATTTTTTTAACAGGCATGAATATTTTTTGACACGTGATGATTTTTTAAAATTTCTATAATACAGATGTCGAAATTTATTTATTTAGAATATTTCAAAATATTTTAAGAAAAATAATGAAATAAAAACAAAAAAAGGGAAAATGCTGAAAGTGGAAGGTCGCACGCCTCATCTCGTGTGCCTGACCAATCTGCTGTTTGAAATCAATGAGTAACTTCAAATGGCTGACTGAAATTTTAAAAATTTATGAACATTTTTTGAAATCAATGAGTAATTTTTAAAATTTCAGACAACTTCATCCAAGTAAATACTACGACGTACTAGCATTGCCACCTTAGGTGACCGGTGCCACCGCCCCCGCCTCTTGCCTCCCTATCCCCTCGTTTGTTCTCCTTGGCCCCCCTACGCTCCAGCTTGCCATTCCCAGTATGGAGCAAGCAAGCTCTAGGCGCGAAGTACCTCATTTACAGCGGGGTGAGCACAATCCGGTGCTATGCGGGCAACCTCTAGACGGCACGACCAATCATGATGGATAAAGGGATCTGGAGGCATGGATAAGCTTCTGACAGCAGGTGAGCTCGG
Organism: Triticum timopheevii; assembly: GCA_963921465.1. Taxonomy (NCBI): domain Eukaryota; kingdom Viridiplantae; phylum Streptophyta; class Magnoliopsida; order Poales; family Poaceae; genus Triticum; species Triticum timopheevii. Next base: position 762,227,695 of record OY997263.1, read on the forward strand.
GCCGACACTAAGGACCGAGGTGGTGGGCATGTTGGTGCGCCAAAGATTACACCTCTCACACTTCATGCTGCAAAGACCACATCGGCTGCCTCCATCGTAGAGTCGGCCGTCCCATCCCCTTGCCTCTCTCTTCCTTCCCTCACAGGTACCACATTGAGTCTTCCTTCCAATACTCCACCCTTTCTCGAATCTTTGTCGACTTTCTTTGCGGGTCTAAAGGTGAAGCCGCTGGTTATCAGTGGTGGTGGTTGGAGGTGGTGCAGTCGGGTGCGATAGGTCAGGTGGGATAATAATGGGATGTGAGGAATTTTACATTTCCTCATTAGGTTCGACGGAATCTACAGAATGGCTATGTCAGCCATGATTACCAGACTTGAGGAAGGAGATGTTGTGGATGATGAACTTGGGCATGGTACAAAGGGAGAACTCAGGGAGGTGGTACAGGCACCGGAGATTGAAAGAACTCTGATGAAGAAAGGCAAGTCCCCATCACCCCCACTTTGTGGTGCAACAGGCCATGGCATGCCCGTCCTAGAGCCTGGCGAAGATGGCCGCATGTGCTTTGCCCTCGAGGTTAAGGAGCAGCCGACGGTGCAGATAGCGTGTTGTCCTGGTTGTTGTGACACAACGCATCATGTCACGTCGAGCAACCCCCCCCCCCCCACCCCACCCCAATCGCGATGAACGATGAAGGACAATGGGGAGAGACGAAGACACTTTTAGTATGACATATGGGACCAGAAAGATTATTTTGCCGGTTGGATTCCGCATTAATATTGAATAGTCCATTGAAATGTGACGTCGTAGGAAACCACCTTCCAAACCTCTAGGGTAATAAAAACGGTATCGATAGTTTGAGGGTGAAGTATAATCGGTTTCATAGTTCGTGGTTGTAGATTAAACTAGAGCAAGAGTTTGGGATTGAAATGCACTTCTCTATCTATTACCTCCGTCTAAAATATAAGGTGTATTAATCTTTTCAAAAGTTAAACGTGTTCATGTTTGACCAAGTTTCTAGAAAAATATATCAATATTTATATTCCCAAATTTGAACAATTTCATCCATCATGGAATATTTTAACTTTTAGGTATTGTAGATGTTGATCTTTTATTCTATAATCTTGGTCAAACATACTAATGTTTTGATTTCACGAAAATTGATGAACCAGAATGATTTCTTTGTCCACTTTGAACTTTTGAAAACAAAGCACTTGTAATAATTCCTTTTTTCATCAAAAGGGGTTTACCCACATCCCATCTTAAGAAAACGAAGCAGCACTTGTAACTAATTGTTTTCTCCTTACCACGTGATAAATGTGGTAAGCAATCCAAGCAATTAAAAATTCTTAAAAGTTTGTAGAATTCTGGTCATTTTCGTTCGAGAACAAGCATATACAGTATATAGGACGCACATAAATATAAGATAAGATAGGCACTAGATGCACGAGAACAAGTACACACGCACATTACAAGGATACCTTCTATAAAGCAACAAAAATAGTACAACATTTTGACTATATGTTGCAAAATTCAGGAGAGATACGCATAATAACGGTTGCAGTATATACGTTGCAGATGCACAGCTCGTGAGTCGTGACCCTATCGTGGTACATATATGGAAAAAACAAAGGAAAGGAGAGAGAAGCGCGAGAAATAGAAGCCCAGATTCTCCTAATGTTTCCCAAACCGTTGCCCACACCCCCCCCCCTCCCGCCTCGCCGCCCTCCTCCGACCAACCTCGCCGCCGGCGATCCCCCTCCCCTCCTCCAACCTCGCAACTCCAGAAGCCGCCAGATCCGCCGCATCCGCACCCACCCATCCCCCTCGCTTCCCATCTCTCTCTCTCTCTCTTCACGCGGCTCCTCGCTGCGCCACCTATGGTGGCTGATTCAGGTGACGACCGGCGAATCCCGCCACCGCGAACCACAGACTGAGGTCCCCTCGCACCGCGGCGCCCTCCCATCCGGCTAGATCCGGAGCTCACGGCCACCAAAGCCCACCCGCGACCCTCTGATGCGATCGTATCTGCTACGGTGGCAACGGACATTTCGAAGGCTGGCCAAGGGCAGAAGGAGATATATGTCGTACCAGCTTGACGTCGGGCGAAAAGTGTACATGCAGTTATTCAAGATGACACTCGTGGGACCGACAAAGTTCAGATCATACCAGCGAAGGAAGTGAAGCCAACATTCAGGACTCCATGCAACTTTTTGACAGTGGGCAAAATTCATCTGAAGTTAAATTAAAGTCAGGTCAACCTAGGTGTGCTCTTTTTATTTCTAGGTTCAGTAATACGTGCGTGTACTAGCTACGCACCTAGCCAAGTATTTAAATTAGTATTCTCTCCGTCCCATAATATAAGAGTGTAAAAAACGCTCTTATATTATGGGATGGAGGGAGTAGTATATATGGGCTGCCTGACTACTACTTTGTTAGGTGTTTTGTTCGGTTCAGCTTGAGCTGACGTTTTGGTTTAGGAGTCTGAGTCTAGATCTATCTGGTCGGCCATATAAAAGGTCAGGGCGCTGCCCTTGTATGCACAGTTTTTTATTACGTGAGTAAAACAAAGAAAAATCGCCATGGTTCTGGCGGAGAATACTGTGTGCTCGTGAGTTGAAAACCCATCGCGGTTGTTCTGGCGCGCGTGGATTGGGAAGCTTCTCCAATTGCTACGCGTGATCCGCTAAAGATCGTCCAGGTGATTCCAGCCGTTGCGGGGTTCGCCTGTTGTTTGGTTGGGTTTGCATCTTGGTAAACCTAATTCTGGATCGTTGTGAAGCCTCGTCTAAATTGATCGGTACTGTGAAAGATTGGGATAATTATTTGCGCTATTGTTTTTCTGTCAACGGTCGCTTCAAGTGGTATTCAGAGTAAGGTTGATCACGGTACAATTTTTTTCCTGCTATTTGATTCAACTATTTGAAAGATGGTGAACTCGCAGCATGACAAATTTGATCATAAGGAGGTCGATGAGCTTCTGGAGGGGCTGGAGATAAGTGACGATTTGCGTATTCATCTGATGGCGATCAAGGAAGCCAACAAGAAGCTTGGGACAAGGGTGGGGGAGTTGTCTACAAATATTGTAGGCGTCGAGGACAGGTTGAACGAGTGTTTGACTGCCAGCGACCGACAACGCACTAATAGTCTACAGGTGGTGACTGAGAGTCTTAATCGGCTCAACACAACAGTTCAGCGCCTTCAGGCGAGAGATGTGGCACCCCGATAGTCCCACTCACCACGACGACGTCGTGACCGTGACAACGACGATGATGGTGATTTTTCTGAGAATTCTGATGCCCGTGGAGGCTTACCTCACCGACCACGGCATGATGCTGGGGCTCACCACCATGCTGCGCGGCGCCATGACTATGGAGGCAATGGTGCCCACGATGATGATGGTTTGGGTCGAATCAAGATAACCATACCTGAATTCTCAGGACGTTGTGCTGACCCGGAGAAATATTTGGAGTGAGAAATGCGCGTAAATCAGATTTTTGATGGTCACAACTACTCCGAAAAGAAGAAGGTTCGTGTTGCATCAATGGAATTTATAGAGTATGCTCTTGTATGGTGGGATAATAAGAACCATACCCACGAGCGACCAACGACATGGGCTGACATGAAGCGAATCATGAGGGAACATTTTGTGCCTGCTTATTACACTCGACAGCTTCACAGTAGACTATGTCGTCTAAGTGCAAGGTACAAAATCAGTTGATGAGTACTATAAAGAGATGCAAGTTTTGATGATCCGTACAGCTGTGCGTGAGTCTGCAGAGGCGACCATGGTACGTTTCTTTGAGGGGTTAGAAGAAAAGATTCGTGACCGTGTTGATTTAGCAATATAATGATACTCATGAGTTGCTTCATCAAGCGGAGCGTGCAGAACGTTGGGTATTGGAGAAGCAAGCTTCAGAGACTCGTCCAACTTACAACAGTTGGCAACGTGGTTCTTCTCCTATTAATGGTGGGTTTAGTGCTAAACTGACTCCTTCTTATAAGTCGGGAAGCATTGAACAGGGCAAAGTGGCGTCTGCGCCAAAGGAGATTTCTCATGTTTCATCTAGTGCAACATCATCTCATCATCGTAATATTATTTGCCACAAGTGTGGAGGACGTGGACACATGAAGCATGAATGTTCCAATCAACGAAGGGCTCTACTTGTTGATGCGGAGTATATTTTGGAATCTGAATATGAGACGCCTAAGTTAGAGGATGGAATCCAAAGAGGTCATGGTGATACCATACTATGTTATCCTCAAGATGATCCTGATATGGAGAGTTTGCTAGCACATAAGGTCCAGCGAGATGACAAGACCATTGTTGAACAAGGACAGTGCGGAGTATTTTTCAAACTGCATGTACCATTAAGGGAGAAATTTGCAAACAGATAATTGATGGTGGCAGTGCTAGCAACATGATTAGGAAGGATGTGGTGGAGTCTCTTTTGTTGCCAACATGGGAGCACCCAAGACCATATTATATTGATAAATGATGTTGGCAAAGTGAAGGTAACTCACAGGGTGAAGGTTCTTTTTTCTGTTGATGGCTATCTTGTGCAATGCGACGTTATGCCACTACATGTTTGTCATCTTATTTTGGGGCGTCCATGGCAGCATGATGTTAACGCCCTTCATCATGGGCGAACAAACAGGTACACTTTTATGCATAAGGGTCACTTCTGTGCTATTATTTCTAAGGATGCACAGAATATAAAGTGTACTGTAGATTTTAATGATGCTTACATAAAAGAAAAGAATTGACACATAAAGAGAGCATCATGAAGAATATGACTAGCACATTTAAATCTAACCCACTTCCTATGCCTAGAGATTTTGTGAACACATAATTTATAGGAACAAGAATCAACTAGCATAGGAAGGCAAAATAAGTATAACTTCAAAACTTTAAGCACATAGAGAGAAAATGATATTATTGCAACTCCTACAAGCATATATTCCTCCCTCATAATAATTTTCAGTAGCATCATGAATGAATTCAACAATATAACCATCACATAAAGCATTCTTTTCATGATCTACAAGCATAGAAATTTTTCTACTCTCCACATAAACAAAATTCTTCTCATTCGGAATAGTGGGAACACTAATTCCTAAAGTTGACACTCTTCCAAACCCGCTTCAGATGATAGTATTATTCATACTCCAAAAGATATAAGGGAAGTTCATGGAGAATTATACAATTAATATAGACTAACCAATATCCAAACTCAAAATATATAAGTGAAGCACATGAAGCATTCTATAAAACCATACTCAAATGATTTAAGTGAAGCACAAAGAGCAATTCTATAAGATCATACTTAAAAGATATAAATGAAGCACATGAAGTATTCTATAAATTAATAAAGGGCTATCTCATACTAGCATGGTTCTTAAAGGAAAAACAAAAACACAAAGGACACAAATCATGTGAATTAAACAAAAACCGAGGTATACCGATAATTGTTGAAGAAGAAAAATGGGATGCCAACCGGGGCATTCCCAAGCTTAGATGCTTGAGTATCATTGAAATATTTACTTGGGGTTCCTTGGGCATCCCCAAGCTTGAACTCTTGCCTCTCTTTATTCTTCTCACATCGGTAACTCCTCGTTCTTCGAACACTTCATCCACAAAAACTTTACAAAAACTTTGTGAGATCCCTTAGTATACTAAAGCAAATCACTAACTTTAGTTACTGTTGAAAATTCATTTCAATTTCATATTAGCACTTTATCTACTCTATTCCAACTTCACCATGGTTCATACCCCCCGATACTACCCATAGATTCATCAAAATAAGCGATCAATACATAGAAAACAGAATCTGTCAAAAACAGGACAGTCTGTAGTAATTTGGAAGTTATTTATACTTATGTAACTACAAAAATTCTAGAACAAATATTAAAATTTTAAAAAACTGTACAGAAGTAATGTGCAAAAAGTTTCAGACCAATTTGACTTTCCAGTAAAAAATGTAAATTCACACGCTACAGCTAAAGTTTCTGTTTTTGTACTGCACAAAGTAAACAAGCAATCTAATCATCCTAAAACCAAAGCTTGACACATTATTTTTATAATACAAAGGATATATACAAGGGGATAATTATTTACAGAGAAACTTCCATGAAAAAGTTTACATTTTTTCCATGAGCATGAACTCAAGTGCTCAAGGTCGACCCTCACTTCTTCAATGCATAACTTTCCAATCACTTCTCTTTTTGAAAAACTTTTTAGGCATGAGAGGCAAGTAAATTTTTTAGTATTTTCATTCTTTAAAAAAATTGTATGTTTTACCCAAAACTAAACAGAAACAAAAAGGAAAAACAAAATCTACTTAGTGAATAAAGCAAACAAGCACACACGAGAATATCAACCCCACACTATTGCTCCCCGGCAACGGTGTCAGAAAAGAGCTTGATAATCCCCAAGTGCAGGGAATCATCGTAGCAATTCCCAAAGGTGGAAGTGATAAGTATGGAGTGTCCAACCCACAAGGAGCTAAAGGTAAGATCAATATTCTCTCAAGTCCTATGTGCCACTGATACGACTCTACGTACACCGAATGTTTGCTTCCAACTAGCAATGAGAAATGAAACTACGTTGTGGGTATGAAGAGGATAACTTTGCATGATATCGGAGAGCTAAAACATAAAAGTAGGTGATGTTATCATAAAGTTACAATATATTACTAAATATTATAAATAGCGAGTGTGGAATAATGATGGGTCGGTGTGCGGAATTATCCTAGGCAATCGTTAACAAGACAGGTAATCACTATTGCAATTTCATATGAGGGAGAGGCATAAGCTAACATACTTTCTCGTCTTTGATCATATGAACTTATGATTGGAACTCTAGCAAGCATCCGCAACTACTAAAGATCATTAAGGGAAAACCCAACCATATCATTAAAGCATCATGTCCCCTTTATCCCATACGCCGTGACCCACTTATCTGTGTTTATGCTTCTGTCACTCAAGCAACGCAGACAATAAGTAAACCAGGGACATATTGCAACACCCTACAGCGGGAATCCCTCATGCTTGCGCGGCACGGAGGGCACGATAGGACATCACCAAAATAAAACATACAACTCATACCAATCTAGATCATCAATCAACCCAAAGATAAAGGATATCTACTCAAAACATCATAGGATGGAAACACATCATTGGATCATAATATGTGGCATAAAGCACCATGTTCAAGTAGGGATTACAGCGGGGTGCGGGAGAGTGGACCACGTAAAAGAGATGATGATGGTGATGATGATGGTGATGTTGATGAAGACGATCACCGCGACGATGATTCCCCTCCCGATGGCACTTCGGCGCCACCGAGAGAGAGGAGGAGAGGTTCTCCCCCTTGTGCTTCCTCCTCCATGCCCCCCTAGATGGGGAAAGGTTCTCCCTCTGGTCATTGGCCTTCATGGCGATGATGGCCCCTCCGGGATCCTCCACCATGGCCTCCGGTGATGATGGCCCCCTCCGGCAGGGTGCTAGAGAGGGCCTAGATTGATTTCTCGTGGCTACAGAGGCTTGCGGCGGCGGAACTTATGATCTAGGTTAATTTCTGGAGGTTTGGGTATTTATAGGAGAGGTTGCCGTCCAGAACAAGTCAGGGGCCCCACAGGTAGTCCACGAGGCATAGGGGCGTGCCCAGGGGGGTGGGTGCGCCCCCCACCCTCATGGGGCCTACGGGACTCCCCTCCGGTAGATTTTTGTTCCAGTATTTTTTATATTTTCCAGAATAATTCTCCGTTGATTTTCAGCGCATTCCGAGAACTTTTATTTCTGCACAAAAACAACACCACAGTAATTCTGCCGAAAACAGCGTCAGTCCCGGTTAGTTCTAATCAAATCATACCAAAATCATATAAAACAATAGTAAAAAAGCCACATGCGGCAACGCCCGAAATACACAAGGGCAAAAGAAGAAGGAAGACAACGATCTGGCTTGTTGATCTCTACTTTCTTGATGCGTTGCTACAGGCCACGGGAACTAGTCTCCGGCGAGCGGCAATGAGCTCTTTCTTGTCCTCAAGATGCTGCTTGAGAGCATCCACGGATTCCTCCACCAGCCTTCTGCGCTCGATGCGCAGCATGGCATTCTTGTCCATAAGTTTCTCAAGAATGATGTCGGTCCTCTTCAACAAGGCAGTGGTCTCCTCCTGCTGCTCCGCACTTCCGACGATCTTCGCCCTCAGCTGGTCGCGCTCGGCCCGGAGCTTCGCATTGCTCTCATTTAGTTGTCGGATGACGCCGGTAGCCTGTTCAAATGAGGCTTTCATGTCGTCCTACAACCTCGCCCAGCCGGAGATCTGATCCATCTGGCTAAGGATGATGGAATGCATGCGCCTGTAACAGTCCTCGCCTGCCCGCGAGACATTTTCCCATGCCGCCGCGGCGTGGGAGGACATCTATGCTGCATTCGCGGCGCGGCCGGACCAATTTTCTGCATCGACGGCGCGGCGGGCCCTTCGTGCTGCTCCGGCGGCGCGGCGGGACCTCTCTACTGCTACGGCCGTGCGGCGGGACATGTCGGCTGCTTTCGCGGCGAGGCGGGACATCTCTCGTGCTTCCGCTTCCATGCTCACATCTCCCTGGTGGCAATCTCTCGACCCAGAACTCACGCTGGCCATGGCACACGCAAGGGAACGATGATGAATGACTTGTTTGTTTTTGTGGATGAGCAGTTATGGAGGAATGTGCAGTCATCTTGGAGTAGTAGTATTTATAACTGTGCTAATACGCTCCTAAATGGGAAACCGTTTAGGTTTTGATCGGTGTGAACAAGATTGCAATTTGGAATGTGACGGGACGGATGCTCAAAATTTATTGACGGTTCTATAATTTCTAAGTACGGCACTATTCCTAGACGGCGTAATGTGGGCACGCTTTCTCGGCCATGCACATGGCGTTTCTGTTATGTTGCCTAATCGCAAATAGTTAATCCTTCTGAAGTGTATGCCCTAAATTGACATTGTCAAAAAGTAATGCGGTAGACCTTCTTTAATATGTGTTAAAAAATCAAAACAAGGACCTTGAGGTTAATTACACTGATGGGATGTGTCATAAATATCCTTAATGGACATTTAAGATACATCCCATCAATGGGATTAACATCAAGACAACTTCTCATCTGGTCACCCATCTCATGTCTACTCCAGCCTGAGCACAGTTAACTTGAGAGTTCTCTTAGATGAGCTACTAATGGAACAACTGGTCCTTGCTGATATAGGATGCCCTCTTCGCATCCTTATGGCGTACCCGGATGACCGCCCATCAACCAATGGCCAATAGATATTGTGTAGATAGAGCATATCACAAACGTCTTATTAGAAGCAATCGTCTGTGTTATTATCGGTCTTCGCACATATTTCTGATTACAGACCTGTTTGCCGCGTATCACACACATTTTGTTATATTGAACCGTTTATGTTCTCTTGTCTCAACGCAAACAGTTTATCTGAGTGAACCACATGCCGTATATCGCACACACCTTGATCTGACTGATCGTTTCTTTTGTGTTGCCTAATCACAAACAGTTCATCCGAGTGAACCGTCAGCCGTATATTGCACATGCCTTCATCTGGCTGCCCGTTTCTTTTGTTCTGCCACATTGCAAATAGTTAATCAAACTGAACCGTATGCCCAGCATCGCACACGCAACTAAAATCTGAACCATGTTTGATGCATCCTCCATCCCAAACGTTTTGCACCTTTTTTGACGGGGTTTTTACACCACCGTTTGCGATTAATGCATCGCACACAGTTTCATCGAAGGGTCTCTGATCGTAGTGTCGCGTTAGCAGCAACCTGCAGTAGTGTCTGCTTACATCAACGGGCGAGAACACACTCTAAATAAGTGCCTCATCCCATTGACCCATATGCGGGTCAATTATATCTTGCACTTTTGATAACATAACCCCCCTCTAGGGGTGATAATTTTCCTTGACGGCCTTGCTGGAATCCATGGATCCTCCCAAATGTTTACCTGTGAACCAGTACCCACTCTCCAAATACATCCCCTCTTGAACGTTTGTATTCCCGCAAAGAGACTTTGCCATGTGAACGAGGAGCCTTTCTTCGGGCTTGCTCTCATGATATTACCATCAGGGTAGTATTTTGCACCTAGGACACGTGCACACAAAGAGTTAGGATTCTGGATCAGTCGCCAACACTGCTTTGCTAACATAGCAAGGTTAAAGCTATGAAGGTCTCTGAATCCCATTCCTCCCTTCTTCTTTGGTACATACATCTTCCACCATGCAAACCAGTGCATTTTCCTTTTCTCCTCTTCATCACCCCACCAGAAGCTCGATATTTCATCAGTGATTAATTTGCATATTCCTTTTAGTAATTTAAAAATAGACATAGCATACGATGGAATTACCTGAGCTGCCGCTTTTAGAAGGATTTCTTTACCTTGAATTGATAGGAATTTTTCCTTCCACCCCTTCAGTCTCTGACATACTCTGTCAACAAGATGTTGAAAGCAATCACTTCTATCAACACCCACAATTGTCGGTAGTCCCAAGTACTTGTCAGACAAATCTTAAGGTAATATATTCAACATTCCACAAACATTCTCTCTTTCATTAACTCTGGTATTAGGACTGAAGAATACACTGGATTTGGGTGTACTTACACGCTATCCCGAGCTCTCACAGTACGTATCTAGAACCCTCTTCAAAGTACTTGCATTATGTACCGTGGCTCTCATGAGAATGAGAGAATCGTCTGCAAACAAAAGGTGAGATATTGAGGGGGCATTCCTTGCCACTTTTATTCCTTCAATACCACCAATTTCTTCTTCATGCATTAACATACTTGATAGTCCTTCAGAGCAGATCAAAAAAAGGTAAGGAGATAGAGGGTCTCCCTGTCTTAGGCCTCTGGTTGGCGTAAATTCATCCGTCTCTATGTCATTAATCTGATATGATATTTAATAGAGGAGACGCACTCCATAACTAACTCAATCCAGTGTGCATGAAACCCCATCCTCATCATCATTTGCCTCAAAAAATCCTATTCTACTCTGTCATATGCTTTTAGCATGTCCAATTTAACTGCACATACCATTCGAACCATGTGTTCGCTTATTTATGGAATGAAAGCACTCATAAGAAATCAACACATTGTCAGTGATTAATCTACCTGGTACAAAAGCACTCTGTGTAGGAGAAATCAACTCAGGTAGGATTTTTTTCAACCTGTTCGCCAACATTTTTGAAATGATCTTGTAAACCACATTACATAAGCTGATGGGCCTAAACTGTGTAATTAACTTTGTACTGCCCACTATAGGTATTAGCACCACATTAGTGTCATTCCACCCATTAGGTATTTTCTTGTTATTTATCACTTGCAGCACTTCATCTGTTAGTTCGTCTCCAATGATATGCCAAAAGCGTTTAAAGAAGATGGCACGAAGCCCATCAGGGCCTGGGGCTTTCATATCTCCTATTTGAAACATTGCTTTTTTTTACCTCTTCCCTCGTGTATGGAGCAGTTAGGAGATCATTCATTTGCCCCATCACCACAGGTTTTACTGTGTTCAGCAAGGCTTCGTCAATCAGCCCTGCCTCCGATGAGAACAGATTCTGGAAATAATCAAAAATCAGGGGCTTGAGGTTCTCATTCCCCTCGACCCATGCATCATTATTATCTTTCAATCTCTGGATTAAGTTACAACGCCTACGGGCTGAAGAAAACTGATGATAAAAATTGATATTACAGTCACCGCGGCGAAGCCAATTTGCATGCCCCCTTTGGGCCTAGTAAATCTCCTCCTGCTCTAGGAGGTTTTCAATTTTGAGCATCAAGTCCTGCTGTTTTGCCTGTGCATTAGCATCATATGGCTCTCGCATCAGTGCTTCTAGTTCATGCTGGGCTGCTTTAAGTCTGGCGCGGGGGCCCTTTAGAACTTTTCTGTCCCATTGGTGAAGATCCTTATGCACTGCTGCTAGCTTCTCACTGGCTGAGGGACAAAGCCCCCTTACAAATGCTTTCTGCCAAGCCGTTCTCACTACTTCCTCCACCAATTCCTCCTCTAGCCATCTTGCCTCAAATTTTCTTCCTGGACGACGTCGCTGAGCTGCGACACCCACTAGGTATTCAGTATCCAAACAAATAGGTCGGTGGTCCGACTTTCCCATATCCAGGTTCACAAGACCACATAAAGGATGCATATCCATCCATCCCGAATTTGATACTGCACGATCCAACCTTTCTCGCAATCCTCCTCTGAAAAAGGTAAACTTGTCACCATGGTAGCCAATATCCTCTAGGGAGCAGTCTGACAGGGCATCTTGGAAAGCTTGTAGCCTAGAATGTTGCCGCTGGGCTCCTCCTTCTTTTTCCGACGACAATAATATTTCATTGAAGTCGCCGATAACAACCCACGGTAAGTTAGAGTGGGCATGAAGGTCTCGGATCAGCTAGTATGTTTTATTCTTATTATCCCAGCTTGGTTCTCCATACGGACCCGTCATCCTCCATAATCTACCATCCACTTCTTCAATTGAGACATCAATGCAATTACACGTATTAGTCCGGGAGTAGATCCTCACATCCTTCTTCCAGACTAATAGTAAACCTCTGCTTCTACCATCAAGACAGGGGACCACAATCCTATGATCCATCTTCAGTTTCCTCATTGCCTCTTCTGCCTTAGTCTCATCCAAATGTGTTTCAGACAGAAAAAACACATCTGGATTATTCCTCTCTGGATGTCCAGAAGCGATCTCACTGTCGGGGCCCTGAGCAAACCCCGACAGTTCCAACTTATAAGTTTCATCGCGATCGGCAACCCTCCCCGGAGGAGGACGCCGCTGATTCTTCTGTCGACTCCGACATATTGGCCTTCAGCCTTTTGTTATCATGTATATTTTGAGGGGTACTCATGAGGGTTTTATCAATCTGTCCTCCACCTGTGTGTTCGATCAGTAGGACTTGATCGGTCACAAATCCTGGTGGGGGTGCCATAGAGGAGTTAACTGCTATATTAGCAGTCCCATCCTGATTTATGAGATGCTTCCTAGCGCTCGGCGCAACATCTCTCCCTTGAAGATCATCCCCTCTCTCCATATCCATGTTCTCAGGTTCTTGGGGATTTAGATCTCTAGTATTTCCCCTTCCAGAACCTCTTGGTGCCATGTTTCTGTCATCACCAAAAACCCTCCCTCTGTTCCACATGTCTTCCCCACGGCCTGAACCACGGCCGCCACCTCGACCATACCCAGTTCCTCCTGACGGATCCTCAAACTTAACCATTAACCAGTTTCCCCATTCACAGTCTTCTGCTCTATGGGTTCCATCACCACATTCTCTTACTAAATGGCCAATCATACCACAAAAATCATAGAAGTCCGGGAGTTTTTCATATTCCACAGGATACCTCTTGCTCTCTTTCAATGTCAGGTGGACAAACAGAACTAGGGGAACATCTAGGGGGAGGAACACCGTAGCTCTTAGATATTCGGTCGGGTTAATTCGTCCTTCATTCACAGTAACCTTTATTGGAGGGATACCGACCTTCCTCGCAATCTTCTCCGCAATTGCTTCGTTTTTCATAAGACCATCCGGGATTCCAACGATACGTACCCACGCAGGAACACAATCCAGTTTGTAGTCATTCACACTCGTAATTCCATCATACTCCTCGATGACTACTGCCTCAGCGCGCGTGACGTTGGGCATACTGATTCCAACGAGCGCCTTGCGCAAGACGGGCCAGGCCCAAAGTACAATTTCTAAACCGGGCCAAAAACTACCATGCTAAAAATTATAAATTTATCATGGAATAAACATATAAATTCTCATACTGTAGAGTAATGTTTTTTTGCATGTATACAAAACAACAAATATGCACACGTAGTTGGCATGCTGTTTGGCATAACAAATTTGCCATGACCTACAATATAAATTCGCCATGCTAAAGAGCAAAAAAAAATTGTGTATAAAAACAAAACACAAAAACAAACATACGAAATTCCCATGATATAGAGCAAATACAATACTGCCTGTCTAGATAGAAAATCATATACAAAACAACAACATCATACCAATATCTCGCAATAAAAAACATACAAAAATGTTGTAATAAATAGTCTCATGAAAAAATTGGATAGTTTTGTTCTTTGAAAAACATGGAATTTTTTTAAAAGGTTTATACTGATCACATGGCAAAATGAGATAATTCTCATTCCTACAAATCAAATTAAGGATTTAAAAAAATTAAAACTAGTTGCATCGCAAAATTTAGGGAAAAGTGTTCTCTAGAAACAAGGCTAATTTTGAAAGTGTTTCTAATGATCACATGGAAGAAGAAAAAAACGTGTTTCTTAAAAATCATGGCAACTTTTAGAAAAATTTCAAGTCACATGGCAAATTAAAGGGGAACTGTTTCTGGGGAAAGTTGCTATGAAAAGGGACGGTGGTGGGAAGGACCCCCCAATGTGGTCGTCGGCAAGGTTTGCCAGACACCACAGTAGACGAGGCAGATACAACGGTGCCAACGGAGCGGGGGAGGGGGGGCACCGGCGGGAAAGACTCCTCCACGTGGTCATCCCATGAATTGTCCTTGCAATGTCGCTGACTTTCATCTGCACACATCAGGACCATCCATCGATGCTGGGACGGTACATGATCATTAGTGCTTGTGTACTACTAAAAGTGCCTAGTGCATATGTATCTTCCGTCTTAGTATTTCCCAATATAAAATTTCTAGGCTTGGAGTCTATCACCTGAAAGTATTAGTCAAAGAGGAGACATAGGCAGAGGTTTGCATAGAGCCATAGACATATTTAGATGTGTAGAGAGGTACATTCACCAAGAATTGGCGGGAACATTCCCTCAGAAAACAAACAGAATTGGCAGGAAACTTTTGTCTCCCCTCGGTTTCTTAAACCGATGAGTCCAATGGGTGAAGTCTTCAATGATATACTTGCTGGAGTGTGGCTCAACCGTGAACCCTTGTGGCCAATATAACAATTGTCCTTGGCTAAGGTTAGTCCAAGTAAGCAAGATTGATTGACCCTGCCGAGGCGCTATTGTCTACCCCTCTGCTTCCCCCTTGGGCAGCACGTCCCACCCGCAACGCTATTGTCTCTAGAGGTCAGTCCCCCTCACTACTCATTACCGATTTAGCCTGCATCAGGACGATGCAGCTCTCTTGCATGCTTGCATCCCTGATGACCTGAAGAACTTTGATGATTTTTGGCGCAGCAACATTCTTCCGGAACCCCCTTGTGAATTATAGATCTTCTGGTTCTTCATGTAATCTCTTGCAAAGTTGCAGTAACATTCGTGTTTTTTTCATATGATATTCAGATCGTAGCCTCTGCCTGGTGACCATCAACAAAAGAGGATTGAGTGAGCCATGGATCTCGCAATGGGGGCCATGGGCTCCCTCCTCCTCAAACTGTGTGAGGTTATCAAGGGCGAGTACAAGCTACAGAAGGGAGTTAAGAAAAAGGTCAGGTCCTTCTCTGCCCAGCTGATGATTGTGCGCGCTGCTCTTGGCAAGGTGGCAGAGGTGCCGAGGGATCAGCTCGACGACCAGGTTAAGTTTTGGGCTAACGATATCAGGGAGCTGTCTTACGACATGGAGGATGTCATCGACTCTCTCCTGGTGCGTGTTGAGAGCTGTGAGCCCAATGCCGATCAGTCCAACTTCAAGAAGGTCGTGACCAACTTCAAAAACCTGTTTAAAAAGGGCAAGGCTAAACATCAGATTTCCAAAGCAATCAAAGAAATCCATGAACGATTGCAAGATGTTGCCACCCGACATAAAATGGTTAGTGAAATGGTTAATTTTGCTAATCTACCTGCAGCCACAAGGACAACCGTGGACCCTCACTGGGAGGTTCTCTACGGAGATAAGAAGGATATTATCGGCATGCAGAAGGCAAGGGACGATATTATCAAGAAGATCAGTGAGGGGGGCCCTGTGTCCAATGAGCAACTCAAGATACTTTCTATTGTTGGATTTGGAGGATTGGGAAAGACTACACTTGCCAGAGAAGTATATGATGCCCTTCCAACAAAATTTGATTACAAAGCTTTTCTGTCTGTGTCCCGGAATCCCGACTTGAAGAATGTATTAAGCAATCTTCTCTTTAAAATTGACAACAGAAGACATACTAGTATAAATGCAGCAAAGTTGGATGTAGAGCAGCTCATCATCGTGATCCGAGATTTGCTTTGCCATAAAAGGTATGCCGCCATGTCATTTATATGCTGCAGATAATAGTACATCTAAGCAGCATACATAGTGTCAATCCTGACGAATTGGTCAAATAAAAAAGACAACAAATATAATATATAACTAATTAGCAGAAAATAACCGATATTGGATAAGGAAAAACATCACCACTCTAGAAATCATCTCACCTTATTTTTTATGCCTTTCTCATTGTACATGCCTATGTTCCCACGCCTACTTTTATTTTTCTCACTATACCTACCTTGGCCTCTTGCTACGAGTAGGTCTGCTTTCATTATTGATTCCTCTAAACAGCCGGCGTTTTTCTTATTATTATTTTCAAGTGTGCCACGTCTAGTCTGTGTACTTTAGAACTGAATTATGTATACACTTTGTCTTTTCTTTCCCTAAACCGTCTAGCATATGGTCTCTTACATTTATTTCCTTTTCTTCGACAACAGTTTATATCTTACAGGTATAAAATATAAAATGTCCTTTCTATGGAAAATCTACACCCTAATTCGTGACTGTATTTGCGAGACTATCTTCTCCATTCATTAACTTACTCTTTTTCTATATTATATTTGTACTACTCTTTACAACTTATTAAGAGATCAAATCTACACCATTATTGTTAGATAAAATTTGACCATACGTTAACTTTGTAAAATCTCCAGTCTAGAAACAATATTCCTTTCGGGAAACAAAGTAGTGGCTGCACCCTCCTAAGGTGCACCCACGGCGCACCCACGCAAGAAAACATAGCAAAACATTTCAAAAAAAAGTCTGAAACTTTGTGGGAATGATCATCAACAAACGTTATGAGTGCTTGCAAAGTTTGGTGATCAAATAACATTCGAGGAGCTCTGTACAAAAAAGACAAAATTGCAAAATATGCTCAAACAGTGCACTTTCATCTTGACTAAGTTTTAGTGATTTTGTCTTTTTTGTGGAGAGCTCCTCGAATATTATTTGACCACCAAACTTTGCAACCGTCCATAATATTTGTTGATGATCATTCCCACAAAGTTTTAATTTTTTTGAAATGTCTTGCTATATTTTCTTGTGTGGGTGCACCATGGGTGCACCGAGCTGGGGTGTAGAAAAACCACTCCCCTTTACTTTAAGAGTACAATAGATTTTTCACAACCTTATACTATGTGTAAGTGTTGATTTTTGAATGGTCATCCTTTTTAAGTCCATATTATACTAGTGTCATAAGAATAGCCTTTCGTCTTTATCATATTTCTCAAATATTTATTTTATGGACATAAATCCTAGTAATTTCAGAGACCACCTTTTGTAATCAGAAGCCCCAAAGGTGTGCATATAAGTATGGGACACCGAAATGCGCTTTAATCTCCTCTTGTATTGGGATATATAAGTAACAATAGCTTAAGGTGGTTTGGTTCTATATTTGTACTAGATGACCTGTTGGGCCCATGGCGCAAAAAACGAAATACAGCCGAGGGCTAATTGTAAGGTACTGGTAGCCCAGAGAAACAAAGCATTCAACGTAATTTGTATATAGCATAGTAGGATGGAAACATATTATCATTTAACAGCCCCTAACACGTGTGCACAATTGCACCCAGGTTGCAAACATCAAAATAGCTCTAAGATTTCACCTAAAATTGCATCATAAATGTAGTCTGGATATATCACAAAATGAATTATCATAACCATGTAATGATGTAAAGCTGAAGCTAATAACTTTTTCCTCTAAAAAACCCATGAATAATTCTGGCATTCACGAGTAATTCTAGCAATCCAAATAAGTCCATCAATTATTTCTTCAGGTAGATCATATCAATGTCCAAGAAGACCAGTCGGCCATGGGGAACTCAGACTTGGCCTAGAGGAGTCGACCGTCGGCGATGCTGCAATGCACTAGACAGAGGAGTCAAACTTGGCACGGAATGCATGGACGCCGTGAGGATTCGGGCTCGGCCATAGAGGAGTCTGCCCTAGGTGGTGTGACGCAACGAAGTAGAGTCCTCGAAGGAATCAACATGGAGGAGTTATACTCGGCCACAGAGGAGTCGGACTTGGGCTAGGCGGGGAGTCGGCTATCAATGGCGTGACACAGTGAAGTAGAGCCCTCGGAGGAGTCCACCATGGAGGAGTCAGAGTCGTCCATGGAGAAGTCTTCTATCGAGGAAGTCAAACTCGACGAGCGTGTGCATGTGGTGTTCTCTTTTTCTCCTCTTACCCATCACTAAGTGGAGTGACTAGACTCCACTGTATAAGTTGGTCCTACACCACCTACAATTCTGGGGTGGGACTAAAGATTGCACGTCCACCTCTTGCAATACATGGAAAACTCAGCCATGATGGAGCCAGACTCAACCGTGAAAGCCCCAGACTCGGCCATGGAGGAGTCTACCATCGAGGAAGTCGAACTCGCCCATGGGGGAATCAGACTCGGTCATGGAGAATTCGGACTCACCCATGGTGCAACCTGGCATCAAGGCCCTGCCCCGGCCCATGCCCGAGCACGGTCGACCATCAAGGACGACGAGGAGTCGGAATCGGCCATGGAGAACTCAAACTCGGTCATGGAGGAATCTGACATTGAGGCGCAGCCCCGGACCGTGCCCGAGGACGGACGGCCCAACCCACCCCGATATCTTTGTGAAGATAGTAAATTTATCGCCTTAGTGCACTAGGTCAAGTTGTTTTTCTGGAGAGGTCTAATTCCTCATATTGACATGTATTTCTTATTCTATTTGAATTGCATGCATGCATTAAATGTGGTAGCGTGCACACCATCTCATGGGGCCGTGGTGCCTCGATTTGCATTTGTGTACTGGTGATAGCTAGGTCAATTTGAAGTGCGTGTCGTGAGTCGGTATTGACCCCCTTTCTCAAACACCAAGCCATCAAAATTTCAAACATTCAAAACGAAGAATCGAACACACCCACTGCTCAAGTGGTAACAATAGTAACTCTTTGGATTATTGAAGTGGTTGACATGCTTTCATATTTTTGGTAAACAAATTGTTTTGTTTTGCTAACCTGTAGCTCTCTATTGCAATGTGCATAGGTACTTTATAATTATCGATGATTTGTGGGATAAAGAAGCATGGAAAACAATCAGATATGCACTTAAGGACAATGAGTGTGGTAGTATAATAATCACAACAACCCGCCATTTCGAGGTCTCTAAAGAATGTTGCTCTAATAAAGATTATATGATTCATAAGATGGAACCACTCTCTGATGATGAATCCCAAAAACTTTTCTATACAAGAGTATTTCCAAGTGAGATGTGTCCTTCTAGATTGGAGCATGTATCCAGAAAGATCTTGAAAAAATGTGCTGGGGTGCCATTAGCTATCATTAGTCTAGCTAGCTATTTAGCTAATAATCAGAGGATCAACCAAATTGACCAATGGTATGGTTTGCTCAACCGTATTGGCGGTGGACTTAAAAAAGGTGATGATCATGTGAAAGAAATGAAGAGGATACTATCATTGAGTTTTTATGATCTCCCTTCTTATTTGAAGACTTGCTTTCTATATCTAAGTATCTTTCCAGATGATCATCAAATTAGCAGAGATCGGCTGATAAGGAGATGGATTTCTGAAGGATTCATCCAAGTAGAAGATGACACCAGCCTACTAGAGCTTGGAGATTGTTACTTCAATGAGCTAGTAAACAGGAACATGATAATGCCGATAAACAAGGGTTGAAGCTTGTTATGTCCATGATATAATGCTTGATCTTATGTGCGAATTATCAAGCGAAGATAACTTTGTTACTATATTGGATGTTATCAAGGGAGACACACCTTTGGAGAAGAAGTTCCGCAGATTGTCCCTCCAAAAGAGCATGACAGATCTCACCACTACTCAGCTGGCTACCACAAGAATGTCACAAGTGAGGTCTTTTACCTCTTTTAGTCCTGCTATTAATAAGATCCCCCCTCTTTCTAGATTTCAATTTTTACGTGTATTGGATCTAGAAGGTTGTGATCTTGGAGGTGTTGACCTTAGGCATGTTGAGAACTTGTTACATTTGAGATACCTAGGGTTAAGAGGTACAAAGGTTGGCAAGCTCCCTGTGGAAATAGGAAAGCTGAAGTTTTTGCAGACACTAGACTTGAGATGGACCAATTCAAAAGAACTACCGTCCAGTGTTGTTCATCTGAGGCATTTGATGTGCCTAATCCTTGATTCTGATATGCCACTACCAAAAGGGTTCAGCAACCTGACATGCCTTGAACAGCTGACGGGACACGGGGTGGGAATTTTCTCTGCAGACAGCGCAAAAGAGCTGGGGCGTCTGAACAGGTTAAGGGAGCTCGCCTTTAAATGGGATTCATCAAGGAAAAATCCGAGGGAAATTGTTAGGTGTCCGGATGTTCTGAGAACCAATAAACCATTGACTGAGTCCGTGGGCCATATTGTGGGTGCTAATAAAACTTTGATGGAGACCCTTGGCAATGACCTGTGATAGAGGCAAAGGTGTCCCGTCTTTCGATGAGATGATGGATTTCGCTTTGGTGGAAGTCTACTTTGACGATCCGACTATGAACGTGCGAGGATGTCGCGCCTTAGCAATCGCTAAACCAACTCCGAGAGGTTATTGACCACGCCGGAGCACGATCAACCTGACCACGAGGGTCTGTTTCCTGCGAGCAAACGAAGAACAAGCAAGAAACTGAGATTGCAATCTGGATATTGCGAATATAAGATGAAAGCTTTATTGATCAAGGTGGAGTTCTGTGACGCCTTTGTCTGGTCGTTGAACACAAACGAAGTACGCGAAGTTGCAGCTATGGCGAACTTTTAGTCTAAACAAAACCCAAGGAAAAGCTACTAGATGGATCTACTTATATAGGAGCAAGGAGTGGCGGCCAAGGAGGTGGGAGGACGTCCCAAGGCAGCCTAAAACTAAATCTAGGTCGTACAAGGCCAATGGGCCCAAGTGGAGGTGATGTAACACCTTTGGACTTGTAGTTTGACTCGGATTCTGCTGCAGCATCAGATTGTTTCGTCCACAACTCAACGCTCCGGACGAATTTGAAGGTGATTCCAATTGGGTTGGAAAGTGCACGAAATCTAGTTTCCAACAAAAAAAGAATCACCCAATTCGGAGTCCATATGAAAAACTTGTGTGCGTTTTGAGTCAGGTACGTCTGTGCAGTCCGAATCTGAATCCAGAACGTGAGAGACTTGGACTCTATCTTCTCTTGGGCCAAAAGTGACGTGAGAGAACTTTTTGGACAGCAAATAAACATCTCTTTCTTCCTTATCTTCATATGTGGATTGTACAAATGTCCCATACACCTGCAATTAGACAAAACACAAAAGTGTGTGAAGTATTTTTGTTCTGGATAACATAAATAGATTATTGAATAGTTTGCACTAGAAATCACCTGACAAATATGCATATATGCAATATTTTTGGTCATATCCAAGGTAGTCATGTCCTCATCATCCTCCCCTTCTTGAAAATAAAGCCGTCCTCGGCGTTGCTTAATCTGAAATGTGGCAAACAAAAGAGACAAGGTGTACATGTTGTATATGTATATGTCATCCATTTTTACTTCCCTTGATTTTTGCATATATGACACATGAATACATGAGTAACTTGCATAGTTCATAAAATCTAAAGCCAAAAAATTAGCACAAGAAGTAGAAGGCATGAAAATATTGCAACTCAGTTTGCACATATAAGTGAAGCTCTTATTCATTTCAAAAGATTGACAATGTTCATCATTAAACCATCCCAACATTGGTGAATAAACCTTACTTGCATCAAATTTACATGCTACAACATGCTTAAATAAGCAAACATGCAATAAGTCATTCAACACAGAATCATCACCAAGATTAGAGGTCATATCAAAATGATTAAACATTGGTTCTTTTGCATCAATAGTTAATTCAATGGGTGCACTCAAAATTGTTGGTATTTCAGTTGTTTGATCACATGGCAAAGTCAAATTATCAACGTAGTCCTCTAAAATAGGTGATGTGATCAAAGTAGTGGGTAGCTCATCAGATGGTGCATTCAAATTGACAAGGCATTCATCATTCTCATGTAGAGATGGAAGATCAGTACCTTTGTCATTACCTCTTATGATCAACTCAGATGATGTAGCCACTTTCGGGGGCGATGTGTCACATGGTGGAGGAGATGTAGTCCTGACAACAACGGATGTGGTTGTCATAGTATGCCTAGTAGTTGAAGGAACAATCATATCAACTCTTGGAATGTGCACCGTGCGCTTGTTCTCCTCGTGGCCAACACGTTGTTTTATTTCCTGTTCAGCCTTGCAAGCAAGATGAAACAAATGGTCCATAGGATAACACTCTTCATGAATTAGTATCTCTTGAATATCACAGTTTAATCCTCCCCAAAATCTATCCATAGAATCATCTTCACTTTCTTCTAAAGAGGAATGCAACAAGGTAGTTTGTAAATCATCATAATATTTTGTTACAGTTTCACTACCTTGTTTTAAGTGTTGCAACTTCTTAATCATGTCACGAGTATAATAAGCAGGGACGAAAGTATGTCGCATGGCAAGTTTCAAATCATCCCAAGTAGTAGGTATATAATCAGGGTGTAACCGACAATATTCACTCCACCAAACCAAAGCATAACCAGTGAAAGAACCAACCGCAACCTTAACCTTTTTATGTTCATCGAAATTATGGGAAGCAAATATATTTTTTATGTCGAACTCCCATTCAATATATAAAGCAGGTTTAAAACGGTCATTAAATGGTGGTATAGATACATTAACCTGATCATGTGCATTTGAATGTTTGTGCACCTCTCGTGACGGTTGTGGTATTTGCAAAGGTGGTGGCACGTCTCCCGTGATCGACAAAGCTCATGAATTGACTCTGGATCCTGTCATGATTAGTAGAACAAGAAACAAAACCCAAAAATAATGTTCCTATAACTACTAGGATGTGGTGGTAAAACGCTCACAGTAAAGCAAATATCAATGTCTTACAAGTTCTTACCATGCAGCAGGGCGGTGATCGGCAACCAGCGGTGTCAAGTAACTCCGAATATTGAGTAAAGCGATTGCCAGGGGAGCGTACGTATACACGGTGTAGAAATATGTGGAGCTGGGTTGGCTATATATGATAGCAAAAGATTAGCAATAATCAATTCAAAGATGCAATGTTGAATAAATGCTCAATGACGGTACTGTGCTGGTCCTAGGCTAGATCGGACTAGAGACGCGAGCCTAAAACACTAATGAGGTCACGGCGTAGCACAACTAGCATCAATGAAGGATACTAAGTAGCTCTTGACAGCAAGATATAAGTGAAGATCACAACGGCAGTGAAGATAATGATGAAAAACAACTGCCAAGCAGGATATACAACAACTTTGTCTCCAACTTTCCTCTGAAAAAGTTTGTGCCGATTTTTTTGATTTTTTTTCTCCTTTTTTTTCTCTGACTTTTTTTTCTCTTTTTTTTCTCTCGTTTTTTTTCTCTCTTTTTTTTCTCCCTCTTTTCAAAACAAACTAGATAAGATGCAGATTGGATCAAGTGAAGATGTGAACGATCTCAACTATTATTATGACAATGAATGGTGGGTAGCACGTGGTGGAAATTGATGGATGGGTGGTGGACAGCGGAAGAGATAATGATGCAGCGGTGGCGTGACTAATGTGAACAGAACTCGGAACTCTAAACGAACTAGACACTAAGACCAGCAACTCGACACGATGATGCAACCGATAATTCAACTATGCAAGCAATGAAAAGAAAATTGCAAAGGCTCAGACTGGCTTGGACCAAGGATGAATAGATCTAACTCTTTTTTGTGGCTTTTTCTTGGACAATAGGTAAGAAAATAAATCTAATCTAGGAAAACTGGAAATTCTCACCGAGCAACCTGAAAACTGATACCACTTGATAAAGGCAAAGGTGTCCCGTCTTTTGATGAGATGATGGATTTCGCTTTGGTGGAAGTCGACTTTGACGATCCGACTACGAACGTGCGAGGACGTCGCGCCTTAGCAATCGCTAAACCAACTCCGAGAGGTTATTGACCACGCCGGAGCACGATCAACCTGACCACGAGGGTCTGTTTCCTGCGAGCAAACGAAGAACAAGCAAGAAACTGAGATTGCAATCTGGATATTGCGAATATAAGATGAAAGCTTTATTGATCAAGGTGGAGTTCTGTGACGCCTTTGTCTGGTCGTTGAACACAAACGAAGTACGCGAAGTTGCAGCTATGGCGAACTTTTAGTCTAAACAAAACCCAAGGAAAAGCTACTGGATGGATCTACTTATATAGGAGCAAGGAGTGGCGGCCAAGGAGGTGGGAGGACGTCCCAAGGCAGCCTAAAACTAAATCTAGGTCGTACAAGGCCAATGGGCCCAAGTGGAGGTGATGTAACACCTTTGGACTTGTAGTTTGACTCGGATTCTGCTGCAGCATCAGATTGTTTCGTCCACAACTCAACGCTCCGGACGAATTTGAAGGTGATTCCAATTGGGTTGGAAAGTGCACGAAATCTAGTTTCCAACAAAAAAAGAATCACCCAATTCAGAGTCCATATGAAAAACTTGTGTGCGTTTTGAGTCAGGTACGTCTGTGCAGTCCGAATCTGAATCCAGAACGTGAGAGACTTGGACTCTATCTTCTCTTGGGCCAAAAGTGACGTGAGAGAACTTTTTGGACAGCAAATAAACATCTCTTTCTTCCTTATCTTCATATGTGGATTGTACAAATGTTCCATACACCTGCAATTAGACAAAACACAAAAGTGTGTGAAGTATTTTTGTTCTGGATAACATAAATAGATTATTGAATAGTTTGCACTAGAAATCACCTGACAAATATGCATATATGCAATATTTTTGGTCATATCCAAGATAGTCATGTCCTCATCAACCTGAGAACTGATAAAGCTTTAATTGAGTCCCTAGGCAAGTTGCACAAACTCGAGAGGCTGGAGATCTCCTCTGCTTGTAATTGGCTTGTCAACCTCATGCAGGATTGGGTGCCATCTCCAAACCTCCGCAGTCTAAAATTTGACGGATATTTCAAGAGCTTGCCTACATGGATTTGTTCTTCGTCGCTTCCGCTTCTCTCCTCCCTCGATCTAAATGTCCGTCATGTGGAATCCGGGGATATTCAGATCCTTGGGATGCTGCCAGCTCTCCAGTGTGTCACATTATCATTAGTCATCCGCAATGTATGCAATCCATTGGAGAAGTTTGTGCTTAGCGCTGGTGCCTTCCCGAGCGTGAGAGTGTGCCTTTTCCACAAACTTATACTGGTGCACCCTACCTTCCAACCAGGAGCTATGCCAATGGTTCAACGCCTTCGCTTCGGTCTCCTAGTGAATGACATCCTCGGTCCTGACTTTGATCTGAGCATAAGAAACCTTCCTTCGCTCAGGCAACTCAGAATTGACCTCGACAGTAGGGGAGATAAACGCAGACGTGAGTATTATTCTCAAGCCATGGATGCGCTGAGGCGTGTGGCAGAGGGCCATCCCAAAAGTCCCACCCTTCGTGCCGATAAATACTGACATGATGGAGAGGTACTACTGTTTCTGCATTTAATTCAGTCCCCTGTTTCTTTTGCCTTGTCTCATAATGACTTCTTTCAATTACAGACCAAGTCGAGCCAAGCGATGAACAAAATCCTGTGTCCAGGTACCCATTCCGTCCAGTTGTTTTCTACATCACGCATATGTCTGTAACTAGTAGTACTATCCTTTCAACATCTTCTTTAGCCCTCCACTGTCTGTTTACTTCACCACACCATCAAGAAGATGCAACATGAACTGCATGTGATTCTTTGTCTCTGCCTTTGATTTCAGCTGGCACGAGGTGTTTCCGTCGGCATTGACTCTCTATCGCGCAAGCCTCCATCTTCCAAGCACTCCTGCATGTTCAGTTCATGTTCCTTCTATGTCATCGAGATGAAGTTCTGTGTGCTTTTGCCTGTACATATTTATTTGGTGAAACTGGTTTGTTCAGTGTGTAATAAGGCTAGTTTGGTGGTGCGCCAGGTTTTTTGTCCCTTGGGTTATGTTCCCCGCGAATGTAGCTGCTAGAGGGTTTTCCTGGTGTGCGTTGAACTCAGCGAACCTATTTCCATTTCTATTGTTGTGTTGATTACTGTCTACATTCTTGTAAGATAAAATTCGGTGATATTCTATTCTGTTCTTGCTTTCCTCGGTTCAGGAACCATTACATTTCTAAGGTCCTTAGTTGACTGCCTGAAAGCTAGCTAGCTCATGATTCACTATATATTTTTGCTTTCCTTCCAAATAAGTAGCTTATTTTCTAAGGTACTTCTTTATCAAGTACTGCCGGCTTGTTTACCCGGCGCACTGCTGCCCTCATGTCTGATTTGAGACTCTCTTATTCCTTTCTCATAATCAATGGAATTAAGGCGTAGTCAGTTTGTTTATTTGGATGCATCACCTTTTGTTTCTAATGGTACAAATGCCTATTAATTTTTCTTTATCCGCAGTGAGCTGATCTGTTATTAGTTCAGTTCAGAGTTTGTGTTCCACGGGCGAAAGGGTGGTGTATTTTTTGTTTCCGTATCGTGTAGTAGAGCAGCTTGAATACACATTAAGATCTCAAGCAGACACATTGTTCCTAATCACTGATAGTCTAATACTAGTATGCACTAACAGTTTCACTTGTGAATTTCTTGTAGTGTCAACAAAGAAATTTCCCAAATCTGAAATTTTAAACAAGTCTAGCTATAAATAGCTATGATTGGCCTTCAATTGCAGAACATCTTGGTCAAATTACAGAGACTGGCTCACCTAGTAGCCGCGTGCCGCCAACGGCAGCCGTCGCCGTCGCCGATCTCCTGCTGCTTGTTGCCTTCTGGTTATCACCGGTGCTGCCCGCTCGGCTACTGCTAACTAGAGCGTCGACGAGCCGCCGTCCACCTCCCCGGAGCAAAAATCCCATCGGAGGGGTCGCCGCCGCCATAGTTCCCCTGCCGCCTCCGGTCGTCGACGCGTGCAAAAGAACAGTCTCGAGCCAACGACGAGAGAGAGAGATACCCAATGGATTCGCCTTCGGCCTTTATCCACGACTGTGTGGCCCAACGAAGAGAAAGAGCAAATGGGCACCTGCTTTTGTGCCGGCCCAATAACTGTTTGTTCGCTTAGTTCGCCAGATAGCCAAGCAGCGCTCGTTCAATCGGTTCACCGTTGACCTGTCAAATGTTGACCATTAAATTTTGGACCCTAATAAATGTCACACGTGTGCCATAAACACATGAAAACTCTGAACATTTTATATGGCAAGTTTAGTGATGCGAGGATGGCAATTTTCGTTGTCAAGCATGACAACTTTCTTTTCGGATGTCAAGTTTCAGTTTTTCTGTATGTTTTCTTTCAGATAGCAACTTTGGATGTAAAAAAACGCCAGGACCGAAGTGTTTCGTGCCATACATGTGGCACTTATTATTTGAGTAAATTTTGGGGAAAAAGCTCATACCGGACTTTTTTGCATATCTGGAAAAATTTCACAGATTTGAAAAAGAGTTCATGGATTTCCCATATTTGAGAAATGTTCATGGATTTAACTAAAAATTACAAATTCAAAAGGAATCACGAAATTGAATTTTTTTTACTAATTTGAAAAACATTTGCGGATTTGATGCATTTGAAAGAAAGTACACAGATTTGCAAAAAGGTAATTTGAAAAAAGTCCATGAATTTTAAATTTTAACTTTTTAAAAAAATATTGAAAATGAAATAAAAAGGGAAATAAAACCAAAAAAGCAAATAAAAACTACTAGAAAAACCCATAGAAAAATCATAGAAACAAACTAAACCGCAATCATGTATAGTAGCTTCCTGAGACAGGAGCTACCTAGAGCTTTATATGGCGAGGTTGGTGAGGGTGTCAAACTCTTTTCCATTATCAATCTAAAGTGCGAGTATGGGCCGCCCGAACTATGTGGAGACATAAGAATAAAATGCGATGAGAGCAGCGGGAACGTTTGACTTCCTACGAAGAGGAAATGTCCACACAAAGTGAGAAAAATCATCTAGCATAACAAGATAATAAAGATAACCAGAATTATTGGGTACTGGAGAGGTCCATACATCGCTGTGAATTAACTCAAAAGGAAAAGAGGCAACTGTGGATGAGGAAGTAAAAGGGAGGCGAACATGTTTGCCTAACCGGCATGCTTCACATGAGTGAGCATCCGTTTTACTACATGAAAAGAAAAAACCCCTCATTATTTGACAAAGCGAGGAAGTGCTAGGATGCCCGAGGCGAGCATGCCAAGTATCGACGCCGGCGAAAAGAGCTCGAGGACCACCCGAAGATGATGTCAATTGAACTGGGTAGAGATCGCCGGGACTGTCACATCGGTGAAGTATCATCCTGGTGCGAGTGTCCTTAACAGAAAAGCCAACTTCATCAAATTCCACATTTACAGAATTATCACGAGAAAGATTACGAACAGAAACAAGATTCTGAATAAGATGTGGAGAAACAATGACGTTATTTAGAGAGATAGGTCTAGAGTTAGATGGAAAACTAGCAGAACCAGTATGAGAGATGGGAAGACCGGCACCGTTACCGATGATGATACGGTAAGAAGTGGAAGTAGGATAGATAGAGGAGAGGTTACTGAAGGAAATATGCCTTAGAGGCAATAATAAATTTATTATTTTTTTTATCATGATAAATGTTCATTATTCATGCTAGAATTGTATTAACCGAAAACATAATACATGTGTGAATATATAGACAAACATAGTGTCACTAGTATACCTCTACTTGACTAGCTCGTTAATCGAAGATGGTTATGTTTCCTAACCATAGACATGAGTTGTCATTTGATTAAATGGGATCACATCATTAGGAGAATGATGTGATTGACATGACCCATTCCGTTAGCTTAGCACACGATCGTTTAGTATGTTGCTTTTTTCATGACTTATACATGTTCCTATGACTATGAGATTATGCAACTCCCGTTTACCGGAGGAACACTTTGTGTGCTACCAAACGTCACAACGTAACTGGGTGATTATAAAGATGTTGTACAAGTGTCTCCGAAGGTACATGTTGGGTTGGCGTATTTCGAGATTAGGATTTGTCACTCCGATTGTCGGAGAGGTATCTCTGGGCCCTCTCGGTAATGCACATCACTCAAGCCTTTAGTTGCGGGATGATGTATTACAGAACGAGTAAAGAGACTTTCCGGTAACGAGATTGAACTAGGTATTGAGATACCGAC
Organism: Triticum timopheevii; assembly: GCA_963921465.1. Classification (NCBI taxonomy): domain Eukaryota; kingdom Viridiplantae; phylum Streptophyta; class Magnoliopsida; order Poales; family Poaceae; genus Triticum; species Triticum timopheevii. The sequence continues at coordinate 762,257,137 of OY997263.1, forward strand.
GATCGAATCTCGGGCAAGTAACATACCGATGACAAAGGGAACAACGTATGTTGTTATGCGGTCTGACCGATAAAGATCTTCGTAGAATATGTAGGCGCCAATATGAGCATCCAGGTTCCGCTATTGGTTATTGACCAGAGACGTGTCTCGGTCATGTCTACAGTGTTCTCGAACCCGTAGGGTCCGCATGCTTAAGGTTACGATGACAGTTTCATTATGAGTTTATGAGTTTTGATGTACCGAAGGAGTTCGGAGTCCCGGATGAGATCGGGGACATGACGAGGAGTCTCGAAATGGTCGAGACGTAAAGATCGATATATTGGACGACTATATTCGGACTTCGGAAAGGTTCCGAGTGGTTCGGGTATTTTTCGGAGTATCGGGGAGTTACGGGAATACGGGGAGAAGTATTGGGCCTTATTGGGCCATACGGGAAAGAGAGAGGGGCTGCCTAGGGCAGGCCGCCCCCCCCCCCCCCCCAAAGCCTAGTCCGAATTGGACTAGGGGGAGGGGCGGCGCCCCCTCCTTCCTTCCCTTCTCCCTTCCCCTTCCTTGTCTCCTACTCCTACTACATGGAAGGACTCCTAGTTGGACTAGGAAAGGGGGAATCCTACTCCCGGTGGGAGTAGGACTCCCCTAGGGCGCGCCATAGAGAGGGCCGGCCCTCCCCTCCTCCACTCCTTTATATACGGGGGCAGGGGGCACCCCATAGACACACAAGTTGATCTTTGTGATCGTTCCTTAGCCGTGTGCGGTGCCCCCCTCTACGATATTACACCTCGGTCATATTGTAGCGGTGCTTAGGCGAAGCCCTGCGACGGTTGAACATCAAGATCATCACCACGCCGTCGTGCTGACGGAACTCCTCCCCGAAGCTTTGCTGGATCGGAGCCCGGGGAGCGTCATCGAGCTGAACGTGTGCAGAACTCGGAGGCGCCGTTCGTTCGGTGCTTGGATCAGTCGGATCGGGAAGATGTACGACTACTTCCTCTACGTTGTGTCAACGCTTCCGCTTCGGTCTACGAGGGTACGTAGACAACACTCTCCCCTCTCGTTGCTATGCATCACCATGATCTTGCGTGTGCGTAGGAAATTTTTGAAATTACTACGTTCCCCAACATATAGATCTTAATGCCCAATATGTAAGCAGCTTCACCAAGGTCTTTCATTGAAAAACTCTTATTCAAGTATCCCTTTATGCTATCCAGAAATTCTATATCATTTCCGATTAGTAATATGTCATCCACATATAATATCAGAAATGCTACAGAGCTCCCACTCACTTTCTTGTAAATACAGGCTTCTCCAAAAGTCTGTACAAACCCAAATGCTTTGATCACACTATCAAAGCGTTTATTCCAACTCCGAGAGGCTTGCACCAGTCCATAAATGGATCGCTGGAGTTTGCACACTTTGTTAGCTCCCTTTGGATCGACAAAACCTTCCGGCTGCATCATATACAACTCTTCTTCCAGAAATCCATTCAGGTATCCAGTTTTGACATCCATCTGCCAAATTTCATAATCATAAAATGCGGCAATTGCTAACATGATTCGGACAGACTTAAGCATCACTAAGGGTGAGAAGGTCTCATCGTAGTCAATCCCTTGAACTTGTCAAAAACCTTTTGCGACAAGTCGAGCTTTGTAGACAGTAACATTACCGTCAGCGTCAGTCTTCTTCTTGAAGATCCATTTATTCTCAATTGCTTTCCGATCATTGGGAAAGTCAACCAAAGTCCAAACTTTGTTCTCATACATGGATCCCATCTCAGATTTCATGGCTTCAAGCCATTTTGTGGAATCTGGGCTCACCATCGCTTCTTCATAGTTCGTAGGTTCATCATGATCTAGTAGCATGACTTCCAGAACAGGATTACCGTACCACTCTGGTGTGGATCTTACTCTGGTTGATCTACGAGGTTCAGTAGTAACTTATTCTGAAGTTTCATGATCATTATCATTAGCTTCCTCACTAATCGGTGTAGGTGTCACAGAAACCGGTTTCTGCGATGTACTACTTTCCTCCCACTCATTTCTTTCGAGAGAAACTCCTCTAGAAAGGATCCATTCTTAGCGACAAATGTCTTGCCTTCGGATCTGTGATAGAAGGTGTACCAATAGTCTCCTTTGGGTATCCTATGAAGACACATTTCTCCGATTTGGGTTCGAGCTTATCAGTTTGAAGTTTTTTCACATAAGCATCGTAGCCCCAAACTTTCAGAAACCACAACTTTGGTTTCTTGCCAAACCACAGTTCATAAGGCGTCGTCTCAATGGATTTTGATGGTGCCCTATTTAACGTGAATGCGGCCATCTCTAAAGCATAACCCCAAAACGATAGCGGTAAATCTGTAAGAGACATCATAGATCGCACCATATCAAGTAAAGTACGACTACGACGTTCGGACACACCATTACGCTGTGGTGTTTCGGGTGGCGTGAGTTACGAAACTATTCTGCATTGTTTCAAATGTAGACCAAACTCGTAACTCAAATATTCTCCTCCACGATCAGATCGTAGAAACTTTATTTTCTTGTTACGATGATTTTCAACTTCACTCTGAAATTCTTTGAACTTTTCAAATGTTTCAGACTTATGTTTCATTAAGTAGATATACCCATATCTGCTTAAATCATCTATGAAGGTGAGAAAATAACGATATCCGCCACGAGCTTCAACATTCATTGGACCACATATATCTGTATGTATGATTTCCAACAAATCTGTTGCTCTCTCCATAGTACCGGAGAACGGTGTTTTAGTCATCTTGCCCATGAGGCACGGTTCGCAAGTACCAAGTAATTCATAATCAAGTGGTTCCAAAAGTCCATCAGTATGGAGTTTCTTCATGCGTTTTACACCGATATGACCTAAACAGCAGTGTCACAAATAAGTTGCACTATCATTATCAACTCTGCATCTTTTGGCTTCAACATTACGAATATGTGTATCACTACTATCGAGATTCATCAAAAATAGACCACTCTTCAAGGGTGCATGACCATAAAAGATATTACTCATATAAATAGAACAACCATTATTCTCTGATTTAAATGAATAACCGTCTCGCATTAAACAAGATCCAGATATAATGTTCATGCTCAACGCTGGCACCAAATAACAATTATTTAGGTCTAATACTAATCTCGATGGTAGATGTAGAGGTAGCGTGCCGACCGCGATCACATCGACTTTGGAACCATTTCCCATGCGCATCGTCACCTCGTCCTTCGCCAGTGTTCGCTTAACCCGTAGTCCCTGTTTTGAGTTGCAAATATTAGCAACGGAACCAGTATCAAATACCCAGGTGCTACTACGAGCTCTAGTAAGGTACACATCAATAACATGTATATCACATATACCTTTGTTCACCTTGCCATACTTCTTATCCGCCAAATACTTCGGGCAGTTCCGCTTCCAATGACCAGTCTGCTTGCAGTAGAAGCACTCAGTTTCAGGCTTAGGTCCAGATTTGGGTTTCTTCTCCTGAGCAGCAACTTGCTTGCTGTTCTTCTTGAAGTTCCCCTTCTTCTTCCCTTTGCCCCTTTTCTTGAAACTAGTGGTCTTGTTGACCATCAACACTTGATGCTCCTTCTTGATTTCTACCTCCGCAGCTTTTAGCATTGCGAAGAGCTCGGGAATTGTCTTATCCATCCCTTGCATATTATAGTTCATCCCGAAGCTCTTGTAGCTAGGTGGAAGTGATTGGAGAATTCTGTCAATGACGCAATCATCCGGAAGATTAACTCCCAGTTGAATCAAGTGATTATTATACCCAGACATTTTGAGTATATGCTCACTGAAAGAACTGTTCTCCTCCATCTTGCAGCTATAGAACTTATTGGAGACTTCATATCTCTCAATCCGGACATCTGCTTGAAATATTAACTTCAACTCCTCGAACATCTCATATGCTCCATGACGTTCAAAACGTCGTTGAAGTCCCGATTCTAAACCGTAAAGCATGGCACATTGAACTATCGAGTAGTGATCAGCTTTGCTCTGCCAGACGTTCTTAACGTTGTCAGTTGCATCAGCAGCAGGCCTGGCACCTAGCGGTGCTTCCAGGACGTAACTCTTCTGTGCAGCAATGAGGATAATCCTCAAGTTACGGACCCAGTCCGTGTAATTGCTACCATCATCTTTCAACTTTGCTTTCTCAAGGAATGCATTAAAATTCAACAGAACAACAGCACTGGCCATCTATCTACAATCAAACATAAACAAGCAAGATACTATCAGGTACTAAGTTCATGATAAATTTAAGTTAAATTAATCATATTACTTAAGAACTCCCACTTAGAAAGACATCCCTCTAATCTTCTAAGTGATCACGTGATCCAAATCAACTAAACCATAACCGATCATCACGTGAAATGGAGTAGTTTTCAATGGTGAACATCGCTATGTTGATCATATCTACTATATGATTCACGCTCCACCTTTCGGTCTCAGTGTTCCGAGGCCATATCTGCATATGCTAAGCTCGTCAAGTTTAACCTGAGTATTCTGCGTGTGCAAAACTGGCTTGCACCCGTTGTAGATGGACGTAGAGCTTATCGCACCCGATCATCACGTGGTGTCTGGGCACGACGAACTTTGGCAACGGTGCATACTCAGGGAGAACACTTTTATCTTGAAATTTAGTGAGAGATCATCTTATAATGCTACCATCAATCAAAGCAATATAAGATTCACAAAAGATAAACATCACATGAAATCAATATAAGTGATATGATATGGCCATCATCATCTTGTGCTTGTGATCTCCATCTCCGAAGCATCGTCATGATCACCATCGCCACCGGCGCGACACCATGATCTCCATCGTAGCATCGTTGTCATCTCGCCAATCTTATGCTTCTACGACTATCGCTACCGCTTAGTGATAAAGTAAAGCATTACAGGGTGATTGCATTGCATACAATAAAGCGACAACCATATGGCTCCTGCCAGTTGCCGATAACTCGGTTACAAAACATGATCATCTCATACAATAAAATTTAGCATCATGTCTTCACCATATCACATCACAACATGCCCCGCAAAAACAAGTTAGACGTCCTCTACTTTGTTTGTTGCAAGTTTTACGTGGCTGCTACGGGCTTAAGCAAGAACCAATCTTACCTACGCATCAAAACCACAACGATAGTTTGTCAAGTTGGTGTTGTTTTAACCTTCGCAAGGACCGGGCGCAGCCACACTCGGTTCGACTAAAGTTGGAGAAACTGACACTCGCCAGCCACCTGTGTGCAAAGCACATTGGTAGAACCAGTCTCGCGTAAGCGTACGCGTAATGTCGGTCCGGGCCGCTTCATCCAACAATGCCGCCGAACCAAAGTATGACATGCTGGTAAGCAGTATGACTTATATCGCCCACAACTCACCTGTGTTCTACTCGTGCATATAACATCAACACATAAAACCTGGCTCTGATACCACTGTTGGGGAACGTAGTAATTTCAAAAAAAATTCCTACGCACACGCAAGATCGTGGTGATGCATAGCAACGAGAGGGGAGAGTGCTGTCCACGTACCCTCGTAGACCGAAAGCGGAAGCGTTATGACAACGCGGTTGATGTAGTCGTACGTCTTCACGGACCGACCAATCAAGCACCGAAACTACGGCACCTCCGAGTTCTAGCACACGTTCAGCTCGATGACGATCCCCAGACTCCGATCCAGCAAAGTGTCGGGGAAGAGTTCCGTCAGCACGACGGTGTGGTGACGATCTTGATGTTCTACCGTCGCAGGGCTTCGCCTAAGCACCGCTACAATATTATCGAGGATTATGGTGGAGGGGGCTTGGGGGGAGGGGGGAGGGGCGCGCGGCTGCCCGTAGGCCTCCTCTCCTCTTCCTCCACTAGGCCCATTAAGTCCCATTAGGTTACCGGGGGGTTCCGGTAACCTCTCGATACTCCGGTAAAATGCCGATTTCACCCGGAACACTTCTGATGTCCAAACATAGGCTTCCAATATATCAATCTTTATGTCTCGACCATTTCGAGACTCCTCGTCATGTCCGTGATAAAATCCGGGACTCCGAACAACATTCGGTACATCAAAATATATAAACTCATAATGAAACTGTCATCGTAACGTTAAGCGTGCGGACCCTACGGGTTCGAGAACAATGTAGACATGACCGAGACACGTCTCTGGTCAATAACCAATAGCGGAACCTGGATGCTCATATTGGCTCCTACATATTCTATGAAGAACTTTTATCGGTCAGACCGCATAACAACATACGTTGTTCCCTTTGTCATCGGTATGTTACTTGCCCGAGATTCGATCGTCGGTATCTCAATACCTAGTTCAATCTCGTTACCGGCAAGTCTCTTTACTCGTTCCGTAATACATCATCTTGCCACTAACTCATTAGTTGCATTGCTTGCAAGCCTTAAGTGATTTGCATTACCGAGAGGGCCCAGAGATACCTCTCCGACAATCGGAGTGACAAATCCTAATCTCGAAATACGCCAACCCAACATGTACCTTTGGAGACACCTGTAGAGCACCTTTATAATCACCCAGTTACGTTGTGACGTTTGGTAGCACACAAAGTGTTCCTCCGGTAAACGGGAGTTGCATAATCTCATAGTCATAGGAACATGTATAAGTCATGAAGAAAGCAATAGCAACATACTAAACGATCGGGTGCTAAGCTAATGGAATGGGTCATGTCAATCACATCATTCTCCTAATGATGTGATCCCGTTAATCAAATGACAACACATGTCTATGGTTAGGAAACATAACCATCTTCGATTAACGAGCTAGTCAAGTAGAGGCATACTAGTGACGTTTAGTTTGTCTATGTATCCACACAAGTATTATGTTTCCGATTAATACAATTCTAGCATGAATAATAAACATTTACCATGATATAAGGAAATAAAATAATAACTTTATTATTGCCTCTAGGGCATATTTCCTTCAGTCTCCTACTTGCACTAGAGTCAATAATCTAGATTACACAGTAATGATTCTAACACCCATGGAGCTTTGGTGCTGATCATGTTTTGCTTGTGGAAGAGGCTTAGTCAACGGGTCTGCAACATTCAGATCCGTGTGTATCTGCAAATCTCTATGTCTCCCACCCGGACTAGATCCCGGATGGAATTGAAGCGTCTCCTGATGTGCTTGGTTCTCTTGTGAAATCTGGATTCCTTTGCCAAGGCAATTGCACCAGTATTGTCACAAAAGATTTTCATTGGACCCGATGCACTAGGTATGACACCTAGATCGGATATGAACTCCTTCATCCAGACTCCTTCGTTTGCTGCTTCCGAAGCAGCTATGTACTCCGCTTCACATGTAGATCCCGCCACGACGCTTTGTTTAGAACTGCACCAACTGACAGCTCCACCGTTCAATGTAAACACGTATCCGGTTTGCGATGTAGAATCGTCCGAATCAGTGTCAAAGCTTGCATCAACGTAACCCGTCCTTTTCAGGTATTTCAGGATGTTCTTGACCGTTGTCCAGTGATCCACTCCTGGATTACTTTGGTACCTAACATTTTCAAAATCCTCAAAAACCTGACCAAAAAAAGTTACGGGGCTTTTAAGATCTAGAGTGGAAAAAATCGAAAAAAATTCAAACAGTGGGCAAACTGTGGTCAAACAATGGTCAAACTAATTATTCTAGAATATTAGTGTTACTAAATAATTATTTCAGTTATTTCAATTTTGGTCAAATCTGGTCAAACTATGGTCAAATTGTGGTCAAATAATGGTCAAACTAATTATTCAAGAAATATTAGTGTTACTAAATAATTATTAGTTTTTTAAAACTAATTATTCAAGAGCAGACTTGGAGCGAGGGAGAATAGAACCCGAAAGTTAAGCGTGCTCAGGCTGGGGGAGTGGGAGGATGGGTGACCGTTCGGCAAGTTAGATGATTTGGAATGATGAGGGGTGATTAGAGGATAAATTGAGAAGTGATGAGGGGTGGTGATTACAGACTAGAGGTTAAAAAAATTCGAAAATTTGAAAATAAAAAAAAATTCAAAAAAAAATTTCAAATTTTTTTTCAAAAAAAAATCATAAAATTTCCTTTAGTCCCGGTTGGTGTTACCAACCAGGACTAAAGGTGGAGCTCCACGTGGCCGCGCCCTTTAGTCCCGGTTCTGGATTGAACCGGGACTAAAGGGCCAGGGCATTAGTACCGACCCTTTAGTCTCGGTTCATGAACCGGGACTAAAGGCCCTCACCAACTGGGACAATAGGCCCCTTTTCTACTAGTGCTCAAATGATGTTTCAAATATATCAACTGGCATATGCACTGTACACTACTAGGAAAAGGCCTACTAATGGCGCACCTAATTTGGCCATTAATGGCGCATTAGTGGTGCGTCATTAGTGCCACGCCATTAGTATATTTTACTAATGGCGCACCACTGGTGCGCCATTAGTATCTGGTATACTAATGGCGGACCTCAGATGCGCCATTAGTATATACAACAGTGCGCCATTAGTATGCCTCCCAGGGGCCATGTATACCCAGGTGCTTTGGCATACTAATGGTGCACAACAACAAGATGCGCCATTAGTAACTTCGGCATACTAATGGTGCATTGTTTAATGATGCGCCATTAGTATCCTTTGGCATACTAATGGCGCACTGTGATGTGATGCGCCATTAGTATGAATATTAGGTTTTTTTATTTTTTTATTTTCTGTTTTTTGCACAGGTTACAAAATGTATAATTGGACAAAATATAGACAGCACACATCAACAACAGATTCATCGAATACAATAGAAGATTAGTCTCTGAATACAATTTATCATATTAGTCTCCGAATACAATTCATCATATTAGTCTCCGAATTTAAAAGACCGAACAAAGATAGAACATTATATTACAAGTCTCGAGACCGCGAGTAGCGAGTTTGTCTTCACATTACAAGTCGATATCGATCATCTAAACTACCATCACATAGAAGAGAGCTGCGGTCATCACGATGAGCATCATCACGATGAAACTCGTCTTCATCCGGTTCCTCCAACGCTCCCTCCCCTCTCCCGCTAGATAGCGGGTGTATCTAGATTCGGCCTCGGCCCTAGTGGTGTACCCTTTGTAACTGTTACCGCTGAATCGGTAAACCTGTCTCCGACACTCCTCCCAGTCGTCGTAGACTCCGGGAACCTTACCCTTGTACACGACATACGACGGCATCGCTATGCACTAGCCAAACGAAACGTTAGTACCAATTCACAGACAATACATAAGCAGTATATAAGTATGCAACAGAACGATCGGAAGAGAAAAGCAAGACATTAATAGCATCGATTACATCTAAGTTGAACGACTCTCGAAACCAAAGAGACATACTACAAGTTCATTAAAGTTTAATTACAACATGAGCCAATCGATGTTTCAGAACTAGACACAGCATCACTGCTTTCGACTCGACTCAAGGGACCGGAGCGTGGATGAAGCCGCCGTCTATCGTGGGAGTCATGAAATAACGGTCGTTGTCAGCCTGCATTTGCAGCATTGTGTCGATGTCACTGTTGGACAGTTGATTTCTGAGGTAGAACTGCCTCGAGGTACGAAGGACATCTTGTTGGATGATTTCCACAAGCTCCGACTGGATGCGAAAGAATTCTTGTCTGATGTCCGTGTCCTGGATTGCCGACACGCTCGCGGCCCATCTTTGAGTTTACTCGGTAGCAGAAGTTGATGATGGTCCCGTACGATCGCCCGCATGTGATGGATGGCGTAGTAGGCACCCTTCTGACCGCCAGGCGGCTTCTTGATGCAGCAGAACGTCATATTGTGGGAGAACACGTGCTTGTCGTACTTACGTATAGGCCTGTTGAAGGTGCCTCCAGATTTGGCGTAGCCGGGGAGAACATCATCAAGAACCTTCTTCACATTTGTGTAGTCTACGTTCGACTGACGGTCCGGGTCGAAATACGTGGCCATGGAATATTTGGGGCTTAGGAGGATGAGCGTGCAATGTGTGTCACTGCAGAAAACACGGAATGTTAAAAGAAAAACGATCGAAATCTAAGAATTTATATGTTACGGGGCGGTTGAGGGGAGGACTTACTCGGGAAAGTAAGGCACGAGGAAGTTATCCTTATCTTGGTTTGCCAGAATGACGCCTTCGAGGTAAGAACTCGCGACTTGCCGGTCCCCAGCGCTGCCCAAGATCTTGGCACACATGTAGAAGGGATCGACTATCACGATGTCCGGGGTCTTGTCGCGAATGATCCGCATCTCCATACTCAGCGAAAATGGACGAATGAAGGTGTAGTGCAGCGGATGAAGGTTCAACATAGCGTGGATGTCATCAAACCGCAGGATGATCGTACCCCCGATGGAGTTATCCACAAAGCCCTTGCCCTCTGGCACCTTGGCCGCGAAAACCGGGTATGCCACATCCTTCTCTCTGAGACGCCGCTTCTCCAAAGAAAGAACACTATCATGCAGACTCCGCATAGCACCGGTTGCAGCATCGAGCATATTTCTCGGTAGCATCGGCCTACCCGCCACATGCACCCTCCTCATTAAATCCTCAGGTGAAGGTGGCCCGTCCTGAGCACGGATCGTACTCGGTGCCGGCTGGCCCGCACCCTTGTTAGTCTTTCTTTTGCGTGCCTTCTTCTTCTCCTGTAATGGGACCGTGTTCTGCTCACAGACCGCCTTCTTGAGTGTGTTGGGGCTGATAATATTTCGCATCTCGCCTATCTGAGGCTCGGTGAAGTCGGCAGCTGGAGGCGTCTCCTGAGAGCTGAACTGCAGACGACGCCTGTTGCAACTTGGCTTCTCCGCGGTACCAGCTAGATCGCACACGTCTTTTGTTGGGTTGGGTTCTTGAGAAGGAGGCCCCATGAAGTCGCCACCGTACCCATGATCGGCAAAGTACTGATCGACGTTGCCAAATGTATCGTCGTCATCGTCGTTCTGATCCTGTGCCATATGCATGTTTGGATCCAGTGGCATAGGGATGTCCGGCACCGTTGCGGCGGTCTTGCCATGGGGCCGACTTGGCGCCGGCATGACTGGCGGTGTTGTCTTTGGGGTGGTGTCCCCCGCCCCAAACGAATCTGGCTCTTCGGCCAAAGCAGGGGCCAGCTCAGGCAGGCGCTGAGGGTCATCACGTCATCATTGTCGGCCCCGACGAGTCGAATCGGAGGTAACAACTCGTCGCAGCCTGGCAGCACCCGAACCAGTTGAACCCTAAACATGTTGGGTGGCATCTGGGTACCGTGGAACAAGGGGTTGCCCGGTTGAACGATTTTGCCCTTGGCGACATCGACCAACTCGTTGTTCACGAAGTGCAGGAGAGTGCACGAAACGTCGGCGGCGCCCTGCGAAAACATGTAGGGCGTCAGGGATGCCCAGTCAAAGGCAAGGAGATGAAGTCCTCGACCGAGAGAGGCTTAATTAGTTACCGTGATGATGGCGTCGAGCTCGGCTAATGTCGAGGCACCGCCAACGGCGGGCGTGCAGTTGACGGAGGGGCCGCTTGCTGCAGAGGTGCCGGCCGGCGTACACCCGGGTGCATTAAGCTCCCGTGCCGGCGTCGGAGACACCAATGCCGCCTCCGCCGGAGACACCAATGGCCCCGGCATCGCGTTCTGCGAGTTGATGGCCGTGAAGCTAGGAATCGGGGGCGGCCCCTGTTGGCCGCCCGCAATCGACGCACTCAACCCCGAGATCAAGGTAGGCATAATGGCGGTGATCGTCGCTCCGAGTTGTTGTTGCACTTGCTCTTGGACAATCTCCGGAATCCGCGCCACCTGTGCCTTGAGTTCTTGAACCTCACGCGCCTGGCTTTCCTAGCTGGTCTTTTTCTCCTTTCGCCCACCAGTGTTATAGTATGGCGACCATTTTGTCGACAAGCCTTTGCCGGCCACACGACCAGCTGACGTCGGCTTACTGAGCTTATCCTTGTTCTTCATTACATTCAACGCCCTATTTAGAGTGGTGTCCCAAGGGTTGCTCTTAGTCGACCCCGCGCTACTGCTTTCAGTCGCCTGCGGAAGGAATGTGAACCATTTAGAAATTTGGCTTCATTAATTAGAATGCAACCATATGGAGCTAATTACGCGGGGGTGTATTCCTTACCAGAACAAGCTCAAGCGCCCTGGTCTTCGGATCCGTGGTAAGCTCCTTTGTTTTCGGGTCCTTCTTGTACCGGGCCCTGACAAAGTTCCTGGTCTGCTTGTCACCGTATTTATCGAAGAGGGGCGGTAGGCCTTGCTCGGCACGGTCCGCCTCCTCCTTGTCCCATATAGGCTCCGCCACTCTGTAACCGCCGGGACCGAGTGTGTGTTCCCCTAAGTTCAGCTCCCGCATTTCTTTCCCCCACTGACTTGATTCGGAGTTTGCGGTGCTCGAGCAATTGATCTTGAAGTCGTTGTAGTCATCTTCGGTGATCGAAGGATTTTTCTCCTTGATCTTCTCATAACTCTCATCTTTCTCGATCATTCTCTTCACATTGCTTTTCCAAGTAGACAGGGCCTTGCTCATCTTCATGAGGGCAGCATTGTTCACGTTATTCCCTTTGAGGCTTGTGTTTTCAAATTCAGCGGGGAACTTGTATCGTTCGTGCAGCTTCGTGAAGAGGAGGTTGCGCAAATTCCCTCGGTCAGGATGCCTCAGGTTCTCGGTGTTGATCGAGACGGTGCTCCGGAGAATGCCTCCGAGCTGAAGCGAGTACCCCTTGACTATTCGTTCGGGCGCCATTGGATTCCCGTCGGAGTCCACTTCAGTAACTTCCTCCTTGAGGGTGCGGAGCACGGTCGGGCGCCGGTCCTTCCGTTGCCTCTTCGGTTGGCTGCCATCTGTGCGTGCGCCGCCATCATCAGTGGTGGCATCCTCGGCGGCACCATCAGTGGTGGCATCAGTGGGGTCATCCTCGGCGGCACCATCAGTGGTCTCAGGATCGATGGGGAAGGCGGCGTCCTCATACAAGTGAGGTTGTTCCTCCATCTCCTGGGACAGCTCCCAGAATGCCTTGCCGCCCGAACCCCCGGCCTCATCGTTGTTGGCCATGTTTCTTTCTAAATAGGAACAAAGTTTGGTCAAAAAGTCGGTTATTGTTAAGGAACAAGATCATGGTCTCATCATTTAGGGTTTGTCGACACCGAGCATCCTAAAAGCTAAGCTTTTATCATTGAGGGTTTTTTCACGTCGAGGCACCCTAAAAGCCTAAGCTTTCATCATTTCGGTTTTTATCGACAACGAGGCACCCTAAAAGCCAAGGTTGTATAATTAATGGTTTGTCGACACCGAGGCATCCTAAAAGCTAAGCTAGGAAGGAGAATTCTAAGTTGGGCCTAATCACTTGGCTCTATTGCCGCCTATGGTTTAATGCAGCTAGAATAAAGGGGCACTTGATCCTACTTAATTAACTACTAAGATACCCCGGCCCATGCATTAGTCACAAGTACCCCATATGTCCTATTTTTTAGCAAAGTCATGCTAAAATTCACGGAAAATTTCAGCATGACCTTTGCTGAAAATAGGACATATGGAGTACCCGAATTTGCCGGAATGGAAGTTAATCGACATTCCAGCAAACTCAAGGGCCTCTCGGGTGGACAAGGCAAAAAAGGCCTCCATCACAACATGGAAAATACATTGGCATGTGAAGAGGTGAAACAATATATGCATCTCCAAGCAGTATCATTCAACATTTTGGACAAACCACTACAAGCAATACTGGATCAGATACAAGAAGAATGTGAGAAAATGACAATCCCATGGCCTGGCCAGGACCATGGTATGGATCCTGAAAAGTAGACAATCTGCAACATGAGACACTAAAAACAATTGCTACCAATGAATCTACACTTTTATAAGAAAATAAATCAGAAACTTAGTCTGTCATCATTAGGCAGCCACCATTAGTTATTCAGTTATGTTAAAGCAGAAATAGAAAAATAGACTGAAAACACTAAAATCAGAAACTTAGTGCATGATACAGATGCAAAGTAGGTTCAAAGACAAATGAAGACCATATGGTAAGTACAGCAAGCGAAATAGGATCACGAACTAATAGCTGAATGAAAGGCATATATATGACAGGCATATTTTCCGGCTACAAAGTGTTGTGGCAAATATGCCAGGCACCACAATGTGATCACACAAACAAAATAGCCTCAAACCAGTTATTCTCGCATGATAATATGAAAATGCATATGGCACTGCCAAATTATACTATCCATATTTCGGTATAATGTCATTATTCCATACAGCAGGCAGCACTGTCACCACAAATCAGTTATTCTAGCATAATATAAATACGCAGAACAGAAGCAACAATTTACATTTCTGCATACGGCGTTGCCAATTTTTTTCTATCCATGTTTCAATTTGATGCCATCACTCCATTCAGCAAGCAGCATTGTAACAAAAAGAAATTCTAGGCGCAAATTTCTTCAGAATGAAATTAAGTTAGTGAAACTGTCACACATTTCTTCACAATGAAAATGAAGCAACAGGTGAACAAGTACAGGATTCGTAGACTTGAGTGGCTTGGTATTTGGGTACCTGGCCGATGATGAAGGCTTTGACGTTGTGGAAGGGGGTGGTGTGGAGCGCGTGGAAGACGAAGTGGGGCGGCGGGTAGACGGGCACCTTGGCGTGCAGGCGCTCGTGGGCGACGAAGCGGCAGAGGTCGAGCGCGTAGGGCTTGCGCAGCTCCCCGGACAGCGCCTCCAGCCACGTCTCCTCCACGAGCAGCTCCTCCAGCCATGTCTCCTCCACGAGCAGCTCCTCCAGCTTCGCGGCGCCGCCGGCCGCTAGATGCGAAACCCCCAGCAGTTCAGTTAGAACCCTAGCTAGGGTCCGGGGAGCGGGGGGCGTGGAGAAAGAGGGTACCTTTGGACTCGGCGAGGCGGAGGTTGCGCCGCGCGCGGGCGAGGCGTCGGGGCGTCGAGGCGGCGTCGAGGCGTCGAGGCGGCGTCGGGGCGGCATCGAGGCGGCGGGGCAGCGGCGTCGGGAGAGGAGAGGGGAAGGGAATCGAGGGCGAGGGCGAGGGAGAGATAGGGGGTAGGTTTGGGCCGGGGAGGAAATATGGATGGGGGCGGCACAATACTAATGGCGCACCACCCCTCGGTGCGCCATAAGTACATCCATACTAATGGCGCACCTCACCCTGGTGCGCCATTAGTATTTTTTTTTATTTCTGCTCGAGCCAACAGGTTATCTTCCACCTGACCTGATCCACATCAAGTTCCCTCTACTAGCTTGATTGGTCAGCAGCCAGTTCTCACACCAGGAGGTCCTGGGTTCGATTCCCAGGCTCCACAATTTTTTTATGCATTTAAAATGTTGTTTGATACTTATTTGTGTTTGAATATGTTCAAACTTGTTTAAATCATAACAGTAATATTTTTTTTATAAGAAAGTAATAATTTTTTTTAAAATATCATCAAACAGTAATGCCGGTGGAGCGGGGGGGAGGGTGCGGGGGGTGCGGGAGGTCGGCGGCGGCGGTTGAGTAGGGAAGGGGTGCGGGGGGTCGGCGGCGGAGGTTGAGTAGGGGAAACGAGGGTGCGGAGGGTCGGCGGCGGCGGCCGGTGGACCGGGGGGTGCTCGGCGGCGAGGGGGACCGGATCTGGCGAGGTGGGATAGCGGTCGAGATGGAGGGGGATCGAGATCGAGTGTCCATGCTTATCTTCCCCGCGTAACCGTAAGGAAGTTTTACTCCTAGGAGGCAGGTGAAAAACTGCTCGATCTCCTCCTGACTTAGAGTAAAGCACGCGAGAGGGTTGTCATTTCCGGTCTTCTTGGCCTTTTAGCCTTTGCGACGACTTTCTGTGTCCTGCTTCGCCTCATCATCATCATCATCATCATCATATATAGCGTGAAGCTCTTGCCTGATGCCCATTGATTTCAAGTCTGCCCTTGCTTTCGGCCCATCTTTGGTCCTCTCTGGTATGTTGAGCAGGGTACCAAGCAGACTCTCGCACACGTTCTTCGTGATATGCATGACATCAAGGCTGTGAGGCACACGGTGGATCTTCCAGTACGGCAAGTCCCAGAAAACAGACCTCGTTTTCCATACCTTCAGCAGCGGCTCTGGCGCCTTTCGCTTCTTTCCCGGCTCTGGCGCCTTTTGCTTCTTTCCCGGCAGTGGGCAGTCTTTCTAATTTTTCAACAGCTTGTCTATTTCCTTGCCGCTCCTCGTACACGGGCGTTTTCGGGGTTCGGTTTCACCATCGAACAGATCCTTGCGTTTCCTCCACGGGTCATCATCGCGAAGCCACCTTCGATGTCCCATGAACACGGTTTTCGAAGACCCGGGATCTCTATCTAGCTGGCGATACGTTGTGTCATCCATGCACCTTACGCATCCAGAAAATCCGTGGACTACCTGCCCCGCGAGATATCCGTAACCGAGATAGTCGTGCACCGTCGTGAGCAGTGCGGCTCTCATAGGGAAATATTCTTTCTCTGCGGCGTCCCACGTATTGGCTGGCGTTTTCCACAGTGTGTCTAGCTCCTCCTTCAGCAGCCCTTGATACAGATTGATGTCGTTCCCTGGTTGTTTCGGCCCTTCAATTAGCATACTCATGTGAATGTACTTCCTCTTCATGCACAACCAGGGGGGAAGGTTGTACATCCACACAAACACAGGCCAGGTGCTATGTGTGCTTCTCTGGCTGCCAAACGGATTGACTCCATCGGTGCTCGCGCCCAGCACGATGTTCCTTGGATCCTTCCCAAATTCTGGGTATTCGAAGTTCAACGCTTGCCACTGGCTCGCATCCTTAGGGTGACTCAGCATCTTGTCTTTTTTATCTATCTCCGGATCATTTGCGTCATCTTCTCGCTTCTTCTCCTCCCTATCCGCGTGCCAACGCAGGAGCTTTGCTACCTTAGGGTCCACGAAATACCGCTGCAGACGAGGAGTGATCGGAAAGTACCACACCACTTTTCGAGGAGCTTTCTTCCTCTTCTTGTATCGAGTGACGCCGCACACCGGACATATGGTAGACTCAGCGTGCTCGTCCCGATAAATGATGCAATTGTTCATGCACACATGGTATTTCACGTGCGGTAAATCCAGAGGACACACGATTTTCTTCGCCTCCTCCAAACTGGTCGGGCACTTGTTCCCCTTGGGAAGACGTTCGTGCCAGAATGACACGTTCTCGTCGAAGCATGCATCGGTCATTTTGTGTTTTACCTTCATCTCCAGAGCCATGAACGTTACTTTCAGGCGGGTATCCTCGGGCCTGCATCCTTCATACAATGGAGTAACGGTGTCTAACTCAAGTTGATCCATCTTGGCTTTCTCTCGGGCGGCAGCTCTTGCGTTATCCGTCTGCTTGAGAAGCAGCTCTTGAATATGAGGGTCCTGCACCCAGTCCATCGATGGTCCACCGTCGTCTGCTCCGCCGGCATCATCATCTTCATGATCATGCCCGTCGTCTGCTCCGGCATCTTCCTCATCATCATGTCCTGCATCTTCTACATGATGACTGTGTACAGCATCACCGTCGTGATCATCTCCTGGGGATTCTCCGTCTTCTCGCCCGCCCGAGCCGCGGTGGTTGTCTTGCTGCCCTTCCTCATTTCTTGCCCGGCCCCCATGGACGACTTCGTAGTCATCTTCATCACCTTGCCACCGATAGCCATCCATGAAACCACGCAAGAGCAGGTGGTCCCGCACCTGCCTGGAATCCGGGTCCACAATAAGGCTCTTCAGCTTGCATCTTCGACACGGACATCTTATCTCCGTCTCGTTCTTTTGAAGCATCTCGGCCTTCGCGGACCTCAAAAACCTATTCACGATGCCTTCGGTCATCGTGCGGACCATGGTCGCCTGCGGGGTAGAGCAAAACGATATTTTAGAACCAAGAAAAAATTTGGCATGACTTTCCCTAAAAATAGGACCAAAAAGAATGCTTAATGCCAAAATTCTTGCCGAAACGGAAATGAATCAACATTCCGGCAAAATATTGGCAACTATCGCATTTCAAATACCGGTACACCTCCAAATACAAACACATATGCAACACCACAAACATATGCAACACCACGAACATACATAGATTTAGCTAGGCCATAAAAAGTGCATGTGCACATTGTTGTAGGGAGAACAACATAAATATAGCTTCCCCCTTACTTACCTATCAAAACAAGGTAATTTAACCACTTAATTTGAATGAATCTATGGTGGAAATGAGGTGAAAAAGAGGAGGCATCCGAGACAAGGAGGAGGTGGAGAGAATGAAGTGGGGAGAAAGTGAGTGTGGGTAGGAGAGTCTGTCCAAAATATCTTGTTGCTGCCCACTTACTAATGGCGCACCTTCTGGTGGTGCGCCATTAGTAGTTTTGCAAAAAAAACATACTAATGGCGCACTGTTCCACAGTGCGCCATTACTAGTTTAAAGTAGTAATGGCGCACGGTGGAACAGTGCGCCATTAGTAGTTTTGCAAAAAAAGGAATAAAAAATATAATAAAAAACAACATTAGTGGCGCACTTTTCGACAGGTGCGCCATTACTAGTTACAACTAGTAATGGCGCAATGTGTCTGGATGCGCCATTAGTATGTTTGGACAGGCGCACTAGTTCAAAAAAAAAAATTTGATACTAATGGCGCACCTGGCAGGGTGCGCCATTAGTAGTTTCAACTCTAGTGGCGTATCAGAAGGTGGTGCGCGTTTTTCTGGTGCGCCATTAGTGTCAATCCCATCTATAACCCTTTTTCTAGTAGTGGTATGACGGCCGGGACTGAAACACCACAGGAAGAGGTGCATATAGTTAATCCTTCAAAAACTCCATGATATACCACCAACCAAAATAACAAAGAGTGAATTTAAAAAAAGCAGTGCTAGATTGAGGGGCATAATTAGATTATGAGTTCAGATTAGAGATGCTTCCTAAAATATATGCATTGTAGCCCGTAGCAACGCACGGGCATTCTACTAGTCATCAATGGGATGGGGCGAGTAGCCAGGCCCGAGACCAGGTCTAATTCAAATTCAAAATCCTTCCATGCACCATGTAGTATAATTCAAATTTGTTCCATGGGCGAGTTCAAATTTATAATTCAAAGTCCTAAAAAACAGAATTTATAATTCAACGGTGCATAGTTTCCGGGGCAGGAGAACAGCCACGTCCGATTCATTGTTAGGCCACATGCAAGCAATTTGTGGAGGCACTTAAAATTCAATCTTGCATGCTTAGTTAGCCGTTTCAACCTAGGAATTGAATCAACCTGATTAATGCATGCGGCAACTGAAAGAGCATATTGTGCATGCATGTAAGCCTCGGCGGAATTGCAGGGGACAAAGGATTTATTAGCACGGCCAGCGAGCAGCATGTCGGACTCTACCATTTTTTAGGAAGTAGTATACGGTTGTATTCAATCACAAAATAATACAAAGTCCTTAATCCGTACAAGCACATGCTAATACATGCACAAATAACCGGAATAACTGTTATAATTCAAAGTGCATGAACAGATAAAACTCATATATTCCATCCATAAACAGTACATAAATGATAAATATACAACTAGAACGGGCGCAAAGCAGTGGCGCGTCCGATCGCGGGGATGCGAGAAACCGTCGTGGCGGTTAAGTATCTGCATGTGCAGTACAGAGAGAATTATAACTTAATTAAACCCTTAGACTTCCCCTAATCCTCGTCTGTCCTTATGACTGATCATACTTGGAATTATCTCCTCCAAAACCCTATGGGAAAAATATGAGAAGATACACATAATATGCCACAGAAACTCCTTTCAAAAACCCAGAGGGAAAATAAGAAGAAAATGACACATCACAATGCTTGTACTTCGCCCAAAGATCTCGAACATGTTATCATGTGGGAGTACACTTCCCCTGAATCTTGCAAATCACGAAGTCTCATGTCATACCAATTCCATTAACATATTTTTGTAATAAAGAATTTGGTAAGGACTTAGTGAACAAATCGTCGAGATTATCACATGACTTCGTTTGAACAATATTTATCTTCCCACCTCTTTTCAACTCACAGGGAAGAAAATACATTCATAGCAATACTCTTTGCATTATTACTTTTTATAACCTGTCTGCATCTCCGTAATACAAACAACATTATCTAAGATGTACAGGTAGCACGTATGTTCATTACTACAATACCCTTAAAATATTATAATAATCATTTACCACAAATAAAGTAATTAAATATGTTAACGAAAATTCATATGTATGCTGCTAGACATACTGATGCACATGTATATTTTTCCTAGAAAATATATATTAAGGAAAATTATGTTTTTTTTGCTTTTTAAATCCAAATGACCCGGATCCATTTCGGGTTTTCGGATGTGAATACCCCGTCTTGTTTTGTCAACATTGGATCAAACAGGGCAAAAATCCTAATCTGAGCTCAAGGTCAAATGCTCTTGGCATGAACAGTAAAATCAAAACCAATTTAAAAAATGAAAACAATCTGAATATGTTTTGAGGTATACATTAATAAATGTTTAAAGTGCTTGCAAATTTTCATCATCATATCATATTTGTGGAAGTTGTGGCAAAATAGACAAAATCAGCACTCCAAAATGCTTTCGAAAGTAGCATCTTCGAAGCATCAATTTTTTCATGATTTCCATGAATGTGATTCCAAGATAAAACTTTGCAAGCACTGAATTTTTTTCTTAATGCCCCCCCCCCCCCCCCCCCAATCAGAATTTTTTGAAAATCCGGGCTCACCCGAGCTAAGAAACTCCATGTCCCAAACAGGGTAGCTTCTTATACCTTCTAGTCCAAGATTACTTTTTTGAAGTCTTGTTTCTTTTGCTATCACTTCTTACGATCAACATGGTCTGCCTCAAAGATACATAAAAACTTGACCGCCCTCATGTTAGCTATAAACTGTGCATCATTTGTGAAATGTGCTTCATGGTCAGAGAACTTGCAATTACTTGGAAATGGTTGTGGTTAAGTTACTAGCTAAGACTGATTATATAGAGTAGCAGATATAATCGTAGAGTTATATCTGTATTTTAAAACCTTTCAATGTCTGAGGCAGGGTGATGCAATGTCACCATTGCTGTTTGATTTGGCTGCTGATGCCATGGCTGTTATTTTAAAACACGCAAGAGATAATGATGTAGTGAAAGGAGTGCTTGGAAGTAATGATAACAAAGGAGTAAACATGTTACAATACGCTAATGACACTATTTTTCTGTTGCAAGATGATTTTGATAGTGCAAAAAAATTAAAGTTCATTTTGTGTCCTTTTGAACAAATGTGAGGGTTAAAAATTAATTCCATAAGAGTGAATTGCTTCTCTTTGGCAAGGCTAATGACAGAAAAGAAATTTACTAGGAAATCTTTACATGTAAGATGGGGGATCTACCCATGAAATATCTGGGCTTGACTGTGTCTGATATTAGGATTAGAAACTAACATTGGAATGGGGTGGTAGATGGGATCTATAGCTGGTAGAATTCTCTAGTCCATGTCTGTCTAACTAATATGCCCTTGTTCATGTTGTCCTTCTATCCATTGCCAGTAGGTGTAAGGAAAAAAAAGCTGATTTCTATAGAGCAAGACTTGTATGGCAGGAAGATGAAGATAAAAAAACCATTTGGTAAATTAGAGGGGGTGTTCTATCCCTAAGATTGTGGGGGATTGGGGATTTTAAATCTAGAAATTATGAATATAGCTTTGCTTGTGAAATGGTTTTGGAAAATGGTAAATGATCAAGGATTGTGGCAAACTATGTTGTTTGACATATATATCCCTAATGGATGTATATCCAGAGTGAAGAAGAAACAAGGAGTTTCCCAATTTTGGAGCAGTTTACTAAAAGTCAAAGATATTTTCTATAAATTTACTAGGAAAAAGTTGGGGGATGGGAAAGGTACTAGATTTTGGGAAGATATTTGGGTTGATGATCATGCTCTAAAGGATGATTACCCCAGGTTATACAGTCTCTACTTTGATCATAATATCACTGTGCTGAAGCTATATCAAAAGGTTGGCAGGGATTTAGATTTAGGAGAACTTTGTATGGAGAAACTTTGGAGCTCTACAATAGTTTAAAAGATAGATGTGGAGAGGTTGAAATGGGCGAGGGCAGAGATAGAGTTGAATGGACTCTTACTGCTAATAAAAAATTCTTAGTTAAAACCTTATATAGGAAAATGGTCACTGCAAATTGTAATTATCCTAAAAAGAAGTGGAAAGTAAAAGTTCCTGCAAAAATCAAAGTGTTCCTTTGGTTGATGAATAAAAAAAGTATTTTAACTAAAGATTCTTTGATTAGAAGAGGGTAAAGGATCTAAGGGATGTGTACTCTGTGGTAGGGAGGAACGGATAGATCATTTATTCTTTACATGCCTAGCTGGATCGCTATTATGGAGTTTGTTTAAAATGTGCTTTTGGTCTAAAAACCACTCCCACCTTAGTTGAGGAATGATTTGGGAGTTGGATCAAAACTTTCAGGAAAACAGAACAGAAATTAGTTCTGGTGGGGCTGTCAGCTATGTGCTGGGCTTTGGAAAAGCCGTAATGCAATTATATTTGAAAAGAAAAATTATACTGATCCGATGACACTGATTCAAATGATGGCATATTGGATCATGACATGGTCTATTTTGCAGATAAAGGACCGAAGCAAAAAGGAGCTGCAGCTGGGCTCAAAGCTTCTCGAATGGGTAGCAAGTGAAGTTTACAAGTCAGAGCAGGGGTGGAGATTTAACGTGCCAAGACTGGAAGCTTCAGAAGTCAGGCAGGGCATGGGATACATCTTTGCCTCGAATGCAGTAGCTGACTAGTTTAGGCTTTGTGTTTGCTTTGGCTGTTGCTTTTGGTGTTCTTGCGTCAAAACTGTAATAGACCTTTCGAAAAGGTGTGGTAGCTCCCTGGGGTCGGGGCACCCTGTTATCCTATCCATCCGACCTCGCTGAGATTCGTGTGTTCTTCTGTCAAATTGCAGAGCTTCTGCATGCTTACTAGTCCATTTGACCGTCCTAATGGTGTACTCTCTCCGTTCAGAATTACTTGTCGCAGAAATGGATATATCTAGACGTATTTTAGTTCTAAATACATCCATTTCCGAGACAAGTAATTCCGAACGGAGGGAGTAGCTCGTGGGGCAGCTGGAGCAACCTAGTGCTGAAACGGGTTGTCATAGGGCATGCAGACGGCGTGCCATGCAACAATATCAGTCGTGTTTTGCATTAGCTGGCTACTGTTCCTGACAGCGGCGTCAGGCCATGCATGGGCCATACTTATTTTACTCCATGGGACAACTGTTCCTGGCTTGGAATGATCGAACTAAGTGGAACTCTATTAATCAATGGTTATACTACTGCTGTGCATGTTATGAATCGATCCATGCATGGGCCGTTCTTATTTAGAATTTTCTGCTCCGGCATCTTAATGGAGCACAATTATTTACTTGGTTATTTTGATTGGTCGAGTTGATGTAGCTCTTAATAACTTGATAAACAATGATGGGACGGGACGGCAAGACTTCAAATCCCTGTGTGAAAAGAGCAGCAGTGACTGAGCTGTCTGACCCCATTGAACAGTGACCTACGCAGCCCATTGCCATTTTCAAATAATCCACTTACTTTTGCTTTTACTGTTCTCATAGCCTTTAACCCCATTCTCCGTTGCAGCACAGGGCACAGATCGCCAAGTCAGGACACTGGATGAACGGCGAGATAGCCGGGTGTCTCGACCCCCGGGACCTAAAAGTCCTGTCTCATAGACCTTTTCCCTAGTCTTATATGGTTTTATTTCACTGTTTAGTTTTTTTTTTTGAACCGGGTATAACCCCTTTTCATTACTGCGACAATAACAGAAATACAACAGTCCAAGGACAATTCCCTGTTTAGTTGTAGTGGTGACAATTCCCATTGTTGGGTTTGCGCCTGTTGGGCAGCAGCGGTAGCTGTTTGCAGTTCGTGCATCTACAACGCTAGTTAGGGTCCTCTTAAAACAAAGGCTGGTGCTTGTAGTTTGCTTTTGGCTTCCCTTTAATGGAGTCGGAGGGGGGAAACCCTTCTTCTTTGATAAAAAAAAAGATACAATCGCAGAGCAAGGAGGGAGAAGAGAGAGCCGTCCATCCATCGTACGTTCTAGCTGTCCGGGTTGATGCCTATCTACTGCTACTTGGGTCTCGCTGAACTGGGCTCAACTAGTTGACCCATTCATTCCCTATTACTTTTGGGTTGCCCTTTCGCTTCGGCTTCCGTGAAGCACTGGTATGTAGCAGGGCACGCACCATTCTATCCTCTGAACCACAAACGTAGCACGATAAATAGTCGATGATGGTGTCCCCGCGGAATTCATGTTCCATGTTTCCATCCAGTAGGTGGTAGGCGTTAATTCTTGGTTGGTAGTCAGTCGACTCGTCCCCGTCGCGGCACACGTACACTGTGTCAGCACTGATAGACGAGGACAGCCCCGCCGGCACCGATAGCGTGCGGCCAGTACCTAGGAACACGGCGCGCCCATGCAGCCCGTTCATGGGCACTGTCTTGCCTGCGTCTAGATCCACCCGGTGTGTCTTGTACCATGGCATCTTGGTTCTCGTTCGACACACCAAAATCAGCTCGTCGATCGTCGTTGTCGACAAGGTTCACAAAGCCACGGTGAAACAGGAAGAGATCTTGATTCATCTCGACCGCCACCACCAATTGTGGCCTCTGGCCAGCAGCCGTGAGGTCCATCACCATGACGCCCTTCTTGGTGACGCCATAGAAGCGGCCTGCGAAGGACAATGCTGTAATCATGGGATCGGAACCAGGCAGCGCACACCGGCTCCATCGCTCAACATTGGGCTTGGCGATCGCTAACACTTGTCCATGATCGTCGAAATCGAGCGCTATACTTGAGTGATCTGCGAGACCGGCCGCGTACATTCGCAAGGTTCCCAGCCTATTGCTCCAACTGACAACCTCGCGGTTGAGCGAACACAAGAGTGTGGTCGCATTCGGGAGGGCCATGAGCTGCCGGGTTAGCGGATTAATGAGCTGGATGGCGTAAGTGCCCTTGTCGCACATCATGATGAGGCCCTCGGAGGTTGGCCCGAACAAGAATTGACGCCGGAGCTCCGGGAGGTCCACCTGGATGCGCTCCCCGGTCGAAACGTTCAGGAAGTCGCGGCGCTTGCACTTCCAGATGTCGTCTAAGGTCCGCCATGGGAGCATAATCCACCGCCGGGGGTGGAACCGGCGGTCCATACAGTTGTGCACGTGTGGGGACTCGGTGCATCGCCGCCACTGGCTGCACACCGCGGAAGCGGAGGTAGTCGGCGAAATCGTCCACAAGGAGACGCTCAGCGATGCACCGAGTCAGGTTGGCCCAGTCTCTCCTGCAAGCCAATGCATAACGAGTCGTATCACGTGGGACTTTCTTTTAACCATAACCATACAGAAAGATTAGATGCATGAGATGATAGTATTACAGAAGAGGAGAATCCCAACAGAGCATACGTCTTAATAACAGTACAGTAAATACAAAAGCAAAACACAACCATGATTTTCTGTTGATCTTTTGCGATTAATGATGATGGAATGATGGATCGAGATCCGATCGAGAGGAACAGGAAAGGAAATCAATCCTTCCTACACACCAGTTGGGGTGGGCGGAGAGGGCACGCGGCGAGTCGACGTCGAGGAGCTCAGTGCGTGCTTGCTTTGCACGGTGGTAGCACGTTCCTACGACCATGTTGCCGATCAGGTCCGCCGTGTTGGGGTCCCTGGTTTCGTCGGAGTAATATGGTGGAGACGGAGTTTAATACAGGCAGGGATTGTCCCTTAATTAAGTATGTTAATTAATCTTAACACTTCCCCTAATCCATGCTTGTTCAGGTAGCATCATCATCTTGAAAGAGTCTCCTCCAAAAACCCTATGGGAAAAATATAAGGAGTGGTTAGAATATGTTGCTAAAACTCCTTCAAACCCAGTGGAAAAAATAAGGAGAAAATGATGCAACATATAATGGTTATTGTCTCTTTCAACTCAATACGAGAAAACCCATAGAGTTTAGAGGACAATAAATATGTCATATATACTTTCCTAAAAATCCCGGTGGGGAAAACAGAAAGTATGACACATTATCTCATGTTGATATTACCTCATTAAAAACCTTTATGAGAACCTGTAAAGTAAACTCATGAAGGAAAAAAGAGTATAATATGATGCATTGAACAGGAATAATTCAGGAAAATACTCCCCTTGATTCTTGCAAAATTCAAAGTCGTCACATACCAAAACATAGAAGTTGGTAGAGACCCTGAACAAATCATTCATGATTTGACTTGCAAGATATGCAATATAGTGATATTGCTTATCATGTAACCTATTTGCATCCGGGCAACACAAGAAACATTATCGTTGAGATAATGATTGGTGAATGTAGCCACGAGGTCTGTTTCAAAGACTCTTCATGAGAGGGCTACCACACCTAGTAAGAACACTAAACTTGTCTACGATCTGACATAGTGGGGATGATCGATGTATCCAATGATATTGGTGTTCAGATTTCTCCAAAACTGAAAAACCAGGACAAGATGTTTCATGCCTTGGAGATATCGAAAGATATTCTTGAGTACCAACCAACTGTGTTTGGTGGATCCAATGGCATTATGGAAGGTTGAGTCCCAATATCTCATTTCCATCATCTCTTAGTCTAAATATATCTTTCTCTACGTCTAGAGAATGAACTACCAGGAGAGTTATAGATGGATAAGATTTGTCCATAATGAAGTTCTCCAATATATTATGGATATAGACAACATAGTATACCATAATGTATGAATGAAGGTGCTCAAGTTGTAGTAACGAGCGATATTTTGGTTTACACAAATCCTTCATTTAAACTTTGTCATTTAGATGATTACATGTGTCATCATTGCAGAGACACAAACATGGATGATCATCACTGTAGGAGTAATCCTTGTGTATAAGGAACTCACTACGTCGGTTGTACCATATGTACCGACAACAATAAGTCTTAACGTGAGTTATTGATTTTACACAATGTATGTTGCGTATTGCATTTCGATTCAGAAGTGAGATTCCATCGCGAATCAATCATATGTGTCTGAATCTAGTGATCCACATGGATATGTGAGCACTACATCTATCAACTGCACAGATAGATGATTTTGTACTGCCAATGATATAAGTTATCGGAAAGAGATTCCACCTCTGGAGAATAGTTGGGTATCTGCATGAACCCTTGTGCTACAATACTTGCTCTATGTTTCACCACCTTGTTGTTCTCAATTCTGTTTTCAGAAGAAAACTGGTGTAGGTATTGCTGATGAATACCTTCCCATTATTGAGCAAGATCATTTCTACCTAGATTATACCATTTGTTTGAGTTCAGTCTGAGTGTTGTTCACACTTTGCCATGGCCATGATCTTTGGATCTGAATCGTTTGAAAGGTTTTTGCAATCTAGTTGAGAAATGTATGTCGACAATTGTAGACTTCCAGTTATATGTTTCTCTAGAATCTATATATCAATATATAGTTGACGGAAATATCGTTACACATGGTGACTGCTCGCGATTTCCCAATGCGACTGAGTCGGGTATTCCGATGTCCCAGTCATTATGTGCACTATGACCTGGGTTGGTGGAGGTTTCCCATCCACTGGGTGTATACTACCCATTAGGTGTATGTCAATGTGAAGTTGACTTGCATTTACTGATTCACACGCCTTGATATCCTTAATTGCGAGAAGCTGAATCCTGATGTACTTTTGCCATACATCTCCCCCTGTTGCATCGAACGGGGAGTGGAGTGGTTTTTGTTGGTACCTCCACTCTTTCAGGCGTACTTTTGCAGGATTGTAGGATTGTGTGACACCTTTATATTCAGTAAATGAATCTGATAGTTTATTTGCAATGTGTTGCAAATCTTCTGAACGCATGTTCAGATCTTTGAATACGTGGAATTGAGGAAGAAATGTGTTGAACATTTCACTAATTTCCTGGCATTCTTTATGATACTTGAAATCTCCCCCTAATGTCTGGAAATGTTCCTCATTGAATCAACATACTGGCCTTAAATAACTACCCATGCGAGGGGATTGAGGTATTGATGGAAATACAGTTATTCCTCACATAGATCCCAACTATATGTTGAGGGGCCAATGATGTATGTTGGGGTGGTGATATCGGTATGCAACTGAAATACCGCAGATGGGAAATACTTGGTAGATTTCCACGTATCAAAGATAGAGGGGAATAATGTTGAAAATATGCCCTAGAGGCAATAATAAATAAGTTATTATTATATTTCCTTGTTCATGATAATCGTTTATTATCCATGATATAATTGTATTGATAGGAAACTC
Organism: Triticum timopheevii; assembly: GCA_963921465.1. Classification (NCBI taxonomy): domain Eukaryota; kingdom Viridiplantae; phylum Streptophyta; class Magnoliopsida; order Poales; family Poaceae; genus Triticum; species Triticum timopheevii. Next base: position 762,285,444 of record OY997263.1, read on the forward strand.
AGATACATGTGTGGATACATAGACAACACCATGTCCCTAGTAAGCCTCTAGTTGACTAGCTCGTTGATCAATAGATGGTCACGGTTTCCTGACCATGGACATCGGATGTCGTTGATAACGCGATCACATCATTAGGAGAATGATGTGATGGACAAGACCCAATCCTAAGCCTAGCACAAGATTGTGTAGTTCGTATGCTAAAGCTTTTCTAATGTCAAGTATCATTTCCTTAGACCATGAGATTGTGCAACTCCCGGATACCGTAGGAGTGCTTTGGGTGTGCCAAACGTCACAACGTAACTGGGTGGCTATAAAGGTACACTACAGGTATCTCCGAAAGTGTCTGTTGGGTTGGCACGAATCGAGACTGGGATTTGTCACTCCGTGTAAGCGGAGAGGTATCTCTGGGCCCACTCGGTAGGACATCATCATAATGTGCACAATGTGATCAAGGAGTTGATCACGGGATGATGTGTTACGGAACGAGTAAAGAGACTTGCCGGTAACGAGATTGAACAAGGTATCGGGATACCGACGATCGAATCTCGGGCAAGTACAATACCGCTGGACAAAGGGAATTGTATACGGGATTGATTAAGTCCTTGACATCGTGGTTCATCCGATGAGATCATCGTGGAACATGTGGGAGCCAACATGGGTATCCAGATCCCGCTGTTGGTTATTGACCGGAGAACGTCTCGGTCATGTCTGCATGTCTCCCGAACCCGTAGGGTCTACACACTTAAGGTTCGATGACGCTAGGGTTATAAAGGAAGTTTGTATGTGGTTACCGAATGTTGTTCGGAGTCCCGGATGAGATCTGGACGTCACGAGGAGTTCCGGATTGGTCCGGAGGTAAAGATTTATATATGGGAAGTCATCATACGGTCACCGGAATAATTCGGGGGTTTACCGGTATTGTACCGGGACCACCGGAGGGGTTCCGGGGGTCCACCGGGAGGGTCCACCTGCCCCGGAGGGCCTTATGGGCTGAATGTGGAGAAGGGACCAGCCCCTTAGTGGGCTGGGCGCCTCCCCCCTAGGGCCCATGCGCCTAGGGTTTTGGGGGAACCCTAAAGGGGGGGGCGCCCCCTTGCCTTGGGGGCCAAGGCAACCCCCCTTGGCCGCCGCCCCCTCCTCAGATGGGATCTGAGGGTGCCGGCCCCCCTCTCCCTTGCCCCTATATATATGTGTGGAGGGTGGAGGGCAGCCATACCTTTGCCTTTGGTGCAGCCCCTCCCCTCTCCCAAGTCCTTCTCCTCTCCCACGGTGCTTGGCGAAGCCCTGCAGGATTGCCACGCTCCTCCATCACCACCACGCCGTTGTGCTGCTGCTGGATGGAGACTTCCTCAACCTCTCCCTCTATCCTTTCTGGATCAAGGCATGGGAGACGCCACCGGGCTGTACGTGTGTTGAACGCGGAGGTGCCGTCCGTTCGGCACTAGGATCTCCGGTGATTTGGATCACGACGAGTACGACTCCTTCAACCCCGTTCTCTTGAATGCTTCCGCTTAGCGATCTACAAGGGTATGTAGATGCACTCTCCTTCCCCTCGTTGCTGGTCTCTCCATAGATAGATCTTGGTGACACGTAGGAAAATTTTGAATTTCTGCTACGTTCCCCAACAGTGGCATCATGAGCTAGGTCTATTGCGTAGATTCTATGCACAGTAGAACACAAAGTAGTTGTGGGCGTTGATTTTGTTCAATATGCTTACTGTTACTAGTCCAATCTTGATTCGACGGCATCGTGGGATGAAGCGGCCCGGACCAACCTTACACGTATGCTTACGTGAGACCGGTTCCACCGACAAACATGCACTAGTTGCATAAGGTGGCTGGCGGGTGTCTGTCTCTCCCACTTTAGTCGGATCGGATTCGATGAAAAGGGTCCTTATGAAGGGTAAATAGCAATTGGCATATCACGTTGTGGTTTTTGCGTAGGTAAGAAACGTTCTTGCTAGAAACCCATAGCAGCCACGTAAAACATACAAACAACAATTAGAGGACGTCTAACTTGTTTTTGCAGGGTATGCTATGTGATGTGATATGGCGAAAGGATGTGATGAATGATATATGTGATGTATGAGATTGATCATGTTCTTGTAATAGGAATCACGACTTGCATGTCGATGAGTATGACAACCGGCAGGAGCCATAGGAGTTGTCTTTATTTATTTATGACCTGCGTGTCAACATAAACGTCATGTAATTACTTTACTTTATTGCTAAAGCGTTAGCCATAGTAGTAGAAGTAATAGATGACGTGACAACTTCAAGAAGACACGATGATGGAGATCATGGTGTCATGCCGGTGACGATGATGATCATGGAGCCCCGAAGATGGAGATCAAAAGGAGCAATATGATATTGGCCATATCATGTCACTATTTGATTGCATGTGATGTTTATCATGTTTATACATCTTATTTGCTTAGAACGACGGTAGTAAATAAGATGATCCCTCATTAAAATTTCAAGAAGTGTTCTCCCCTAACTGTGCACCGTTACTAAAGTTCGTCGTTTCGAAGCACCACGTGATGATCGGGTGTGATAGATCCTTACATTCACATACAACGGGTGTAAGACAGTTTTACACACGCGAAACACTTAGGTTGACTTGACGAGCCTAGCATGTGTACAGACATGGCCTCGGAACACAGAAGACCGAAAGGTCGAGCATGAGTCGTATGGTAGATACGATCAACATGAAGATGTTCACCGATGTTGACTAGTCCGTCTCACGTGATGATCGGACACGGCCTAGTTGACTCGGATCATGTAATCACTTAGATGACTAGAGGGATGTCTATCTGAGTGGGAGTTCATAAGATGAACTTGTTTATCCTGAACATAGTCAAAAAGGATTTTGCATATTATGTCGTAGCTCGCGCTTTAGTTCTACTGTTTAGATATGTTCCTAGAGAAAAATTAGTTGAAAGTTGATAGTAGCAATTATGCGGACTAGGTCCGTAAACTGAGGATTGTCCTCATTGCTTCATAGAAGGCTTATGTCCTTAATGCACCGCTCAGTGTGCTGAACCTCGAACGTCGTCTGTGGATGTTGCGAACATCTGACACACACGTTTTGATGACTACATGATAGTTCGGTAATGTTAAATGGTTTAGAATTGAGGCACCGAAGACATTTTCGAAATGTCGTGGAACATATGAGATGTTTCCAGGGCTAAAATTGGGATTTCAGGCTTGTACCCACGTCAAGAGGTATAAGACCTCCGACGATTTTCTTAACCTGCAAACTAAGGGAGAAAAGCTCAATTGTTGAGCTTGTGCTCAGATTGTCTGAGTACAACAATCGCTTGAATCAAGTGGGAGTTGATCTTCCAGATGAAATAGTGATAGTTCTCCGAAGTCATTACCACCAAGCTGCTAGAGCTTCGTGATGAACTATAATATATCGGGGACATATATGATGATCCTTGAGATATTCGCGATGTTTGACACCACAAAAGTAGAAATCAAGAAGGAGCATCAATTGTTGATGGTTGGTGAAACCACTAGTTTCAAGAAGGGCAAGGGCAAGAAGGGATACTTCATGAAACGGCAATTCAGCTGCTGCTCTAGTGAAGAAACCCAAGGTTGAACCCAAACCCGAGACTAAGTGCTTCTGTAATAAGGGGAATAGCCACTGGAGCAGAATTACCCTAGATACTTGGTAGATGAGAAGGCTGGCAAGGTCGATAGAAGTATATTGGATATACATTGTGTTGATGTGTACTTTACTAGTACTCCTAGTAGCACCAGGGTATTAGATACCGGTTCAGTTGCTAAGTGTTAGTAACTCGAAATAAAAGCTACGGAATAAACGGAGACTAGCTAAAGGTGAGATGACGATATGTGTTGGAAGTGTTTCCAATGTTGATATGATCAAATATCGTACGCTCCCTCTACCATCGAGATTGGTATTAAAACCTAAATAATTGTTATTTGGTGTTTGCGTTGAGCATAGACATGATTGGATTACGTCTATCACAATACGGTTATTCATTTAAGGAGAATAATGGTTACTTTGTTTATTTGAATAATACCTTCAATGGTCTTGCACCTAAAATGAATGATTCATTGAATCTCGATCGTAGTGATACACATGTTCATGCCAAAAATAGTAATGATAGTACCACCTACTTGTGGCACTGCCACCTAAGTCATATCGGTATAAAACGCATGAAGAAGCTCCATGTTGATGGATCTTTGGGCTCACTCGTTTTTGAAAAGTTTGAGACATGCGAACCGTGTCTATTGGTGTATATGCATGAAGAAACTCCATGCAAATGGACCGTTTGGACTCACTTGATTTTGAATCACGTGAGACATGCAGATCATACCACATGGGCAAGATGACTGAAAGCCTCGTTTTCAGTAAAATGGAACCAGAAAGCAACTTGTTGGAAGTAATACATTTTGATGTGTGTAGTCCAATGAGTGCTGAGGCGTGTAGGGGATATCGTTATGTTCTTACTTCACAGATGATTTGAGTAGATGTTGAGTATATTTACTTGATGAATCACGAGTCTGAATTATTGAAAGGTTCAAGTAATTTCAGGTGAAGTTGAAAGATCGTCGTGACAAGAGGATAAAAGATCTATGATATGATCATAGAGATGAATATCTTAATTACGAGTTTGGCACAGAATTAAGATATTGTGGAAATTGTTTCACAACTAACGCAGCCTGGAACACCATAGTGTGATGGTGTGTCCGAACATCATAACTGCACCCTATTGAATATGATGCATACCATGATGTCTCTTATCGAATTACCACGATAGTTCATGGGTTAGGCATTAGAGACAACCACATTCACCTTAAATAGGGCACCACGTAATTCCGATGAGATGACACCATATGAACTATGGTTTAGAGAAACCTAAGCTGTCATTTCTTAAAAGTTTGGGGCTGCGACGCTTATGTGAAAAAGTTTCAGGCTGATAAGCTCAAACCCAAAGCGGATAAATGCATCTTCATAGGACACCCAAAACAGTTGGGTATACCTCCTGTCTCAGATCCGAAAGCAATAAGGGATTGTTTCTAGAATCGGGTCCTTTCTCGAGGAAAAGTTTCTCTCGAAAGAATTGAGTGGGAGGATGGTGGAGACTTGATGAGGTTATTGAACCGTCTCTTCAACTAGTGTGTGGCAGGGCACGGGGAGTTGTTCCTGTGGCACCTACACCAATTGAAGTGGAAGCTTATGATAGTGATCATGAAACTTCAGATCAAGTCACTACCAAACCTCGTGGGATGACAAGGATGCGTACTACTTCAGAGTGGTACATAATCCTGTCTTGGAAGTCATGTTGCTAGACAACAATGAACCTACGAGCTATGGAGAAGCGATGGTGGGCCCGGATTCCGATAAATGGCTCGAGGCCATAAAATCGGAGAGAGGATCCATGTATGAAAACAAAGTGTAGACTTTGGCAGAACGGCTCGATGGTCGTAAGGCTGTTGAGTACAGATGGATTTTAAAAGGAAGACGGACAATGATGGTAAATGTCACCATTAAGAAAGCTCGACTTGTCGTTAAGATGTTTTCTGACAAGTTCAAGGAGTTGACTACGGTGAGACTTTCTCACTCGTAGCGATGCTAAGAGTCTGTTGGAATTATATTAGCGATTACTACATTATTTATGAAATCTTGCGGATAGGATGTCAAAACATTGTTTCCTCGACGATTTTCTTGAGGAAAGATTGTATGTGATACAACCGGAAGGTTTTGTCAATCCTGAAAGATGCTAATAAGTATGCAAAGCTCCAGCAATCCTTCTGAGGACTGGAGTAAGCATCTCGGAGTTGGAATGTATGCTTTGATGAGGTGATCAAAGATTTTGATGTATACAAAGTTTATGAGAAACTTGTATTTCAAAGAAGTGAGTGGGAGCACTATAGAATTTCTGATGAGTATATGTTGTTAACATATTGTTGATCGGAAATGATGTAGAATTTCTGGAAAGCATGCAGAGTTATTTGAAAAGTGTTTTTCAATGGAAAGCTTGGATTAAGCTACTTGAACATTGAGCATCAAGATCTATAAGGATAGATCAAAACGTTTAATGGTACTTTCAAATGAGCACATACCTTGACATGATCTTGAAGGTGTTCAAGATGGATCAGTCAAAGAAGGAGTTCCTGCCTGAGTTGTAAGGTATGAAGTTAAGAGTTAAAGCTCGACCACGGCAGAATAGAAAGGACGAAGGTCGTCCCCTATGCTTAAGACGTAGGCTCTACAGTATGCTATGCTGTGTACCGCACCTGAAGTGTGCCTTGCCATGAGTCAGTCAAGGGGTACAAGAGTGATCCAAGAATGGATCACAAGACAGCGGTCAAAGTTATCCTTAGTAACTAGTGGACTAAGGAATTTTCTCGATTATGGAGGTGGTAAAAGAGTTCGTCGTAAAGGGTTACGCCGATGCAAACTTTGGCACTAATCCAGATTATTCTGAGTAGTGAACTGGATTCGTATAGTAGAACAGTTATTTGAAATGGCTCCAAATGTAGCGTAGTAGTTGCATCTACAAGATAACATAGATATTTGCGAAGTACATACGGATCTGAATGTTGCAGACCCGTTGACTAAAACCTCTCTCACAAGCAACATGATCAAACCCAGAACACATTGGGTGTTAATCACATAGTGATGTGAACTAGACTATTGACTCTAGTAAACTCTTTGGATGTTGGTCACATGGTGATGTGACCTGTGAGTGTTAATCACATGGCGATGTGAACTAGATTATTGACTCTAGTGCAAGTGGGAGACTGTTGGAAATATGCCCTAAAGGCAATAATAAATAAGTTATTATTATATTTCCTTGTTCATGATAATCGTTTATTATCCATGCTATAATTGTATTGATAGGAAACTCAGATACATGTGTGGATACATAGACAACACCATGTCCCTAGTAAGCCTCTAGTTGACTAGCTCGTTGATCAATAGATGGTCACGGTTTCCTGACCATGGACATTGGATGTCGTTGATAACGCGATCACATCATTAGGAGAATGATGTGATGGACAAGACCCAATCCTTAGCATAGCACAAGATCGTGTAGTTCGTATGCTAAAGCTTTTCTAATGTCAAGTATCATTTCCTTAAACCATGAGATTGTGCAACTCCCGGATACCGTAGGAGTGCTTTGGGTGTGCCAAACGTCACAACGTAACTGGGTGGCTATAAAGGTACACTACATGTATCTCCGAAAGTGTCTGTTGGGTTGGCACGAATCGAGACTGGGATTTGTCACTCCGTGTAAGCGGAGAGGTATCTCTGGGCCCACTCGGTAGGACATCATCATAATGTGCACAATGTGATCAAGGAGTTGATCACGGGATGATGTCTTACGGAACGAGTAAAGAGACTTGCCGGTAACGAGATTGAACAAGGTATCGGGATACCGACGATCGAATCTCGGGCAAGTACAATACCGCTGGACAAAGGGAATTGTATACGGGATTGATTAAGTCCTTGACATCGTGGTTCATCCGATGAGATCATCGTGGAACATGTGGGAGCCAACATGGGTATCCAGATCCCGCTGTTGGTTATTGACCGGAGAACGTCTCGGTCATGTCTGCATGTCTCCCGAACCCGTAGGGTCTACACACTTAAGGTTCGATGACGCTAGGGTTATAAAGGAAGTTTGTATGTGGTTACCGAATGTTGTTCGGAGTCCCGGATGAGATCTGGACGTCACGAGGAGTTCCGGATTGGTCCGGAGGTAAAGATTTATATATGGGAAGTCATCATACGGTCACCGGAATAATTCGGGGGTTTACCGGTATTGTACCGGGACCACCGGAGGGGTTCCGGGGGTCCACCGGGAGGGTCCACCTGCCCCGGAGGGCCTTATGGGCTGAATGTGGAGAAGGGACCAGCCCCTTAGTGGGCTGGGCACCTCCCCCCTAGGGCCCATGCGCCTAGGGTTTTGGGGGAACCCTAAAGGGGGGCGCCCCCTTGCCTTGGGGGGCAAGGCAACCCCCATTGGCCGCCGCCCCCTCCTCAGATGGGATCTGAGGGGGCCGGCCCCCCTCTCCCTTGCCCCTATATATATGTGTGGAGGGTGGAGGGCAGCCATACCTTTGCCTTTGGTGCAGCCCCTCCCCTCTCCCAAGTCCTTCTCCTCTCCCGCGGTGCTTGGCGAAGCCCTGCAGGATTGCCACGCTCCTCCATCACCACCACGCCATTGTGCTGCTGCTGGATGGAGACTTCCTCAACCTCTCCCTCTCTCCTTGCTGGATCAAGGCATGGGAGACGCCACCGGGCTGTACGTGTGTTGAACGCGGAGGTGCCGTCCGTTCGGCACTAGGATCTCCGGTGATTTGGATCACGATGAGTATGACTCCTTCAACCCCGTTCTCTTGAACGCTTCCGCTTAGCGATCTACAAGGGTATGTAGATGCACTCTCCTTCCCCTCGTTGCTGGTCTCTCCATAGATAGATCTTGGTGACATGTAGGAAAATTTTGAATTTCTGCTACGTTCCCCAACAAATAATAGTATGCATTTTGGTCATGAGCGTGTAAAACTGCATGACTCCAATGTAAAGTTGGTAAATTGCAATTCCAAAGTACAGATAATGCAATGAGCTTAACTCTTTGGATAAAGGATTCTACCAAATCATTTTGAGTCTAGACATTAGGACAAATTGCTAAACTTCAATCCAAGGGCCATATAAAAGGCACTCAAGGAGAATTCTGCAATGTTATCCATTCGATTTGCTTGAAATCGATGTCAGGATAATGAGCCAATGGTTTCGTGTGGATAAACCACACTTGAGACCATCGTATAGATGTGTCTTTTGGAATCATGGAACACCTGAATAGTCTAGTCAATGGATGGAAAGAGTGACTTACCTCAACTTGATGCATTCAAGGAGTCTGAGTGGTTCAGCCTAGACTTTAAGGTGCGCGAGCCTTAAAACTAGCTTCCCTGTGTCACATGTAGTGTACACAAAATCCAAATATCATTAGAATTTAGCATCAAAATAATCATAAACTATGGAATTGCTCATAGTTTCGGTTTCAACCCAATGTCTCGATGACCAAGGTGAGTATGCCAAGTTTGCCATGTACAAGACATTTTGGAAAACTATCTTGGGCGCAACATGTGCTACGGGTTTTGCAGTATGTGTAGTACAATCCTGAAGATACATAGAGAATGTGCTTGCCATATCCGTTGCATATGGTAAAGAGAAGTTAGTCCTCTTTGTTGTCATCATAAGTTTCGCTATGAAAACTATTTTGACGGATACCTCTATTGTTTAGTAGGGTACGAGTTAAACCTGAGAAGCAATAAAGCATCCCGGCGTTACTCGAGTACCTACAGGGATAGTAAATATGACTCGAGTTGAGCCAACAAATACCTCATCGCGTCTAGCGATTTTAAAACATCTCCTTTCTCTCGATGAGAGTGGAAACATTAAACTTCCCTGAGCATAGAGTTTGTGGTGCATAGGTCCACAAGGCACATATCATCTTTCATCGGATTGACCCCCGTAGAAATCTATATAAGACATGAAGATTCTCAAGGAAATCACTATCAGATATATAGAATACATACAAACGTATTTGTACCAAAGTGTTGATACAATATATGACGACAACAATACTTATGTTGTTGTTACAACATCATAAATGGACATAAATTATATTGACCACTGAGGAGATTGAGAGACTATTCATGGTCTCCAAACATGTCGGTTGAGTCATATTCAACCACACGTTCTCGGTGCCCATAGGGTCCCGTCATCACTGGGATGTCGGGTTGAAGGCTGAAGTGAGCTTCAAACCTTTGCCCTTGAATTCATTGTATCTCAGGGATTGCTGATGCAGAATAACCAGATGCTGAGATCTGAATCTAATACCTTATAATGTATAAGACACCATTTTCTGTTAATGATGTGATCCTGACCAGAAGTGAATCCTGTATTGCACACATTATCCCATGAGACACAAGAGCGATCAGGATGTCCATGGCCTAGATAGGGCAGTGGTGGCCATTAAGGGCGAATGCATCAAATTCTATAGCCATATGATATCTCTATGGGTAAATCATATATAATTAATTTACAGTCAATAAATTAAAGACCATCATGATTGATGTTGTAATGAACTTAGCAAAATCAATAGGTATTTCAAGAAGTTATCTTAAAACCATTAATGTGAATCTCAAATTGCTAAATATGACACCTTGAAGATAATCTCCAAAATGGAGTAGATCTCGCAGCACTAGGGAGTATAATCTGATGAAATCAGTAGATACTCACTCGTAATGCTGTATGTCATGACTTAGTTAAATATGTAGGAGAGCACTTTGTAAAGCAATCATAATGTCGAGAACGACAAAATGTAGGCTTTATCAGTAGTCATCGATAATCTGCATATGCAGTAGATCTCAATTGCAAATGGATGTATTAATCTCGACATGTAACGAGCATGGAGATACATACATTCCGGAATACATCGTACTCAACAGAAATACACTACTATTGTAATGAATAGTAATGATTTTGCAAATTTGATGTTCAAGTGAAAAAACTTGAATTGTATAGACCTCAAATTAAATGAGATGATCTTGTATCAAGTTACAAGATAATTCAGCAAAGTGAATTAATATTTTGCGAAAGAAAATTAATCTCAATTGCAATGAGATTGTTTTGCGAGAAAAATTATATTTCTCAATCGCAAATCAATATTGTTGTGCGAGAAAATTTAATCTCAATCGCGAAAAACATGTTCTAGAGAATGTGGTAAACACATTGAACATGTCAAATATAAATATACACATATTTCTGGAATTGTAAAACTCAACAGAAAATGGGTTGAAATGCATATCTATACATACATGGTCTAATAAAGATGACAAGTGCTAATGAATAGCACGAGTAGTTGAACCATGTTCAGTTATCCTGAGACGTACAGGAATTACTCCAAGATTTATACACACAAGCCTATTATGAAAATAGGTAAAGCCGCATGGGTTAAAGTGTATAATCACAAAGGGATAAGGCTCCATGGCCTTTTCAATTTCCATGTGCGGTTACGAATCGAAGGATTCGTTTTGGTTCACGCCGCCGTGCTACGCACCACCGTTCGCTGCCGATGGGAGGGCACTGCCGCACGTATTCGTGCTGCCGGAGCGCTAGAAGACGTCGGTGCACCGCGGGCGGCGGACGGACACGCGGTGCGGCACGGCACATGGCCGGGCGGAGACCGTGGCCTGGGGCGCGGTGCGGCGCGGAGGCCGGGCACAGGGTGCTGGTCAGGCGGCACGGAGGCCGTGGCCTGGGGCGCGGCGAGGCGCAGAGGCCGGGTGGACGGGCGCGCGGCCAGGGGCAGCCCCGACCCGGGCGGGCGCGGCCAGGGGCAGCCACGGCCTGGTGCGGCCGGCGCAAAGGCCGGGTGGACGGGCGCGCGGCCAGGGACAGCCCCGACCCGGGCGGCGGCTGGGTGGATGGGCCCCTGGCGCATCGCAACGCAGGCGGGCGCGGCGCACGGCCAGGCGCGGCGAATGGGCGCTGGGCGGGTGAGGGCGAAGCCTCAGCGCAGGCAACGTGTGGCCACGGCCTGGCGCGGGGTGCGGCGCAGCGTGCGAGGGCAAGGCCTCAACGCGGGTGGGCGTAGCCTGGCTACTCCGGGCGCGAGCGCCGCGCGGGGGAAGTGGACCCGCAACGACGGCCGAAGGGAGGCGACGCCGGCCGGTGGCCGCTATCATGACCTCTACAGGAGAGGCCATGGTCGGGGAGCGGTCGCGCCGTCGCTTTTTCTCTCGACCAAATCGCTCTCGGGAGCGTGCTGATAACGTGTTGAGGACCAAAGCAAAATGAATGAAACTTCTCTTTTTCATTGATGATTCTACATATATCTATATCTATCTATATCAATATAAAAGACCCAAAGGGGCAGATCCAAACCATCTTAGCCGTCAAATCATGTTATCTAACGGTTCGAATCCCTCCAATGGTGAGCACCAAACACGTTTAACGCTCTAATTACCCATCACTGCCATTGGTTATAAACACGTTTTGACTCTGCTATCCCATGAAATCTGCCGTGTAATTAATATCCTACTATTCCCGTGAAAAAATAATTGATATACTACTAAATGCCAACATGCAACAGATATATCTTACCTAATATAACGTGCAACTAATATCCTACCTAATATAAACGTGCATTGCACGTACATTATTACTAGTAGGTATAGGGAGGACGCCTCGTTGAAGAGGTGTCTGTACATGAACCGGCGCGACGGTTGCCGAAATAGCATCCGTCGGCGGTTAATATAGGCAGGGATTGTCCCTTAATTAAGTAAAGGCATGTACAATGGTTGATAAAATAGTCTTATTTTAAATTTTGCATGAAATTTAGAGATGATAAAGAAAAATATCTACAATGGATCATCTCTTAGTCTTATCTTTAATAATTAGCAATTCCTAAAAATGTGGTGAGACATATTGTGCTAAGAAATCATCTCTTGTCTTATCTTAAATAAGAGAAGACAAGCCTTCTTTTATGAGTTCTCCATCCTCCACCTCATCATTTATCCTACGTGACACTTCTAAGATAACATCATTGTACATGCCCTAATAGTGCATGCATGAGTACTTTCTTCTTATAATAATAGTGCATGCAGTACGTATAGAAGCAGAACACAACCACGATTTTCTGTTTATCTTTTGCTATTAATGATGATGGATCGAGATCGATCGAGTAGAACATGAAATCATTCCTACTCACCAGTTTGGGTGGGCGGCGAGGGCACACGGCGAGTCCACGACGACGACGAGCTCAGTGCGTGCTTGCTTTGCACTGTGGCAGCGACCATGTTGTCAATCGGGTCCGCCATGTTCTGCACGGGATTGGAAGGCTATAGATGTACGAAACCTCACACGTTTGGATCACCGTCCAGTTAAATTTGTACGAATCTTAACTCATCGAGGCAGGTTTTTTGCATGCCACGTAGGGCAAGGCTGGTGTGTGGGTGTTGAGAGGTCGTCCACACGCCCCACAGCACGCTGTTGCCAACTGCGTTGTGTGAGCGAACTAATTTCTATCCACACAGTCATCACCTAGAACTCGCGCGTGTGGGCGAACTGCTTTTCGTCCATACGACAGACGCACATGTTGGATGGCAACTGCGGTTGCACATACATGGCAACTAGGTAAACACACAAGGCAACTATGATTCGTTTTGCTAGACGACAACTGCAGCTGTGCGTACGTGGCAATCAGATAAACATACACGACAACTGTGATTAACCACACATGGCAAGTAGGTAAACACATATGGCAACTTTGTGTGACCATATGTGGCAAGTAGTTAATCACATACGACAACTATGGTTTGATTATACGCGGCAACTACCATAAATTAGACGTGGCAACTATAGTTAACCAAAATAGAAAGAGTTGTCATGCTTTTACAACCATAATTGCCATCCTGGATAATTACATCTGCCATCCTGGATGGCAACGAAATCAACATCCCGTGGGTACCTAATGTAGCTGCGCCAGGACGTGTGGACATATTTGCTTCGTGCCACACATGCGGTGTGGGGATGAGTAATATGTGTTGGTCTTGTGGCACGAAGTAGCTGCGCCCATATGGGTGGACAATTCTACTGTTCGCCCACACACAGCCCTTGTAGGTTGCCCCTACTCATGTCACACACGGTGTGTGAACAAATACTTATTATGCTACACGTGTGATGAATATCGGCGTACAATATATTATTAGACAAGTGGGTGTTTGCGTCGCTGGTTTGTTGGAGTAATACGGTGGAGTCGGCGTTTTCTTGTCCTCTCCGGAAACGAGTCTTCCAAGAATTCCAGTCCCAAGCGCAGCCAGTAATGCTATGGAAAAACACGACTAACGCGCTCATGGCAGCAAAGATTGTTTGCTCGCTAGGGTTCCTGAGCGCTCGCTATGGATCGTGTCTCAGCGCGAGGCTGGTGGGCAGTTTCCAACGAGCGCCTGCCGCCAAAGCGAGACGGGCCAGGCCCAAAGTACAATTTCCAAATCGTACAAACAATTACCATGCTAAAAATTATAAATATAAACGTATAAATTTCTCATACCATAGAGTATAAATTTTTTGCATACATAAAAAAATAAAAATGCATACGTGTAGTTGCCACGCTGTCTAGCATAACAGAAATGCCTTGACATGCAGTATAAATTTCTCATGCTAAAGAGCAAAATAATTTTTTGTGAACTAAAACAAACATACAAAATTCCCATGATATATAGAGCAAAAAAAATAATTACCGCCTTTCTAGATACAAAATCATATAAGTATAAAACAACAGCAACATACACAAATTATTGAAACGAATAGTCCTACGCAAAAATTAGATAATTTTGTTCCTTGGAAAACATGGGAAATCTTGAAATGGTTTGTACTTCTCACACGGCAAAATGAAATAATTCTTCTTCCTACAAATCAAGGCAAGGATTTAAAAAATATATGTAAAAGTACTTGCATCACAAGTTTAGGGAAAATTGTTCTCTACAAGCATGACAAATTTTGAAGGTGTTCCTAATGATCACGTGGCAATTTTAGGAAAAAACTGTGTTTCCTAAAAATCGTGGCAAGTTAGAGAAATTTGGTAAGCCACATGGCAAATTCAGAACTTGTCAGCAAAGGCCCACTAGACGAGGCAGATGCGGCGGTGCCAGCATGGGGGCACCGGCAGGAAAGACTCCTCCACGTGGTATCCCAAGATATGCCCTCCAACTCAGCAGACCTCTGTCTCTTCGAGTAGGCGCAGACAAGTTCAGTGGTGTCGGTGGAGTAGGAGCGCAAGCAGTTTGAAAACCAATACCATCGTGGCAAGTTATAGAATCACAACGGCCAGTTGGAGCCAGCGGCCGGCCATGCCAGAGCGCTGCTTGCAAGCCAGCGAGGAGGCGCACAGTGGATGTCGATAGCTGACAGATATATACAAGTCTTGATACCTCAGCCCATTTTAATTACTATCTCGACTATAAAATTGCAGAGTAGTGAACTAGTGATACACTCGAGGTAGCCTACTACATGCCATGATCTTACAGATGGCGTTTAACAAGATTTGTCGATGACCACAACCTTGAGGACAGAATACATCTTCTGTTTAGCTGTCCATTTGACACAAAAAGCATAAGAATCCCACAGCCCTCGCGTCGCCTTCCCCTGGGAGACGCCGGGGGCCCCGAAACCATAGCTCCACCAGCACCCCTCGCGCCTCCTCCTGCCGCCGCTACCGCCGGCGTGGGCCGCAGTGCCAAAGGCACCTGCGCGGGTGGACGCAGTGGATCTCATCAGAGGCGGCAGGGGCGGCTCCTCTCGTGCGATCCAAAGGCGGCGGCTGGGGTGGCGACCCCAGGCCGTGCGGCGGTGGCCGAAGCACCATAGCCAGCGGAGCGGCGGCCCTGAATGGACGGCGGCGGTGGCAGCGCCCCATCCGGCGGGGTGGGCTGTTCTGGTCGGGATGGTGACTGCGGATCCAACACCCCGATCGGACCCGTCGCGGGGAGGCCTTCCGCCGGCCGGCGGCGCGTGGAGGGGCCGGTGCCAAATCTCTGCCGGAGTACCGACGGTGACGTACGTCTTTGTGGAGAGGTTCCGCTCGGTTCCAGCGAGCCGCGAGGTCGAAAAGACGTAGCTTCCGGTGAAAATCGCGCCTGACTGCGGTCTTGGCGGACAATGGTGGCATCTCGGACGTCGTTCCCTACTCGAGGTGTCGTCGTTGTAGGTCACGTCAATCTGATAGGGAAGTTCCGGGGGAAACCCTAGATCTGGGTCAATCGGATCGGACGATGACGGTGTCTTAGGTGTCGTCTCCCTCCTGGGGGCATCGTTTTGGAGCAAGTGCTGGTTGGAGGGGACACGAGGAGGAGCGGTGTTTCATCCTGCCCATTGATGACGGCGGATCTCGGTGCCATGTCACAATGGAGACTCGGCGCCCGATGAGCGGAGATGGACTCGCGCAGGAGGATGACGCTGTCTGGCATCGTGGTGGCGTCGGCGGCAGCTAGACCGGGTAAGGTAGATGCAGCGGTACAGCTCTGAAGATGGATTGGTGGCAGGTTGCTGCGGAGGCCTCATACCCGATAGGCGTCCTGGTTGAGGAGCACACCGGACTGGTGGGTGCCCATACCCGGCAGGCGTCCTGATTGGGACCTCAAGTCTTAAATGTTAGGGCTGCAAGGTCTATTTGGTATTAGGCCTAGACTTTCAGCGCCCCTTCATCAACTAGATAGGAGTAGCGACAGATGTTGCTTAGACGGTGGCTTTAGTCTTCCTGTTGTATAACTTTGTAAAGTGGCTTTAGTCTTCCTTGATACTAGGTCAAGCTATCCTTTTAAGCCACAGCGCATAATGTATAATTAACAAAATGAAGGGTGAGATCAATCAAACATTCTCTGAATTCCACTGCCGGGGGTGAATGCGGAATGTACTCTCAATGTCGCTGACTTTCATTCGCTCACATCTGGACCATCCACTGATGATGGGACGGTACATGATCAATAGTGCTTGCGTACTCCTAAGGTGCCTACTTCATATGCATCTGCGGACGTACTATTTCCCAATATAAAATTTATTGGCTTTTGGAGTCTATATAGAGTTCTATAGACTACACATATACCTATGCGTAGTTGTTGCTGTGGAAGTCTTGGTACATTCACCGAAAATTGGCAGCAATGTTTTGTCTTCTCTCAGTTTCTTAAGCCGATGAGTCCAAAGGGTGAAGTCTTCAATCAATATATAATTGTTGCGCTGTGGCTCAACCGTGAACCCTTGTTCCCAATATACAACTGTCCTTGGCTCAAGGTTCGTCCAGGAGAGCAAAGATTGAGCCTTTGTTCCGATAGAAAGCAAGAGAGCAAGATTGACCCTCGTTCCCCTCTGCTAGCACAACTGGAAGCACCTCCTGCCTGCAACGATGTTTTATTTAGAGGTCAGCCCCCCTCACCCTCAGTACTAATTAGCCTGCATCAGGACGATGTAGCTCTCTTGCACTCTTGTCTCCGTGATGCCCTGAGGAATGTTGCCAATGTTCGGCACATGAGCTCCAGGAACCCCTTTGTTATAACTCTCTATTCTCCTTGTAATCTCTAGCTGTAACATTTGCTTCCCTTTTCTTATGATATTCAGCATGTTCTCCATCAACAAAAGAAGACTGAGTGAAGCATGTAGGGATGGAGCCAGAATTCGCTCATAGGGGGGCTCAGGGGGTGATATTTGTGCCTTTCATTTGATTAAAGGGGCTAATTGTTTTTTTATTTTGCTTATTAATTATCTAAAAAACAAGATTGTTGGGCACCATGGAGCCATGGATCTTGCAATGGGGTCCTTGGGTTCCCTCCTCCGCAAACTGGGTGAGATTATCAAGGAGAAGTACAACCTACACAAGGGAGTTCAGAAAAAGGTCAAGTCCTTTTCTACCCAGCTGACCATTATGCGCGCTGCCCTTGGCAAGGTGGCAGAGGTGCCGCCAGATCAGCTCGACGACCAGGTCAAGTTTTGGGCTAATGAAGTTAGGGAGCTGGCTTATGACATGGAGGATGTCATCGACTCTCTCCTGGTGCGTGTTGAGGGTTGTGAGCCCAATGCTGATCAGGCCAGCTTCAAGAAGCTCATGGCCAGGATGGCAAATCTATTCAAAAAGGGCAAGTCTTGCCATGACATTGTCACAGCAGTCGAAGAAATCCATGAGCGGTTGCAAGATGTCTCTAGCCGACACAAAAGGTATAATCTTGCTAACCTACATGCAGCCACAAGAACCACTGTTGACCCTTTCTTGGAGGTTCTCTATGGAGATAAGAAGAATATCATCGGCATTGAGAAAGCAAGAGACGATATTATCAAGAAGATCAGTGATGGGGGTCAATCGATGCAGAGGCCTGAGGTTTACCCTCCTCCGAAAAGAAAAAAAATCATTGAGGGGGGGCGTGTGTCCAAGGAGCAACTCAAGATACTTTCTATTGTTGGATTTGGAGGAGTGGGCAAGACTACACTTGCCAGAGAAGTATATGATGCCCTTCCAACAAAATTTGATTACAGAGCTTTTGTGTCCGTGTCTCGGAATCCCGACATGAAGAAAGTACTAAGCAATCTTCTCTTTAAACTTGACAACAGAAGACATGCTAATCTGAATGCAGCAAACTTGGATGTAGAACAGCTCATTATCCTAGTCCGAGAATTGCTTAGCAAGAAAAGGTGCGCATCACCCACCCAACGAACCTTGTCATTTATATAGCTACAGGTGCCATCCACGCTAGTGGCACATACTTCTCCAGTACAAAATACATTATGACTTCTTGTGTTTTCTAGTTGTACATCTAAGGAGCATCCATGGCGTCAATCCTGACGGAAAAGAATATTATAATTTGGTCAAATAAAAAGGATAACTAACTAGTGGACGGCACATATATCTATCTTTATTTTGGATATTAATTTTGTGTACGGGCTTTGCTTAATTAGATAAGGCAAAACGTTAATTGACACCATGGAAATCATCTCAACTTATTTTCCATGCTTTTTTTTTTCTTGTGGAAAGGACTAAAGTCATATATTAAGCATCACAGTTCCTTACAAACCCCGGGCCCTTACTGAAAAAGGAAAATGCATCCAATACGATCAAAGTGTTTGGGTTGTGAGTCGTTATTGAGCCCATTTCCCAAACACCCAGCCATTACGAATCTGAACATTCATATAAAAGAATCAAAAACACCCCCTGCTCAAGCGGTAACAATAGTACTGCTTCATTGCATTATCGAGGTGGTTGACATGCTTTCATGTTTTTGATAAATATTTTGTTCTGTTTTGCTAACTTGTAGCTCTTGCATTGGAATGTGGATAGGTACTTTATAATTATCGATGATTTATGGAATAAAGAAGCGTGGACAACAATCAGATATGCACTTAATGATGATGAGTGTGGAAGTATAATAATCACTACAACCCGCCTTATGGATGTCTCAAAAGTTTGCTGCTCTTCTAAAGACGATATGATTCATAAGATGAAATCTCTCTCTCTGGATGACTCCCAAAAACTTTTCCATCGAAGAATATTTTCATGTGAGGTGTGTCCTTCTAGATTGGAGCAAGTATCCAGAAAGATCTTGAAGAAATGTGCTGGGGTGCCATTAGCCATAATTAGCCTGGCTAGTTATTTAGCTAATAACCAGAGGTTCAACCAAATTGACCAATGGTATGTTTTGCTCAACTCTGTTGGCCGTGGACTTGAAAAAGGTGATGATCATGTGAAGGAAATGAAGAGAATACTATCATTGAGCTTTTATGATCTCCCTTCTTATTTGAAGACTTGCTTTTTATACCTAAGTATCTTTCCAGAAGATCATCAAATTGGCAGAGATCGGTTAATAAGGAGATGGGCATGCGAAGGTTTTATCCAAGTAGAAAATGAAACAACCAGCCTACTTGAGCTTGGAGATAGTTACTTCAACCAGCTAGTAAACAGGAACATGATCGAGCCGATTATACATGTTGACGGCAGCGTGGAAGCTTGTTGTGTACATGACTTAATGCTTGATCTTATATGTGAAGTATCAAGCAAAGAAAACTTTGTTACTATATTGGATTTTATTGAGGGAGACACACCTTCGGGAAAGAAGTTCCGCAGATTGTCCTTGCAAAAGGGCATGACAGATCTCACCACTACTCGGATGGCTAACACAAGCATGTCACAAGTGAGGTCTTTTACCGCTTTTAGTCCCACTGTCAGTAAGATTCCCTCTCTTTATAGATTTCAAGTTTTGCGTGTATTGGATCTGGAAGGTTGCGATCTTCGAAAAAGCCCTGGCATTGATCTTAGGCATGTTGAGAAGTTGTTACATTTGAGATACCTAGGGTTAAGAGGTACAAAGGTTGGGAAGCTCCCGATGGACATAGGAAAGCTACAGTTTTTGCAGACACTAGACTTGCAATGGACCAATTCAAAAGAGTTGGCGTCCAGTGTTGTTCAGCTGAGGCATTTGGTGTGCCTAATCCTTGATTTAGGTATGCCACTACCAAACGGGTTCAGCAACCTGAAATGCCTTGAACAGCTGACAGGACATGGAGTGGGCATTTTTACTGCAGACAGCGCAAAAGAGCTGGGGTGTCTCATCGGGCTAAGGGAGCTGGCCTTTAAATGGGATCTATGGCTGAATCCGGATGATCTGAGAACAACTAAAGTTTTGATCGAGTCCCTAGGCAAGCTGCACAAACTTGAGAGTCTGGAGATCTGCTCTATTGGTCCTTGGTTGTCGACCTTATGCTGGAGCTGGAGTGGGTGCCGTCACCAAACCTCCGCAGGCTTAAATTTGACACATGTTTCAAGAGCTTGCCATCTTGGATTTGTTGTTCATCGCTTCCCCTACTCTCCTACCTTGATCTACCAGTTGGTAAAGTGCAATCTGGTGATATTCAGATCCTTGGAATGCTGCCGGCTCTCCGTTATGTCACCCTCGGCGCAGGCACCATCGAGAGAGCAGGCAATACAGTGGAAAATTTGGAGCTTAGCGCTGGTGACTTCCCTAGCGCGAGAGTGTGCCTTTTCCACAAAATATTACTGGTGCATCCTAAGTTCCAACCAGGAGCTATGCCAATGGTTCAACGCCTTCGCTTTGGTCTCCGAGTGAATGACATTCTCTGTCCTGAGTTCGATTTGAGCATAGGGAACCTTCCTTCGCTCAGGCAACTCAGAATTGATCTCGACAGTAGGGGAGATAAACGCAGACCTGAGTATTATTCTCAAGCCATGGATGCGCTGAGGCGTGTGGCAGAGGGCCATCCCAAAAGCCCCACCCTTCGTGTCGATAAATACTGACATGATGGAGAGGTACTCCTGTCGTTTCTGCATTTAATTCAGTTCCCTGTTTCTTTTGGCTTCTCTAACAATTGTTTCTTCCAATTTCAGGCCGAGTCGAGTCGAGCCGAGCGATGAATAAAATCCTGTGTCCTGAAGGTACTAATTCCGTTCAGTTGTTTACTACATCATGCATGTGTTAGTTAGTAACTAGTACTCGTATTATTCTTTCACCATCTTCTTCAGCTCTCCACTGTCTACTTCAGCATCTTCTTTATGCAATATGCACTGTAAAATTGATTCTTTGTCTCCGCCTTTGATTTCAGCTAGCAGGAGGTGATTTCGTTGGCGGCATAGACTCTATCGTGCAATTCTCCATCCTCCCGGTCACTATGTTCATTTCATGTTCCTTATGCATAAGCGAGATGAACTTCTGTGCGATTTTGCCTGTACTGTTACTTTATTTGGTGAACCAGCTTGTTTATTCATCAGTGTGTAATAAGGCTTGTTTGGTGGTGTGCCAGGTTTTTCGTCCCTTAGGTTATGTTCCCAGCAAACGTAACTAGAGGGTTTTCCTGGTGTGCGTCGAACTCAGCGAACCTATTTCCCTCTCTATTGTTGTGTTGAATACTGTCTACATTCTTGTAAGATAAAATTGCATGATCCTCTATTATGTTCTTGCTTTTCCTCGGTTCAGGAACCATTACATTTCTAGGGTCCTCAGTTTTACTGCCTGAAAGCTAGCTAGCTCATGATGAACTATCCTCTTTTCATTTTCCTTACAACTTCACTTTTTAATGATTTGCCTGGCGCCGATGCTTCCTCCATGGCTGCTGCTTTAAGGCTCCTTATCAATTCCTTTCTCAAAATCGATAGAACAAAGGCGTAGTCAGTTCATTTATTTGGATGCTTCACTTTCTAGTGGTACAAATGCCGACTAATTTTCTTCATCAGCAGTGAGCTGAGTTAGTGTTCCACAGGCGACAACAGGGTAGTGTATTTCTGACAAGAACGAAAATATATGATCTCACTATATTTCAGTTTAGTCTATCAGAGAGTAACAAGTGTCAGCATATTTAGGTTCGCTTGTGAATTTTCTTAGTGTTAACAAAAGAAACTTGTGAATTTTCTTATATAGTGTCAACAAAAGAAACTTCCCAAATCTGAAATTTGAACAAGTCTAACTAGAAACCAGCCTTCAATTCTAGAATTTCTAGGGTAAATTACAGAGAACAGTTCACCTAGTCGACGCGTGATGCCGGTGGCCCTCGCCGTCGTCGATCTTCTGCTGCTTGCTACTTTTCTGGTTCTAGCCTGCGCAGCTCGGGAACTCGCCGGTACTGTCCTCTCGGCTACTGCTAAATGGAGCGCCGACGAGTAAAGATCGCACCGGAGGGGTCGCCGCCTTAGATCCCCTGCCGCCTCCGCTCGTCGGCAACGACGAGCGACCGATCGATTCTGCTTCAGCCTCCCGTTTCTGTATTCACGAGCCTGTGGCCTGCGTGGCCCAACTAAGAGAAAGACTGAATGGGCCTATGGCTATTCCATGGAGCTTTTTTTGAAAAAAAAATGCAAATCATATTTTAGAGTTTCAAAACGTTCCGAAAACAAATATACATGAACAAACAGATGTATACTACATTCCTGTAAAATTTCATGATGAAATATGCGTTGGTGTGAGCTGTACGAAAACACAAAATTCGGACTTTTATACTCCCCTTGTTTCTAAATATAAGTCTTTTTAGAGATTCCAGTATGGACTACATACGTAGCAAAATAAGTGAATCTACCCTCTAAACTATGTCTATATACATACATATGTATTTTGTAGTGCAATCTTCAAAAAGACTTATATTTAGGAATGGAGGGAGTAGTGAATAGCATGTGCTAGAAATACATGAATTGTTTTTGTGTAGCTTTCATCAAAATTTATTCATCGTGAAAATTTACAGAGAAGTAGTATAAATTCCTAGATTCTTGTGTATTTTTGCAGATTTTTTCAAAACGTGAACACTATGATTTTTATTTTTTATCAAAAAGAAAAAAGAAAAAAGAAACAAGCCCCAGCAGGCATTTCTCTATAAGGAGGTCTTGATAGACGGGCATGAATGCTATATCTAATCTATGGCGAAATGTAGCATCTCGTCCACGGTTGGTCATGGTATGGACGATCTTCTTCTTTGGTTGGTCATGGTATGGACGATCTTCTTCTTTGGTGCCCTTCGGTGTCACATGCGCCTAACTAAGAAATGGTCCCCAGCACATTTTTTTTACAATGTTCATTTTGTACCTAGAAAATGTTCACCATTTATTTAAAAAATCTCCACCACGCATCAAAATATGTTCAGAATATATTTTTAAAAATGTTCATCATGGGTTAACAAAAGTTATCATTGTGTATTGAATAGATTTTCACTATGTATCTTAAAAATGTTCAACATATTTAAATACAATTCATTGTGCAATTAAAAAAGGTTAAACGTATTAAACAAATATCACCATGTATTTAGGAAAACGGTTGATCTGTGTTTGAAATGGTCCCCAGCACATTTAAAATTTACAATATTCATTTTGTACCTAGAAAATGTTCATCATTTAAAAAAAATGTCCACCGCACATCAAACTATGTTCAGCATATATTTTTTAAAATGTTCATCATGGGTTAACAAAAGTTATCATTGTGTATTGAATAAATTTTCACTATGTATCTTAAAAATTTCAACATGTTTAAAAACAATTCATTGTGCAACTAAAATATGTTAAACGTATTAAACAAATATCACCATGTTTTTAGGAAAACTGTTGATCTGTGTTTGAAAAATATTCAATGTTGTGCTAAAATATGTTCACAGTCTATTATATTAAAATGTTCACCATGTATTTTAAATATGGACAATGTGCATTTGACAAATGCTCAACATGTGTCTATAAATGTTCAACATGTATCTGAAAAATGTTTAACATGCATTCCAAAACAATTCAATGTGTATTTGGAAAAACACGAACGTGAAATTCAAAATAGAAAAAAAAACATAAATAAGATGAAAGAAATTGAAAATGGAAACCGAAAGAAAACTGACGAGCTCCCAGTGTGTGAAGCGGTCGGCTTTGGCGACTAAGGTCTATGCCCATGCCCACTTCGGCTACTTTGATAAATAAACCCCTCGTTTAACACGGGTGATCTCTTTCGTCACATCGCTTAACGTGGTCTGCGGATGGCCGACCGGTTTGCGCTTACCTAGATAGTTAGTTTTCAGCTTTCTTCACTGAGGCGCTCTACCAATTAACCTGGCGGCACTATCGCAGTGGTTCTTCCGTTACACCCTTAGCAAAATTCGCCGGGAACGTAAGAGGTACATATAGGAGCCGGACAATTCAACTATTGACAAAAAACTAGCTTCGAAATTGATGCATATAAAACCCCAAAATCCGAGACGCCGAGTACTTGGGACTTGTGGGAAAATTGTATCTTGTAAAGACATTCTTGTTAGCGCAAAGGCAGTGCTTGTGCAGAAATACGATAAAGACCTTTAAAGGGCATGATTTCTTTATTTATAACTTCAAGCTTTTACATGCCGAGCTGCAACAAGAGGAACTAAAAGAATACAATCGTAAATAAGTAAATAAAGAAGGAAGAAAAACAGGGCGGATATTGTCATCGGGCTTTAGGAGCCCGGACCGCTTCCAGCTGCACGTCTGCGCTTTCGAGCTGTTGACCAGCTCGTCGTTTAAGGGGACTGATGCAGCCTCAGCCCTTTATACGCTTCAAGCGATTACTGGCCAAGCCCTTTGAAGGAGGTTCTGCCGGAGTCCGTTGCATGGTTTAGGCCATGTTGGTGTAGTCATGCTGGCCGGATCTGTGACAGAAACATGCCAATGTTGGGGCTCGAAGTCACGTTGGTCCTCGGTCGAGCCGATCCGACGTTTCCATAAATTTTGGCTCCTTGATGGCCCGAGGAATTTTGAGTGCGATATTATACACCCCGGGACGTAGTTCCCCATCCAAGGAGGGCGCACAAGGATCCCGCGTCCCTATTTAGGGTGCGAGGGTACGTGGCCGAGGTCGACTCGCGCAGCCCGTGTGCGATTTGAAGAGCTAGTAATGTGTTTACCATTGCGGGCTGCCTCCTCGGATGCATGTACCTCGGTGCGAAAGCCGCGGTTTGCTCCTCCACCTCGAGTGAGCGTTCGGTGTTACCATTGACTGTGATAACGCCGTTACGTTCTGGCATTTTGAGCGTGACATAAGCATAATGCCGGATTACGTTGAAGCGTGCGAAAGTTGTGCGCCCTAAGAGCGCGTGGTATCCGCTTCAAAAGAGGTGATATCGAAGATTAACTCCTCACTTCTGAAGTACTCGGGTGAGCCGAAGACTACCTCCAGCGTGACCATTCCGCTATAGTGGGCTTCAACGCCTGGAATGACACCTTTGAAGGTGGTGGTGCCCGGCTTCATCCGAGAAGAATAGATGCCCATCTTCCGAACTGTGTCCTCGTAGATTAGGATGAGGCTGCTTCCTCCGTCCATAAGGACGCATATTAGATGATAACCATTGACAATTGGGTCCAGGACTAATGCGGCCGATCCGCCGTGCCTGATGCTGGTCGGATGGTCATGCTTGTCGAATGTGATCGGATGAGCCAACCATGGGTTGGACTTCGGGGCGACTGGCTCTAACATGTAGACGCCCCAAAGAGCTTATTTCCTCTCCCTTTTAGGGATGTGGGCAACATAGAACTGAGGGAGTCCTGGATTAAGGGATCCTTGGGTGGCCGAATTACTCATTATGGGCTGGACTGGTGGGCCGTGAAGATCACCGCAGAAGATTATCCCCCGTATCCGTATAGGACTCCTATATGTGTAGAAAGGCAAGTTTAAAGTCCGGGTGTAATGTTTCCTTCCTCTGCAAGATGATTATGTACAACCCTAGGTCCCTCCGGTGCATATATAAACCGGAGGGTTTAGTTCGTAGAGACAGAATCACAACTACATAGGCTAGACTTCTAGGATTTAGCCATTACGATCTCGAGGTAGCTCAACTCTTGTAACCCTATATTCATCAAGATCAATCAAGCGGGAAGTAGGGTATTACCTCGATAGAGAGAGCCCGAACCTGGGTAAACATCGTGTCCACAGTCCCTTGTTACCATGGATCCTCAGACACATAGTTCGGGACCCCCTACCCGAGATCCACCAGTTTTGACACCGACATTGGTGCTTTAATTGAGAGTTCCGTTGTGTTGTCGACAGAAGGATTGATGGCTCGCTTCGTCATCAGCCACAGCGCCACCCCCGGGGAGATTTTCCTCCCCAGTCAGCTTTTCGTGTTCGACGGCATCGTGCTACGCGCCAACTCGGATGGCCACCTTGAGCAGGTTGACAGCTACGCCCCTGGTCTTCAGATCAGGTTTGGAAGTGTGAATTATGTTGCCGACATCCAAGGAGACTTGATTTTGATAACCCACAATCAAAGAATCAACGTTATGATAAGAAAGACTTTGTTGCTAGGAAATACGGAAAGGAAAGAGAGCCTTGGGTTCGGAAACCCATGCCTTTTCCTCCCAAACCGTCCAAGAAAAAAGATGATGAGGATTTTGAGCGCTTTGCTGAAATGATTAGACCAATCTTTTTGCGTATGCGATTAACTGATATGCTTAAAATGAATCCTTATGCTAAGTACATGAAAGATATTGTTACTAATAAAAAAAGATACCGGAAGCTGAAATTTCCACCATGCTTGCTAATTATACTTTTAAAGGTGGAATACCTAAGAAACCAGGAGATCCCGGAGTACCAACTATACCATGCGCCATTAAAAGAAATTATGTTAAAACCGCTTTATGTGATCTTGGAGCCGGTGTTAGTGTTATGCCTCACTCTTTATATCGTAGACTTGATTTGAATAAGTTGACACCTATTGAAATATCTTTGCAAATGGCTGATAAATCAACTGCTATACCTATCGGTATTTGTGAGGATGTTCCTGTTGTAGTTGCAAAAGTTACTATTTTAACGGACTTTGTTATTCTTGATATTCTCGAGGACGATAGTATGTCTATTATTCTTGGAAGATCCTTTTTGAATACTGCAGGGGCTGTTATTGATTGCAACAAAGGCAATGTCACTTTTCATATTAATGGTAATGAGCATACGGTACACTTTTCGAGGAAACAACCTCAAGTCCACAGTATCAACTCTATTGGAAAAATTCCATCGATTATCTTTGGAGGTTTTGAATTTCCTCTTCCTACTGTCAAGAAGAAATATGATATTCTTATTATTGGGGATGTGCATATCCCCGTTGAGGTAACATAGTGTTATTCGAAATTTCTCCAGTTTCATGTTATTCGGAATGAGTTCGTTAACAAGACTTGATCAACCTTGTTAGTGGATTCCTTTTGATGAGTATGAGATGGATGAAACTAGAAGGCACAACCTTCTGTACCCTCCTTTTACTTTCTGTTATTTATATTAAATAAAATAAAAATAGTATTTTTCTGTCTGTTATCTGAATTATCCGTGCAATATAAAAATACCCCGAAAATAAAAGTTCTCCAAATGCCCTGAAATTTA
This sequence comes from Triticum timopheevii, assembly GCA_963921465.1. NCBI lineage: Eukaryota > Viridiplantae > Streptophyta > Magnoliopsida > Poales > Poaceae > Triticum > Triticum timopheevii. Next base: position 762,312,833 of record OY997263.1, read on the forward strand.
AATATGATTTTTTCTGGAATATTTGAGAATATCTGGCACTAAGAACACAGCAGGAGGGGCATCCACCTAGCCACGAGGGTGGAGGGCGCGCCCTACCCCCTGGGCGCCCCCCAGTCTCGTGGGCCCATGGTGGCCCTCCTCCACTTATTCCTGCACCCACACACTTCTTCTTCCTCCCACAAACACCAATATCCAGCTCAAGCACGAGTTCAAGCTCATTTTGCTGCCATTTTCGATCTCCTTGCTCAAAGCTCCTCTCACAAAACTGCTTGGGGGGATTGTTCCTTGGTATGTGACTCCTCCATTGGTCCCATTAGTTTTTATTCTAGTGCTTTATTCATTTAAAATTTGTGCTGCCTAGGTGACCCTGTTCTTGAGCTTGCATGTCAAATTTATGTGGTCCCAAGTAGTTCTAATGCATGATATAGACTCTAGGCACTTGTAGGAGTAGTTGCTATCAATATTGTTGAGTTTGGTTCACTTTTATTTGAAGTTACTAAAAAATTCAGAATTTTTTTAGAGGAATAAATATGTTTAGGAAAATGTACCAAGGTGGCTCTTCAAGGAAATAAGAGCCCAGGCTTGCAATGCGTGATGCTGATGATGAGCCACCAAGGGATGCTCCAGTGCGGCCCTGTGAATGGCCTTCAGAGGACTTCATGGATCGAGCGGGGATTAAGGAAGAATTTAACGCATATTTGCGTAACGCTGATCTTGTGAGCTTCGAGGAAGAAAAATGTCGTCAGTACCACTATCTCACTAGTTCCTTTGTGAGGAGGCAAAAGGAGGACATGTTATTACCAGAGAGGAGGCAGATGAGTACGAGAGGAGGGCGGAGGCAGCTCACTGCCACACTGCAGCTCAGGAGGCAATAGCCGCTGCATCGCAGTACGACCCCAACTATTACTATGGATATCCGCCAGGCCAACCGTGGCCATAGACCAACTTAGGCCAAAAGCCTAAGCTTGGTGGAGTACGTATTTCTCACCGACATTACATCTATGTTCATACACTCATTGCTAGATGTCGGTGCTCATACTTTTTCATTGTATTATCCATGCTAGTTTATTTCCCTTTTATACTTTCTTCTTGTGTGTTTAATAAACTTTAAGAAAAACAAAAAAAATTAGTTGTAGCTTTTAATTAGTTTACTTTCCATGCTTGTAGTAGTAATTAAAAAGAAAACTCAAAAATATTTCATGTTCTTCTTTTGCTTGTAGGGAGCTTTCCCGTATAAATAGTTTTATTTCTTTTCTTTTCTTTGGAGGTCGATAGGAGAAGACCATAATTAAATTGTTGAAGTGGCTCTTATATGCATTATTGTTGATCTCACAAAAGAGCCCATATTGCCTTGTCTTCTCCTGTTTATTGAATACTTGCAGATTACAGCTTAGTCCAATACACGTGCACTATTATTATTATCCACATTGTTCGGTCGTGCAAGTGAAAGGCAATTATGACGATATATGATGGACTGACTGAGATGAGAAAAGCTGGTATGAACTCGACCTCTCTTATTTTTGTAAATATGATTAGTTCATCGTTCCTGATTCAGCCTATTATGAATAAACATGTTTGCAATGACAACTAGAGATCATAGTTTCTTGTGCCATGCTTGATTAGCTAGGAGCTTATAATGGTTAACCTTGAGTGCCAACATGAATGGTTGTGATGTGGTATGATAGGGTGGTATCCTCCTCTGAATGATTTAAGTGACTTCTATTGGCACATGTTCACGCATGTAGTTCAAACAAAATCAACATAGCCTTCACGATATTTATGTTCATGGTGGATTATATCCTACTCATGCTTGCATTCAGTGTTGATTAATTTTAATGCATGTTCATGACTATTGTCGCTCTCTAGCTGGTCGCTTTCCAGTCTTTTGCTAGCCTTCACCTGTGCTAAGCGGGAATACTGCTTGTGCATCCAACTCCATAAACCCCAAAGTTATTCCATATGAGTCCACCATACCTACCTATATACGGTATCTACCTGCCGTTCCAAGTAAATTTGTATGTGTCAAACTCTAAACCTTCAAATAAATATCCTGTTTTGTATGCTCGAATAGCTCATGTATCAACTAGGGTTGTTTGTATCTTCCATGTTAGGCGGGTTATTCTCAAGAGGAGTGGACTCCGCTCCTCACTCACGAGAAAGTGGTTGGTCACCGGGATGCCCAGTCCCATGCTTTATGCAAACTAAATCAAAATAATTGCAAACAAAAATCCCCCTGGGACTCTTGTTAGTTGGAGGCACTCGTTGTTTCGAGCAAGCCATGGATTGATGCTTGTTGGTGGAGGGGGAGTATAAACTTTACCATTCTTTTTGGGAACCGCCTATAATGTGTGTAGCATGGAAGATATCGCCATCTCTTGGTTGTTATGTTGACAATGAAAGTATACCGCTCAAAATATTATTCACCTCTATTTCAAAACTGAGCTCTGGCACCTCTACAACTGCTTCCCTCTGCGAAGGGGTATCTATTTACTTTCATGTTGAGTCATCATCCTCTTATTAAAAAGCACCAGTTGGAGAGCACCGCTGCCATTTGCATTCATTACTGTTAGTTTACATTGAGTATGACTTGACTGGATCTCTTTTACCATGAATTACAATATCTAGTCAGTCCTTGATCTTTAAAGGTGCTCTGCATTTATGTTTTGCGGTCTCAAAAAGGGCTAGCGAGATACCATCTTGTTATATCATATTATGATTATTTTGAGAATGTGTTGTCATCCGAGATTTATTATTATTGCTCGCTAGTTGATTATGCCATTTATATGAGTAAACATGAGACCTAAGCGTTATTGTGAATATGGTTAGTTTATAATCTTTGCTGAAAACTTGAATGTTGGCTTTACATATTTACAACAAGAGCAAACAGAGTTTGTAAAAGTTTTTCTTTATCACTTTCAGTTTATCAACTGAATTGCTTGAGGACAAGCAAAGGTTTAAGCTTGGGGGAGTTGATACGTCTTCGTCATATCTATTTTTCCAAACACTTTTGCCCTTGTTCTGGACTCTAACTTGCATGATTTGAATGGAACTAACCCGGACTGATGTTGTTTTCAGCAGAATTGCCATGGTGTTATTTATGTGCAGAAACAAAAGTTCTCGGAATGACCTAAAACATCACGGAACGTCTATTTGGAATAATAAAAAAAATCCTTGCAAAATATGAAGACCAGGGAGCCCACACCTTAACCACGAGGGTGGGAGGCGCGCCTGCCCCCCCCCCAGGGCGCACCCCCCTACCTCGTGGGCCCCCTGGAGCTCCTCCGACCTCAACTCCAACTCTATATATTTGCTTTCGGGGAGAAAAAATCAGAGAGAAGGATTCATCATGTTTTACGATAAGGAGCCGCTGCCAAGCCCTAAAACCTCTCGGGAGGGCTGATCTAGAGTCCGTTCGGGGCTCCGGAGAGGGTAATCCGTCGCCATCGTCATCATCAACCTTCCTCCATCACCAATTTCATGATGCTCACCGCCGTGCGTGAGTAATTCCATCGTAGGCTTGCTGGACGGTGATGGGTTGGATGAGATTTATCATGTAATCGAGTTAGTTTTGTTAGGGTTTGATCCCTAGTATCCAATATGTTCCGAGATTGATGTTGCTATGACTTTGCCATGCTTAATGCTTGTCACTTGGGCCCGAGTGCCATGATTTCATATCCGAACCTATTATGTTTTCATCAATATATGAGAGTTCTTAATCCTATCTTGCAAGTCCATAGTCACCTATTATGTGTTGGCAACCCCGAAGTGACAATAATTGGGACCACTCCCGGTGATGACCGTAGTTTGAGGAGTTCATGTATTCACTATGTGTTAATGCTTTGGTCCGGCACTCTATTAAAAGGAGGCCTTAATATCCCTTAGTTTCCATTAGGACCCCGCTGCCACGGGAGGGTAGGACAAAAGATGCCATGCAAGTTCTTTTCCATCAGCACGTATGACTATATTCAGAATACATGCCTACATTACATTGATGAATTGGAGCAAGTTCTATGTCACTCTAGGTTATGACTGTTACATGATGAACCGCACCCGGCATAATTCTCTATCACCGACCATTGCCTACGAGCTTTCCATATATTGTTCTTCGCTTATTTACGTTTCCGTTGCTATTGCTATAATCACTACAAAATACCAAAAACATTACTTTTGCTACCGTTACCACTACTATCATATTACTTTGCGACTAAAAACTTTGCTGCAGATATTAAGTTTCCAGGTGTGGTTGAATTGACAACTCAGCTGCTAATACTTGAGAATATTCTTTGGCTCCCCATGTGTCGAATCAATAAATTTGGGTTGAATACTCTACCCTCGAAACTGTCGCGATCCCCTATACTTGTGGGTTATCAGTGACATTAGGGTTTTGGTTGATTTGTGTCTTAAGGTGTTATTCTAGTACGAACACTAGGGTTGTTTGTGACACTTACAGGAATAGCCCAACGGATTGATTGGAAAGAATAACTTTGAGGTGGTTTTGTACCCTACCATAATCTCTTCGTTTGTTCTCCGCTATTAGTTACTTTGGAGTGACTCTTTGTTGCATGTTGAGGGATAGCTATATGATCCAATTATGTTATTATTGTTGAGAGAACTTGCACTAGTGAAAGTATGAACCCTAGGCCTTGTTTCAACGCATTGCGATACCGTTTACGCTCACTTTTACCACTTCTTACCTTGCTGTTTTTATATTTTCAGATTACAAAATCCTTTATCTACCATCCATATACCACTTGTATCACCATCTCTTCGCCGAACTAGTGCACCTATACAATTTACCATTGTATTGGGTGTGTTGGGATAACAAGAGACTCTTTGTTATTTGGTTGCAGGGTTGCTTGAGAGAGACCATCTTCATCCTATGCCTCCTATGGATTGATAAACCTTAGGTCATCCACTTGAGGGAAATTTGCTACTGTCCTATAAACCTCTGCACTTGGAGGCCCAACAAAGTCTACAAGAAGAAGGTTGTGTAGTAGACATCAAGCTCTTTTCTGGCGCCGTTGCCAGGGAGGTTAGGGCTTGAAGGTATATCATTAGATCTTGCAATCGAGTCTTTTAGTTTCTTGTTTTATCACTAGTTTAGTTTATAAAAGAAAATTACAAAAAATGGAATTAAGTTTGCCTCATGCGCTTCATCTTTTTAATATCTTTCGTGAGTATGATGGAAAGGAAAATTGTGCCAAAGTGTTAGAAGAAGAATGCATTAAAATGTTTGGCACTAAATCTTTGAATGATGAGCATGATTTCAATGTCGTTAGTATGAATTATTTGAATATCCATGATGCTATGATATGCAAAGCCACAAGATTGGGGATGCTACGTTTGATGAAGATGATATTTTTAGTCCCCCAAGTTTTGATGTGCAAATTTATTATGATGAGAGCATGCCCTCTATCTATGATGATTATTGTGATGACTTGTATGCTATAAAGAATAATGATATCCATGAAACTTTTCATCATGATTTTAATTTTCAATTGGATTATGCCTCACATGATAATTATTTAGTTGAGTTTGCTCCCACTATTATTCATGAGAAGAATTTTGCTTGTGTGGAGAGTAATAAAATTTTATGCTTGTAGATCATGAAAAGAATGCTTTAGGTGCTGGTTATATTATTGAATTCATTCATAATCCTACTGAAAATTATTATGAGGGAGGAATATATGCATGTAGGAATTGCAATAATATCAAGTTTCCTCCCTATGTGCTTAAAGTTTAAAAGTTATGCTTGTTTTGCCTTCCTATGCTAGTTGATTATCGTCCCCATAAATTGTTTGCTCACAAAATCCCTATGCATAGGAAGTGGGTTAGACTTAAATGTGTTAGCAATATGCTTCATGATGCTCTTTTTATGTTTCAATTCTTATCTTTTATGTGAGCATCATTGAAATCATCATGCCTAGCTAGGGGCGTTAAACGATAGCGCTTATTGGGAGGCAACCCAATTTTATTTTTGCACCTTGCTTTTTTCTCCTGTTTAGTAATAAATAATTCATCTAGCCTATTTTTAGATGTGTTTTTATGTTTTAATGAGTGTTTGTGCCAAGTAGAACCGTTGGGAAGACTTGGGGAAAGTCTTGTTGATCTTACTGTAAAAAACAAGAACTTTAGCGCTCACGAGAATTACTGCCATTTTTTATTGGAGAGTGATATTTAGTTAATTATTTTTGCAGATGATTAATAGATAAATTCCTCACATCCAGAAATTTATTTTAGAATTTTTGGGGTTCCAGAAGTATGCGTTAGTTACAGATTACTACAGAATGTTCTGTTTTTGACAGATTCTGTTTTTCGTGTGTTGTTTGCTTATTTTGATGAATCTATGGCTAGTAAAATAGTTTATAAACCATAAAGAAGTTGGAATACAGTAGGTTTAACACCAATATAAATAAAGAATGAGTTCATTACAGTACCTTGAAGTGGTGTTTTGTTTTCTTTCGCTAACGGAGCTCACGAGTTTTCTGTTAAGTTTTGTGTTGTGAAGTTTTCAAGTTTTGGATAAAGATTTGATGGATTATGGAATAAAGAGTGGCAAGATCCTAAGCTTGGGGATGCCCAAGGCATCCCAAGGAAATATTCAAGGACAACCAAAAGCCTAAGCTTGGGGATGCCCCGGAAGGCATCCCTTCTTTCGTCTTCGTTCATTGGTAACTTTACTTGGAGCTATATTTGTATTCGCCACATGATATGTGTTTTTCTTAGAGCGTCATTTTATTTTAATTTGTTTTTCTTGCTGTTTGGATAAAATACAAAGATCTGAAATTCTTAAATGTTAGAGAGTCTTTACATAGTTGCATAATTATTTGACTACTCATTGATCTTTACTTATATCTTTCGGAGTAGTTTGTTGTTGCTCTAGTGCTTCACTTATATCTTTTTAGAGCACGGTGGTGGTTTTATTTTATAGAAATAGATGAACTCTCATGTGTCACTTATATTATTTGAGAGTCCTAAACAGCATGGTAATTTTCTTTGGTTATGAAACTAGTCCTAATATGATGGGCATCCAAGAGGGATATAATAAAAACTTTCATATAAAGTGCATTGAATACTAAGAGAAGTTTGATACTTGATAATTGTTTTGAGATATGGAGATGGTGATATTAGAGTCATGGTAGTTGAGTAGTTGTGAATTTGAGAAATACTTGTGTTGAAGTTTGTGATTCCCGTAGCATGCACGTATGGTGAACCGTTATGTTAAGAAGTCGGAGCATGATGTATTTATTGATTGTCCTCCTTATGAGTGGCGGTTGGGGACGAGCGATGGTCTTTTCCTACCAATCTATCCCCCTAGGAGCATGCGCGTAGTACTTTGTTTCGATAAATAATAGATTTTCGCAATAAGTATGTGAGTTCTTTATGACTAATGTTGAGTCCATGGATTATATGCACTCTCACCCTTCCATCATTGCTAGCCTCTCTAGTACCGTGCAACTTTTGCCGGTACCATAAACCCACCATATACCTTCCTCAAAACAGCCACCATACCTACCTATCATGCCATTTCCATAGCCATTCCGAGATATATTGCCATGCAACTTTCCACCGTTCCGTTTACTATGACACGCTCCATCATTGTCATATTGCTTTGCATGATCATGTAGTTGACATCGTATTTGTGGCAAAGCCACCGTTCATAATTCTTCCATACATGTCACTCTTGAGTCATTGCACATCCCGGTACACCGCCGGAGGCATTCATATAGAGTCATATTTTGTTCTAAGTATTGAGTTGTAATTGTTGAGTTGTAAGTAAATAAAAGTGTGATGATCATCATTATTAGAGCATTGTCCCAGTGAGGAAAGGATGATGGAGACTGTGATTCCCCCACAAGTCGGGATGAGACTCCGGACGAAAATAAATAAATAAAAGAGGCCAAAGAAGCCCAAATAAAAAAAGAGAAAAGAGGCCATAAAAAAAGAGAAGGCCCAAAAAACAAAAAAAAAGAGAGAAAAGGAGAGAAGGGGCAATGCTACTATCCTTTTACCACACTTGTGCTTCAAAGTAGCACCATGGTCTTCATGATAGAGAGTCTCCTATGTTGTCACTTTCATATACTAGTAGGAATCTTTCATTATAGAACTTCGCTTGTATATTCCAATGATGGGCTTCCTCAAAATGCCCTAGGTCTTCATGAGCAAGCGAGTTGGATGCACACCCACTAGTTTCTTTTGTTGAGCTTTCATACATTTATAGCTCTAGTGCATCCGTTGCATGGCAATCCCTACTCACTCATATTGATATCTATTGATGGGCATCTCCATAGCCCATTGATACGCCTAGTTGATATGAGACTATCTTCTTCTTTTTGTCTTCTCCACAACCACCATTCTATTCCACCTATAGTGCTATGTCCATGGCTCACGCTCATGTATTGCGTGAAGATTGAAAAAGTTTGAGAACATCAAAAGTATGAAACAATTGCTTGGCTTGTCATCGGGGTTGTGCATGATTTAAATATTTTGTGTGGTGAAGATAGAGCATAGCCAGACTATATGATTTTGTAGGGATAGCTTTCTTTCGCCATGTTATTTTGAGAAGACATGATTACTTGGTTAGTATGCTTGAAGTATTATTATTTTGAAGTCAATATTAAACTTTTGTCTTGAATCTTATGGATCTGAATATTCTTGCTACAATAAAGAGAAATACATGATGAATATGTTAGGTAGCATTCCACATCAAAAAATTTGTTTTTATCATTTACCTACTCGAGAACAAGCAGGAATTAAGCTTGGGGATGCTGATACGTCTCCAACGTATCTATAATTTTTGATTGTTCCATGCTATTATATTATATGTTTTGGATGTCTATGGGCTTTATTAGACACTTTTATATTATTTTTGGGACTAACCTATTAACCCAGAACCTAGTGCCAGTTTCTGTTTTTTCCTTGTTTTAGAGTATCATAGAAAAGGAAAATCAAACGGAGTCCAATTGACCTGAAACTTCACGGAACTTATTTTTGGAACGGAAGCAACCCAGAAGACTTGGGGTGTACATAAGGGAAGCAACGAGGAAGGCACGAGGTAGGGGGCACACCCACCCCCTGGGTGTGCCCTCCACCCTCGTGGGCCTCTCGTGGCTCCCCTGACGCATTTCTTCCTCCTATATATACCAATATACCCTAAAACCATCGGGGAGCACAATAGATCGGGAGTTCCACTGTCAGAAGCCTCTGTTGCCACCGAAAACCAATCTAGACCCGTTCGGCACCCTGCCGGAGGGGGAAACCCTCTCCGGTGGCCATCTTCATCATCCCGACGCTCTCCATGACGAGGAGGGAGTAGTTCTCCCTCGGGGCTAAGGGTATGTACCAGTAGCTATGTGTTTGATCTCTCTCTCTCTCTCTCTCTCTCTCTCTCGTGTTCTTGAGGTGGCACGATCTTGATGTGTCGCGAGCTTTGCTATTATATTTGGATCCTATGATGTTTCTCCCCCTCTACTCTCTTGTAATGGATTGAGTTTTCCCTTTGAAGTTATCTTATCGGATTGAGTCTTTAAGGATTTGAGAACACTTGATGTATGTCTTGCGTGGGATACCTGTGGTGACAATGTGGTATTCTATGATCCACTTGATGTATGTTTTGGTGATCAACTTGCGGGTTCCGCCCATGAACCTATGCATAGGGGTTGGCACACGTTTTTGTCTTGACTCTCCGGTAGAATCTTTGGGGCACTCTTTGAAGTTCTTTGTGTTGGTTGAATAGATGAATCTGAGATTATGTGATGCATATCGTATAATCATACCCACGGACACTTGAGGTGACATTGGAGTATCTAGGTGACATTAGGGTTTTTGTTGATTTGTGTCTTAAGGTGTTATTCTAGTACGAACTCTAGGGCTGTTTGTGACACTTATAGGAATAGCCCAACGAATTGATTGGAAAGAATAACTTTGAGGTGGTTTCGTACCCTACCATAATCTCTTCGTTTGTTCTCCGCTATTAGTGACTTTGGAGTGACTCTTTGTTGCATGTTGAGGGATAGCTATATGATCCAATTATGTTATTATTGTTGAGAGAACTTGCACTAGTGAAAGTATGAACCCTAGGCCTTGTTTCAACGCATTGCAATACCGTTTACGCTCACTTTTACCACTTGTTACCTTGCTTTTTTATATTTTAAGATTACAAAAACCTTTATCTACCATCCATATACCACTTGTATCACCATCTCTTCGCCGAACTAGTGCACCTATACAATTTACCATTGTATTGGGTGTGTTGGGGACACAAGAGACTTTTTGTTATTTGGTTGTAGGGTTGCTTGAGAGAGACCATCTTCATCCTACGCCTCCTACGGATTGATAAACCTTAGGTCATCCACTTGAGGGAAATTTGCTATTGTCCTACAAACCTCTACACTTGGAGGCCCAACAACGTCTACAATAAGAAGGTTGTGTAGTAGACATCACGTAGCTGGCAGGACCTTCATACTGCTTTGGAGGCATGCCGTCTTTTTCTTGCAAACGTTGCAGGTCCTCCCGTGCCTCAGGTGTATCTTTTGTCTTCCCATACACGCCCAAGAAGCCTAACAGGTTCACGCAAAGGTTCTTCGTCATGTGCATCACGTCGATTGAAGAGCATACCTCTAGCTCTTTCCAGTAGGGTAGGTCCCAAAATATAGATTTCTTCTTCCACATGGGTGCGCGTCCCTCAGTGTCATTCGGAACAGCTAGTCCGCCGGGACCCTTTCCAAAGATTACGTGTAAATCAGAGACCATATCAAGTACGTGATCACCGGTATGCATGGCGGGCTTCTTCCGGTGATCTGCCTCGCCTTTGAAATGCTTGCTTTTCTTTTGACATTGATGGTTGGTAGGGAGAAATCGACGTTGGCCCAGGTACACATTCTTCCTGCATCTGTCCAGGTATATACTTTCAGTGTCAGCTAAACAGTGCATGCATGTGTGGTATCCCTTGTTTGTCTGTCCTGAAAGGTTACTGAGAGTGGGCCAATCGTTGATGGTTACAAACAGCAACGCGTGCAGGTTAAATTCCTGCTGTTTGTGCTCATCCCACACACGTACACCGTTTTCATTCCACAGCTGTAAAAGTTCTTCAACTAATGGCCTTAGGTACACATCAATGTCGTTGCCGGGTTGCTTAGGGCCTTGGATGAGAATTGGCATCATAATGAACTTCCGCTTCATGCACATCCAAGGAGGAAGGTTATACATACATAGAGTCATGGGCCAGGTGCTATGATTGCTGCTCTGCTCCCCGAAAGGATTAATGCCATCCGCGCTTAAAGCAAACCATACGTTCCTTGGGTCACTTGCAAACTGAGCCCAGTACTTTCTCTCGATTTTTCTCCACTGCGACCCGTCAGCGGGTGCTCTCAACTTCCCGTCTTTTCTTACGGTCCTCACTGTGCCATCGCATCAACTTGGCATGCTCTTTATTTCTGAACAATCGTTTCAACAGTGGTATTATAGGAGCATACCACATCACCTTCGCAGGAACCCTCTTCCTGCGGGGCTCGCCCTCAACATCACCAGGGTCATCTCGTCTGATCTTATACCACAATGCACCGCATACCGGGTATGCGTTCAAATCCTTGTACGCACCGCGGTAGAGGATGCAGTCATTAGGGCATGCATGTATCTTCTCCACCTCCAATCCTAGAGGGCATACAACCTTCTTTGCTGCGTACATACTGTCGGGCAATTCGTTATCCTTTGGAAGCTTCTTCTTCAATATTTTCAGTAGCTTCTCAAATCCTTTGTCAGACACAACATTCTCTGCCTTCCACTGCAGCAATTCCAGTACGGTATCGAGCTTTGTGTTGCCATCTTCGCAATTGGGATACAACCCTTTTTGTGATCCTCTAACATGCGATCGAACTTCAGCTTCTCCTTTTCACTTTCGCACTTTTCCCTTGCATCAACAATGACCCGGCGGAGATCATCATCGGGCACATCGTCTGGTTCCTCTTGATCTTCAGCTTCCTCTTGATCTTCAGCTTCCCTCGTTGCAGCATCACCGTATTCAGGGGGCACATAGTTGTCGTCGTCCTCTTATTCTTCGTTGTCTTCCATCATAACTCCTATTTATCTGTGCTTCGTCCAAACATTATAGTGTGGCATGAAACCCTTATAAAGCAGGTGGGTGTGAAGGATTTTCTTGTCAGAGTAAGACCTCGTATTCCCACATCAGGGCATGGACAACACTTGTTTGCCTCAGCCACTTCGAGAAATTTATGCACGCCCTAATGTACTCGGAGGTGTGTCTGTCACCGTACATCCATTGCCGGTTCATCTACGCGCATTATATATAATTATGTGTGTCAAAAGTAAGAAAATTAGACAAGTATCTATCTAAAGTAAGAATTTTTTCTTTCAGAAAGAAGATAAGAACAAGAGGCTCACCACGGTGGTGCCGGTGACGAGATTGGCGCGGGCGTTCGACAGCGGTGAAGACGAGGACAGGGCATGACGGACCGCTAAACCTAGACAAATCTCGGAAAAATGGAGCTCGGAGGTCGAGCTTCGAGAGGAGAAAGCTTAACTAGTGTGGCTCGGGCATTTCGTCGAACACCTCACATGCATAAGAGGTGAGCTAGAGTACCCAAATGCCCTTCCTCGCTGGCCAGCAAAAAACAGAGCACTGTGGCCGGCGATGGGGTATATATAGGCAATTCATTTTTACCAGTTCGTGGCTGGAACCGGGACTCACTACTAGGGAAAAGGCTAGCAGCAACGCGGGTTTTAGACCTATCAGTAGCACGGGGTGGTGCGCTACTGATAAGGCGCTACAGCTAACGAATAGCAGTAGCGTGCCTCCACCCACGCTACGGCTAAATCGACTTAGTAGCAGCGAGTTCCAGGAGGAGCGCTGCTGGTAATTAGTAGTAGCGCTTCTCTCTACCCGCGCTGCTACTATTATTTCGTATTTTATTTCTTTTTTATTTTATGTTGTATTCGTACACCTTTACACAAATTTTCATACAACAGGAATTTACAAATTGTTTTTACATCATAATGAGTTATTACATCACGGGGTGAAAGAACCGTGTGGACTAGTTTCAAGTGGACGGACATCCACTTGAAACTAATACGCGGTTCTTTCACCCAATAATATAATAAATATCATCATCATCATATCATTAACAACTTATCATCATCATCATCATATCATTGGTCACTGGTTGTAATCACAAGTACTCCTCACATCTTCAACTCTAACACATTGTATCACATAATAAACATATTGTACCTCATAGGACCTACTACATTCTCTTAGGACCTACTATATTCTCTAAGGTAAAATAGCAAAAAACAAGATAGCCCCTCGCTCTCCATTATGGAGAATGCAGATTATCCTGTCTCCAATTCTTGCCTTTCGCTTAATGTTGCTTCCAAGAACCTCCTTACGAATGTCCAAACATTTTTCCACTCTTTGATTAGCATGTGTTCACCGGTTTCAGAAATTCGATGTGCACAGGTGAGATCCGTAGGATGACCTGTGTGTAGGTTCAGAACTTCAAGGCGACCATTGTAATACATCATATGAGGCACACAATCCATCGGGATTTTCTGTTGAAAAACATAGTAATAACTTCATAGTTAGCAATGATGTACTAGTTTTAGAAGTATGCAAAAGATGCACGGATGTCGTAATAGTAAAATATCTTACTAGGGTATCTCCATAGAAGTTATCGTGGTTCAACACGTGCACTAGTGGCACGTATTCACCATAATTTGGAGGAGTTCGATAATAGGTATTGTAATTCTCAAAAAAGTACAATAAGCAATCAGATGATTTTTCTCTTTATAAGTTAATTCGGAGCCATCAGTGTAGTGGGTTTTGTCTACCATCTTCTGCACATTCTTTGAAGATTCAAAATAAGCTGTCAATGGAAATAAGCTGTCAACTATTTTGAAATAAACAATATAAATTAGTTAATAACTATGTTTGAGAAACTCACATTGCGGTAGAATCGGAAGCGTATCAACAAGGACCCAAATGTCCATATTGTCTTGCTCGATGTCAGGATCACTAAGATCCATGCTGACAATCATACCCTCATAAAAACCATACATTTTGCAAAGTGCTTCCCAATTTTGGCAACCAAAATGGGTTACGCTCTGAGAATTGTACAGATTTACTTCAAAATCGATATCATGATGGGTGCTTAGGTGTATTTTCTTTTTTTGAAAATTTTCATGGTCTTCAAAACCCATCCTCTCCAAGACATAGCGTCTTGCATGGCATGGGATAAGCTAGTCGAATTGTAAAAGATGAAAATTAGACGTTGAAATAGTTGAAGTCATGCTTAATTACGAAAAAAACACTTGTCGTTGTTGCGTACCGTTTCAACATCGAAGGTCTCCTCGAGCTTAATGCTGAAGCGCCGATCTTCATCCAGCTGAACGAACCTGTCGCACATACCTCGATCATCGTGGCACCAACTGCACTCCCCCGGGAGACTGTCGTCGTCCGAGTATGACATTTCCTACGTTCATAATTCAAAGATTAAACTTGTACATATTCTAGCACAAGTCATGCCAGAATTCACGAAAAAATCCGGCATGACCTTTGCTAAAAAAGGACATATCGAGCGCCTGAAATTTGCCGGAACGGAAATTAATCAATACTCCGGCAAAACATAGGCCACTCGGAGGTGTAACCAAAACATGAAATAATTGCTTAAACTAAAAAATAACACCAAATATGGCATGTTCAACTAGTTCTATTAATTCAACTAGTTCTATTAATTCAACTAGTTCTATTAATTCAACTAGTTCTTACTAAATATAAACTTAGTATAAAAAGAAAAAACTAGTTCTTTCTAAAAATGAAGTAGTTCAACTAGTTATTAATTTACTTACTATACTAGTTCAACTAAAACTTAACTAGTTCAACTAAAACTAAACTAGTTCTATTAATTCAACTAGTTCTTACTAAATATAAACTTACTATAAATAGAAAGAAACTAGCACATCTACTACTACTAATTAACATCTAACTACTACATCTACTACTAATTAACATGTACTACTGCTAATTATACAACTAGTTTACCATCACTACTAGTAATTAATATCCACTACTTCTAAAAATCATTATCTATGAACCCTAAATTAACATCTACTACTACTAAAATCATCTACTAACTAAGCAAAGAGAGAGGGGGTTGGGGAGGGGTGGGGGGCTTACAGAGGGAGAGACGGTGGCGGGGAGGTGCTCGGCGACGGAGGGGCGGCGAGGGCGGGCTCGGGATCGGGAGGGCGGCGGGCTCGGTCGAGGGCGGCGGCGGTGAGGTCGAGGGCGGCGACAGTGTGGTCGAG
This sequence comes from Triticum timopheevii, assembly GCA_963921465.1. Classification (NCBI taxonomy): domain Eukaryota; kingdom Viridiplantae; phylum Streptophyta; class Magnoliopsida; order Poales; family Poaceae; genus Triticum; species Triticum timopheevii. The sequence goes on from OY997263.1 coordinate 762,328,154, forward strand.
AGCGGCGGCGGTGAGGTTGAGGGCGGGCGGCGGCGGCGGCGGTGAAGGCGCAGGCGCGCTCGGGCTCGGACGGCGGCGACAGGGAGTAGGGGAATAGGTCGGTGGGGGGGAAAGGAGGACTTAGCGAAATTTTGATGCGGGGGGTGGTTAACTCGAACTAGCAGTAGCGCACGTACAGAAAATGCGCTATAGCTAACTTATCTACAGCGCGTTTTAGGGAAAACCGCTACTGCTAATGGAAGCAGTTATTTCTTTTGTTTAGTAGAAACATCAAAAATATACATTGGTCATCATTGATCTTTTTGTGTATAATCTAAATAGTCAACATGAATCCTCACTGTACCTGTATAGGTACAGGCGAGGATTCAAATTGCAACCACAAATCATACACATATAGTTCAATGAAGACCAAGTGCTCGAGATAGGTTGAGAAGCAACATATTTAAGGTGGTAAACACCTTGTTCGCTTAGCAGTATGGGACTAAACTTAATTAGTTGCGGTCATACTTAGCAGCAGCGAGTTTTGAGCAAAACCGCTGCTACTAATTTCTTTAGCAGTAGCGCGTCCACGGGAAGGGCACTACTACTATATCTAGCCTGGAGGCAACACCGTGGCAATTATAGTAGTAGCGCTCTTTTCACCTAGAGCGCTACTACTACTCAGTCATTAGCAGCGCTTTTTTCTAAAGCTCGTTGTTGCTAATTAGCAGTAGCGTCTGTTTTTAGACCGCGCTGCTGCTAAGATTCTGCGTATAAGGTTTTCCCTAGTAGTGACTAAAGGCCATCCTTCTGTCCCGGTTCCTGCCACGAACTGGGACCAATGGTTGTGGGCCAGGAGCGAGGCCCATTGGTCCCGGTTCGTGCCAAGAACCGGGACAAATGGGCCCAGACGAACCGTGACCAATGGCCACGAGGCCCCGGCCGGCCCCCTGGGCTCATGAATCGGGACAAATGCATCCATTGGTCCCGGTTCGTGGCAGAACCGGGACTAATGGGCTGGCGAGGCCCGAACGAAAGCCCCTTTTTCTACCAGTGAAAGGCAAAGCCCATCCCCTTCCCCCTAAACATATGCCTAGAGAGAAAAATGCCCGCTCTATGTGTTGGGGAACGTAGCAGAAATTCAAAATTTTCCTACGTGTCACCAAGATCTATCTATGGAGAGACCAGCAACGAGGGGAAGGAGAGTGCATCTACATACCCTTGTAGATCGCTAAGCGGAAGCGTTCAAGAGAACGGGGTTGAAGGAGTGTGTAGACCCTAGATAGATCCTTAAGTGTGTAGACCCTAAGGGTTCGGGAGACATGCAGACATGAACGAGACGTTCTCCGGTCAATAACCAACAGCGGGATCTGGATACCCATGTTGGCTCCCACATGTTCCACGATGATCTCATCGGATGAACCACGATGTCGAGGACTTAATCAATCCCGTATACAATTCCCTTTGTCTAGCGGTACGATACTTGCCCGAGATTCGATCGTCGGTATCCCGATACCTTGTTCAATCTCGTTACCGGCAAGTCTCTTTACTCCTTCCGTAACACATCATCCCGTGATCAACTCCTTGATCACATTGTGCACATTATGATGATGTCCTACCGAGTGGGCCCAGAGATACCTCTCCGTTTACACGGAGTGACAAATCCCAGTCTCGATTCGTGCCAACCCAACAGACACTTTCGGAGATACCCGTAGTGTACCTTTATAGCCACCCAGTTACGTTGTGACGTTTGGCACACCCAAAGCATTCCTACGGTATCCGGGAGTTGCATAATCTCATGGTCTAAGGAAATGATACTTGACATTAGAAAAGCTTTAGCATACGAACTACACGATCTTTGTGCTAGGCTTAGGATTGGGTCTTGTCCATCACATCATTCTCCTAATGATGTGATCGCGTTATCAACGACTTCCAATGTCCATGGTCAGGAAACCGTAACCATCTATTGATCAACGAGCTAGTCAACTAGAGGTTTACTAGGGACATGGTGTTGTCTATGTATCCACACATGTATCTGAGTTTCCTATCAATACAATTATAGCATGGATAATAAACGATTATCATGAACAAGGAAATATAATAATAATCAATTTATTATTGCCTCTAGGGCATATTTCCAACACTATGAGCTTCCCCAAAGCTGGGCAAAATGTCTGAGTTGTCCAAACCCTCCCAAAGTCGGTCCATATAGAGGGGTGAAATAGAGTTGTCCGTACATGCCCGTCATGACGGCAACACACTTGGCCCATCCCAAACCCAACAACCCCCATGTTCGGCCCTCACAATCTCTCTCTACTATATCATTTGCTTAACACTCCCCCAAACCCTAGCTTCAATTCGCCCACCATCTGTCGTCTACATGGATAGCACCGATCTGCCAACACAAGGGGCACCATGTCGGTTGGGAGCTCCTGGCGATAGGGGGCGATGAGGAGCTCACGCTCCACCGTCTGATGGTGGACACTAGGGGCCACTTGACATATGTCAAATCCCTATCACCCCAATGTTGGTTCAGTAGTTGCACGCCGTTCCTGTCACCCCGGCACAAGCAGTGAAAGTGGACCATTCTCGGCACCCAGGCGCTGAGTGATAACCTAGCGTCCCCATTGTGGCACGAGTCAAGTGGCAGCGCTCCGTCCCCGGCAGCTCGACACTGGTGGAGTAGCGACAATTAATTAATGCGTCTAGCTCGTTCGACACTCCAGCACGGAGCGTCCCTATCTATGTATGATGCCCATGAAAGATGCATGAAAATGGGGGAGGATAAATGGTGTATGTTGTTAGAGTGGAGAATTTATTTTGGCACAAACCAATGCTTACTGTGGAAATATGGGGTGGCAATTTGATGGTTACCCTTTGATATGCCCTTATATCCATATGATTCGTTGTTTTCTTTGGCCGACTCTTTTTGTGTGAAAAGGATCAGATCTATTATAAAGATTCACCGGAAGTACAAAGCACCGCTCAAACATAATAAAAATTACATCGAGGCCCATTGTCGCTGCCAGAACGAACCGCCGACGCACCGCTGTCGCCGCTCCCATACCGGAGCTGGCCTGACCTTGTCGATGAAAATCGGGAAGTCTTCTTGCACGTGCCCCTAAGGACCAGCGCCCTGGAGTAGTAATCGTCGCCTATGAATCCCTGAATTGATCTAAAGAACCTAACACTAAATATCGCCATTGCGTACGCACGGCGAGATATCCTAACCTTGCTGCCCCAAGGAGCTGGCAGGAGTCGAAGCCGGAGCTCCTTCTAATCCATCCCCGCGGACAAACTTGAGGAGGACCAGAGCTAGGAAGACCGACTCGAAGAAGGAGTGTCGACATCCGTCCAAACGCCGCCCATGCAAGGACTAAAGCCCTACCTATCTACTAGTGGAGTCAAGACACCAGTATTTTCCTCCCCGCCACCGGCCGCCGGAGCGGCAGGCGGAGGGGAGGCGAGTCCACACGCTCGCCGGCGAAGATTGAGGGGAAGAAGACTTTCCCAAGTCGCCTTGGGACAGAGAAATTACTCTACTACATGACTTTTAATCTTATATACTCTACGAACAACGTTACTCAAAAAAAAAACACTACGAACAACAGCCGATCTGGCCCCCATGCACTAAACCAGATGCTAACCATGGTTTTGAGTCGAGGTTAGGTATCACTAACACCAGTCTAATCATTAATTAATAATAAGCCACCATACCACGCTACAAATACAGGTAGGTTCCTTGTCCTTTTCATTCCCAAGGACAAAAGAAATAAGTACGCTCCTGATGCATGCCCATTCGACGGTCGAGGGCCACTTGGACTAATCTTAGATCACTAGGCGTCAAAATCACACCCCAACTGAACTCAATGAATGATGGATGGATGGATGTCCCCTCCAGCCTCAGAGCATATCCATTCGCACCATTCTCCGCATCCATCCGCTTCATCATAACAGAAAAAAAAGCAACTTTCCTCTCCTATCAGAAAAGAAGATAATTTGCTAAAAAAAATCTTTCTACATAGCACTTTCTGCCGGATACAGCTGTTTGAGTTTCAACTAATTTCGGACAGAGGGAGTAGAAAAGAAGAGGTAGCGTAAATGGTGTTTCTGTCTTGATTAGGGTACTACTCCAGCAAAAACAATTCCGGCGTCATTTTCTGTCGGAGGAACAAGACACACATTTTTTTTAAAAAAGAAATAGAGAAGTTAAAAATCATATCTTTTTTCTACCAGAAAAAAGAAGAGGGTCTTCATTTTTCTGCAGGCTGGTCAAGTACGGATAGGCTCCCTCCCCTCCCCTGCCCTGTCCACCTCCCCCCCTCCCCACTGCCCGCGGCGCCTCGGCTCGATCCCCCGGCCCCTGCCCGCCGCCGCCGCCGCCGATCCCGGCCCTCCTCCGCCACCCCGCACTTCACACATGATGGAAGCCGACGTCGCCATTGCCACCCCCGTGCTCCGCCCTCAGGTATCCCATCCATCCATCCCATCCGCGCCGATTCCCCTTTCACATCTCCCCTCCGGTGCCCGTTCCCCCTTTTCCTTTTCGGGTCAAGCCCTGTCAAAGATTCGTTCTTGCCTCGTCAATTCCCTCCCCTTTTAGATTATAAAGATTTAGTCTTGCGGCGGCGATTCGAGTTGCGTGCGCTGACTATTTGACGGACGGCGGCGACCGCTGTGAAAGGCAGATTCGCTTCCGTCGTTGGGTTTCCAGTGGTGTTGAGCTGGATTGCAGTGGTGGTGATGATTTAGATGCCGACTTGAGAGCATATCCAGCTCCTCGCTGATCTTTTAGTGTTGTGGCCAGATTTGATTGGCCTTTCCATCCCCAAGCCACCCGCCGGATGCATATGCCCACATCATACTCGCTAAATCCGGTATGCTGGTGATTCGGTTCTGCTTGTCGGGATACGACGTTTCGGAGTGCCGGAAGCTTGGAATGAACCAGACAGGATAGTATATTCCAGTTGAATGAAACAGGTGGAATTATGCGCGAAACGGTCGGTCGGCGGAACTTTTATTCCTGCTTGCTTGGCGGTGATGAAAAGTACCGGTCGTTTTGGCGGAATGTGATAAGCCTGGTTACTAGTAGTGCTAATCTCACTCACCACGTAATCAGTTGAGGAAATTGCTGAAGATTTGGAGTTCTAGGCACCGTAAACTTATTTTTGACTTATTTGTGTATAACGTTGGAGAGGTCTTGTTATTGGAAATTTATTGTTGGCTGTGCACTTGCCATTTTAATTGTGTTTATGGAAAAGGAAAATACCTGTGAAATGCCTCTACTGATTCCTTAAATAAAAAGGTCTTCACTGTAGAATAATTTTGGCGGATTTACAGATTCTGTTTGTTGTCGTATTTGCGATCTGTTACCTTTTAAAGTATGTAATTATTTGGAACCTGTGGGCGCAAAGTCTGGAATTCTCTATGTTCCGTGTAGAAGTCCTGCTCCTTTTGGCTTAATGTGAGTGATAAAACGCCAAATGAATCTCAACATTGCCGGCTTCCATTGCAGGAATTGTAGCTGATTGGATGCTTTCGAGCTGCAGATTCAGAGCACATAGTGGTCGTCGTGTGCTCGCGGAGACGTGGGTTTGAAGCATTGAAGTGTTAGGTGGCTTTTTCATTGTGTAGCTTAACCTGTAAAACAAGTTGGGTTTGTCAGGAGCTGATAAGATGAAGAGCATTCGAGGAGCACTGTTATCTCCTTTCTGTCTCTGTGCAGTGGTATGCCTCATGGCTCAGATAGGAGCTGCCAATGTAGTTCTGATGGGGAATAATCTTACTTTATCATTTGATGATGTTGAGGCAAACTTTTGTAAGTTCTCGATATCTTACAATCATCTAGCAAATTCTACTATTTGGCTGTCGCTACATTTGTTTGCATGCTTCTCCTGTTCTCAACCTACTGCTTATGGCATATTTAGGTGTAATGTCTGGCTGCATACTTCTTGGCTGCGATTTTGATTTATGGTGGCACGCAAAATATGTTGCAATAATCCTATTATGTTATTCCATCCGTGCCCTGCCAACTATCTTAAAAACATTAAGCTTGATTGTTATTTCGTTGATTGTGCCATGTACTCATGGTGCATTGGCATTATAAGTTGTTCTCTTCTATTTGCACTTTAATGTGGAGTCTGCAACTCTGCATTATGTTATCTACTTTGCACTTTTCTGTGGAGTCTGCAACTCTGCATCATGTTATCTGAAGAAATCATTATGCCATTTGAATTTGTTTGCAGCTCCGGCAGTAAAAGGGTCAGGCGTTAATGGCTTAGTTTATACTGCTGAACCTTTGAATGCCTGCAGTGCATTGACAAAGAAGGCAGTCGAGGGTCCACCGTCTCCATTTGCACTAGTTGTAAGAGGTGGCTGCACATTTGATGAGAAAGTGAAAAATGTGCAGGATGCTGGATTCAAAGCTGCAATAGTGTATGACAACGAGAACAGTGGAGTTCTGGTTTCAAGTAATGTACCTTGACCCTCTCAACCCTTCTTCTTTTTTACCTTTCATGTCCTGTAGATGGCCACGTATTGAGTAGAGATGGAACAGACTGAGATGCACAGAAAATGCTTTCAGATCTGTTCTCCATAATGATCAAGCTGAAATACTTATGCAGATTATTAAAAGCTAGAAATAACTGTAGATGTTGATATGATTTTGGGAACTGTTCCTACATCTATAGTTTTCACTAGTTCGTTTTAGTATTGTTCGGATCATATATTCTCTGCACTTTCTAACTGAGAATTAGGTGTAACAGTGGCTGGAAGCTCAAGCAGTATTCAGATATACGCTGTGTTCATCTCAAAGGTCTCAGGGGAGGTGCTGAAGAAATTTTCAGGCCGTACTGATGTGGAGGTGTGGATAATACCGACATTCGAGAACTCAGCCTGGTCAATCATGGCGATTTCATTCATATCACTGCTCGCCATGTCTGCTGTTTTAGCTACCTGTTTCTTTGTGAGAAGACATCGAATAAGGCGGGACCGGCCTAGAAATCTAGATTCCCGAGAATTCCATGGAATGAGCAGTCAATTAGTTAAGGCGATGCCCAGCCTTATTTTCACCAAAGTGCAAGAGGACAACTGCACGTCGTCGATGTGTGCCATTTGCTTGGAGGATTACACTGTCGGAGAACAGATAAGAGTGCTGCCTTGCCGTCACAGTATGTCTCGCAAACTCTCTGTCTTCTAAAAACTAGTACCTTGCATATTTGATCCTTTGCCATGCCCATAGTGTTTTAGGCAAAACTAGTCATCTCTATTTGCTGTACTTCTTCGCCCTTCGAATTTGGTATTAAAAATAATGTTCTGTGCTAGTTTTTGAATCTGTTGGGTTGGAACTTGAAAAATCCTTAAGAACGTAAGAATATAAAATACCGGTACTGCACTTGAAATTTTCAGAGTTGCATCTGTATTTCCTTGTAACAGTGTGTTTGTAAATTCATTTCTGTCAAAAACATTAACAATGTGGATTTACCAGTTAACTAGTACTGCAATAACGAAAGTACTACAAATTGAACCAATTGGACAACTCCCCTTCTATACAATCAGCTTATCTGTATCGGTATTTTTTTCCCAAGGCAGCGCTCTGATAATTGTTTGAATTGCCTTGCAGAGTTCCATGCATCTTGTGTGGACATGTGGCTCACATCCTGGAGATCATTCTGCCCCGTGTGCAAGCGAGATGCAGGCGCTGGAATGACAGGCCCTCCTGCCTCGGAGACCACCCCATTGTTTGCTTCTGCGGTTCACTTGGCATCTCCGTCATCCTCATTCCGGTCGAGCGTGGGAGCATCCCCTCCCAGACCAATAAGCCGGCGTCCTTCATCGCAGTCCATATCTCGAATCTACTCTGCTTCCGGCACCCCGCACTCTCTGAACACCCAAAGACCATACAGGAACTCATCAGCCATGAGCATAAGCAGAAGCAGCGCAGACCTCGCAAACATGTCTTCGTCCTACCTCCGCACCTCACTCCTCCGCGGAGGCTCCACACACTCCCTGGTCGGTAACCACCTGTCTCCACCAGTCAACATAAGTTATGCTTATGCCCCACCGCAGATGTACAATTCCGGCTATGGGTCGCCCAGCCCGCATGCCGGTTCTTCATACATCTCCAACTCTGGGTACGGATCGTCGTCGGGCTACTACCTGGGCTCGTCCAGCCAGCATCGGTCTTCGGCGTACCTGAGACGCTGCGGGGAGTCGGGGCCGAGCCTGTCCACCATGGCTCCTCAGTCACCACAGCAGCAGCAGTCCCAGCTGCTGCGGCACGGCGGTGAGTCGGACGCGAGCCTGAACCTGGCGGGCGCGTCGTCGGCCCAGTCCTTCCGGCAGTCCTACCTGAGGCACTGCGGCGACTCGGACGCGAGCCTGTCCGCCATGGCGTCGTCGGGGCAGTCGCTGCCAGGATGCTGATTGTGATGAGCATTAAGCTGAAGCTCGCTCTTCTCCGCGTTCGCAAGAGACGGCGTGACCTGTGAATACATCGAGTGCGGCATGTAACATAGGCAAATTGCCTGCCTGAAGAGTGAGGGAGAGAAAACCTGCATAGATTTTGTTCTGGCGTTTTTGTGTGTGTTTCTAGTGATTGTGTGGGTTTATTTTCCGCGCTTATGGATGTACATTACAGGTATATAAGACAGCATAGTGATGATGTCTTCTTCATGGTTATGGAAGTGAAAGTAATGGTAAAAGTTGGTTTTAGATGCATCATTCTGATGTATGATCGTGTCTGATTACCACTGCCTCCTTCCATGCCATGTTTACAGGGTCATTTATCTCGACTTTAACTAAACTTGTTTTTTAAGCTTGATCAAATATATCAAGAAACATGTGTGAACTTAGTTGGCCGAGTTTTATCATGAAGCGTGTGATGTCAAGTGGTTGCAACTTGAAACAAAGGCATGAATGCACAATATACTGGTCCTCGTTGGTTGGAGATGGAAACTGGTCAGGCAAATACAGACACTAGGTAGGCTGGATAATAGCACAGTAAAAATCTGACGAGGAGCAAATTCCTCTGCGTCCATTTTGCCTTCCTTTGTGCAGACACGTCGCTTGACGCTGTTTATGCTGGGATTCGAGGATATGTGACTGATAATGATAGTGTAGTCATGATCGCAGGTTACGTGAAAAAAACCATCGGAATTGCTATTTGGCAGGCAACTGAAAGCAGTTCTCGGATCGCGCCTGAGGCTGAGAGAGACGGGACGCCGGGGCTGACCACGGCGTTTAAGCTGGAGGCGAGTCGGTGATTTGATGGGTTTGAGTGCGGGCGCTGAAGAGAGGTCGCCGGTAATGGAGTCGTGGCTGAATATAGAGATATGGCCGATGGCGCCGGTAACATGATAGAGGTAGCGGTTCAACCGTTCAAGGCAGTGGAGGCTTGTGCGGTAGCGCCGCCGACCTGATGATATATAGGGTTGGGTGGTCACGTGGGATCTAACGGTTTTAGAGCGGGTTGACTAGTTTAGAATCTTTTTCTAGTAGACTGAAAGACGGTTGTCTTAAATCATACTTCATGATGAAAGATAGAGGAGCCAATCCAAAAATACCGAAGTTTTCAGGCAGAAATCACATATTTGACCTGAGGCAGAAATCAATTCACAAACTGACCTGCTTTCAAAAAAATTTCACTCTGCTGACCCTTTCGTGTTGCGCCCGATAGCTGGGCGCCGCACACTACGATGCAGCGCCTCAGTCTTAGGCGTTGCACCTGCTGCCAGCGTGGCAGCCCTGGTCCAGTTGTGGCCCCACACGCACCTGTGCAGCGCCTAAGTCTTAGGCGCCACACTTGTAATGTGCAGCGCCTAGCTCGTGGGCGCTGCACAGTCTGTATTTACTTGATATATGTGTGTTTTTGATTATTGTAGGGATGGGGAGAACATATGTTTATGTTCATCATGTGGATAGAGAGGCCTTTTTGAAAGGCAATGTTGAGACGGACCCGAATGAGCTTGACATGGTGTTTGAGAGTAGTCCTAGCTATGCGGAGCTTTTGGAACAAGTGAGGAAAGATTTGAATTGGATGGACCCAAGTGACGTTGTTGAGTTCGAGGAAAGGCATAATGTTGGTTTTGGAATGCACATCCGTTGAAAGACAATGCGTGTGAACTCCGAGCAACGTTGGGTTGCATACAAGGAGACGGTTGCCGAATCTCTAGACAAGGCTCTTGAGTTATTTGTCTCCAAGAAGGTTGAGTCTACTTTGAATTTAGACTTAAACCGGAACCCCTCCCCGTTGGTTGCTAGCACTCCCCCACCCATGAACCAAGATCAAATGAGTGAACCTCAATTCACGCAACAAGATTGGCCAACATTGAGCCCGACTCCAAACAACCAAAATGAAGGTTTTGAAGAGGAGAATGATGAGTACGAGGAGGATGACAACGAAGTTGACCTACATGACAACAATGTGGGTGATCTCGACCAATATCATGTGCAAGAGACAATGGACCAATCCATCCCTTTTTCCCGTGCATATGCATCGGACTCGGATGACGATGGTCCCGATGAAGAAGTTGATGAGGAGGGGTTCACGCCGAAGGAGGCCGAAGCATTCAAGAAGGTATTCGGGCGGGATCACAAGACACCATTGTTCAAGGATCTTAGTCTCGCGGATGAAGCCGTTGTGGATGGTGGCAAATGCATATCTCTTGGAGCTAGGCCAAGTTCTCACCGTGATTTGGAAGACGGCAAGAACGGGATATATCCGGGTTGTGAGTTTCAATCCTTCTTGGAATTGAAGATGTGGCTCGACAACTACTCGGTTACACATTATCGTCCACATAAAATGGCCAACTCGGATGTTAATGTGCGTTACACGGTCAAATGTGAAGTGCCAACATGTCCATGGTTGTGCGTGCAAGGCCATGGAAAGGAGGTCCCACTTGGCGCATAGTGAGTTGTCTACCAACTCACATGTGCCGGCACAAGAATGCGGATGGCAAGCTTGTGCACCAACAACACAGACAACTCACGTCCGAGTTCATTGCTTACAGGTTGTCCAACCAAATATCCACACTTCCAATAATGAGCATCAAGAGTGTCATTGACCTTGTGAAAGCCATCTTTCATTACAAGGTGAAGTACGGCAAGGCATGGAAGGCGAAGCAAGCCGCATTCAAGATGTTGTATGGCAATTGGGAGGAAGCATACAACCGACTCCCTAGGTTGTTGTTAGCTATGGCCGTCACAAACCCAGGCATGGTTCACGTAGTTGAGCCTCATGGGCACCAAACTTTGATTCATAACGGGAGGACCGTCCGATTAATTGGCCGTGCATTTTGGGCCTTTGAGCAATGCGTGAGGGCTTTTGAGCATTGTCGGCCCGTCATCGCCATTGATGGCACGTTCTTGACCGGACAATACAAGGGCACTTTATTGGTTGCAATAGCAAGTGATGCCAATAACCGGGTGTTGCCTTTGGCTTTCGCTTTGGTTGAGGTGGAGAACAATGATAACTGGGAGTGGTTCTTGCATCAACTAAGAACAAGGGTATTACCGGCTGAAAGGGAAATTTGTGTCATATCGGATCGCCTTGCTGGAATTCTAAATGCGGTGGTGATTGACATTCCCGGACATAGAAAGTTGCATCATCGATGGTGCATGAGGCACTTTTGTGCAAACTTCTATAGGGCATGTGGTATCAAGGAGTTGGCAGATGATCTTCAGGATTGTTGTCTCGCTTTCACCAACAAGCGGTCTTCCACATTGTTCAATGCATTGCTCAGACACAAGAAACTTGACCCCGGCGGTCAGGAGTTTCTCAATAAGAACATTGCCAAAAGGAATATGTGGGCACGTGCTTTCGATGAAGATGGCCGGAGGTACGGTCAAATGACAAGCAATATGGCAGAATGCTTCAATAAGGTGCTCAAGGGTGTGCGTGCATTACCCGTGACGGCAATAGTTCAATACACATTTGACAAGATGAATGAATACTTTTTGAAGCACTCAATGGAGACTGATAAGCAGATTGCTGGTGAGAACAAGGATAAGCACAAGTACAATTTCCCACCAAAGATTGAAGAATGGTTGGAATTTCAATCACGAAAGGCAGACTCCGAAGAAGTTGTTCTATATGACGACAACGAGTGGAAGTATGAGGTGAAAGAGCCCGGAGGAACCACAAATGATGGCCGCCAACACGGAGGCCGGACTTTCAAGGTCTCCCTAACACGGTGTGATTGCAGCTGCATGAGGTCGTCTTTGCTTCATCTCCCATGCTCGCACTTGTTAAACGCATCCCGGGTTAGGAATGTGGACGTCAATCACCCTCTAACCGTGAGGGAGTCCGAGTTCTCAATCATGACGGTAAAGAAGACATGGACTCCACGGTTCCAGCCATACTTGGACCAATCACAATGGCCGGAGTATCATGGAGTTCAACTATGGCCGGACCCGGAATTGAAGGTCGTTAGCCGGGGAAGACGTAAGACTAAGCGTCTTAGAGGTGACATGGACGGATGGGGCCGTGGTGGCGGTGGAGAATACGGCACCGGCCAATTCCAAGAGCCTCATGAGGAATCCCGTTGTGGGGGCTGCAGTAATGGGGGACACAACACAAGAACTTGTCCCAAACCAAGAAAGAGATCAAAGAAAAATGGTTCAAGCACAAGCCAAGCAAATGATAGCCAACCAAGTGAACCAAGGGGTAGCCAACCAAGTCAAACAAGTGATGGAGTGCCAAACCACTCAAATCAAACAAGTCAACGAGGAACTAGGCAACAAAGAGGGAGTCAACTTGGTCTTAGAAGAGGTCGTGGTGGTGGTAGAGGCCGTGGTGAAGGTCTTGGCCGTGGTGAAGGTCTTGGCCGTGGTGATGGTTCTGGCCGTGGTGGTGGTAGAGGTCGTGGTGATGGTCTTGGCCGTGGTGCTGGTAGAGGCCGTGGTGGTGGTGGTGGTAGAGGCCGCGGTGGTGGTGGTGTAGGCCGTGGTGCTGGTGGAGGCCGTGGTGGTGATCTTGGCCTTGGCGGCGGCCGTAGTGGAGGAATGTTCTCTTGGCTCAATGGACCATTGCCGTATGTGTCTTACTATGATCTTGTTCTTTTGGCTCAATGCTTGTGTTGTCATTTTGTATTGTGTGACTAACTATTATATTGCCATTTTCGTAGGTATGGAAACAATGAAGGGGGTGGAGGACACGGAGGGGGAAGGTGAGACCCCTTGGTGGTGCGAGGAGGGAGAAGAAAAAGAAGAAGAAGAGAGCAAGAAGAAGAAACTACATGGAGACCCTATGTGTGTATGACTATGTGTGTATGACTATGTTAGGGGACTAATATTTCCGTGTATGACTATGTGAGACCCTATGTGATTTGGACAAGTATATGTGCTATGTGTGTATGAGTATGTGATTTGGACAAGTATATGTGCTATGTGTGTATGAGTATGTGATTTGGACTAGTATTTCTGTGTTTTGGATGTGATTATGTGGCATCTTTATGAATCACAAAACAAAAAGAACAGTAGGTATTTGAAAACATCAGTTAGTGCAGCGCCGAAGGGCTAGGCGCTGCACAGTGTAGTGTGGCGCCCAACGGGTAGGCGCTGCACACTGACTTAGCAGTTTTTGGGGTGGAAAAGCTACTGGAATGCTTCTGTTGCTCTCTGGACTGGCATGTCCAGGCGTGCAGCGCCTAAGGTCAAGGCGCCACACTACACAATGCAGCGCCTTGCCCTTAGGCGCTGCACACATGGACATGCCAGTCCAGAGAGCAACAGAAGCGTTCCAGTAGGTTTTGCACCATAAATTTTGCTAAGTTAGTGTGCAACGCCTAAGGAAAAGGCACCACACTCTACTATGCAGCGCCTAGTTGTTGGGCGCTGCATAGTAGAGTGCGGCGCATTGCCCTTAGGCGTTGCACACTGACTTAGCAGTTTTCGGGGTGGTAAAGCTACTGGAACGCTTCTGTTGCTCTCTGGACTGGAATGTCCAGGTGTGCAGCGCCTAATGGCAAGGCGCTGCACTATGTAGTGTGGCGCCTTTCCCTTGGGCGCTGCACACCTGGACATTTATTAGGCTGCACCAACTCCCTCCCACCCATCCTCACCCCACACACCCCCACCCTCAACACAAACCCGAAGCTCAGTGCCTCCCCTCTGCCCTCCTCTCTCCCCCTCTCAAATCCTTCTCAGATCCGGAGTATTTGACCGTGGATTTCGAAGCCAATCCCCTCCCTTAAGGTAATCTCCTCCGATCCCCTCGTTTTCATCCATAGGAATTGTCACATTTGCTCAGATCTTGCTAGTGTGGTGGAAACCCTAGTTTTTGATTGGATTTGGAAATTTTTGTTTCTTTGCTAATTTGGTATGGTTAGGCTTTCGTAGTATGCTAGGGTTAGGGTTATGTGTGTTTGATGTTGGTGTTAGGGTTATGTTGGTCTTAGGGTTGTGTTCATTGTCAAGTGGGGGTTAGGGTTGACCAATAATTATCTGTTTTGTAGGCATGGCTTCATCCGGTTCCATGACGAGGCCACCGTGTGCTAACCAAGAAGACATGCCGAACAAGTGGGAGGACGCATCTTTGGACAAGGTGAAGGAGAAAGATGTCAACATCCCGCCATGTTGGTGTGGAGATGTTTGCAAGGTGAAGGTGTCCACCGACCGAAAGAAAGCATGGACGGAAGGGCGGAGATATTTTGTATGCCCGAACTATGCTTATGATCGTGCACTTCCAACTAACGCCTATGACCAACCACCGGTAAGCTCGAGAAGTAAAATGTAACTCTGAAATGTGTGTCAACACTAACAACAAATTTTTATGCAGTCACCGCCTCCTCTATGCAAGTACTTCACGTGGATAGATCTTGAAGTGCCAGAAGATGTGAAAAAGGACCAATACGCAGATTGTCTTAGGCGGCAACGGAGTTTCGAAGAATCGTTTCGAAGGGGCTTGGAGGAAGAGCGTCGTCAGAAGGAGAGGATGGAGCGGAAGAAACGAGAGGAGGAGAGGGCACGCCAAGCGAAACTTGCTCGTGAGGAGGAGAGGGCAAGAAAGCTGGCAAAGGCTCGCGAGGCGCAAGAGGAGGACTCGGCACGTGACAAGAAGGGGAAATGGCCTCTCTCTATTCAGTAGGGACTTCGCTTCGGTGCACTCCTCGTCAACTATCTTCTAATGAATGTGTCGTGAAGTTGTGAGGGCATGTGAGATGTTGGTGAACTATCTTCTAGGGCAAGCTGCCATTTGTCATTTGTAATGAATGTGTCGTGAACCATGTCGTACTAATGTTTGAATTATCTTAAGTTATGAACATCGTCGGCATAAAATTTGTGTTTGTTCATATTGCTGTGATGCTGCAGTCATTGTAAGTATTATGGATGTAGTGGGAGTAGCCATGGGAGTAACTGTTGGCTTTTTGGATAGCCATGGCAGTAGTGCAGCGCCTAAGTGTAGGGCGCTGCACTGTACAGTGCAGCGCCTAACAGTTGGGCGCCACACAGTACAGTGCAGCGCCTAAGTGTTGGGCGCTGCAGTGTTGCTATAAGCAAAACTGCAGAAACAGATGCCATTTTGGGTGGGGTGCAGCAGTACTCAAATAACTAAAACATCAATAAAAGTACTATAAACTGGACATGCTAAGCAAAGAGAACTAATAACTTGAACATCACATCATTTAAGACAAATAAAGTTTGCTTCAAGTTTGCAAACACAAATACCATAACATAACCTCACAAGTTCATCAACCTAACAAGTTAATCAACCTCACAAGTTCACAAGTTCATCATATAACATAACCTCACAAGTTCATCAACCTAACACAAAGCACTAATGCCTTCCACTCGTGTTCCTGGTGCCACGCCTGCAGGTAATCTTCTTCTTCTTAGGAGCACGGGGCTCCTCTTCGTGCACTTCCTCCTCCGCCTGTGGCTCCGCCTCCGCCTCCTCCTCCGCCTCATCATCCAAGCTAGCCATCCGCGAGGTCCCTACGACCACCTTTGGGTTGCCTCTGTTGTCATAGTCGTTGGGCGTGTACCGGCGTCTGGGCTGCCTAGGCTTGAACACATATGCGGACCGAGCTTGAGCGTCCGCCAATAACATGTCATCATCAAGCTCATCGCCCTATCACAGAACGAAACAATATGGTCAAGGCCGGTGTCGTAATCAAGTGAGAATCACATCTAAAGGCTTAGTCATACCTCTTGGGTGAGCGCACCCTCATCATCCATATAAACATAGGAGGAACTCACATCGTCCCCCTCATGGTGAGATGCGGGGTCTGATGGTGTACCAGAACTAGAGGCAGATGGTGATTCATATTCAGGATCACGGCAACCGAGTAAGTTCGATAACCGCCTTAACTTCTTGGCCTGACGCTGTAACATGAACAAGTGTGTAACATATCAAACTTCGCAACATAGACTGGCTCTCATAGTGAATGCAATATGTACCTTGAGGAATGCTCGTAGTGAACCATCATCATTGCAGTTCCAACCGGTGTCTTCTCCAGAATAGACTGGCTCTCATCAGCTGCTTTCTTGATCTCGGTGCGCTAAGGATGAAAAAGAATGAATGTGTTAGCCATTCAAACATGTGTAATACGGTCAACGGGAAAGTAAAGAACGGAACACTTTACCACATAGTTAATCACCGGAACAGCAGGCACTCCTTGCCCTTTCCTGACATCTCTGTTGTACTTCCCCTTTGCTAGATCCTCATAGTTTACTGGTTCTTCAAGAATATCCTCATTATATGCCGGCGGCAATATCTCAACTCGAGTAGTTCCAATAAACCATCGTACGTAGTTATCAAAAGCTTGTTGGTTGTGCTCACGAAGCGGGGCGCGTGCAGTGCTACGAGCTTGCTCCACAGAAAGCTGGAAGCGGGTAACATACGAAGCATGATGCTTGGCCCAGTCCTTTCTTCCGCTGCTTTCTCCTGTCCAACCTGCGTGGTATAAAACCAAGCATTAGCACAATAAAAGGAGTCCCGATGATTAGACAATACGCACACATGCTCTCTTACCTATGAAGTGCTTTATCCGTGTCCACCCAATCCGGCGGGTGAGGCTGGAAAAGACCAAACTGACGATACACGCGATGCGGCAAATGAAACTGAACCGCCCAGTTGCATATCAATGGGCACCGCATAAGCCAGAGATCCTTATCCCGCAAGCACATCGGGTTGAGGCGGAACTCCGCGGTGTACCCCAAGCTCTCACCCGCGCCATATGGCTGCCATTCCACCTATGAAACAGGGCAACAATGCAAATTTGATAACTATTTTTCAAGTAAGCATGAGAAAGGACTAAAGTAATGACCTCCTTACCTGCTCAGGCGTAATCGTGTCCAACTCGGCAATGTACTTTTGGTACATGAGATTGACATCGTTCGTCATCTCGGAAACGATATCCCACTTGTAAGCCCACGTGGGGCGCCGTAATTCGTCATGTTCATCTGCATACCAAGGATCAAACCTGACGCTCTTCGGGCGTCCAACAGGCAGACGCTCCCAGCTCCATACAGAAAGTAGAAGCAGATTACCACCAATGCCTGCACTAGGTGTGATCCTGCAACACGCATCATCCAGCTACATATGAAAGAAAAACAATGTTAACTTGACAGCAAGCTTGCATTGCTAATTAATAAATGAGTTGATCACAAAACAGACCAACTACCTGTCGGTACAAGTAGGCAAGAGTCGCTGAACCCCAGCTCCATTTGCTATTGAAGACGGTCAACGCCTTCAGCCACATCCATGGAGCGTTCTTGCCAGTGGAGTCAGGAAACAAAGTCCTCGACACAATGTACCACATATACACACGAGCATGTGTCTGGATCACATCATCAGTTGCATCCGGAGGGCACGTCGCAAAGTTATTTTGAATCCATGTGAAAGCAGCTCCGGCTGCCTTCCTTTCCCTCTTCTTCTTCTCTTCTCCCTCCTCTATATCATCCTCAGCCTCGGTAGGAGCCATACCGATAAGAGCAATCATCTGCTCGCGCCACCCATCAGAATCGGTGCTCATACACAGAGGCCTTCCGTCGATAGCACGACCGGTGATCAACGAGACATCCTCGAGCGTCACGGTCATCTCCCCGGTCCGAAGATGGAAACTGTGGGTCTCTGGCCTCCACCGATCAACAAGAGCGGACACCAGTGGAGCGTTCAGATTCGGCGTGGACCGGCTGACCAACAGAATCCACGGGAGTAGTCCTGCCTGCTTGATGTACGGTGTGTACCGCTCATCGTAAGGCATGGCAGGACCAGAGACCCCGTGATACCGAATCTTCAGAGGTTCAAGCTTCTGCAAAAAACAAGTAATGACAAATCTTAGGGCATGTAAATTTCAACTAAAGGCAAATTTACAAAATATTTAGATTACTCATTATTACCTTATCCTTCTCGCGCATCATGTAGGCCCGGTGTTGCACGTCGTAGACATCGTCCAGAAGCCAAACCATCCTTACAATTTCAAACAATAAACATATAAAAGTTCATCTTCATCTCAAATATCGGTATACACTAAACATATAACATGTGTTCAACTACAAGAATCTCAACATCTCCTTCTCACACAATGAATATGTCATATGTGTTCAAATAAACTAAACATCTAATATTTCAAATAAACTCAACATCTAATATTTGAAATAAACTGAACATCTAATATATATCTAAACAAACTTCTCATATATGTCTACAAAAATTAACATCTCATAGTTATCTATAAAAATAGGCATCTCATATATATCTAGGGTTTCAACAACAAGAATCATATATTGTGAACTAATAAATAACACTACGGTACTACCAATATGAATACACATCCTAAATCGAGCAAACCAAACAAATCAAGGATTCCATCAAATCATGGACAAATCTCTAGAATGGCAACAAATTTATGGAGCAAAAGAAAGAGAAGGGAAGAGTTTACCTAGTAGGATGGATTGGGGATCGAATCCACGGATCAAATCTTCAGATCTGAGAGGGATGTGGGGGGATTAGATGGGGGCGCCGCCGCCGCCGCTGCTCTCTGTCCAGAGAGCGGAGAGACGAAGAACTGCCTGGTCGGGCTGGGGCGGCCGCGCTTAAGTCACTGTGCAGCGCCCAAGGGCTAGGCGCTGCACGTCAAAATATGGCGCCTAGCTCTTAGGCGTTGCACAGGTGCGTGTGGGGCCGCAACTGGACCAGGGCTGCCACGCTGGCAGGATGTGCGACGCCTAAGGGAGAGGCGCTGCATAGTAGGGTGCGGCGCCCAGCTGTCGGGCGCCACACCGAAGGGTCAGCAGAGTGAAATTTTTTCGTAAACAGGTCAGTTTGTGATTTGATTTCTGCCTCAGGTCAAATCTGTGATTTCTGCCAAGTTTTCAACAAAAATAGAAAGATAGGCTGGAAAATCGATAGCTACAGTAGGCTAAAATTTCAGCCTACTGTATATGATGAGTAGGTTGAGCAGACGGCCGGAATGGCCGTCGTAGCCCACCTTCTCTGCCGGCGCCTTCCTCTTAGCTCGCCGTCGCCGGCCGTAGCGCCCACCCCTCGCCCCTCCACGGCTCCTAATCCTCCTCCTCGTTCCCGGCCGCCGTAACGAGCTCCCAATCTCCATCCGCCCTGCCAGCGCCGTCCTCTGCTTCGGCCAGTGTGGTGCCCGCCACCTGTTCGGCATTTGGCCTTCTGCCTTCGCTCACCGTCGGCGGGCTTGCTCTGGCGCGCCCGCTTAGCCGTTCTTGGGCTCTGCATAATTTGGAGCGCCAACCCCTCTTTCTGCAGCGCCGGCCTCTGCCTCGGCGCCCGCCACCTGTTCGACATTTGGCCTGCTGCTCTACTGCTGCCTGCTTCGCCCTCCTTGGGCCCTACATAACTTGGTTGTCTTCCCATCCTGGTCAGGTTGCAAGGTGGACGGGATATCCCGCCTCGCCGCTGCGCCGTCCTGCATAGCTGCCGCATATTCAACAGCGGGTTCAAGCGGACGCGCCGCATAACTGCATCAGTGCGTCACACCTGCCTCTCCAGAAAAAAAAAACTACTCTTACTCTCTCCCGATGGAACGCCTCCGACCTGATGCCTCGGCCGCCGCCGCCGCCGACCTGACGCCCTGCTCAGCGTTCCTTAAACTCTGGACAAGTTGGAGCACCTCCATGGATGTCGTGCCATCCTGGGGCGTAGGCATGCAGCTCTGACTCGGCCCTCCATACTGCTGCACTAGGTGCTGTGCCACTGTTGCTGGTCGGGCATCCATAGCATCCTCGGCCTCCCTTTCCATCCTCCTTCAATCAAGGTGTGATCCTCTTATTCGTCGGTGTGCTTTGGCTTCCTCTCATCATATCCACGCCTGCCGTGCTCTGTGCACGGAGCTCGAAGCGCTGCTACAATTCTCCATCACCGGTATGCTCTTCTCCAAAAATCCTCTTATTTTTGTGAGGGAAATGTGATATCCTTGCACATGCGTTTCATTCAACTTTCAAGTTTAACAGTTTGCTGTGCAAGTTTAACATCTTTACAGTGGTGTGGTTACTTCATCTGTAGTCGGGCTTAAACCTTAATGTATGACCAGTTTATTAGGTGTAGGGAGAAAAAACAGCCAAGTCGAAAATGATGTAGTTCCCATGCTGAACTTTATTGTATATAGGCAAGCTTCCGATGAAGAAAAATAAAGCCTTATGTAAATAAAACTAGTCGTAGGTCATCATGCACCAGATCAGCCGCGTGTGGGCAATTGACAGATGCGGTTGAAAATGCTTCTTCTGCTCAGCCCTGCAATGCTGAAAATGCTTATTTGATTGTGATGGCATCAGCATAGACGTCCTGCATTGCTGGGCGATCTTTAGGCGTCTCTGCAGCGCATAACAGGCCAAGCTTAGCAAGAGCCATGATGCAGCTCATTATTCCAGCAGCAATTTGATGATTTTCCTGGTCTGAAGAACTGCCCGCTTCTTCTTCATCTAGGTTCCCATAATAGGGGATGATGATTCTAGGATCTAGAATCTCACAAATCTTTTCCGGAAATGAATCTTCCACAAATTTGTAAAGGCTCAGGCCATCTTTAAACATCTCGTCAGTTGGACGCTTCCCTGTGAGCATCTCTAAGATGATGACTCCATAGCTGTAAACATCACCCTCCGTTGAGATTTTGCTTCCATAGCCATATTCTGCAATACATATAGTTATTCAAACAATTAATTAGCAAAAAAGATTTGGAGCAGAGGAATCAAAAGGTTTTTCTGGGAAAAAAGGAATATATACTACTTGCATATCCAGTAGAGCACATAAGAAATCGTTACCTGGTGCAATGTATCCAACTGATCCTCTTGCCCCCCCTAAGCTTGTAGAAGTAGAACCATCAAACCCAGAAGAAGAAGAATAACCATGTAGGAACTTAGCCAACCCAAAGTCGCCAACACATGCGCCCATGACATCATCCAGAAGGACATTGCTAGGCTTCAGATCACAGTGGACCAAAGGAGGCATGCATTGGTTATGGAGGTAATCCAACGCAGCGGCTATGTCCACTGCAATTGCTATTCTTGATCCCAAACACAACGGCCTTTTTGGATGGTACTCGTGTAGTAGTGTTGGATAGATCCAACTCTCTAGGTCGCCATTTACCATAAACTCAAGAACAAGAGCTTTGAACTCATTTCCAATCGGGTCACTTGTGGAGCATACTGTGATCACCCTTACAAGATTACGATGACGAGTGTTTCGCAGTGCCTTACATTCAGCAAGGAAGCTTGTTGTTCCTCCAAGTTGATCAAGTTTAAAAACTTTGATAGCAACTGTATGATGTTCTTCAGACTCAATTCTACCTTTGTAGATGGACCCACATTTTCCTGAACAAACCAAGTTGGCCAAAGAAAACCCATTTGTTGCTTTCACTAAATCAGCATATGTGAACTTCTTTAACTCCTTGACAGATGGATGTGCTGCTTGTTTGGCTTTCTTTGTCTTCTTAAAAATAGCAACTGCAAAGCATGATAACAGAACAAAAGAAAGAGCAGTAATTGTTACCATCTTCAGAATCTTGGAGGTGTGCAGCTTTTGTTTGGATATAACTCCATTGCACAGTGGCAACTCTAGCAATGGGGTTCTTGCACATAACTTGTTGTTCCCTTGTATGAACACCTCGCTTCCATTCTGAAACATTCCACCTGGTGGTATTGGTCCCTCGAGGTTGTTGAATGACAAATTGAGAAGTTTCATGGAACTAAATGACTCAAAGAAGGCAGGGATTTCACCGGACAAGTTGTTTTGAGATAAATCCATCACAATGATGCCTCTCAAATTCATGAAAGATTGAGGGATTCTCCCATGAAAATTATTCCCCTCCATGTGCAGTGACTCCAAGTGGACGCACTCACCCAGAGTGGAGGGTATTTGTCCAGACAATTCATTATTGGAAATATTCACTAGGCCGAGATTGACCAAGCTGCCAATCTCTATTGGTATTTGTCCCGAGTGTTTGTTATGAGACAAGTCCAAACCTACTGAAAGGGAGGAAAGAGTAAAGAGCTCTTTTGGTATGCTATCTTCAAAGCTGTTACAAGAGAGGTTCAATATTTCCAAATATTTGCAATCCCCTAGAGTTCCTGGGATTGGGCCACTCAAATTGTTTTCGTGTAAATATAGCTCAGTCAGTTGACTTAGATTGCCTATTGATAGTGGAATTTTTCCAGAAAGTTTGTTCTGGGATAAGCCTAGTCCACCCAAGTATTGAAGATTTCCAAGTGATTCAGGGATACTTCCACTAAGAAAATTGTTGTCAATGTAAAGACGTTCAATGTTTGTGAGGTGTTCTATCTCCTGTGGTATAGTGCCTGATATTTTATTTGCTCTTAACAGCAATACCTCTAAGCTCTTTGAAAGTCCTGCAATGGAACTCGGCAAATCTCCTTGAAGGATATTTTCACTCAAGGATAATTCCACCAGTTGGGTGCAATTGGTCAATGAGATTAAGAAAGACCAATCTCCCGCTTCGAGGCGATTCTCACCTAGATTCAGGTACATTAAGTTGGGAATTGTCCCAAAAGAAGGCACAATACCATTAAATGAATTTTTACCGAGATCAATCTCTTGAAGATTATTTGTGTTGGCTAGTGAAGTGGGAATTTCGCTGTGGAATTTGTTCACTCCCAAAATCAAACTTTGGATGCTTGGAAGGGTATATCCAATGTTATATGGAATTTCCCCTGCCAGAATATTCACAGCCATGCCAAGGTATGTGAGTGTCGATATGTTGTAAATAGAGGCTGGGACACTCCCTGACAAGAAGTTGTAACTCAGGTCTAGTACTTGCAGGTTGCGAAGCTTACCAATACTCACTGGTATGCTGCCTTGAAAACTATTCTCTCCAAGTACGAGAAAGCTAAGGGAAGAAAAATTCCCTAGAGTAGAAGGTATTGTTCCTACAAGATTATTTGATGCCAAGATAAGATGCTGCAAGGGTGAGTCAATATTCGGGAAAACGGCGGGTATGAACCCCATAAACTTGTTCAGTCCCAAGTACAGGAGTTGGAGTGATGTGCTGTTGAATAGTGCAGGTGGAATCTCTCCACCAAGGTGATTGTTGGTCAAGTCCAAAAACTGAAGTGATGAACTATTAGCTAGGAGAGACGGGATAGGTCCTGTGAGGCTATTGTTGGTGAGATAAACAGAGCGGAGAGAAGAGCTGCTGCCAAGTGAAAGAGGAATATTGCCTGTCAGAGTATTTCTAGCAAGACTCAAAAGTGAAAGGTTATGGAGTGTGCCCAACCCTTCTGGGATGCCTCCAGTGAGCTTGTTGTTATCCAAATTCAGCTGCTGCATTTTTTAATACTGACATAGGTTTGGTGGGATCTCACCGTTGATGAAGTTGCTACCAAGATCAATGACTCGGAGTTGAGAACAGCTGGATAGATTGCTTGGGATCATGCTACTAAGACTGTTTGAACTGAGGTTAAGATACCACAACCTATTTAGTTGGGCAAGTTCAACTGGGATTAGACCCGTAAGCTGATTGTTTGGGATGTGGATTTTCGTGAGTAGAGTAAAATTTGCAATGCAAGGAGGTATTTGGCCATCAAGGTGGAGTGACTCGAGGTCCAGTGCAACAACACGAGACTTGTGCCTCTTGCCGCAAGTAACACCAGACCAAGTGCAGAACTGTTGGAGGGAATCATCAATCTTCCATGAGGCTAGGAGTGTAGTAGAAGTGCTGAGATGGAGTTTAAGGCAGCGGAGGGCTTGGAAGTCGGTGCTAGCATCACCGTGGAGAGCTGTGGCACATACTAATGAACCTGTCAGAAGAGAGCATAGGACAAGGATTAGAGGTAGTGACTGTGAGGAACCGAGGGTTCCCACAGTAGAACCAATCAGCTTTCTATCACACATCAGGACTTATGCTCCACAGCTCTGGTCGATGGATGAGGCATTTACGGTATGGTTCCTCTACTGCATTTATAGAAGGCTGATGGATTGGAATGCTAACGCTTGATGTACATCTGAAATGCAAGTAGTAGTACTGCAACGATTGATTTCCATTGGAAGTTTCATGTCATGCGGAGACTTTGACTCGGTGGGTCATCGCGCATGTTGTCCTTTGCAAGACACGGCCAAGTGGAAACTGGGGGTATATCCTCTTCGACAAATTTCCAGTCCAAGTTCAGTTCATGCTTTAATATTAATAGATAGATAGATTGCAATTTCCAGTATGCCTGCCGATTGTTCGTTTCATCTTGGTGCTAACTAATTAGGTTTCGCTCTTGCAAAGGCACCCTGATTCACAAGAAGTTCACGAGAATGGTACCTAACTCTTGTCATTCGATTTGGTTGCTTACCATCCTCATGCTATTCTTTGTGATCTGCCTCTGCCTGCTTTCGAGGCGTTTGTCACTTGACACACCCATCAAACCCGGGTCCTCGACTCTACCGGCAAGTATTCATGTAGCATAAGGTTTTGATCTTGTAGTACAGGTTTCGAAACCAACTTGCGGTATAGGTGATTTTCTTTGTTGTAATACTACAGTCATTACATACACATTATTACGGCCTCTTCTATTCTGCTGTTCTATCATGTATTTTTATTTGTTCATGGACCGGCATTTTCCAAATTGTAACAGGATTCAAGCCTCACTTGCCAGGGCTACACTCTCCTTACGTCCCACGACGACCACCACCACGGTTCTAGACAACGTGCGGATATGTGGATGAGCTGGGTTTTTCGTTGTTTCCACGTTCAAGTCTTCTACCAATATAAGTGGAGTGCTCATCATTCTTCCTGAGTTATTATTACTTCCTGTAAGTCTAGGTGATCCGTTAAATCGATTTAAGATGACTTGTTTTTTGAGCAACCGCAGATTGTAGGATATATATTACTCCCTCTGTAAAAAAATATAAGAGCGTTTAGATCACTAGTTTACTGTTCTGAACGCTCTTATATTTCTTTACGGAGGGAGTACTTTTTTAGTGAAAGAATATACAGGAGCCTGTCACTTCAGCTTTATTGGTGGAAATGAGTGGTAATTCTATGGTTTCTCTACTGCATCTATAGAAGGCTGGGTGACGGGTTCCACTGCTATTGCTATTACATGAGCCATTCAGATTAACTTGTCAAGTCATATGGAGACTTTGACTCAGTGGATGTGTCATTCATCTCTTGGCGCAACTTTCCACAAATTCTCAGTCACACTTGAGATTAAAAGATGGGTACCGGAGCATTCTCATTTCCAGTATGCGGCCAATTGTTCTTTCCATCTCGGTGCTAACTAACTAGGTTTTGCCCTCGCAAAGGCGCAAACCTAGCTCGTTCCAATTCAAAATAATGTTACTTAACGCTTGCCCTCATGCTGTTCTTTGTCTGCTTCTGCCTGATTTCGCGGTATTTGCCAATTTCCTGCGATTGGTCTGGCGGTAAGCATTCATGTTTTATAAGGTTTTGATCTTGTAGTACGACTTTCTAAACCAACTTGCGGTATATAGGTTCTCTGTCTACTAACAGTACAGTTACTAGTAGATACATCTGTATTCCATCCATTCTCTATATTTTTATTCGTTCATAGCCTGATATTTTCTAGTTCGTAACAGGATCTTGCTCTCACCCCCCACGGCAATGCTCTCCATTCGGCCCACGACCACGACCACAACCACCGTGCTAGATAATGGAATGTGCGAATATGTGGATAATGGCTGATCCGAGACACCTGCCGTGCCATTTGGACGAGCTGCTGTATTTCCCAAGATCAAGTGTTCTGCCAATATAAATGCATTGTTCATGATTCTACATGATCTATTATTTTCTGCAAGTGTAATCCGTTCAATCGATTCTAACTTGTAATTTAAGATGAGTACTTTTTACTAAAGAGTATACAAGAGCCTGTCGGTTCAGTTCAGTAGGCAGAAATTGAGTGCCATGCACTAGCAAAATGAAGCGGAATTCTGCTCCGAAAGACACAGCTTGCCAATTTTTAAAGTTGTCTGATTACTAGTACTCCCTCCGTTCCTAAATATTTGTCTTTCTAGATATTTCAACAAGTGACTACATACAGCGCAAAATGAGTGAATTTACACACTAAAATATGTCTATATATATCCGTATGTGGTAGTCCATTTGAAATCTCTAAAAAGACAAATATTTAAAAACGGAGGGAGTACTTCTCAGTTGCTCTGTTAGCCTTCGGGCCAACTAAATATGATCGTCTCATTTCACTTCATATATACCTACGGACTAGAAGTTGTATTTGGATTTTGTTAGAACTGCACATTTTAACCAATGAATTTTATGTCTTTTTAAATATAACTGAAAGTTAGCAAAACTATGAAAAAAATTATCAATGGGAGGCCAAAGAGAACTGGGTGGGGCTAGATCGACATGGCTGCAAGGGCATTCGTGTTCCTCACCCATCCATATATACTGGATGCTCGTGTCCTTGTTCTTAACTTGTACAAAAAACATTGGTCAGAAATATATATATATTTGAAACGGAGGCATAAGATTTGCCTCATCTATTAAATAAGAAGAGAATAGAGTTTAGAGTTTTACATAACACCCCACGCTAAATGGCATGACAATTACTCGCAAAAAATTACAGTCCCAAGTTTTTTTGGACCGGCAGTGACCCATAACTTTGCTTCTTCAAGGATGGAGCCAAGGAGAACAGGCGGTGGTGCAAATTTTTTGCGGAAGACTCTGGCATTCCGCTCGTTCCAAACAGTCCAAGACATGAGCATGGTGAGGAAGGTCATGGCATGCCGGTTTGGGTGTCAGTTGTCGGTCCGTTTGTCCCACCACGCGTTGACGGAATCATCAAGATGCCACTCGGAGGTGTTGACGTGATGTAGCCCAAACTTCTCAATGATGGCTCTCCAAAGCCTAAGCGTGTACCGACACTTGAAGAAGAGGTGTGGCCCTGTTTCTTATTCTCTCTTGCATAGTTGGCAAAGTCCACAGTTTGCCCAACCGCGTCTCTCCAACCGATCGGCGGTTCAAATGCGGTCTTGTATAGCTAACTAAGCGAAGAATTTAACCTTGGGGGAGCCTAAGCCTTTCAAACCATGTGATCCATGGGTGAGAGAATCAACCCAAGGAACTGAGCCTTGTACGCGGTGGCCGCGGAGTAGATCCCATCATTCGCGTGCTTCCAAATGTGGTCAGAAATATTGAATACTGATACGAAAAACAAACTGGGGGCTCCCCCAAACTGCTCCCAACCACAGCCGCCACTCAGGCTCGCCTTCACGTCACCGCCTCGGCGGCGTCCCGTTTGTTTTCTTAATTATTGCAGGCCCTTGTTTCCCTTAGGTTTGAACCAAGGTCTCTCAGACCTCTTCCTACCTCGACAACGTCCTATTCGGCACGGACGAAGGGCATTGCGACGATAGGTGTTGCCAGATGTGTTGAGTTGATAGCAACAAATCTGCATTGAAATCTATCAATTCATTTTTTATGCTTCTCTGGTACCATATGACTGTGCTAGCAGATTGGGTGAACGTAAGGGTACTTGAAATCATGCAGTATATAGCAATGATGATAATCTCCCATGTCTTTCTTTGGCGAGACATTACTCAGATGGATTTTGACGCACCGTAAACAACTCCACCCCAGTTGCACATATGGTACCAAAAGACTTACCATTGCCATTCTTTGATTTATGTATTCAACTAATTGTTTTATTTACCACATGGTGTATGTGGTAAGCAACTTTAAAACAAAAAATGTCAAAAACACTACAGTGATCTAAACGCCCTTATATTTCTTTACGGAAGGAGTACTTAGCAGGCATATGCAAGGGCTTTATATCTGTATTGTACTTTGTAGCGATACATGGTTCTATATGCAGTATAATGTCTCGTTAGCTTAACCTGAGATATTACAATCAGTCAGTCAAGTCTATGTGTCTGCTTTTATTGATAAATTAAATCAACTTTATTTTTTGCAAGAATACTTTCAATCTATTCATCTTCAATCATGGAAGTACAGCAAACACCAGAAATAATAAAAATTACATTCAGATCCATACACCACACAATGACGACTATAAGGACTGAAGCGAGCCGAAGGCACGCCGCCGTCATCACTCCTCCCTCGCCGGAGTCGGGTAAAACTTGTTGTAGTAGACAGTCAGAAAATTGTCGTGCTAAGACCCCATAGGACCAGCGTACCAGAACACCAATCGAAGCCATCGAGGAGTAGCGTAGATCGGAAGGATCTAACTTGAAAACATACGAACGTAGACGAACTACGACCAAATCCGAGAAAATCCATCAAGGACAGATCCACCGAAGACACACCTTCACACGCCCACCGACGATGCTGGACGCACCACCGGGATGGGGATTAGGCGGGGAGAACCTTATTTCATCTTCAAAGAGCCGCTGCCACCTCACATCTTTGAGCAGGACACAAACCCTAACAAAACTCGAAGAAACATAAAAAAACAGAGCCCTCCCGCCGGCAAGGGCCGGGATCCACCGTGCCTCCATGGCCATAAGACCACAGAAGACGAGGCGGACCGGCTGCAACCCTGACGGGAGGCACGAGAAACCCTAGCACCTGCGTGCACAAGCGTAGGGTAGGAGCGTCAATCTTTAGTTGTATATCTCTTGGCTTTCAGTGGCAAAACGGAGTAACTAGGAACAAAATATCTTACGACTTTTCCCACAATAAAAAAATGCATCTTACGCCATAAAAGAATATAATAAATCAGCTCTAAGATGATAGGAAAGGAGAATGGTGGGTGAGAACGCATGTAGAGAATTGAGGTCATCATGGATGACCCCAACGTTGTTTCTTTGCCGTGCTCCCGATGGCTCACCCGATATGGCTCCACATGCACGTATCATCATTCACAGATGTTTGACTACTTCAACACTTGTGAGTGCCATTATCTTTGCTCCGTCAATATAACCAGCACTAAGCTAAAGCAAATAACACAACTCCACTTAGTTAACTAAATCAATAGTTTAAACCAGCCTACCAGCAGCTTAGATAATGGCCCCTCCACTATGGTATACACTTGACTTGACCCTAAATAACCTAATGGACCCGGATCGCCAGTACCAATGACCTAGTAAAAAACAACACGCGAACTTTGTGTGAAAATGAACGCATATCCCACTTGCCCTACACAAACCCTTACATCTATTGAACTACTAGGTAACGCAAACTCATAGACCTGGAGGACCCCAAGCACTATAGGTCAACTAGTGGAGTACTCCGCGTGAATTTAGCGTAACTTGTGCTCTATAGATAGATGTTTTCTTATCATTCTTTGATTTATTGTACTATTTTGTTATTTATGATGTACTCCTTAGCAGGCATGTGCAAGTGGTTTAGGACTATATTTTATTTAATAGACATCCACATTCATAGTGTTGGAAAATTGTATGCTATATGTATATAATAGCAAGTTAGTGGAGTTAGTAGATTCGCACTCGCTCGGTCGAGTCTTAGCGGTGTATTCCTTACTAGCCATTAGGTACTAGGGGCTAATGGGAAGGAAAATCATGGATGCACGTGTGTGTAGATAAGTCATGAAGACATTAATGGATGACCAACATCGTTTCTTTCCCGTTCTCCCACTGGCTCATGCGACGGCTCCTCTCTCATACGGCATCATCCATCAATGTGCATATGTACTCATAATATATGAATCATCACTAAACAAATGCAAACAATAAAACAACTCCACTCGATCCACTTTCTAGATCAATAGAAACTAGACCACTAGTATCTTAGATAGTGGCCCTTGCACTTTGGTATAGTTAAATTGATCCTAAGTAGCCTATGGACCCAAATCATCAGTACTGATGAACTAGTAAAAGATTTCAAACAAGTTTTTGTGTGAAAACAGAACTCATGTCTTCTAATTAATTTCACTACACAAATCTTTACATACTACTTGTAAGGCCCAAGATCACTACTAGGAAAAACCCTATAGGCAGCTGCTTAATAGTGGTGCGGGGTAGGGGCCCCACGCTATTGTTAGTTTTTTTTACGGGAAAGCCTTCTGGCGCATTTTATTGAACACCGAATAAGCTTACATCATTCAAAATCTCATCAAAAATAAGGCTGGGAGGACTATCATCCCAAGAAATAACAGAATTAGAATCAAATGAAGAACGAGCTAGTTTGTGCGCCACTTGATTAGCTTCCGGCGGACAATGCTTGAAGGATGTCGAACCAATTCTTCTGGCCACCAAAAAAATTTCTGCTAAGATTGCAGTGTATGGACTCCAAATTTCAATTATCCCCGTGCAAGACTGGACAAGCTCGAGACAATCAGACTCAACTGTCGAAGGTGAGCAACCCAAACTCTCTAGGAATTCCAAACCTCTCAACATTGCTATAGCTTCAGCAGTAGTTGCATCTAGCACATTATTCAGAAGCCACGTTGAACCTGCCAAAGCCTCACCTCGGTCATTCCGGACGACCGCCGCAGCTGCACCTGAGCCATTTTCAAAAAAACATGCATCAACATTGAGCTTATATGAGCCTTGCGTTGGTCTCTCCCATGATCTTGTGGACTTGCATTAGAAGCCACAGCCTGGTAGTTTTTTGTGATCGCCTGGATTGCAAAAGCTGTTTTTCTCGATGAAGCAACCTTCTCGCCTTTTGAAATCTCCCGACACTGCCACCATATATACCATGCTCCCACGGACACCGCCTCCTTCAGACCAAGCTGTCCTAGCACAGGTGATTTATTTTGTGGATTGCGCAAGATATCCTCAAGTACAACCGAGCCTGATCTATCACCTGCGAGTGATTGTTCTATTCTATCAAATAAACCCATTGCAGACCAGACATCCTTTGCTCTTCTACATGTGAACAGAAGATGCCCGATATCTTCAGCACCCGCATGACAAACGGGACATTCAGCTGAAACTTTTATATGTCTATTTGTTAGTTAGTAGTAGCACAGGTCCAGAGACCTTGCTACAGGTATAGAATAGTAGCAACACGGCTAATGTAACCCTGCGCTACTACTAAGTGAGCCACATGGTACCTCCCGAGGCAAGCCACAATAGCAGCGTTGGGTATATCTCCCGTGCTACCACTACACCGATAGCAGTAGCGTGGGGTATATGACCGACACTGTACTATGGATACACATGGCTAGCTGTTGGGCCAAACTTAACAATAGTGCGGGGTCATACATCGGTGCTACAGGTATTGGGCTTAGCTATAGCGTGGGCCTCTTGCCCGGTGCTACTACTAAGCCCCTCTTATGCTCACCTTTCGAGCCGTACGTCGCTGTTGCCGCCGCCGCCGTCCCTGCTCCTCCTCCATCGAGGTATCTCTCTCCTCCCTCTCCCGCCCTCCATCCCTCCTCCCGCCGACCTCCTCACTCATCCTCCTCTCTCATACCGCCACCCTCCTTCCTCCAGTTCCTCTCTCCTACCGTTGCCGTCCTCCTTCGTCCTCCTCTCCCCTCCTTGTTCCTTCCTCCCTCCTGCTTCCTCCTCCCACCCCCTCTCTCGTCCCATAGATCTCCTCCTCTGTCCTCCCTCCTTCTCGTCCGCCTGAAATATATAATAGAACAGAATTGGTGAATGTAGATTTCTAATAGTTTTTTAAAAGAATAAAATGTAGTTTTTTAAAAATAGAATATCAAATTTTAGGTATCGAATGGGTTTTTTGAATACAATTGAATGTCGATTTTTTTAATAAAATAGAAAACTTTCAGTAAATGTAGGTCTTTTGAATAAAATAGAAAATTTTAGGTATCGAATAGTTTTTTTAATATTAAAATGTTTTATGTATCGAATAAAATATATTTTTTAGGTATTTACGTTAACTAAGTACCTTTAAATATTTTCGGTATCGAATAAAATATAAAAATGTTGTTGCCAGTCATATTGAGAATTATTATTATGTCATTCTCACTTTGTCATCAAAGTATTCTGTATGAGATTTGATGATCTAAAATGTTCACTCGATGGAATATGCAGGCTTTCTAGTGTCGCGTCTCCCTGGAGTGATCATCGTCGAAGCTTCCTCTATTTCCTCTACCGCCAAGTGGGTGAGCTAAAAGTCCATCTCCTCCTTCTCCGCTCTTTGTTTCATGTCAAAAACTTCTGTAGAGAGTAGTATGGTTTGTATATATGATGACATTTGGACATGTATTGGTTGTCTCTTTGGACATGTGTATGATTTTGCAGGGAAACCTCTGAGTGGCCTATGTTTTGCTGGGATGTTAATTCATTTCCATTCCGTCAAATTTCAGGCACTTGATATGTCCTATTTTAGAAAGGTCATGCCGAAAATTTTCATTGATTTCAGTATGACTTGAGCTATAAAGTAGGAAATATTGAGTGCCCATGATTTGCCGGAACATGAATTAAACGACATTCCAGCAAAACTAGGACATTTTTATGTCATTACTCGATGTATGTAAAGGGTTGGTATTCAGTGTATCGGGGCTCCTTGTGTGAATTTAATTCTATTCTTGAAGGAAGCATCTTGACGGTTGTCTGTGGGGGTCATTTCCTCCTCTTCTTCTCGTGATATACCTCGGTAATGCATGAGAGAAAGGGGGAAGCAACCATCACCGATGATCGAAATATCTGTGAGGGAGTGTCTACCATATACGATCGAAATATCAGAGAGAAAGAATCACAACTGTTGTCGTGGGGGTCGCTTGTCCTTCCTTCCCGTGTACTAGACATTTTGGTGTAATGCACTCGGGAAAGAAAGGAGTGACCATCACCGACGACCGCAATATCAGAGAGGGAGTGTCCACCATATACACTGCAGAGAAAGCTGACGTCATTTAGTATTGAGGAAAGGAAATGAAAAATAACGATGGCTGAGATGGTTTCACTAGTAGAAAAAGGGTTAAACGTGAAGCACATTAGTGCCGGTTTGTATTTGAGCCGGTACTAATGGTACCATTAGTGCCGGTTCGAACGGATTTGCATTAATGCCGGTTCGTGTTGAACCTTTAGTACCGGTTCGTGGCACGAACCGGTACTAAAGGGGTGGCGTCAGGCCGGGGCCCCACGATCACCTTTAGTACCGGTTCGTGGCATGAACCGGTACTAAAGGTTAGACCTTTAGTACCGGTTCGTGCCATGAACCGGTACTAATGGGATCTGACCTATAGTACCGGTTGGAGACACAAACCGGCACTATAGGGCAATTTTCAAACTTGAAAAAATCATAACTAAATCATCCTAATTCAGAAAAATACATATAATATATCAAAATTTGCAGAACAAAAAGATTGATCCGCTGAAACAACCAGTTTTCCGTTTCGACAATTTTTTAAAATCACAAAATTCCAAAGGGAAAATAGAGTTTTTGGGCATTTTAGATGTTTTTTTGGACGTTTTTAGCGTTTAGTGCTAGGGTTTAGATTTCAGCGTTTAGGGTTAGGTTTTATGGTCTAAACCCTTAGTTTTTACTGTTTAGCATAGAGTTTTCGACGTTTTAAGTCCCGGGTTTAGGGTTTAGGACAATTTTTGAAATGACAAATTGTAAAAGGAAAAAAGATATGCTCTAATTTATGTTTCTTTGAATTTGGTTAAATCTTGTCAAACCGGTCAAACAATTGATTCAAGAAATATAGAGTGTTACTAAATAATTACGCAATAATATTAGTGTAATTTTGTTCAAATCTGGTCAAACTGTGGTCAAACTACTTATTCAAGAAATATTAGTGTTACTACATAATTATTCAAGAATATTAGTGTTACTAAATAATTATTTCAATTTTTTGAATTTTGGTCAAATCTGGTCAAACTATGGTCAAAGTGTGGTCAAACTATGGTCAAACTTATTCAAGAAATATTAGCGTTACTAAGTAATTACTGTTTTTTTTAGAATAATAGTTTCAAACTCAAACAGTGAAATGTGTGACTTCATGCTCAAGCTAAACTCCTGAGGGTTAATAGGATTGACATCTTACAATTGTCAGGAAAACAACAAGTGCAGACTCGGAAACGAAGGAGAATAGAACCTGAAAGTTAAGCGTTCTCGGGCTGGAGTAGTGAGAGGGATGGGTGACCGGTCGGGAAGTTAGATGATTTGGAATGAGTGATCCACACTTGAGCAGTTAAGAGAGGTGATTAGAGACTAAAGGTCCCCCGTACCAGGGCGCGAGCTCACGCCACGTGGTGGCACTTTAGTGCCGAAACTTTAATGCCGGTTCCATAACCGGCACTAAAGGCCCTTACAAACCGGTACTAATGGTTCGTTTTCTACTAGTGTTTAGAGCATCTACGGTCACAATGACCAAATCCGGCGCGCTATACGTCCGTGAACAATGACCGGTCAGACCTCAAATTCTCATCCGCACAACCGTGTATCACATATCCGATACCCTATATCTGTACAACATATGCAACATGAATTAGTCTACACAAATCAAGCAACTGACATAGATATCGGCAGCAAAACGGACATCGAAATGCTCATAATCCACTTTACATCATTCAAAAGATCACCATAGTTCATCGCTGGACAGGTTCTAAACTAAAAGAATTAAAAACAATAATATTAAACGGGGGAGTAGCATCTTCACCACTTCCTCACCGGCCCTTTTCCCTTCAGTCATTGGCGCAGCTGTAGGCGTCTGCGACGAGTGGTGGATCATCGGAGTCGTAGCAGCGATGGTGGTTATCGTCTGAGGAGGAATCGGAGATGATGATAAGGCCCTTCATCTACGCGACACCCTTGTCGGGTTCTGCTGCCGCTTGAGCTTGGCCACCTCGCCGCCTCCGCCATTGCTCTGCCGTCTCACACTCCGACTGCTCAGTGGCTATCCGGAGCACCTTGGCATTCTTCCGCTGCAGCCGACGAGTGCCTGGCTCCATACAAGCTGCCTATGAACATTAAACGTACAAGCTAGGCTTCCCTAGCATATGGCGGCATGTGAATATTAAACGTACAAGCTAGGCTTCGCTAGCATATGGCGGCCTGTGAATAAATCATTCCATCCAATTTTCCATTAATCTTCTAACTCGCTCAGGTTATATCATCCCCCCCCCCCCCCCCTCCTTTTTTTCCAGATTTTCATTAATTTTTTCTGGCTTTCTTGTAAGCTTTTTATAAATGTTAAAGAAGTTTTCAAAATGTTTATTTTTTGCAAAACAAATGACCAAAGAATTTTCAATTTTCTTCCAAATAATAGAAAATGTTCAAATTTTCAAAGAATATTGTATTTTTGTGATAAATGCTTATGAGGTTTCTAATACTAACTAATTTAGTAAATGTTTCAGAAAATAAAAA
The DNA here is from genome assembly GCA_963921465.1 of Triticum timopheevii. NCBI lineage: Eukaryota > Viridiplantae > Streptophyta > Magnoliopsida > Poales > Poaceae > Triticum > Triticum timopheevii. Next base: position 762,363,784 of record OY997263.1, read on the forward strand.
GCATGTGATCTAGGAAAAGTATGCAAAAATTTCAAAAAATATATGGTTAACTTTTGAAAAATGATCACGGTTGATCAAAATATATTCAAATTTCTAAAAATATGTTAATAAATTTTAAAAATCTTTAATTTTTAAATAAAAAACATTTCGGTTTTCATGAAAACAAATGGAAAAACTATCTGAAAACCCATAAGACAGAAAAACCGGAGAACAATTTGCTTGAAAACGAATTGATAAAGGTGCAATGAAAAAAGTGTGCGGTAGAACAGGCCAGCCCAAAAGTCATAGCGACAAGGTGCTCCGCACATTATCCAACGGGGGACCTCCTTTTGGGCACTCTCTGCGAGACACCGAGTGGGACGGCCCAGTAAATGCAAAAAAATGGCTGGTAGTTTCGCTCGTTCCACTAACGATCATTGTACCCCTAAAAAAAACTAACAATCATTGTATTACTCAAAAAAAAAAACTAACGATCGGGACATCTCTTGGTTGACCAATTGACCTGCTGAATGGTTAACTGTTGACTTTAGGAAATATTTATAAAATTGTGAAAAAGAACATTTAAGTTGAAAAGAATACACATAAAATTTAAAAACTCCCAAACTTGAAAGAAGTTCAGGAATTTGAAAAAAGTTTGTAAAAATGAAAAACAAATCATACAAATGAGAAAAGTTAATGAATTAGAAAGAACTTCTTGATAAAAAAAATTGTAAATTTTGAAAAAACTTCATAAACTAGAGAAACGTGAATCAATTTTGAGAAAATCGTTCATAAATTTGGAAATCCCATTGATTTTCCAAAAATGATTGATCAAATTTGAAAAAAAAATCATTGGTTTCGATTTTTTCCATAAATTTAGGAAAAGTTCATCGATTTTAACAAAAAGTTATAGAATTTGGAGAAAAAATAGTCCATCGATTTTGAAAGTAAGTTCTGGGATTTAAAAGACCATCAAATTTGGAAAATAGTCATCAATTTTGAAAAAAAATTCAGAGATTTGAAAAAATGTCATCTATTTGGAGAAAAAATGGTTCACAAATTTGATAAAAGTTCAGTCAATTTTGAAAAACAATATTTCAGAAAATTGAATAGAATTCACGGATTTTCTTAGAAACTTCACAAAAAAGTTGTAAAAAGTTCATCAAGTTGAAAAGAAGAAGTTTGCGAATTAAGAGAAAAAGAAAGTAATAGGAAAAACTAAAAATTCGTAGGATAAATGGCCTAATAGAAAAAAGCCTAGATAGAAAAAGAAGAGGAAAAGAATGAAGTGCACACGATAAAATGTGTTGTCGCGGAGCTTATCGCTGTCGTGACTGATTGAGGAGGTCTGGATTTCAAATTTCCCCCATGCGAACCTAACTTTTGAAAGGTTAGAGGAAGAACAAAAAAAGAGAAAATGGGCCGAGCCCAGAAGGTGTGTGCAGAATTGCAAAAGACACTGTATCAGGTGGGTGGATCCTATATGATGCTCGTTAGCGTCCAAACGTTGTGCCTTCGCTGAGGCTAGCGTGTGGTTGGGCCGGCCCACGTGCGGGATTCGCCTGGTTATCCGTTCCCTGCTGCTTTCCCTCGCTGTTTCGTGTTTTTTTTTTCGTTTTTCTTCTGTGCTGTTTTTGCTTCCGGTTTTTTCACTGTTTTGTCCGGTTTTCAGTGGTTTTGTTATGGTTTTTTGTTCCTTTTTACCTTTTCGTTTATTTTATTTGTTATTCTCATTTTTTGGTATTATATAAAAAGTTCACTTTTTATTACAAAAAATGTTCATCGTATATTAAGGAAATGTTCAACGTATATTGCAAAAAGTTCACTTTGCATTTATAAAAATGTTCATCATGTATTACAAAAATATTAATCACACATTTAACAAAATGTTCACCATATACTAGGAAAATGTTCAACGTATTTATAACAATGTTCATTGTGTACTTACAAAATGTTCAGTGTATATCACAAAAATGTTCAATGTGTTTTTAAGAATTGTTCAGCATATGTCGCAAAAATGTTCAATGTGTTTTTAAGAATTGTTCAGCATATGTCGCAAAAATGTTCAATGTGTTTTTAAGAATTGTTCAGCATATATCAAAAAAATGTTTAATGGTCAAAAGTTTGGATTTTTTTTCTTCCGCTGCTTTTAGTTCTTATAAACTCGCGTGGTATGGGACAATTCTTAAGTGGTACAGTGAGCAGCTCAAGTGGTATGGGACACTTGCTCACTACCGTGTGGTGATGAGTTCGATTCCTCGATGCAGCATCTTTTTTTGCGGATTAATATCAGCTCGCTTTGACGCCACTGAATGGGCCGGCCCATTCTGATCGTGCGCCTGCGCGGAAGGTCGTGTGGTTGACGCTAACGAGCGTCATATAGGATCCACCGTCAGACAGGAGCTCTCCTCTCAGGTGTAGAAGGCGCCGTATCAGCTTTGCCATATCCAATGGCGCGCACGACGCATAGGGAAGCTCAACTGGGCTGGCCAATTGGTACTGTAAAACACAAATATATTTTTAAATTCTGAGCATATTTTAAAATTTGAAAAGAAAAATTGGAACTCTGAATAGTTTTTGAAAACTAGGAACAATTTTGGAACATTTTTTAAATCCCGAGCATGTTTCAAAATGTGAACATTTTTAAATTGTGTTTAGTTTTTGGGAACTGTCACTCATTTATAGTGGCTTTCTAACTGAAAAGTACTCCCTCCGTTCTAAATTAGTTGACTTGGATTTATCTAGATATGGATGTATCTAACATTAAAACATGTCTAAATATATTCATATGTAAACAAATCTAAGTCAACTAATTTGAAAAAGAAGGCTGTAACAGTGGTCGGAAGCTCAAGCGGTAATACAGTGGTCGGATGATATATTCCACCTTTTTCGGGACCCCGTGTCGTCCGCGTGGGCGACGGGAGGCGAGCCGATCCACTTTTCTCGGGGCATCATCCGTGCGCCCGTCCCTCGCTGCCGTTGCCACCGCCGTCCGGCTCCGGCCGGCTAGCCCCCGCAGCCTGCGGTGACGGTGGAGCTCCGTTCATGTTGTGGCACAGCGTGAGACCTTGTGCGGCCTGTAACTTGACGCAATAGTGGTGCTGGTTGCAATGGCGACAACAATCGGTGGTTAGACGGCGGCCTCACTGCAACGCATGCGTGCCTCCCCCTCTTTGTGGCGTCGTCGTCACTCATGGGGCGTGCGCTCCATGCGGCGGAGGAAAGGGAGTCACCGCCGCCTTGCATCCCGTCCTGGAGAGCCAGCTCTTCATGGCCCGACGTGGCTCACGACCCCCTCTTCTTCGTAGGGGCTGGATGGGATGTGCCAGTGAACAAGTAGCAGTTGCTACAACCATCGCCCGCGCCGCTGGCAAGGACGTGTAGTGCCATGGATCTGGCCTGCATGGGCGAGGACAGTGGAGCTTGTGGCGACCCATGATGGTGTTGTCTAATACAGATTAGCCATCAGTTGCCCCTCGACGACAGTACATAGCATCTCGAGCGTCCCGTCAGGCTTTTTTTGCGGCGCCAGTCACTTTACTCTTTCGTTAATGTGTTGGGGAACGTAGTAATTTTTAAAAAAATTCTACACACACACAGGATCATGATGATGCATAGCAATGAGAGGGAAGAGTGTGTCCACGTGCCCTCGTAGACCGAAAGCAGAAGCGTTAGCACAACACGGTTGATGTAGTCGTACGTCTTCACGATCCGACCGATCAAGTACCGAACGCATGGCACCTCCGAGTTCAGCACACGTTCAACTCGATGACGTCCCTCGAACTCCGATCCAGCCGAGCTTTGAGGGAGAGTTCCGTCAGCACGACGACGTGGTGACGATAATGATCTTCTACCGACGCAGGGCTTCGCCTAAGCACCGCTACGATATTATCGAGGTGGAATATGGTGGAGGGGGGCACCGCACACGGCTAAGAGATCAAGAGATCAATTGTTGTGTCTATGGGGTGCCCTCCTCCTCCGTATATAAAGGGGGGAGAAGAGGGCCGGCCAAGGGGAGGAGGCGCGACCAAGGGGGGGAGACCTACTCCCACCGGGAGTAGGACTCCTCCTTTTCCTATTTGGAGAGGGAGAGGGAAGGAAGAGGAAGGAGGGAGGAAGGAAAGGGGGGGCGCCCTCCTGTCGTGGTTCTAACTCTGACAGTGATGTAGGGGGGTGTGTATGGAGAGGCTAGATCTCAGCTATTGGGAAGTTGTAAACACACGAGGATTACGAGTTCAGGCCCTTCTCGGAGGAAGTAACAGCCCTACGTCTCGGTGCCCGGAGGCGGTCGATTGGATTATGTGTGTATGAATAACAGGGGTGCGAACCCTTCATACTGAGGAGGGGGGTGGCTTATATAGAGTTCACCGGTCCTCTCCCGCCCTCAGTAATGCAGGGTTTAAGGTACATTTAAGGTTGGGCGTTACTGATAACGCCCCTGATAAAGTGCCATAATGACCATAAAGACTACTTAATAACCGATTGTTTGCCTGCGGAGTGACTTTAAGCCTCCTGGCAGTCGAGTGGTTGGCTTCATGGTCGAGTGATAGCTTCTTGGTCGAGTGTCTTGAACCCGTCGAGTGGGATACCTTCAAGTCGATTGAAAGGTGACTTCTTCTAGGGATGTCCTTGGGTAGGGCTCTTTTGGACAGGTCTGTGCCCCTACCCTAGGTACATAGCTTCATCATTAGCCCCCGAATGGATTGAGGTTAGAGTGGGGAAAGAGTTGGGGATCTTTCCGACTGGTTCTTCGGGCTACATGAGTGCCTTGTTTCGGGTCAATCGTCACAGATGACGTCATCAACCTCTTTCAGTCGCCTTGATCCATTCCAGGCCTTTCGTCGAGTGAATTTCTTTACTTGTGACATACCGAGTGTCGGCGCGAGCGGGGTCTTCTGTTTTGACAAGTTGTTCTGCGGCCCGCGGATGTCGCGGGATTCGGATTTCGGGAAGCGCGCGGGACGGGAGCGGCCGCAGTAATCGGAAGCGATAAAGCGGAAGCTCCTCGATTGCCGCGCCACCTTTTCGCCATGTACTGCGCGCGCGTCTGCTGCGGGATTTGACTGGATAGCCTGGGCCTACCAGTCAGCCACTCGGGAGCGGCCTCTTATAAGTCGCCGGCTCAGGGTTTCCAAACAGTGTGCTTTCTTCTTCCTCTCTCCCTTCACAAGTTCCTCCGCCACCTCCGCTCTCACCTTAGCGCCGCAGGCCCGTGCAAGATTTGCCAGCGACGATGGCGAAGGACAAGACATCCGCTCTGGAGCGCGCGAAGAAGGCGGCGGTGCAGGGGAAGGGGAAGAGGTCTGCTCGGGGCGGATCCTCCTCAAGGTCTGCTCTGCCCCGAGGCTAGATCCAGGGCGATTGGATGCCGTCGGTGATCCGGCAAGAAGATCTCGACGACATGGTCGAGGGGGGAGTCATTCCCCACGAAGCTGCGCGTCTCCCGGGGGGAGAGATCGAACCTCAACCCCGCGACGGTGAGTGCGTGCTCCTAGCCACCCATGTCGACCGCGGGTTTTCTCTGCCGCCCCACCATTTTTCCGGAGCTTCCTGAACTTCTTCGGAGCGCAGCTCCACCACTTCACTCCCAACTCCATCGTATACCTTGCTGCTTTCATCTCCATGTGTGAGGGTTTCTTGGGTTGCCGCCCCCATTGGGGACTCTTCAAGCACATCTTTACCCGTCGTTCCCAATCGGTCAAGAAGGCCAAGTCGAGTGACGAAAGGACGCAGGTGATCCAGCTGTGCGGGGGCCTGGCGATCCAGACGAAGGGAAAGAGTTGTTTTCCATCTATCACTTTCCCGGAGTCGGTCCGCGGTTGGCAGGCGACCTGGTTCTACTGTCAAGACCAGGCGACCCCAGGACAGTCGACTGGTCTTCCCCCTTTCTCTCTCGACCGAGCTGAAAAACCTGCTTCTCTGAAAGTGACGCCGGAGGAAAAGGCCAAAGTCAAAGTGCTGGCTGGTCGAGTGGTTGAGCTTGTCTGTGAGGGCGTGACTGGTATGGACTTGCTGGAGGTCTTCCTCCGGAGGCGCATCCAACCGCTCCAGGCTCGTGACCACCCGATGTGGCTGTACTCGGGTCTCGACGACACCACTCGGGTCCACCCGGAGGAGGTCACTGACGAGATGCTGGAGGGGTGGCTGTCGAGCATCACGGGGAACAAAGACAACCCCCGAGGAGCTAGGAGGGTTGTTCCATTCGACAACTCATATGAAGTGGATCAGGTCTGACTTTATGCTCCCGACTGAGATCTTGTTTTCTTCATTGGTCTTCTTTAAGTAGGTTGATTGACCTTCGTCTTGTCTGTTGTTTTCCAGGCGACTACCGAGATGTACTCGACGTCCAACGGGGCACAAGAGCCAACTGAGGAAGGGGAGGCGAGCGGAGGTGAGAGTGGAGATGACCAAGGCGAGTGGGAGTCCGACGGTGAAGGAGAGGGAGACGACAACGTCGACTCCAGCGAAGAGGAGGAGGAGGAGGAGGTTGAACCCCCCCGCCCGGAGGGGCGATCCAAGCTCACACACGATCCAGCGCGGGAACGTGGCAAGGCGACTGCTCCCGTTGGGCAGTCGTCGAAATGCCCTCGGGCCTCTTCTCCTACGCCGACTGGGAAGGCTCCCAAGCACCCACGCGCGACGCCGTCCAAGACGCCCAAGGCTCTGCCCAAGATGAAGATGGCTGTCCCTACCATTTCCGGGTAATAACAAAACTTGCTTTCCTTTGTCGACCGTGGACAGACCCTTGGTTGATTCATTGAGCCAACTGACTGACTTTCGAGATTTGTAGCGCTGCTACTTCTGAGATCTCCGCCAAGGACGATGACCAAGAGATGGAGGATGCTGTTACCTCCAACCCTGGTACGATTACTGACGTCCCACTTTGAGTCGACTGAACATTTATTGCAACTCTGGTCGATTGAATGTTTTCCTTGTAGCTCCTCCTCATGTTATCGACCTCCCGGATGACGACGACAACGAACCGCTGAGAGTGAGGAGGAACAAGAGGGCGTCGGCTGACAAGACCCCCCAATCCGCTCCGGCGTCTGAGGCCGTAGCTCGGGATGGTGGTGACACCACTCGGGCTTCTGTGACTTTCGCCATTCCTCTGACGAGTGTGCGGCCCTCGACGTCGACTGCGGATCCGTCTTCGCTTTTTGCCGCATACCCCGTCCCTGAGGACCAAGCGGCGGCTGCAAAAGAGGCTATACGCTAGGCGGGGATCATGATGGAGCAAGTGAAGGTGGCCCGGGAGGCCAGCCAAGCAGCTTACGACGCAAGTTCGGCTCTTCAGAGTAACGTCCAGGTCAGTCGACTCAACACTTGGTCTGTTCACGATATGCTGTTTGAAGAACCTCTTTTCCGAAGATCTTTGTATCTGTACACCCACTGGGTGTGTTTTACAGTGGGGGCACGCTGAGTGCACCCACTGGGTGTAGTCCCCGAGACTACGGTGGACTGCTGGCAGTCGACTGTAGTCTTTATATTGTGTTGCTGTAGCTGTATTTCTTCACTCGGTCTGGTCAGGCCATGTCGAATGGGACTGTATCCGGTCGACTGCAGGCAGTCGACTTTTTTTATAGTGGGGGCACGCTGAGTGCACCCACTGGGTGTAGTCCCCGAGACTACTGTCGAATGTTCTTGATTCGGCTGTAGTCTTAGAAACGTCATCATTGTCTCTTAGTTGCTTGGAAGCAACTTGTCTTGGACGTCTGTCGACTGATTTTTCTTTTTACAGAAATCTTGCGAACTTGTAGCCTGCTATACTGAGCTGGAGAATCAGCAGATCCAGCTCAACCTTAACTTGAAGCTTGCTCAGGAGAATTTGAAGAAGGCGCAGGAAGAAGCAAAAGGTATGGTTGGTGAGGTTCTCCATTCTTGACGAGTGGCTTTTCTTCCTTGTCCATTCTTGATGTTGATTTCACTCGACGCACCGCAGATAAACTGGAGGAAGCTCTGAAGAAGAAGGATCAAGATCTTGCAGAGGCACAGAAGGAGGTCTTGAACAAAGCGAGGCTTGCTGAAGAGAAACTGGCTTCGGTCGGAGCTCTTGAGCAGGAGAACTCCGGGCTGAAAGCTGCTCTCGAGGTAGCCAATCGAGAGGTCAGTCGATTGAAGAACAACAACGTGGCTCTTCACGACAAGGCGAGTGAGCTGGTGGGGAAGAGGAACGATCTGGAGGCTTATCTCGGTGGACTCGCCAAGAAGCTGTTTGTCATGCTCGAAGGTAATTACTCCGACCTGACTGTCTTGCAGTTACCAAGCCTGTGTAGGGCCACTGTCTTACTCTTGAATCGTGTTTGCAGAATTCTGTCAGAACTTTGAAGAGGAGACCAGTCGAGTGGAGCCAGGCTTGGACCCTGCTAACTCTCTTGTGAAGGACGAGGCTGCAGTGAACGTGCTCCGTCTGGAGTCTCGTATTGCCAGCGTGGTTGACTATCTGGCTCGGCTGAAAGTTGCGATGTCGTGGATCGACACATCGCTCTGGCCTGGGACGACGCTTCAGAACAACCTCGAGTCTCTGATGGCTCGACTGGATGAAGTCCCGGGTCGAGTGGCGGAATGGAAGAAATCTTCCGCTAGATGTGGTGCTGATGTCGCTCTGTCTCTGGTCCGCGTCCATTGCAAGGAGGCGCGAGAGGAAAAGCTGGCCGCCATCCAAGTTGCCAATACCAGGAAGCACAACTTTCAAGACTTCATGGAGACTTTCATCGCCGCTGTCACTCGTATTGCAGACGGGATCGACTTGGACGAGTTCGTCGCCCCTTCCAGTCCTCCTCCTGAGGAATGAAAAACTTTTATGCTTCACTTTTTAAATTTGCCTCGGAATGCCGAGTGGATTTGTAACTGTTAAACTCTGCCGAGCCGAGGGTTCGAGTACTTTGATCTGAGGTCTGGGACCTTTAGGCTTTATCTGAACTTGTTTTCTCGTTGAATATCTTCATGGTTTGATCCGTCGAGTGGAACTCGATCTTCACTCGGAATAACTTTGTATTTGTGGCGTAACTCCTTGCGGATTGGGTTGTGTCCTGTACTTAGGCGAGCGCTGGGCTGCAGCTAAGTCCCCGAGTGGGAGGTTTGCTCTCACTCGGTAGGATTTTTGAACACTTAGGCGAGCACTGGGCTGCAGCTAAGCCCCCGAGTGGGAGGTTTGCTCGCCACTCGGTAGGATTTTTTCAAACTTAGGCGAGTGCCTGACTGCAGCTAAGTCTCTAGGTGGGAGAACTTAGGCGAGTACTGGACTGCAGCTAAGCCCCCGAGTGGGAGGATTGCTCTCCACTCGGTAGAATTTTTTCAAACTTAGGCGAGTGCCTGACTGCAGCTAAGTCTCTAAGTGGGAGAACTTAGTCGAGTGCTGGACTGCAGCTAAGCCCCCGAGTGGGAGGTTTGCTCTCCACTCGGTAGGATTTTTTCAAACTTAGGCGAGGTGCCTGACTGCAGCTAAGTCTCTAAGTGGGAGAACTTAGGCGAGTACTGGACTGCAGCTAAGCCCCCGAGTGGGAGTCTGGCTCACCACTCGGTAGGATTTTTAAACACTTAGGCGAGCACTGGGCTGCAGCTAAGCCCCCGAGTGGGAGTCTGGCTCTCCACTCGGTAGGATTTTTGAACACTTAGGCAAGCACTGGGCTGCAGCTAAGCCCCCGAGTGGGAGTCTAGCTCTCCACTCGGTAGGATTTTTCAAACTTAGGTGGAACGGATTCGCAGCTAAGTCACCCACTGGGGGATTTTGTATGCAAACAAAAGTGACAGCAATTATTGGAACACTCTTGTCTTTGGTAAAAATAAACTGCAATTTTTTTTTCTTATTACATCTCGTCCAAGGGAGAACTCAAGTGTAAAAGGGGCGGAGCAGTTCCGCATTCCAAGCTCGTGGCTCGTCGATCTGGCGATCAACATTGTAGAGGTGATATGCTCCATTGTGGAGGACTCTGGTGATGATGAAGGGGCCTTCCCAAGTAGGAGCAAGTTTGTGTGGTTTCTGCTGATCCACTCGGAGGACCAAATCTCCTTCTTGGAAGGCTCGGCTCTTCACATTTCTGGCATGGAATCGACGCAAGTCTTGCTGATAGATGGTCGATCTGATCATAGCCATTTCCCTCTCCTCCTCTAGGAGGTCGACTGCGTCTTGCCGGGCTTGCTCTGCTTCGTCTTCGTTATAAAGCTCGACTCTGGGGGCGTTGTGAAGTAGATCGCTCGGCAGGACGGCTTCGGCTCCGTAAACCAGAAAGAATGGCGTTCTTCCAGTCGACCGGTTCGGGGTGGTCCTCAGTCCCCACAAAACTGACGGAAGCTCGTCGACCCAAGTGCCTGCTGCGTGCTTGAGATCACGCATCAGTTGAGGCTTCAGTCCTTTGAGAATTAGACCATTTGTTCTTTCAGCTTGTCCATTCGACTGGGGATGCGCGACAGACGCGTAGTCGACTCGTGTGCCTTGAGAGGCGCAAAAAGCTCTGAACTTGTCTGAATCGAAGTTTGACCCATTGTCAGTGATGATGCTATGTGGGACCCCATATCTGAATATCAACTCTCTGACGAAACTGATAGCAGTGCTAGCATCAAGATTTTTGATAGGCTTGGCTTCAATCCATTTTGGTAAACTTGTCGACTGCCACAAGCACATGTGTGAATCCGCTCCTGCCTGTTCTCAGTGGACCAACCATGTCCAGTCCCCAAACAGCGAAGGGCCAGACGAGTGGAATGGTCCTCAGAGTTGATGCTGGCTTGTGCGACATGTTGGAGTAGAACTGGCAGCCTTCACACTTGTCGACTATCTCTTTCGCCATTTCGTTTGCCCTGGGCCAGAAAAAACCCGCTCGGTATGCTTTGGCCACAATGGTCCGAGAGGATGCATGGTGACCACAGGTCCCCGAGTGGATATCATCAAGGATCATCTGACCTTCTTCTGGCGTTATGCACTTCTGACCGATTCCAGTTGCGCTTTCTCTATACAACTGCCCTTTTATGACTATGAAAGCTTTAGATCGACGGATGATCTGTCGAGCCTCTTCTTCGTCCTATGGAAGTTCTTTCCTCAAGATATACGTGATGTATGGTATCGTCCAGTCGGGAGTGATAGCCAAGACCTCCATGACTAGGTCGACCACAGTAGGAATTTCGACTTCAGTCGGATCTGTGGCAGTTTTCGGTTGTGCGGCTTCTTCTGTAAAAGGATCCTCCTGGACCGACGGCGAGCGGATGTGCTCCAAAAGCACGTTGTTGGGAATGGCTTCTCTCTTGGAGCCTATCTTTGCTAGATCATCAGCTGCTTGATTTTTCAGTCGGGGGATGTGATGAAGCTCTAACCCCTCGAATTTCTTTTCTAACTTTCTTACTGCGTTGCAGTAGCCAGTCATAGCTGGGCTTCTGACGTCCCACTCCTTCATCACCTGGTTGACCACCAAATCTGAGTCGCCATAGACCATGAGGCGCCGGACGCCGAGTGAAATGGCCATGCGCAACCCATACAAGAGTGCTTCATATTCTGCTTCATTATTGGAGGAATCGAAGTGAATCTGGAGAACGTATCTGAGCTTATCTCCTCGGGGGGAGACCAATACTACCCCAGCACCGGAACCATTCATCATCTTAGATCCATCGAAGAACATGGTCCAGTGCTCCGAGTGAACTTGAGTCGGAAGTTGCTGTTCAATCCACTCGGCGACGAAATCTGCAATTGCTTGAGACTTGATAGCCTTCTTTGCTTCAAACTTGATATCTAGGGGAAGGAGTTCAATCGCCCACTTCGCCACTCGACCAGTTGCATCTCTGTTGTGCAAAATCTCTGACAGCGGAGCGTCGCTGACGACTGTAATGGAATGGTCAGAGAAGTAGTGTGCAACCTTCTTCGTGGTCATGTAAATCCCATATACAAGCTTCTGGTAATGGGGATATCTTTGCTTCGAAGGAGTTAAAACTTCAGACACATAATATACTGGGCGCTGAACTCTGAAGGCCTTTCCTTCTTCTTCCCGCTCGATCGTAAGTACCGTACTGACAACTTGTCCCGTGGCCGCAATGTAAAGCAACAGAGGCTCTTTACTGATTGGGGCAGCAAGCACCGGCTGGGTGGAGAGCAGAGCTTTGAGCTCTGCGAACGCTGCATCAGCTTCTGGAGTCCACTCGAACTTGTCAGACTTCTTCATCAGTCGGTAAAGAGGCAACGCCTTTTCACCGAGACGAGAAATGAATCGACTTAGAGCGGCCAAGCAAGCTGTAAGCTTCTGGACATCGTGTACACGCACAGGGCGCTTCATCCGGAGTATGGTGCCAACTTTCTCGGGATTGGCGTCGATTCCTCGTTCGGAAACGAGGAAACCGAGTAACTTTCCACCTGGAACTCCGAATGTGCACTTTGATGGATTGAGCTTGATATCATATCTCCTGAGGTTAGCAAAGGTTTTGGCAAGGTCAGTCAGTAGGTCGGAACCTTTCCGTGACTTAACACAATATCATCCATGTATGCTTCTACGTTCCGACTGATCTGAGTGAGCAAACACTTCTGAATCATCCTCATGAACGTGGCTCCAGCATTCTTGAGGCCGAAGGGCATGGTGATGTAACAGAAGCACCCGAATGGGGTGATGAAAGCCGTTTTGATCTCGTCGGGTCCATACAGACGGATCTGATGGTACCCTGAATAAGCATCTAGAAAAGACAAACGCTCACACCCCGCGGTCGAGTCGACTACCTGGTCGATCCGGGGGAGAGGGAAATGATCTTTCGGGCAGGCCCGATTGATATGTTTAAAGTCAATGCACATGCGAAGTGACTTGTCCTTCTTGGGGACCATGACAACATTGGCAAGCCACTCGGAGTGGTAAATCTCTCGGATGAACTCCGCTGCTAAGAGCCGAGCCACCTCCTCGCCAATAGCTTTCCTCTTCTGGACGGCGGACCGTCGAAGATGTTCTTTCACAGGCTTGAACTTCGGGTTGACTCGTAGACGGTGCTCAGCAAGCCCCCTGGGAACTCCAGGCATGTCAGAAGGCTTCCATGCGAAGATGTCCCAGTTCTCACGGAGGAATTGGATGAGCGCTTCTTCCTATTTGGAGTCGAGCGTCGTTGAGATGTGAGTCAGGGCAGCATCGGGGTCGGTCGGGTGAATGTGGGCTGGCTTTGTTTCACCGGACGACTGAAAAGCAGATTCTGAAGCAGGCTTCTTGGCTCGTAGCAATTCACTTGGATCAGCAGTCTTCTGGTACTCTTGCAGCTCAACAACTGCCATCTGAGCGTCAGCAATCTTTGAGCCTTTCTGAAAACACTCTTCTGCCTTCTTCCGATTGCCTGTAACAGTGATCACACCTTTGGGACCAGGCATCTTCAATTTGAGATACACATAACATGGTCGAGCCATGAAGCGTGCGTAAGCTGGCCTGCCCAAATGGCATGATAAGCACTTTGGAAGTCCACAACCTCGAATGTCAACTTTTCCTTGCGGTAATTCTTTGAATCACCGAAAACCACATCAAGAGCGATCTGGCCGAGTGATTCGGCTTTCTTCCCAGGAATGACTCCGTGGAAGCTCATGTTACTGGTACTGAGCCTGGACATCGGAATGCCCATTCCTTTCAATGTTTCAGCATACAATATGTTCAGGCCACTGCCACCATCCATCAGGACTTTGGTCAGCCGAGTGCCTTCGACAACTGGGTCGACCACCAAAGCTTGCCTCCTAGGGGTGGCAATGTGCGTAGGGTGATCAGACTGGTCGAATGTGATGGCAGTCTGAGACCACTTCAGATAACTGGGTGTTGCCGGAGCAACCATATTCACCTCACGGTTAATGACTTTCAGTCGACTTTTGCTTTCGACATCAGCAAAAATCATCAGGGTGGAATTGATTTGGGGGTATCCATCGTCACTATCTTCCTTGTCCTCAACTCTGTCCGACTCTTTTTCCTCATCTTTGGACTGTTTGCCCTGAAACTACTGGATCAGGAGCCGGCACTGTCGAGTGGTATGCTTTGGGTAAATAAAATTACCCTCTTCATCTTTCTTGGTGTGGATGTGACATGGCAGATCCAAAACATCATTTCCATCTTGATCCTTGACTTTCTTGGGGTTCCAGGGGCCTTTGGGTTTTCCCTTGAAATTTCCCTGGGTTACGGCCAGGGCCTCCCCAGGAGCGGCTGGCTCGGCCTTCCGCTTCTGTTTCCGAATGGAGTTTCCTCTGGTTTCTTGGGCGACTGCCTTGTGCTTGCCACTCCGGAGTCGATCTTCGTCTTCACCATTAGCGTATTTGGTGGCAATCTTCATCATCCGGTTCAGAGACATCTCTCCAGTTTGACCAAACTTCAGATTCAATTCTCTGTATTTAACGCCTTCTTTAAAGGCACAAACTGCTTGATGGTCAGGCACATTCTCAACTGTGTGATGCAACGTGATCCACCTCTGGATGTAATCCCTCAGAGTTTCATTCGGTTTCTGTACGCAAGAACGCAATTCTGTACAGCCACTCGGTAATCTTCGAGCCAAGTGTCAGGCTTAGACTCACAGGTGAACTTGCTGACTCCAGTCGCCAACCTGAAGTTGGGAGGAATCACTGCGGCTCTGATGGCTCGACTGAAACACTCTGGCCCCGAAACATGTACTCTGCTGCTGGCAGGCGCATCTCTGTTGTGGCCTTCCCGATGAGCTCTGTTCCTGTCAACCAAACCTTGAATGAGGATAGATCTCGCGTCAAAGCCTGGGTCCCTGGGGTCGACTGGAATCCTCTGCCCAACACTATGAGGGCGCCTGTCATCTCGATGTCGAGGCGCATATGACCCACTCCTCGGGGGAGGGGTTGGCACTCGACGTCGATCATCACGATCGGATCGGTGATCATACTGCTCATTCCTTCTGTACTGATCATGCCGGTCACCACGTCCCTCACGCCTCGGGGGCGATCTCGGGCTGTGAGCCGACTGGACTGTATCTGTTGCAACGGATCGACTGTGGATCCTATTCCGCGAGTAAGAAACAGCGAAATTCTGGTTTCCCGCCGCCCGGAGCAACGCTCTGATCTGCAACAAGCCCCTGCCAGCCTCCGACTGGGAGGGCTGAATCGATTCTGCTATACGGGCCGCGGCGGCCAAATTCTGAACTGGGGTTCGGTATACCTGCATCGGCGGGAAGAGCTGACGTCGACTAGGCTCGGGAGCCCGCTGACGCGCTTGCTCGTCGAGTGCTCGCTGGAGATTCTCCAGTCGAGTGCGCTCGGCCAAGTTAGCCAAGCGCGCGTCCTCCAAGGCCCGGGCCTCGGGGGTCTCTTCGACGATAGGAGTGTGGAGTGCGTCCATGTTCCGGCGGCGAAGCTCCTCTCGATGTAATGACGTGAGAGGTTCGGGGAGATACTCATCGTGGGGATGCGACGGGTCGCCCCCACCCGCGCCTCCATCAGCGCGAGGGAAACCGGGAGGACTATGCGTTCCATCGACCACCAGAACCTCAACCGCTGGGTCGCTGCTGTCGCACTCGGATGTGGTCTCCATGGAGCCAGTCGACAGGTCGAACAGGCCGCAGAGGGATTCGTCGGGCTCGATTGCCGCGACTTGTGGGGCGGCCGACTGGCGAGCCACGGCATGCCTCACCCACCTCTGAAGTCTCGACCGACCGGAGCGCTTGCGCCGGTGGGAGACAGAGCGGGGAGACGACACGGGGGCCGACCGATACTGGGTCGACGCCTGCCGCAGGAGGACGCCACGAACGCATGCGCGGAAGTGCGTCGCACCGCGGGCGAGGAGCGCGTCGATGTCGAGTGGTGCCTCCTGAAGCCAGGCGGAGTCGTCGGCGATGAACGTGAGCGCGCCGAGGCGGATCTCGCGGCCCTCCACCAAAACTCCGCACGAAACCATGATCAAAGGGATCGGAAAAATCGCAACTTCTCCAATCAGGCGCTAAGATTCCAGCCCCACGGTGGGCGCCAACTGTCGTGGTTCTAACTCTGACAGTGATGTAGGGGGGTGTGTATGGAGAGGCTAGATCTCAGCTATTGGGAAGTTGTAAACACACGAGGATTACGAGTTCAGGCCCTTCTCGGAGGAAGTAACAGCCCTACGTCTCGGTGCCCGGAGGCGGTCGATTGGATTATGTGTGTATGAATAATAGGGGTGCGAACCCTTCATACTGAGGAGGGGGGTGGCTTATATAGAGTTCGCCGGTCCTCTCCTGCCCTCAGTAATGCTGGGTTTAAGGTACATTTAAGGTTGGGCGTTACTGGTAACGCCCCTGATAAAGTGCCATAATGACCATAAAGACTACTTACTAGCCGATCGTTTGCCTGCGGAGTGACTTTAAGCCTCCTGGCAGTCGAGTGGTTGGCTTCATGGTTGAGTGATAGCTTCTTGGTCGAGTGTCTTGAACCCGTCGAGTGGGATACCTTCAAGTCGATTGAAAGGTGACTTCTTCTAGGGATGTCCTTGGGTAGGGTTCTTTTGGACAGGTCCGTGCCCCTACCCTAGGTACATAGCTTCATCACCTCCCAATTCGGATTGGGCTTAGGGGGCGCCCCCTCCCTTGCTCCTTTCCCCTCCTTTCCACTAAAGCCCATTAAGGCCCATATACCTCCCGGGGGGTTCCGATAACCTCTCGGTGCTCCGGTATTATCCCAATCTCACTCAGAACCATTCCGGTGTCCAAATATAGTCGTCCAATATATCGATCATTATGTCTCGACCATTTCGAGACTCCTCGTCATCTCCGTGATCACATCCGGGACTCCGAACTACCTTCGGTACATCAAAACACATAAACTAATAATATAACCGTCATCGAACTATAAGCGTGTGGACCCTACGGGTTCGAGAACTATGTAGACATGACCGAGACACGTCTCCGGTCAATAACCAATAGCGGAACCTGGATGCTCATATTGGCTCCCACATATTCTACGAAGATCTTTATCGATCAAACCACATAACAACATACGTTGTTTCCTTTGTCATTGGTATGTTGCTTGCCCGAGATTCGATCGTCAGTATCTCAATACCTAGTTCAATCTCATTACCGGCAAGTCTCTTTACTCGTTCCGTAATACATCATCCCGCAACTAACTCATTAGTTGCAATGCTTGCAAGGCTTATAGTGATGTGCATTACCGAGTGGGCCCATAGATACCTCTCCGACAATCGAAGTGACAAATCCTAATCTCGAAATACGCCAACCCAACAAGTACCTTCGGAGACACCTGTAGAGCACCTTTATAATCACCCAGTTACGTTGTGATGTTTGGTAGCACACAAAGTGTTCCTCCGGTAAACGGGAGTTGCATAATCTCATAGTCATAGGAACATGTATAAGTCATGAAGAAAGCAATAGCAACAAACTAAACGATCATCGTGCTAAGCTAACGGATGGGTCAAGTCAATCAGATCATTCTCTAATGATGTGATCCCGTTAATCAAATGATAACTCTTTGTCTATGGTTAGGAAACATAACCATTTTTGATCAACGAGCTAGTCAAGTAGAGGCATACTAGTGACACTCTGTTTGTCTATGTATTCACACATGTATTATGTTTCCGGTTAATATAATTCTAGCATGAATAATAAACATTTATCATGATATAAGGAAATAAATAATAACTTTATTATTGACTCTAGGGAATATTTCCTTCAGTCTCCCACTTGCACTAGAGTCAATAATCTAGATTATACAATAATGATCCTAACACCCATGGAGTCTTGGTGCTGATCATGTTTTGCTCGTGGAAGAGGCTTAGTCAACGGGTCTGCTTGTAACACCCTCGATGCGACTATATCTCCCACGTGTCGAGGCACGACTTAGAGGCATAATCGCATTGAAGGCATATGTCGCAAGTTAGGCAATCTTCACAACATCCCATGTAAAATATATAATGAAAGGGGAGATAACATAGTTGGCTTACACTCGCCACGTCAATCAAGTACATAAATAACATTACATCATTCAAACACTCATGGCCCGACTACAGCGCCAAAATAAAAGACAACCCAACATGCGACACGGTCCCGATCACCCCAACTGGGCACCACTACTGATCATCAGGAAAAGAAACATAGTAATGCTGAGAGTCCTCGTCGAACTCCCACTTGAGCTCAAGCGCGCCATCTGGAGCTATATCATCAGGCCCTGCATCTGGTGTAATAGTAATCTATGAGCCACAGGGACTCAGCAATCTCGCACCCTCGCGATCAAGACTATTTAAGCTTAATAGGTAAGGCAAGGTAAATATGTGGAGCTGCAGCAAGCGACTAGCATAAATGGTGGCTATTCTATTCGCAAAAGAGAGCGAGAAGAGAAGGCAAAGCGCGAGCGCGTAACTAAAGAGGGCAATCCTGCAGCAAACATTA
The DNA here is from genome assembly GCA_963921465.1 of Triticum timopheevii. Taxonomy (NCBI): domain Eukaryota; kingdom Viridiplantae; phylum Streptophyta; class Magnoliopsida; order Poales; family Poaceae; genus Triticum; species Triticum timopheevii. Next base: position 762,382,075 of record OY997263.1, read on the forward strand.
CTCCAACACCGTGTCCACTTCCTGGACTCCACCGAGAAGAGGCCATCACGGTAACTCACACAGTTGATTCATTTTAATTAAGTTAATGTTTAAGTTATCTACAACCGGACATTAACAAATTCCCATCTGCCCATAACCGTGGACACGGCTTTCGAAAGTTCAAATCCCTGCAGGGGAGTCCCAACTTAGCCCATGACAAGCTCTCACAGTCAACGAAGGAATGGACCTCCTCCCGAGACGTTCCGATCAGACTCGGTATCCCGGTTCTTCAAGACACTTCGACAGGTTAAAACAAGACCAGCAACACCGCCCGAATGTGCTGACAAATCCCGATAGGAGCTGCACATATCTCGTTCTCAGGGCACACTCAGATAGGTCAAGCTACGAGTAAAACCAACCCTCGAGTTTCCCCGAGGTGGCCCCGCAGGCTGACCGGTTCGGACCAACACTCAGAGGAGCACTGGCCCGGGGGGGGGGGGGGGGGGGTTTAAATAAGATGACCCTCGGGCTCCGGTAACCCAAGGGAAAAAGAGGCTAGGTGGCAAATGGTAAAACCAAGGTTGGGCATTGCTGGAAAAGCTTTAATCAAGGCGAACTATCAAGGGGTTCCCATTATAACCCAATGGCGTAAGGAACGCACAATCCGGGAACATAACACTGATATGACGGAAACTAGGGCGGCAAGAGTGGAACAAAACACTAGGCGAGAGGCTGAGCCTTCCACCCTTTACCAAGTATATAGATGCATTAAGATAACATGGCAATATAATGATATCCCAACAAGTAAATAAATGTTCCAACAAGGAACGGTCTCCAATCTTCACCTGCAACTAGCAACGCTATAAGAGGGGTTGAGCAAAGCGGTAACATAGCCAAACAACGGTTTGCTAGGACATGGTGGGTTAGAGGCTGAACATGGCAATTTAGGAGGCTTGAAAGAAAGTGGTAGGCATCGTAGCATTGGCATAGCAAAAGAGCGAGCAATCTAGCAAAGCAAAGATAGTAGTGATTTCGAGGGTATGATCATCTTGCCTGCAAAGTTGTCAGAGTTGACTGGATCCTCGAAAGCAAACTCAACAGGCTCCTCGTTAGCGAACTCGTCTCCCGGCTCTATCCAAACAAGACAAACAAGCAACAAGAACACAATCAACCACGTGCAAGGATCAAACAAGATGATGCAAACATGGTATGCTATGCGGGATGCATATGCAAGATGTGACAGGAAATGCAATAACCTAGCCTCAACTTGGAAAACCAAGTGTGCCACTGGAAAGATGAGACGAAATCGCTTGAAAACGATATAAAGAACGCCGGAATCGGAGTTACGGTTTGGAAATGGCAAGCGATTCAAATATTGCCCCGATCTGCGATTTACAGCAAGTAGCCATCTAAATGCAATGAGATGAACATGCTACAGCACCCAAATATGGCAAAAAAATACATGAAAGGGATGCATTCAAGATGCTTAACAAAAGTCTAGCACTGAGCTACGGCCAATTCATCCATTAACAGGTTCAAACAAGCATGGCAAAAATGCATATGGTAAACAGATCTCAGACTTAGTGAAATTAACACTTGTCTGGAATTTCAGATCAGGTAGCACTCTTCGGAGCAACAAAACGATATGCTACAGGACCTGAACATGATAAAGTAAAGCATGGCATGGAGCTACTCAAAGAGCTTAACAAAAGTCCCTTAGTGACCTTGAGCCAAAAGGGATCACAAAATACATTTGCAAGCATGTGAACATGGCAAAAACATAATCAGTTTTCAGACTTGGTGAAAACTGGAGAATGCTGAAACATATCTCAAGTAGGCATGTTTACGAGCTCGATGCACTCACTACGGAGCAAGTCATGATAAGCTAAGCATACATCCATCAAGAATACACAAAATGCAAGCTAGACATGGCAAGACCAATAACATAGCATGCACGGATCAACTATAACATCCTCGGCAAAATTGCAAACAGGTTGACAATCTGCCCAGATTCACAAAGTAGCAAAAGTAGAGCTTGATTGACTCAAGCTAGGGTGCTCCATATATGCAAACAAAGACATGGATGGATAGAGCACTACAATATTAACAAAAAAAATCCTTACTGATCATCCTCAAAAGAGGCACGTATCACTAGCAAACAACATGAACATATGGCATCATGAACTAAACAGCTCAAGGACTTTGTGGAAATGCTAAGTCCCTGAAAACCGAACTACCAAGTGCCTCACTTTGCAAGCTTGTGCTAGTCACCACACACATCACAAGAATACATGGGTTGCACCTCTGGAAAGATGACAAAACCCTTAACAAAACATATGTAGAGCTCATGGGCATATCATGCACACAATAATCAAGGCAAAAATGACAAATGTCTAAATGGAGTAGCAGCTCTGACAATTATCTCAAGTAGCCTCCTTCTAACAGCATTTCGGGCATCAAGATGAACTCAAATGAAAATGATGCAATGTAATGAAATGATGTGCTCTCTGAGACGAACAATTTGATATGCTATATGCCCAAATCGGAGCTACGGATGAGGAGATACGATGTTATGAACATGAGCACATGGATCTGAAATCTCAGGACTTAGAAAAAAATCAACCTAGGGTTTACTGTTCATCCGCGAGATCTACTGTTCATCCGCGACGGATCCGAGGTCGCCGGAGAGGATCTCAACTCCAGCGAGCGCGAGGAAGGGCAGGACGGCGGCGGCGGGCGTCGGGCGCGACCACGGCGTGGACTGGCGGCGGCGGGGCTGTTCCGGCGGGTCGGCGTGGTCGCCGGCGAGGGCTGCGGGCGCCGGTGTCGGCGAGGCGCTCCGGGCGCGGCGGCGGCATGAGGTAGCGGACGAGGGCGGCGCGGCGTGGCGCCTCTGGCCCGGGAGCGGCGCGAGCGGGCCGGCCACGGGCCCGCGGGCTTCGGCGGCGAAGGGGAAGTGGGGCGGCGGCGCGGCCAACGGGGCGGCGACACGTGGCGGCGGCGGGGAAAGTCGGACACGTCCGGCCCGAATCGGACGTGTCCGGCGGCGAGAGGTGGGAGGAGACTAGGTTAGGGTTGGAAATGGCCCGAAATTTCGGGGAGGGTCCTATTTATAGAGGTAGGAGGAGCTAGGGAGCTCCAAATGGAGTGCGGTTTTCGGCCACGCGATCGTGATCGAATGCTCTAGATGATGGAGAAGGGTTAGGTGGGTTTTGGGCCAACTTGGAGGGGTGTTGGGCTGCAACACACACGAGGCCTTTTCGGTCCCTCAGTTAACCGTTGGAGCATCAAACGAAGTCCAAATGGTATGAAACTTGACAGGCGGTCTACCGGTAGTAAACCAAGGCCGCTTGGCAACTCTCGGTCCAATCCGGAAATGTTTAATCTCCACACATGAAAGAAAGGTAGAAATGACCACCGGAGGAGAAGGAAGCGCCGGAATGCAAAACGGACAACGGGGAAAATGCTCGGATGCGTGAGACGAGCACGTATGCAAATGCAATGCACATGATGACATGATATGAGATGCATGACAACGATAACAACACACAGAGACAAAGACCCGAACCCGAGAAAATAAAATAACTTAAGGCCGGAAACGACAAGAGTTGGAGTACAAATTGGGTAAGTTACACCCGGGGTGTTACACTGCTACATTCAGATCCGTATGTATTTTGCAAATCTCTACGTCTCCCACTTGGACTTGGTCCCTGATGGAATTGAAGCGTCTCTTGATGTGCTTGGTCCTCTTGTGAAATCTGGATTCCTTTGCCAAGGCAATTGCACCAGTATTGTCACAGAAGATTTTCATTAGACCCGATGCACTAGGTATGACACCTAGATCAGATATGAACTCCTTCATCCAGACACCTTCATTTGCTGGTTCCGAAGCAGCAATGTACTCCGCTTCACACGTAGATCCTGCCACGACATTTTGTTTAGAACTGCACCAACTGACAGCTCCACCATTCAATAAACGAGAAACATATCCTTAGTCCTTTTCAGGTATTTCAAGATGTTCTTGACCGCTGTCCAGTGATCCACTCCTGGATTTCTTTGGTACCTCCCTGCTAAACTAATAGCAAGGCACACATCAGGTCTGGTACACAGCATTGCATACATGATAGAGCCTATGGCTGAAGCATAGGGAACATCTTTCATTTTCTCTCTATCTTCTGGAGTGGTCGGGCATTGAGTCTTACTCAACTTCACACCTTGTAACACAGGAAAGGACCCTTTCTTTGCTTGATCCATTTTGAACTTATTCAAAACTTTGTCAAGGTATGTGCTTTGTGAAAGTCCAATTAAGCGTCTTGATCTATCTCTATAGATCTTGATGCCCAATATGTAAGCAGCTTCACCGAAAAACTCTTATTCAAATATCCTTTTATGGTATTCAGAAATTCTATATCATTTCCAATCAACAATATGTCATCCACATATAATATCAGAAATGCTACAGAGCTCCCACTCACTTTCTTGTAAATACAAGCTTCTCCAAAAGTTTGTATAAAACCATATGCTTTGATCACGCTATCAAAACGTTTATTCCAACTCCGAGAGGCTTGCACCAGTCCATAAATGGATCGCTGGTTGCACACTTTGTTAGCTCCCTTCGGATCGACAAAACCTTCCGGTTGCATCATATACAACTCTTCTTTCAGAAATCCATTCAGGAATGCAGTTTTGACATCCATTTTCCAAATTTCATAATCATAAAATGCGGCATTGCAAACATGATTCGGACAGACTTAAGCATCGCTACAGGTGAGAAGGTCTCATCGTAGTCAATCCATTGAACTTGTCGAAAACCTTTTACAACAAGTCGAGCTTTATAGACAGTAACATTACCGTCAGCGTCAGTCTTCTTCTTGAAGATCCATTTATTCTCGATGGCTTGCCGATCATCAGGCAAGTCAACCAAAGTCCATACTTTTTTCTCACCAAAATTATTCCTACCAACAAAATTCACATCCATAGATTCATTATTATTCTCAATCAAAGTAGACAAAGGGATTGTTGGGTTTCGTAGTAATTTCAAAAAAATTCGCACACACACGCAAGATCATGGTGATGCATAGCAACGAGAGGGGGAGAGTGTGATCTACGTACTCTTGTAGATCGACAACGGAAGCATTAACTTGGTTGATGTAGTCGTACGTCTCCACGGCCCGACCAATCAAGCACCGAAACTACGACACCTCCGAGTTCTAGCACACGTTCAGCTCGATGACGATCCCCGGACTCCGATCTAGCAAAGTGTCGGGGAAGAGTTCCGTCAGCACGACGGCGTGGTCACGATCTCGATGTTCTACTGTTGCAGAGCTTCGCCTAAGCACCGCTACAATATTATCGAGGACTATGGTGGAAGGGGGCACCGCACACGGCTAAGAATATGATCACGTGGATCAACTTGTGTCTCTGGGGTGCCTCTTGAGCGCAGGAGGAGTCCTACTCCTACCGGGAGTAGGACTCCCCTCCCTTTCCTTGTCCAAGTAGGAGAAGGGGAAGGAAGGGAGAGAGGAGAGGGGGGGCGCCGCCCCTCCCTCCTTGTCCAATTCAGACTAGGGGGAGAGGGGGCGTGCGGCCTGCCCTGGCAGCCCCTCCTCTTCTCCACTTTAGGCCCATGAGGCCCATTAACCCCCCGGGGGGTTCCGGTTTTATCC